>CM054178.1:66454834-67654834 GCA_028829895.1 Sinotaia quadrata | reverse complement strand
TGTCTATACTCTCTCTCTCTATGTTTGTATATACAATCTTTATTTAAATCGCCCATAGCTTAATTACTCATTTAAATTTTAAAGAAGAATAGGCACATACCATTAAGAAAAAGAGTGCAAAGTTTTGCATCCTCTCTATTTGATGGTTCTATGACACAAGCATAACTCCCAATGTGAGCTTCATTAACTCTCCGTATTCGTAAGGTGATCGTTTTAGAGATGTTACCAACAAGCAGATAGTCGGGCTCAAGGGTTGTTTTTGATATACCATTGTCCCAAGCACACATAAAAACAGTGGCTGTTGATGAATGATCAAGATAGTAAAACAAAAATATCTATGACTCTGTGTGCACAGTTTTAGATATTCAATATATTTTGAAACTTAAATGAAATACAATTGTATTTTGTATATTATTTTCACAAATAAAACTGAAACTATTAGCATTCTAAAAATGTAACTTTAAAATTGTTTTAAAGTGAAGAGTTTGACATTCACATTTGTTGCATTGTATATACAGCCATACATATATAAACTACATAAATTATTTATATATTTAATTAGACTAAGTTAAAACTAAAATATAATTTTCGACTTAATTAATGTGTGTGTGTGTGTGTGTTTCATCTAACCTTTTTTTCTATTTGTCATTTGTATGTTTATCTGTTGTTTTGCTTATTACATTTGATGTCTAATTAAAATCTATTTATATCTGAATGGGTGTTGATCTATCACTGGGCAACATCTAATTTGGTATCTAAGATTTTTTGATGGATTTATGATAGTTTTATTATGCTGGATCCAAAAATGACATTGATTTTGTTCAATCAGGTCAACTTTTTGATCTATTTTTGATCAACGTTTTGATCTATTGCAACATTATTTTTTTGTTGTTGTTTTTTTTTTAAACATATAACAAGGGTATTTTCTATTTATATGATGTGAAATTCTTTCTTATTTTTTTAAATAAACAAATTATAATTTGTTTTACATAAGTATGAAGAGGTTACATAAGTTAAATTTTGAATAATTGATATAACTGATATTTTTCTCCTTTAGGTAATGAAATGGAATCGGCCAGATGACATTGCAGAAATAAACCCGATGTATTTTGCTACATCTGTGGCGAATACACCGTTGTTCCTAACAGGAATCCAGTAACAGGTTTTATAAAGCGTGCTTACTATGCTTATTTTGGTATAAAACTTGGTGACCAGGATAAAGTTTGGGTGCCACACATGGTATGCAAGACATGCACCAAGAATTTGTGTTGTTGGACCAAGGGTAAGAAGATTTGTTTGAAGTTTGGAATTCCTATGGTTTGGAGGGAGCCGACAAACCATGTCACTGACTGCTACCTCTGCGCTATTGATGTGACTGGGATTAACAGAAAAAACCTGAGCAGCCTTAAGTATCCCGATCTTGAATCAGCACGTCGTCCAGTAGCTCCAGTACCTGTCCCTGGAGAACTTACCGACATTAGTGAAGAAGAATTCTCTAGTGTTGAAGAATATGAAGAAGAAGAAGAATTAGTGGTTCTTGATGATGATAGTCCAAATCCTTTCTCGCAAAAGGAGCTAAATGATCTAGTTCGCGATCTCAGCTTGTCAAAGTCATCTGCTGAACTGTTGACATCCAGAGTGAGGGGAAAAAATGTCCTTTCTGACAGTGTTCGCATCACCTTCTACAGCAACAGACATCAAGAGTACCTCAGTTTTTTCTCTACAGAGAAGGACCTGGTGTACTGTACAGATATTGCACAGCTTCTGCACAAGCTTGGAGTGCCACAGTACAAACCTGAAGATTGAGAGATTGTTCACTGACAGCAGCAAGCGAACATTGAAATATGTTCTGCTACACAATGGTAACCAGTTTGCCTCTGTACTTCTAGCTCACTCGACTACACTGAAGAAGAAGTATGAAGCAGTTGACCATTGAGAATTTGAAAGCTGGCATTTTTGATGGTCCACAACTCCGTAAGATAATCAGAGATCCAGAGTTTGAAAACTCAGTGAACGAATTGGAACTGGAAGCATGAAGGCTTTTGTTCTGGCTGTGAAAAACTTTCTTGGCAACAATAAGGCCAGGAACTATGCAGAGCTTGTTGCCAATATGCTGACTGCTTTCAGAAACCTTGGATGCAACATGAGCATCGAAATGAATGACTTATTCTCACATATGGATCGGTTTCCTGAAAACCTGGGATCAATGAGTGACAAGCAAGGGGAGAGATTTCATCAGGGTATGAAAGAGATGGAGACCAGGTATCAGGGACGCTGAGATGCAGTCATGATGGCTGATTACTGTTGGACTCTAAAGGGAGACATCCATAATGCTGAGCATTCTAGAAGTTCAAGGAGACGGAAGTTCATGCCCTGAATTTTGAACAATGATGACCTAATATTGAATTTATATGTACTTACCTTTATCAATGTCTACTATTCAATGTACACTAATCAACTTTTGTAACCTTTAATAAATGAATTGTATTAGAAAACGATTTTTTAAAATTTAACTGAATTTTTTAAAATTTATATAAAAACCTATTTTGGAAGAGAAATATTAACGAAAATTGCCTAATAATGTTACAAAAATGTAATCAATTTAATTATAAGATCGGATTTTTAAAAATCGAATTAGCACAAAAACCTGACCCGATTAAAAAAAAAACGGATGTCATTTTCGAATTTAGCAGTGCAAAATTGTTCTAAATCAGGTGAAAAAACTTAGACAACTTACAAATTTTTTTGTGTGTGTGACACAGTGAATTATTTGTTAAAAGCTGCAGCAACAGCAAGGTGCTAAGTAAAAAAAATTGTGACTCTTAATACCACTAAACATATGTCACATTCTCTCTGTCCCTTTTTTCTGATTTTATCTCAAAAATCGAACCCATGAATTTCCAGGGCTGTGTTTAATTAAGTTAAATAGAGCGCAAAATGATAATTTACATATAATAATTTGATAAATGATCTAACTGTTTACATTAATTCAATTTTATTTAATACATTAACAGTTTTACTGGGCTGATTTTATTTAATACATTAACAGTATACTTTAGAGGAAAGCTTTGTATTTACCAGGATTCTGGTCAGACGGGCCTGATACCGGATAAAAGTTGACTCGAAAATCCCGCTGAATTTTGCCAATGTCTTTATCAAAGTGACATGATATCGTTGCTTCTTCACCTTTTACAGTTCGTTGAGTCTCGCAAGTAGATGTTACCACTGTAATTAGTATAAAGTAAACAGAAATAAAAATATTATTATTAATTAGAGTTATATGCCAAGTTTATGAATTATTGTCTTAGGTTAATTTCTAAGTTCAAGTACATATGGTCAGAATGTGACCTCAGTGCACTTAACTCACAATAACAAGAAAAAAATCAAATTGAGACACTCCAATATTATATAAGAAAAATTACTTTGGTATGATTCCCTTTTGCATGATAAAAGATAAACAATAAAGAAGAGAAACAATGATTAAATAATTATAAGTAGGTTGTTAACTTTACACATCAAACAAAGGGTCTAATTTTCGAACTCTGAGGCCACTACTACCCCCCATTCTTCTCTCTCCCCCTCTCTCTATTGTTTGTATTTCCACAACAATCCAACAATTCATCCATCCATATTATATATTGTGACTATATGAAACCACAAATGATATAATTATTTTATTACTAATTAATTAAATGTAACATTATTTTTGTATGATAAATCTTTTTATCCTCCATTTTTCTAGGGTAGAAGTGAGAAAAACATATTGAAAGGTTAGTTGCTTTAGACAGTGTCTAGGGACAATCAGTCCTTTTGTGTAAAAACATTACATGGTAAAACCTACCTAGTGTAGAATGGTCAGAGTTAGAATTTGTAAAGCATCAGGATTTGCATGGATAAGCATGTTTTGCCTATAGACTTTTTTGCCAACTGATCCACACTTGTGCAATCTCAGACTAGTTCAAAGTTCTAAAGGAAACTTGTGATGAATGGCATCAACATCTTGCTTATGGACCTTTAGATTGACCAAGTCTTCTAGTGAGAAATTTTAGGTTCCAGCAACTAAAATGAGTCTCTCTTATAATGGAAAGTGTGTTCCTAAATTGAGATTGAATAGAATAAAAACATGACTTGGGGCCATAGGATGTTCCTGGTCAAGGGAAATAATTTGAGTAAATATGTATGTATATCTATTCTAGGTAGGCATATTGCTTGCCACTTGCTATCATGACAAATCCCATCCTTTCTGAAGTCATTTGAGATGATTAAAGTCATAAAAAGAGGTTGATTTGGAACAGATGAATTAGAGAGAAATTCGTACTTTAAAAAAATCTTTAATTATAATTTTTAAAGAGTTTATCCTGATTGAGTACTGTAATCAATCTGGTTTCACAGGTATGAAATTTATGTCTGAGAGAGTGATGATGGGTGAACTTAAATAGGTACTTCAATGGAAATATTCACATGTGCCACATTTTTTTTTTTACCAGCACTTCCAAGCGCCTTGTCTTGTGCATGACACAAGTTTTGCCAGGAGATAAAAATGCAGCATTGCTGTCTACTATGAGAAATTTTCTTTCTTGGCTACAGTTATAGTTTGCATTTGGCGATTTTGTAATCTTTCTTCTTCTTCTTTTCATCTTTGTTGGTTGCAGTCATTGTTTTCTTTGGCTAATTTTTTCCTCCAGAGTAATGGACAGGATTTGTGAAAAAGCCAGTTTCTTTTCTTCTTTGAGAGTCTGTGTTGAGTTGACTTTCTTCTTCTATGGGAATGACCAAATGATGTTGGTTTGAATTTCACTTTCTCTCGATGAAGGCTTGTTCAGTGTTGCAATGTAGTTTTGGAGAGCCTTATGTAACTTACGAGCTTCAATGATGGCTCGTTCAATTAAATCCTCATTTTCCTGTACACTATAGATGTTCTTGAAAAGAGTGCAGATCAGTTCAGAGAAAGCATTGTTGAGAATTTAGTTTTATGAGTGGATTTGAAGGTCATGAGGTGTTGTTTTCATTCTCTGATTTTTCCTGTTTTCGTCTTTAAGTTTTATTGCGTAGATTTAACGTAACATTCTTCCATTAGAACTTCTTCATCAGAATCTTATATTTCCAACATTCATTCTGTGATGGATTCTGACCAAATTCTGTGTCATGAACTCCTAACCCAGTTCTGCAAATTCGAAAATCATATTCGAATGAATTCCTTTGTTAGAGTCTTTCCCGACTTGCACCAGTTTGAGGAAAACAACAGAGAGTTCACCCTATGTTATGCAACTTTAGACAATAGTCGACTGAGTTCGAATCAACAAGCATCACCTCATGATCTAGTCACGTGATGCATTCATACACTTCGATAAATACATCGACACGCGGTAAATTCTTCACTCACCACCACAGACCGGCCGACACACACATCAGCTCACGAGCACCTTAGTCGCCGAATATTTTGCTGAGTCGAAAGGAACATAAGAACCCGTTGTTTTATGCAGTTACTACTATAAGAAGGTAACACGTCTACTTCTTACAATATTATTGCATTTTACTATTTGTATTTTTGTATATGAATTTATGTATGTATTTGTGCAGAATTATTGCATTCTCCTCTGAACATACATGATTCGATAAGAATGACTAAAAACCTAAAAGTTCATTGTATATAAATTAACTGTAACCTTTTAACTTTAATTCTCTTGTGCCGCAGAACGTCTGTGCACGTTGCGAATTTCTATGTAATTCAAATGATTTTCTTGCGTGTAATTTCATTGTTAAATTGTAAAGCGCTCATGCTTAATTTGGATTATATTTTGTTCTCCTTGTATGAATTCCATTTTGATGAAGTAAATGTTTGGAAATTCATACATTCATGTAATGTTAAAAATAACACACATGTGGATCATATTGTATCTTTTATGAATATAAAAATATTGTAAAAGACACGATAGTCGAAGATTTAAACTCTGCGCATTGTTATCAATCACGTGCTTCGGATTTGCGAATGTAAACGCAAATCGCTCATAGGAATTAAATTCTATTCCAAAGCGGGTTCTTCTTTTATTCTACGTTTCTACGTATTCTTTGCCACTTTCGTTTCTACATTGGGGGCATGTTCCTTTGTTCAACCCTGGTCGGACGACGTTACAAGTACCGTGCCACCACCGTTGATGATACTACGTCTAAGTACATCTCTAGTGTAACTGTTGAGAGACGATGGGTTACTGAAAACTACTGATAAGTACAACACACGTATCGATTGATATGTGGAAGGATCAAGCTGACCTTAGACCACACGTTTATCAAGATTCTACTGAGACAGATGAGTAACTATTCTGTGCTCCTGATTCAACAGAAGTGTCGGGCAAACAATTTCTCGTAAACATTAACTCTAACAGACTAAAATAAGCACTTTGAAACTTTGCCTTAGTTTAGATCTGAAGCTATGTCTCGTAATTGATTGTTATTGTTAAATGTTAATTATTAAATTCTTTTTATTTGTTAAGACCTCTTCCGTAGTGATTTTTATGCATATATAGACCTAATCGTGGTTTGGATGGGGGCTGATTGAGCTAAATGTAACATTCTGAATGCATAAGGATTTAAGGGAGTTTTAATGGTTTCCAAGCCGGCTATTGTATGCAAGTTTGTCTGTTCATGAATCTGTTTGTCAGTACTACAAAGACGCATTTTCATATGAGACGAAAAGATAAATTTGAGCAACCAGTCTGTTTAGGGAAAGAGGAGAAATTAATTTAACTAATAAATTAAAGTTCTGTAAAATTCCTAAGCAGGGTAAATAAAAACTGGACACGTAACACATTCATTCATTTTCCTTATTGTTCTGATTCTCCAGCCTTGACAAGGGCTTGGAGGTGGCCGCATGACATAAGGCATCCTGTTTTTCCCACCCCAAAGAGGGCCTGGGTGTAGGCAGTAATACTGATTTCACAGTGGCTGTTGCACTGGTGTGCTCTCTGTCCATTTTTAACCTGTTCGCTGGTGTCAGCACTCATATGTGTCTAAATCTACTTAGATCTCAACTGGCATTGGCAGGAATGTGGCGAATGCGCATGCACACTTATTGTCACTAATGTTAGTCATTCAAAATGAACCAATCAGTGTGAAGAAAATATGTGTTTCCCTTAGCAGACAATTCTACCATTGGATAGCTGTAATTAGATTCCTCATGTATACCAGAAAAACTCACTCTTTCTATCATGAAATTGAACACATACTCAGTACTTATTATTTTTACCTGACAACTTACCTCTGCAGTGATTGTACTATACAGATTGTATCAGAGTATAAAAAATTTCTACATTTTACTGATATGATTTTTATTACAACATTTTCTGTATCTGGATTTGTTCTTCACTTTATTCGACTAGTCTGTGGTCTAAAATTATAGAATATATAGAAAAGACTGTGTTTCTTTACTTCAGTTCAATATATGTGATTGAACTAAAATGTGCATTGGACTCCTGTGTTGGGATATGTGGAAAATACCATGTTTCTTTACTTTATTTGGATCTATTTCAACTGGAGCTGTTATAAAAGAAATGTGCACTGGAATCGTGTTGGGATAAGTGGAAAACACTGTGTTTCTATACTTCATTTGGAATTTTTCAGTATCTTTCAACTGGAACTGTTATAAAAAAAAAATGTGCATTAGATTCCTGTGCTAGGATAAATCTTCACATTACCACTCTTATTTGCTTGGGGCTGTTCTTTTTGTGCCATGACTTGCAACAAGTGCTATAAAGTATAATTAAAAATTTCATATTTCTAAATTATATATAATTTCACTGATTTTACTTCATTATTCCTTTTTTTGTAATGTATACTAAACAAGTAATTCACTTGAACTTTAAAAAAAAAAAAGGACTATATTCAACTTGAGGAAATAATTTTCACTTAGAAAATTTCTTAGGACTGAAAAGTATGGAGAGAAAAAATAGTATTTTTGCATCAAATCATCTCATGACTTGACAGTTCTGTGATTTATATTTCACTCTAGGATGAAATTTGTTTTTCTACATTTGGAAGCTTTTAACAGACACAACTCAGGTGCTGTAGCCATTGAGTAACAATATTTGGTGGTTGCGTGCTTGACGCTATGTCTCAAACTTTTATGGGTGAGACCTCTGATGAGGTAACACCCTGGATATTTATCCAAAATACTGTCCAAATCACTTGGGACTTATAAAATTCATATTTGGGGGTTGTCAGGTCTTCCTTGTCGATAACACAGATAATCAAACATGGAAGTTCAAAAGAAAGGTAAGAGAACTTTTTATTATTTATTTATTTTTGAATTGTAAATAAATATAAAATAACATTTTAAAAATTCCTTGGTATGTCTAGCAAATATAGGAATTTCAATTTTTAAAATCCATTTATAATTAGAGCTGCTTTTCATTTTTAGTAAGCTTACCCATTCAGTTATCACTGTGCAACAAAACAACCTGCCAGGGTGACGCATAGAATAACTTTTTAAACTGACAGGCAAGAGGTTAATTCAGTGATTTGTAGAAAAAGGCATGGAGCATAGAATAAGTGCGATTGAAAACAGCTCAGCTGCTCAAAGTCAAAGGCTGGTGAACTAGTGAATGAAAAAAGTTCTGACTGAGGATTTTGTCCACATTTATAAAGTTCTTTACTGGTAGAGTTAAAGGGATTAGTTAGGAGAATTATTAGTTATTAATCCTGCTCATCACGTATGTACACACACACACACACACACACACACACACACACACACACACACACACACATGAACATTTATATTAATATGTCAGATTAGCTGGACTCTAATGTATTTAATTGTAGATGATGTGAAAATATTACCTTCAATTGTTGCAGTAACTTCCGATGTTACAAGACATATCTGCAAAATACAGAACAATTTCTCTTACTGCATAATATAAATGACAAAATAAATACATTTATAAATGTTCCTAGCCGGCTATGTAAAAATTAATTTCTAAACACATGAATACATCATCATCATCATCATATGATAATAAATTAGTATTCAGCCTTTTCCCAAGACTTCTGTTGACTGTTGGTTTGAACCAAGGTCTCGGAATCTTACCAAGATTCTGGAGGATCTAAGATATTAGAGAGTATGTAGGCACTTCTGAGGAATGCTGCTTTTAGTAGTGAGGTGAGTCAGTGGTTTCCACGTAGTTTATTCAGATAGCTTTCCAACTCAAATGCTATGTTCCCCAAGGTTCCCACTCTACAGGTATCATTTCTGTTTTACATTCCACAGACTTTGGATTTCTGAGATCCTGGTATTTTTCTCTTTCTTTTATCTGTATATTTCTATCACTTGGAACAGCGACATCAATGATTGTTGCTGTTGTGTTAGACTTATTGAGAACTACAATGTCTAGTCTTTGTGCAGGAATCACTTGATCTGTTCTTATCATGAAGTCCCACAGTATTTTTACTTCTTCTGTTTCGGTGATTGTTTCTGGCTGATACATCCATGCGCTTTCCGGGTTTTTTTACTCCACAGTTCTCACATAGATTTCTATGTATGAGTTTTGCCACTTTGTTGTGTATTTTGATGTATTCTGTTCCAGCCAGAAATTGACATCGTACAATTGAAATTGACAGCTTACATATTACAGGTATTATTATTATTGTTCACTTTGGGTGGTACACAATTTTTCTATATATGGAAAGAGATCAATTAAATGCTAAATAATTGTTTAAGATGGGGAAAATGTGAAGAGATAAAAAATAAATATTTGCAGTGAAAGAAAACAAATGTTACTCTTAAAATGCCAATTAACACCAGAACTGCATTTGTGAACTTCGTGTTAGAAAATAACTCCAGAATTTCAAATGGTTTCACAGTTAATATTAAAATAAGTGCCTAACTATAATTCATCAGTAATTTAGTGGTGATTTATAAAATAATTCCTTTGTGATATCAAATTAATGTAATACAAACATTTTATTTTGTGAGCGTATTGCAAATCACTAGCATACAACTAAAAAGCAATTCCTTGTGGAAGAAATTAAACCAATTTAAGATTTCATACAAACATGAGTTTATGTACAAAATAATGTTCATTTACATACGATTTAACAAATATTTTACTATAAAAGCAAGAAATAAAATTCTGAAGCCTCAGTTTAAGCAAAAGTGAAGCATGCAAGGTATTTGATTTACACAGGTCTTTGCATGAAAGTTCTTACCAAGCCAAAAAGGAAACATCTTGCACAAGGTTCAAGGTGAGTTGTCATTTATTTCAATATATTTATTTATATAGAAGCTTTTCAGTCAATGATGTTCATAATTTTGGTTCCATAATATACTCCATCATTTGTTCAAGTGTTCCACTGAAAAGATAAAAAACAAAACTGAAATAAATTAAATAAAATGCCATTATTATTTATTATTGCATGTAGGCCTAAAAGTATTTTTAGTACTCTTGCAACTTACTACACTTATAATTGCAAGGTGAACTAGTCTATGTATTACTATAATAACTAATTTCAATTATGTATTAATTTATACTATGAAACTTTTTCTTCCTTGTAATTAATTTCTAAGTTGAATTAATATTTTAAAGAGGACTAGAAAGAGCACAGTTGGTATTACAATGATCGTTGGAAGGCTAGTTAAATGGTTGAGGTTCCTTCATTTAGACTGGGTGTAAATGCATTAACACCAGGATTAGAAACTTTGGCATCTGCCAAGTAGAGGAAATAGTGAGTAGCCAATTTTCTGGTTGATAGTCCCCTTGTAATGAATGCCCTAAGGGCTTTATTTGTTGTGATTTCTTTTGTATACAGCGACTAGCCAAAGACTCAACTTGAAATTGATCAGTGTGTTACTGTTTGCTCATCTTGTTAGTATATTTGCTGGACATGTGTGCATGAATGAATGTTTGAGATTTAGGATGATTTTCTATTTATTCTAAGTGTAAACTTTTGAATTCACTCTCTAAATTGTATTATGGTCAGTATCTTTCATTTGAGATACATGTAGACCGAGTTAGGAGAATAGAGTTGAATGAATTAGCTGTTGAGTTCTTTAATTTCCTACAGAAATCTGAAAGGGGCATGTAGATGGGAAGCTGCAGCCAGCTTTAATTAAAGAAAGCAACTTACCTAAAGACAGGACCATTGTTGGCTCCCTTTAGAGACAATGGTCATCTCACATCAGTTTTTTTCCATAATTTTCAAAACCTTTTAATCTAAATGACAAATATTTCTTATAACACTATAATATTTCTTATGACACTTATAAAGTTAAAGGTGCAGTCTCCTTTCAAAAAGTCATTTTATTTCAGTATATCTATTCAATCCAGGCATTCTTGCAAACATTACCCAATAGTGATGAACATGTTTACAAAATGCATAAAGAACATATATTGATTTTACCTTTCCTTCAGTTATGTTTTCATTTTTGGGAAATAATTTCCATCAATTGTTTCAGTATTTCATTTTTTTTTCTAAATCTGCTGATTTTTCATGTTGTTCCCTCTAAATGCACATAAAATTAATTATGAGTAGGTAGGGTTAAGTATTAAGTAAGACATAGGGTTTGAACTTAATTTTTATTCAGTTGTGGAGGAGCTAAATAGCTCAAGGACTCATGTTTGTTTGACATCTTTAGTAACTTTATGTTCCTATTACAGTATTAGTTTCTTGGTACTTATGCTGTAACTGTTTTTATGTTGGAACTTGCTGTACTTTGCTTGTTCTTAATTTGTTGCTTTTTGCTTCTTTTTTTTTTTCACTTATTATTATTTTTATCATCCATCTTTTAGAAAATTACTAGTTGAATTTCCTGAGTGTATGTTTTATGACTGAATGGTTTGCAAAACGAGCGATTAAGATCTTTCTTTTATCTAACGCGTGACAGAGAATATGTAGGACAATAAAGTTAAATCATATTCATCAAAAAATAGTTAACTTGTCTACTACTGTTTTGAAAGGGTGAGTGCAGTATCTGCCTTGTACTGTCCTGTATTGTTGACATTTTCCACTCCACATACAATCTCGCATACAAACACAGCATACATAACCCTTGCACACATAATAAAAGAACCATGGTATATGCTTGTCAGACACTGAAGAACAACAAACAGGTTCTACTTAGTATTACAAGCCACTAAGGAACTGAATAAAGTTGTGACAGCGGAGACGTGACATAGACTATAGCAGTATGCTACTACATTTCCCCCACTGTTCACTGTCTTTGTTCAACCACCTCCCTTTTCAGTTTTAGTGGTGGCAGATACCAACTCAAATGAAAAATGTTTAGCGATACTTTTATGTTAAAAAAAAGACAATTAAAATAAAGGGTACAACTAGGTAGCAGCACACACAAAAAAATTTTATTTAATCAAGTGTTCAGTTATGTTATTTTCATTTAAAACTATTTTAAACCATGAAAGATAAAAAAAATATGTGAAGGTATCTCATTTTGTTCCAGAGATATGCTGCTTTTAAGTTTTAAACAGTGTTGGTGGTGGAAAAAAATTGGTTATTTCAACCGCATTTAGACTTACTAAAGACTTATTCAAATCTAAAATGCAGTTTTGAAATTTATTCTTTTCTACTTGCAGATAATAAATGCAAAGTTTTAACTTTCTATACGATGAAATAACAAATTGCCTAGATGCAGAAATTTTAAAAAAAGCATCATCTGGATAGTAAGAAATAAAACGATTGATGAAGTACGACTCAGCATATCTGATTCATTAATTAAAATATATCCCTGAAACTGTTCAATTATGTTAACATGTATATAAAGAATATGACCAAATTTTTCAGGATGTTATTTTCATTTGAATCATGTACAGGTTGACCAAACATTGAAAAATCATCAAAATGACTGACAACAGAGCCATTATGATTATATATTTCCCCCCTCAAAACTGGCCATAACAATTTAACATTTGAACCATTTGCCTGATCACCATGAAATTTTGAAATGTGATAAATAATATTACTTTTCTCATTATTTATGAAAAAAATCAACACATTTTATACACTAACAGTAAATTTATGCAGTAAAACTGCATACAAAATTTTGCAATTACACAGAATTAGTAAACATTTTTCATACCGAGTCAAAATCTTGAGTTTGGATCTCTTTAAATTTGCTCTATACCAAACAAAATTTGATTCTGTCTTGTTTCACTGACAAAAGTTAATCATAGAAATGTTAAGATTTTATTTTTATAGGATAGTGGGGTTACAAAAATGGGGTGTGAGGCTAAGGAAGCCCAACCGAGGGTGTGCATCAACTATATAAGTTTCCTTGAACTAAAGATGATTAAAACATATATAAATTATTTGAATCGTGTTTAAGTTAAGTTTATTTTAAGTGTATTAATATTAGCTTTGAAATTCTCTTGAGAGAGTTGTTCCTGAAGGCAGTGTACTTTGAAATTGAAGACAGTATATCATCAGACACACCAAGCTCATCCTGAAGAAGATGGGTGCAGATCAGTTTTTTTTCAAACATACATTCAGAGCCAACTGTGCATTTGTCTGGGCGAGATGGCCACCTGAAAACTTGAAGTTAGCTCACCAACTTCTGCTTTCTCCATAAAATTGACTACGCCTTTATCAGAAGAATTAACTTTAGTGACTTCGCCAATATAAACGTCCTCATCAAAGTAAACGGCAATCATCTGTCCTGTTCTTGTAAAACTGAACTTTGGAAAATCAAAATCTTGCTCATGATCACTGTTTTGTATTGAAACATCGCTGTCAGCAAACAGTGTATAATTAGATGAACACTGTCAAGATGCATTCTTTTATTTTAGGTTTGCGAAGATGTGGTTGGAAGCTGCTGGCTTGGTAATCGCCATGTAGCTAAGCTCTCCTCATTTGCTCCAACGAGTCTGAGGAAGCACTTCAGAATTTTTGCCATAAGCAAGGTTCCTGAAAACTGTGTGAATTGATTAGGCCTGCTAGGTAATGCTAGGCCTACATACACTTTAACTAAGTCAGTGCTTGTACAATTGAAATAATATCTGCTTTCTTACTATTTTAAAATAAACTATATTTGCACTATATTTAAATTCCTGAAATGTTAAGCAGACCTAATTATTTAAACAGACAAATAAACAAGAAGTGAAAGTAGAGTCTTTTCAATATGTAAATATGACAATCTCCCTTGATTTTTGTAGTGACCTAATTCAACATCGATTTATGAACGAACCAAGTCACATCAAACACCTATAAAATTAAAGCGAGATAATGGCATTGCCAAGTTTGTAATTCATCTGTTTTATCTTCGTAAAACTTAGTATATATGCTACATTTTTATATCGATTGCGACGATTGTTCGTTTCCGGTTTCAAGAGCACAAGCATGCGACAGATCCACTACTTTCGAAAGAACGATGGAAACAAAACTGCTAATACTAAACCACATAATAAAACTATAACCCCATTAAAGAATAACAACTAAAGCACTCATCAAAAACAACTTACCGATTTCACTTAGGAAGTTGCCTAAGGAAGCACGCTCGACAACGTTTGAAAGCCATCGTAAGAACGATAGTAAGTAGTTCGCTTGCATTTGAATTTTGATTGGATTGCTCGTGTTCCAGTTGAAAGGGTGTGGAAAAATCTTTCATTCAAGCCTAGTAATGGTGTACTTTTATCCATTTCTTTAATGACGAAAATTGCAAATATTGCTTTAAAATTCATATGTATACAGAGTAAACCAAGCCATACGTCATAGCAGTAGATGCAGCATTTAATTATCTTTATTTTGATACCAAATATATGCGTGTACGGTGTAGTGTGTGTGGCACACAAGCTGAGGTAAGAAACACGGTAGGCCTATACCAGAATGCGTATTCAGTTAAGTCTTGTAAATCGGCTGGATAAAACTAAAAAAAAAAAATAATTACTCACATTTATTCAATCCGCGTACTTTCCACATACAAGCAAGACATACAAATTTACAATCATAAGAAATAGAAACATTAAAGCTTGATTTTGAATGTTTGAATTAAATAATGCTTTGGTTTTCAGTGAATGAAAAGTAATAAAAATGTGCACTTTTACACAGTGATTGCTGCTGCGTAGAACTGTGCCGCTACCTTGTACAAATGAATTAATCATAAATATATGAACAAGGACACTAAAACACAAACAATATTTTTTTTTAAAAAAGGGCCAACCCTTTCCTTATCTAAATTACCTCGTTTCAAAGATGAAAATAAATAAAATATAACAAAATTATACAATGTACATTTAATAGGATATGATTACCGACATGATTCAACTGCTGCTGAACCACCTCTACTGGCTACCAGCGCCTGCTTTCACACATCCCAATGGACACCGGGGACAACAACGATGCCAGCGACAAGAACAACAGTGTCAACACCACTAGTGAAGAGGACAGTGGGTTGAATAACCTGGGCGCATGTACACACTAGTAAAGACTTAGTGCGCTACTAGCCTGGGCTCTGTACGACAACCCCTCCAACCCTTTCATTTGAACATCGAAAACGACATCAACAACCACAGCGTCAACAAGAACTTTAGTCCACGGATTACCGGACTAAAGCTCACCTCTGCCTACAGACAGGATTAAAACAACAGACGAGGGAACTACAAACTCAGCCACTCCAAGACTCAACTACAGACAGCACGGCATCCAGACATCACCACAAATACAGCAACAACAACCACAACAAGGAGAGAGCAACAGGTACTAAACACACAAACCACACTACAGTCGAAACGGAGCAACCACCAGCAAAAAACGGAATACAACACCAGCAACAGAACGGCCGCCACCCTCTTTGAATACAAGAGAAATGAGGAAGGCCCCACAGAATCCCTCCAAAATTGAGAACATATAGCAGATGAAAAGTTTTAACGCAATTCCTGTGGGGCAAAGAAATAAACGTAAAGAAGAACACACAGACTCCGACAAACACCATGGAGAACAAAAAAGTCACACTCCAGTCACCAACGCTGAAGAAAAAAATGCAAACTCTAACAGACGAGAACAAACAAAAGTAAATCTTCAAAATAGCCAAAACACAGATTAAGACAACAGAAAGGAAAGAAAAATACATACAAACAGTTGACTGCCCGCCCCCCCCCCCCCCAAAAAAAAAAAAAAGAAAGAAAGAAAAAAAAAGGAGAAAGACCTTTTGTCACGTGTCTGGTCCAGGTTTAACGACTCTGTCCTATTTTTGATTTCCAGTTATCAATATTGATTATTGAGTAATCTCTAACAATAGCGACAGCCGGACGACCTGACCTATCCACTACGAAATGCCAGATGATTCAGGTTGTTACTCAGTGACACATCGCTAGATAAAGTAGCCTACAATTGCTGCTAGACCACCTATACCAGCGCCCGCCTTCTTATATCCCACCGGGGACAACAAAGACGCCAGCGCCAACATCAACAACGACAACACACCAGTGAGGAGGACAGGGAATTGAACATCTCGGGCGCATGTACACGCTAGGAACAGACCTGGTGTGTTACAGCACAGCAACATCAACCAGAACTTTAGCCCACGGACTACCGGTCTAAAGCTCGCCTTTGCCGGCGAAACATGATTTTAGCAACGGACGAACGAACTGCAAACTCTGCAAAAACGCAATACTTCAGCAACAGACAGCACGGCATTCAGACAACAGCAGCACAGTGTGATGGGGTGTGGTGTTGTTGTTGTTATTATGGGTCACCCCAGGATGCGAGGAGATGATGAAACGATGAAGATGATGAGACAATCAGACAATACAGCTACGGCAGCAGAAGAGGCAGAACACGCAATACGTGTTTACATTTTCACCTGATCTTTATTTAGGCGACACCGCCAACCACGCTCCTCTCTTGACCACTCTCCAAAAGACGACCACCAAAGACCGACAAAATACGACCCTCTCACTCTTCTTCTTTACGTTTTCTTTGATCCTAGTTGATCGTGGTTGATGTTTTCATCAGTGATGTTCTCACCGTCGCATCCTTCACTTTGTCCAAGGTGCGGGAGGGGGCGACTTGCGTTTATCGTCTCGTCGGGTGGGGTGGGGATTTTTTTTTTTAATTTAAAAAAAAAATTATTATCCTCAGTCGTATTGTGCGTCTTAGTCCTCTGTTCGGTGGCGCTGGTTAAAAAAAAACAAAAACCAGTAATAGCCGGTGTCTGTCCATGACTGACTGGTCCGTATGCACTTCTACAGAGCACAAGGGACCTCTCACCGAGTTTCAGACTCTGGTGATTTCGTGTACTCCGGGGGGGGGGGGGAAATAAAAACAAAAATAAAAACTATATTCGATACTGTGTCTCTCTGTGGTGTGTTGTGTCTCTGTATTTGGTCCGCCATCGGTTTCCGTACTGGGTTTACTATAACTCTTAGATATTTATTTAGTGCGTATTTTTATATACATACCTTTTAAATATTTTAGTTCAGTTTTGTTTTGAATTAACATAAAGTTTTCCCCTTAATTTTTTATTTCTATTTTTCTTTTTTTCTCTTAATTTCACGATCATTTAATTTCTTTGGTGGCACAGAAATGAAGATTAAGTTAATTACAGTATATAATTATTAAAGACAGCAGAGCAGATTCATTAAGTTGTACAGTAATTCTGTTTAATTAAGGTGTGCAGGTCTCTGAATTTAGAGGGGGGGGGGTATTATTAATATTTCTCTCGTGTCTTTTAATTTTGATGAAAATATAGATTAAATATTTTATGTATGGTCTGTGAAGCTGATGAGCAGTTTGCTTTTTTGTCATCACATATCTTGCCCAAGAAAAGAGGCAGACACCCAACTATTCCAGCAATCCTGTGTACCAACCCACTGATAGCACAACTGATTCTTCTGAGACTTTAAGGAGAAAACACTTCTGAAGAAATCTCATTCTTTGTAGAGAAATATCTTTCCCTTAAAAATGGTGATGGCATTCCAAACCTATCATCAGGTGTTCACAAGGTTATGACACAGCTTAAACGTACCCCAATTGACAATTGACCATTCTGTGATAAATATGGCATTAGTTATGACTCGCTATTGAAATTGTGATTCTTTAACACCTCTTGAAGCGTCTATTGGTCTTTGTTTAGAACTTGAAAGTTTTGCTAAGAAATTAAGTTTGAAAGACCACATTCTGAATGGCTGGCTTGTTCAACTTTGCCCATCACTCATAATATGCTTAAATTTGAAATACAAAGTAAAATACACAAAAAGCACTACAACGCTTTTCTTCCTTGTGTTCCAAATTAAGATGTTCGTCCATTTATTCACATTCACGATACTCACTCACAACACACACCGCCAATAAAACGTTCCTTGGCATGACACAATAAAACTGGGCCCCACCCAAACATCAATGGTGTATGTCATGTGTGTCTATGTAACAACCTGACACGACGTAGTACTGGCATATGTCACACGGGCTTTTCTTGGAGGTGCACCGGAGCAGGCCAAAAATAGACTTCACCCCTTGCATCTCTAACTTCAGCTCGGGTCGGCTTGTAACGAGCCTCCCATTTTGTGACATCTGGTGACCCTGACGTGATTCAATGTACAGCAGAAGGCTTTAGGAAAATGTTTAGGAGAGCCATACCCAAAGCAAATGACACCATGCAAGCCTTCGGTACCCGGTTATGCCATTATCTTGATAGATGGATTGATTTGACAGACATCCAGAAGACATATGAGGGCCTATTTGATTTGGTATTAAGAGATCAATTTCTCCAACTTGCTCCGCCTGCAATGACGACATATTTGCAGCGAAATCCCCCGACTAACTTCAGTGATATGTTGAAGTTAGCAGACACTTATAATGATTACCCTGATCCGGTAATTACGAGGAGTGCACCACGCCCTTTTCTTACAAATCGGCAGAAGTATACACCTAAACTGAACCGACCGATGATGAAATCGGAAAAACCCGATCCGGTACAGCGGACATACACTAGGTCACAAGACGTATGACGTCACACACGTGACTACCCGCCTATGACATGTTACACTTGTAAAGGGAGGGGGCATAATTCTCAGAACTGTCCCAGTCCACGTGATGTAAGAGTATGCACTGAAACAGGTGCAACTCTAAAGACCCAACAGGCTACAATAAACGGACAAAGAGTCAAAATACTGGTCGATACAGGCGCGTCCATAAGCTGCATAAATGCTAAACTTGTACGCCCAGAACAGTATCTAATGGGTAGTGTCCGCATTCGATGTGTTATGGGACACCTTAGTACATGTCCAAGAGCCACTGTACATGTTACGTCATCTGTATTTTCCGGTACAGTCACTGCCGCAGTAATAAGAGACATGCAGTTCGGATTCATACTATCGCCCGGACAGTGTGATGCACACACTGATGACATCTATCCTGTTCTTCCTGTAACCACTAGAGCACAACGGAAACGTAGTAAACAAGGACCCCCAGCTCTAAAGAAAGTCGAGAATACATTTCCGCAGTTGACCCCAAGTCAACTCAGTCACCTGCAGCAGGAGGACAAAAGCTTGTCCTCAATGCTAAAACTGGCACAGAAAAACACTATTACGTCCAGCAAGTACGCGACAATGACGTATTTCCTGAAGGACGGACTAGCGTTTCAGCGCACCGACTATAAGGAAAATGATACTAGAAGCACCACGTGTCTATTTACCCCTACACCACTCAGACCGCTGATTCTTAGCTTTGCACACAACTCAATCATGTCCGGACATCAGGGCGCACGTTGCACTGAATGAGTTCGCGAAGATTTTTTTTGGCCACGCCTGAGTAGGGATGTTCACTCGTACGTTCGTACATGTACGCAGTGTCAACAACACATTGACCGAGGGCGTGTCAGTCGAGTTCCCCTCGAGATAGTACCAACAGTAGATGAACCATTCCTAAAAGTCGCAGTAGACATTATTGGCCCAAGCATTCCCACGGCCGAAGGAGGATATTGCTATATCCTAACAATCATGGATTTTGCAACACGATATCCAGAAGCGGTGGCATTAAAGGGCATCACAGCGATCGAAGTCGCAGACGCTTTAATAGACGTATTTTCTCGTTGGGGTGTACCTCGAGAGATATTGAGTGACCAGGGCACTCAATTCACTTCAGCAATGATGGCTGAAACAATGCGTCTACTGGCGTGTAAACAGTTGTTCTCATCACCATATCACGCTCAGTCTAATGGTGCCGTTGAACGTTTCAACGGTACAATAAAGAAAATGTTAATTAAAATGGCCTCGGAACAACCCGACCAGTGGCCACGTTTTCTAGCACCATTACTCTTCGCGTATCGCGAACTCCCACAAGAGAGTACGGGCTATTCACCGTTCCAAGTACTATACGGCAGACAACCTCGTGGTCCCCTTAAACTAATAAAAGAAACATGGGTCAAGGGAGACACTGTGACCGATGGTAAAGATGTTCACACGTACGTAGCCGAACTACGTCAACGTCTGACCGAGACATGTCACTTAGCACAGGAAAACATTCGTGAAAAACAACCCCGATACAAGCGAAATTTTGACCATACTGCTGTGGAACGTAACCTCGAACCAGGTCAGCTCGTGTTACTCTTGCGGCCCACGCATAACAACCGCATGCAGATGCACTGGCGTGGAGCCTACCACGTTATTAAGCGTGTGAAGCAGAACGATTACAGCATACAGATAGGAAATAAGCAGAAAATCTATCACATAAATATGCTAAAGTGTTTCTATGAACGCAGCGACGAACAGATACAAAGCGTGAATGTCGCACTGATACAATTGGAAGACTCCAATTTCAGAACAGACATGATGTCCGCCGAAACCACGCCTAACTCCGCAGTTACAGTCGATCAAGTTGAGATTGACTCGAACTTAACTGTCGAACAGCGCGACGCAATGTCAAAGCTCTTACACAGACATGCGTGCATATTCACCGACCGACCGGGCCACTCAGATTTGGTTGAACACCGCATCAAACTTTTAAGTGACAAACCGATACGCTTAAAACAGTACCCACAGAAATATGAGAGCACAAAGTACATAGCAGAACAGGTGCGTGAAATGCAAGAACAGGGCGTGATTGAACAGTCAATCTCCCCATATTCATCACCGGTCGTCTTAGTTAAAAAGAAAGATGGCACGCTTCGTTTTTGTGTGGACTATAGACAGTTAAATGAGATAACTGAATTCGATGCGGAACCTATTCCAAATCAGGACGAATTATTCGCAAAACTAACTAAGGCACATTACTTTTCAAAGTTTGACATGTGCAAAGGGTACTGGCAACTGTCAGTTACTATTGACGACAGACCAAAAACAGCATTTCCAACTCCGCTAGGCTTATTTCAGTTTTGCCGACTACCGTTCAGACTAGCGAATGCACCCGCAACATTCGTGCGCTTCATGCGAAAGTTACCGTTAGAGAGCGTTAACGCATTTAATTTTTTTGATGACATACTGGTAGCAACAGGAACATGGGACCAACATTTATTCTCAGTGGGTGGTCTACTTGACATTCTCGAGCGCCATAGATTGACCGTGAAACCCTCCAAAGTACGCGCGGGCTTTCAAGAGATTGAGTTTCTTTGCCATATCATAAGTGACGGACAAATAGGCCCAAATCTAGACTTGACTGCAGCCATTCATGACATGACCTTACCGACTACAAAGAAACAGGTCAGGGCAGTTTTGGGATTAGTGGGGTACTACCGAAAATTTGTCCCAAACTTCAGTACGCTTCTTAAACCACTGACGGACTTAACTGGGAACAAACAACCCACGAAAATACGATGGACGGCAGAGTGTAGTACCGCCCTCGAAAAAGTGAAGGACATCTTGACCAGTAAACCCGTCCTACAGTTACCAGACTTTGACAAAAGATTTATTGTCAGGACCGACGCATCAGACGAAGGCCTCGGTGCCATACTTCTCCAAGAGAGAGATGACGAATACCTACCGGTAGCATACGCGTCTAAGAAACTGTTAGATCGTGAGACACGGTATTCTACGATTGAAAAAGAGTGCTTAGCAATCGTATGGGCACTCAAGAAATTTAGTGCATATCTGTACTCTAAACCATTCATCCTGCAGTGCGATCATAAACCGCTGACATATCTGCGCACTAGCATGTATGATAACGCTAGGCTAACTAGATGGACACTCCTGCTACAGGAGTATAGCTTCGTTGTCGAACACATTGCGGGCCGAGAGAATTCGGGTGCCGATGCATTATCCCGGCATGCCATAACCGTGATATAAACAAGAGAGAGGATAGTCTCTCCACAGATGCGCATATAATTCCTGTGGGGACTGTCATGTGAAATAAAATTGTTTGTTTTTGTTCCTATTTGATTTCCACTCTGTGAGCTCCAATCAATTTTAAGAAGGGGGTTGTCACAGGGAACGAGGAACAGAAATTATATTTTATTTCATTTTTAAAAAAAACGCTAACAAAACTAATTGAAGTAACCCGAGTTTTGTTATTTCCATATGTAGCATATAACTCCAGTAACGGTCACCTAAGATCTCTTTAGTAGACAGACGTTCGTGACACAGTGTGTTATTATATCATATTGAATATATATATTAGTTTGTGAAAGATAAGTATATTGAACAATTGGGACAATTACGCATTACTGGTCACATGTTGTTTACGAGAGAAAAGGCCAGTGCGCATTAAAATTGACCACAGAAAAACGTGCACCACGGTCACCACTAAATATCCGAGGGCAAAATCGAGTCACAAGGCATAGCTTCTGGAAGTTTCTGGAAACCTTCAGTGAAGCTATATAAGAGGCAAAAGGAAGATTTTACTCTCAATGTTGAAAACGTCGATTCATCTGAAGCCAGTCTAACTTCACGTATGAATTATCTCATGTACAGAGATTTCATAAAGGAAAGCTGCAAAAATCTCTTTCCATCCGTCTGATGCCATATATTGAGTAATGAGGCAAAATTACTTCAGTATAACTTTTGGCAAAGTGGGAAGTTCACTGTCAAGAAAAAACCGATGTATGCGACGCTGGTTGTATGCAGTTAACGACACGAGGGACCAATCATTTTCTCCCCCCTGTCTGAGTTTGTTTTGACAGTCTATTCCACAATTGAGAGGCTAGCACCGAGATAGTCTAACAGATATCCGGATTTCTACACTCAATAGAATGCGACGACACATCCCACTGGACGACTTCATCCGATAATGCTAAACGTCGTTGGGGTGTCCGTTTCCACGACAACCAAGAAACAATGGCAGTTATCGAGGCTGACAACAGTCAGCTAAATTTCAGATTTCTCCGCAGTGATAATCTGAAAGTGGTGCCTAGATTCTGCAGAATCTTCACCTGTAATGCGACGCCGCAATTGCGTCGCGTCTTCACTTTGAAGTGCCCTTATAAGTGACGTGTGAGATTACGTCATCTCCCTGGAACTCTGACATTAATAGTGAGTAAAAATTAGCATGGCTAACGCGCACATACTTAACTCTAGGACTCTAAGAAAATGAACACTATTATATCAGTTGTGAAATACGAACTTTAATGTAAAAAATTAATGCTTATTTTATATGTGAACTATTGTTAAAGTGGCCCCATTTGCCGCATAAGAATTGTGTAATTAATCTTTATTTCATAGTTTTTGAGAGGGACGAAAGAATTTGTATTAGTATTGTTTTGCACTGTTCGTCTGTTCGTCCATTTATTCACATTCACGATACTCACTCACAACACACACCGCCAATAAAACGTTCCTTGGCATGACACAATAAAACTGGGCCCCACCCAAACATCAATGGTGTATGTCATGTGTGTCTATGTAACAACCTGACACGACGTAGTACTGGCATATGTCACACGGGCTTTTCTTGGAGGTGCACCAGAGCAGGCCAAAAATAGACTTCACCCCTTGCATCTCTAACTTCAGCTCGGGTCGGCTTGTAACGAGCCTCCCTTTTTGTGACAGTAACATGAAACTTGATTTAATTTTCAATGACAATGTCATCAAAGAGCTTCAGTATTTAAATAAAACTTATACTAGTAGCACTACTTAGAAACATTTGTCAGGATTGTGAAGTCTACAAGACTGCTGTATGTAAGAAAATAATAGTATTTATGCAGGAATCTAAAATCAGCAGAAGTAAGATGGAGACAGTTGAAACTGAGTTGCAAGTTCTGAAGGGAGATAGTATTAAAAATAAATTTAGCTCAGAATAACATTAACAGATTAAGTTGCCGAAAAGATGGACAATTCTCAGCAAACCTTTTGTGGCGCTGACGCCACTTAAATAATGGACATTATTATTAATTAATTAATCATCCAAACTTAATTACAATTGATGAGAATCTTAATTTTTTTATTTAATGATCCTCCAGCAGACACCTCTCGTCTGTCTCGATTGGTGGATATGAGGCGCTGTTTACGTGTTCTCTCTTCCACAACATTAAAGATAAACAATTACTGTCACATAATATTCCATAAAGTGGAAAACTTCTTACTAAAGGAAAAGACAAACCTGTCTTTAATCTATATTTGGCGAGCCCCCATCCACCCACTTTCTTCTCCAACATAAGTTTATCAATTTGCATAAGAAAGTCAATAAATTTCACCAGAAATTTATTAAATCATCAATCAAATAATACATATGAGAAATACAATAAATAGATTACTTGACATTAATATTTCCATGAAACCATGTTCGAATAATTTCTATATTATACAATCCTTTATCCCCAAAATACAATTCAACAATTCAGTACAAATCACAGGATAGTTTTTATCAGAAAACAGAAATGGAGTTATTAGAGAAAAGCAATAATAGTTTTTATATAACCTGAATTAAATGCAGTCTCAATAGTATGACAGTTTGCAACAGTGTCACAAGTTTTTGTACACATGTCTCCCTCTGCACACATTGAAAACACTGAGTGCTGTTATTCTCTCAAAGCTAATTTGAGGGCTTCTTTGCTGCATCAGTTCCTTCAAGCAGAATAACAATTGTATGATTTCTGGTAACTTCTCTGTACCAGAAATTGTTCATTTAATTAACATATCAATAGCAAAATGCACGAAACATTTCTAAGTCCTCTCTCTCTCAACCAGTCAGTTAACTCACCATCAAGCTAATGACTGCCTTTCAAGAACAGACTCCTTTGCCACTTGAAATTCAAGTGATTAGATAATAGATTTGTCTACAGCAAGTAAACTTTTAGATCTCAACTCATTGGCTGGTCTTGTTCTTGTAAATCATAACCATTGAACAATAGAAACTACTCACCCAGTTGATCTAGTTTGCATTACATCAGCAATTTCTAGCATGTTCTCAACTTGGGTTGTTTACTTCCAACTCTGACACTTTCAAAAATACCATGACAATGAGTGCATAGGATCGGGCCACTCTGACAATTTAACAATTTATATAACAATTACATTTTAAAATAGAGACAGGCAAATTTACTCTGCCACACCTTTCATTTTGTCAGGAAGAGAAAATTAAGAATAGGTTGATTATTGTTGCTAAAAGTAACCATTTTAAAAAAGGTAAAGATGTCAACACCTTTCTTGATAATTTATGCACACATTTGCAAGAAAGTATGCCAGTATCTGATAGTGAGCCTGTTGAGCTGTTGGTGTATGCAGATAATATTAGTAGCCTAAATGCAATGGATAATGTTCCTAATAGCCCACCACCAAAGAGACTGAAAGAAGATGCTGGATTTTACAAGTCAAGGTGAGCATTTGGCTGTATATTATGACTGGGTTTTTCATTTTCAAGTTTTAGAAGTCCTTAGTACTAGCAGTGCTAAGATAATAACTATGGAAAAGTATAGAAATAGAATATTTTTATGTGGGGGGATAGCATGTACTTTGATGATGTGGATGCTAAGTGTGATGCTCAGAAGCCACTCTTGCACAATGTAAGATGATTAACATGGAGGAGTAGATGACCATTTATTTTTTTTATGTTTCTTTGGGAACTAAATCCAACAGAAAGGACGATTTCCAACTGGGAAGTTAGTATGTAGCTGCCAAGTGCAACTGACTGACTGATGGATGGGGCTGGAAGGGTGACACAGGTGGCATCTAATTAAAGAAACTAGTCCAGTTGAAAATTAAGTACACAGTTGTGAATGATGAATATGGTGGCTGGGAGGGTGAATGAATGATTCCAGTTAGCTGACATGAAGTAAATAAATACCCAGTCAAACCTTTTTGCAGTACTTGCAATCGATATTCAAAGTCCAGTTCTAAAGGCAAACTGTGAGCTGTGGTGAGTTGTTGGATCAATAATGCAAGAATGAATTTAGAATAATTTATTTGTTAAAATTATTGATTTTGATATACTGTATATTTTTGATTGATTCATTGATATGTGTTAGACAATTAGGTATTAGTGAATGAAGTATTTATGAGGTCTAACAATTTTCTTGCAGACATGTAAGTTGAGTGACTGGAGAGAGATCAAGAGAGTATGAGTTAACAGCATCACACTTGAATGTTTCAGGGTGTGCCTTTTTCCTTATGTTGTCTTGATGTTTGAATTCTCAACATTGTTTCGTCTTGAGAGATTTCTGTGATTGACACATAAGTTGTCTCACCAGGCTAATATCTACCACAGAAATCCCAATGGCGGTGAGAGTGGAGCCATCAACTACCATCATTTTCTGGTGCCAGGAGGATTCAAAGAATACCCAGCAGACTGCATACATGAGTGAAAATGAACCCTGGTGTTTTATCAGCTGTTATGAACTGTCCACGTGTGTTCTCTACATCACGACATATAGTGGCCCAACAGAACAGGTAATTAACTTAGTCATTTACTTCTTATCTTTCTCTTTTCCAGCTCTGTATAAAACTATAAACTTGAATCAGAGATTGTTCCCTCAAAGTAGTCATTGTTAATATAGAATGTGTCTGATATAAACTTGAACATTTATTTAGTAATACATATAGGTGACTGTTTCAAAACTTATTTGTATCTATTTATGATAAGGTTATTTTTTTAAATAAATCTTTATTTTTGTTAATTCCTTCTTACACATGTTAATTGATACATGTCTAGGTAGTCATGGGTGGATGGGGGCGAGACGAGTCAATGATTAAATGAATGTTAGTAAGTTGATAAATTACATTACTCACACAGTTTATCTTGTCACAGGAGGAACTTCAATCTTAATAACTGTGTGGGTAGTACGTTAATTATAGTGGTGTACAAATGTGGAATTAATATTGGAAACAAAACCTAAATTAAGATGTAACCACTGATAAGTGATTATCCTTATTAAATGATAAAGGTGTTCATAATAATAATCAAATAAAGGCAGAACGTATTATAGTGCCACATAAATTGGGTAGGATCGTTTTGGGATATACTTAGAGAATTTCAGTCATTGTTTTAACTAATTGTCGCTTGTGTCAAAATTAGTCAGTTGTATAATAAGTGATGAAATTTTGTAACCCTAAGTCGGGATACCCTAGGCAGAACTAAACGAAATAGGAATACATTTAAATGAAGAAAGAGACACTATAGTTAATAACGTATTTTATAAAATTACTTTTTGATATACTTATTAAAATCGTTGTCTTCTTTCACTATATTTTCTCTTTGAATTCTGTAGTAACCTTTGTGATTGTTTATTTTGATGCATTGTTGTTTTAACATTAATGTTACAATAGTCTTATTGCTATAGATAATTGATGGGTAGAAATTGTTTCTTATTTTTCACTGATTTTAAGTAATTAGTTATTTGAGAGCGTGAGTGGAAATTGTAAATTGAACAGACAATTTATCAGCTGTGTCTGCACGTGACTATGGTAGGACATTTTAGTGTTTAAAATGGAAATTACGCTCGAAGAAAGAATGAGATAGGTGCAAGAGGGAAAGGCATTTGCTGAATTCCTAGGTATTACAGCAGATGAAATCCCAGGTTACACCACAAACCTTGTAGATAAAGAAATGAAAGAGAAGCATGAAAGAGAAGAAAGGGATAAGAGGTTACAGATTGAAACAGAGAGATTACACATTGAAAGTTATAAAAGATTACAGATGGACACTGATATTAGATGAGAAACAGTGATCCCGCAACTACATGCTGAAGACGCTAGTAGTAGAGAACTCGGTTTTAACCAACTAAAAATACAGGAGGCAACTCTCAAGTTAAAAGAGAGGGCCACTAAAACCCAAGAAACAAACGTTAAGTTCCATTTTCATGCATTTAACAAGAAAGAGGAAAACACGGAGGTTTACGTCTTAGGATTTGAAACGGTATGCCGTGCGCTTAGGGCTTCTGTTCAACTTTTTGCTCTCGCATTTAGTAACAGGGATAAAAGTGCAAGATAGCATGGTGCTTGATAGACTTCCAGAGAGACAGACGACGTACGAAGTTTACAAGGCCGAACTTTTGGCGTATTTTAGGGTGACAAGTGAGACGCACCGACAGAGGTTCCACCAATACAAACGCGAACCGACAGACACATTCTTACATTCGGCTAGTAATTTACAAAACATGTTGACAAAGTGGCTAAAATTAGATGAAGTAGCTATTGACAATGCAAAGAACGTCGGAAGCCACTTTGTGATTGACAAACTGAAAGTGACATGTTCTCCCAAGCTGTTAGCATACGTGAAAGACAAGCGTCCTAGGAATCTGAAAGGGTGGGTCGATGCAGCTGACTGATATGAGGACATATTTGGTACACGTACGGACCCGACTGTTAGATGCACTGTTGAGTCATATAGACCGAGTAATGACCAATTGACCTCTAAATGACAGGCTGATAGGGCAGACAGCAAAACACAGGTAGGCTCTCTTGTCATAACCCCTCAGGCTAGCAGAATGAAAGACAAAACAACCACCCCACCTGCACGGTAAACAGTTCAACCCTAGTCTGGTAAAAGCTATCAAAAATGAGCCTATGGTATGTTTCGTGCAGTAAGTCTGGCCACATTAAGCAGTACTGTCCAGGGAATATTAACGTGATAGAACTGAGTGGGGCACCCTGATTCAAAGTAGTCATAAACAGTTGTCGCATTCCTGTTCTTTGTTACACTGGTTGCGGTGTAGGTTTGGTAGTGCAACTGAGGGAGGGTGCCTACACTGGCCAATACAAAACCATTACTCTAGTGAATAGCATGCAAAGCAAAGTACCAATAGTAATGGTAGATTTAGAAAGCAAATACGTATGCGGACGAGAGCAGGCCGTATTCTGGAAAACTGTGTCGAGAATGCAATAATGGATTGCAAGTATGTTTTGGATGGTAGAAATACTCCCGACTCTCTAGACCAGGGGTGCACAAACTTTTTAGGCCAGAGGGCCACATTTCCAATTGATAGTGCATGGAGGGCCGCAAGTCAGATTGCACATGGATGGCTCAGTAGAAAAAGAACAACACAAAAAATGAAATAATGTCTTTACATTCGTTTTTGCCTTATTAACCTAGATTTAGTCTTTATTAGTGAGAAGGGTGAGCCTGAATGTTGTTAACAACGTTGTCAATATTTGGTTCGAGTTTTGTAGTCGCCAGCCTCAAAATCGAACAGAGATTGTTGTCGGTCAAATTCGATCTCAGCTTGTTCTTGTTCATGTTCATTACTGAAAACGTTTGTTCACACAAGTATGTGCTGCCGAAATCTGACAACAACTTGCAAGCCAAGTCCTTGACATTTCTGTATGTGCTCGAGCAGAGACTTCCATAAAATGTTAAAATGTTGTTCTGCTGAAATGATGACTTCAGTTCAGGTGAACATTGAAGATCAATGACTCCAGTTGACAGTGATCAGGCACGGACTCTACACTACATGAGAAAGGATCACAAATGAAGTTGAATAAGTCCTTGTGCTCCTTGAAGGCATCAAAGCGTTCGGTATATTCCTTCAGCAATGTTTCACAATTGCAATGGTATCTGCTGAAGTTACATTGGTACTCCTTCTGAAAAGCTGAACAAATCGGAAAATGACAAAGATTTCCAGCTTGCAGATTCGAACACAAGAGCCTCAACTTCAACGTGAAGGACTGCAGTTCCTTGTACATATCAAAGATAAAGTGATCTTTGCCTTGGAGACGCTGGTTGAATCTATTCAAGTGATCTGTCATGTCTGTCAGAAATGCCAAGTCTGCCACCACTGTTTGTCAGTAAACACAGCCGTGTTTTTGCCTTTGACAGTAAGGAATTCACAAATTTCTGTTCGCAACTCAACAAACCGTTTTAATACCTTTCCTCGACTCAGCCACCTGACATCCTGTGTGATACGGAATGTCTGATATTCTGCCTCGATGTCTTCAAAAAATTATCTGAACTGTCGATGGTTAAGTCCTCTGGATCGTATGAAGTTCACAGAATTAAAAACGAATTTCATGACATTGTCAAATTTCAAGATTCGTGCACAGAGCGATTCCTGATGAATTATGCAATGGTACATGTGGACACTATCTGTTGGAATTCCAAGCCCCTGCAAATGTGACAGCAAATGAGCAACAAATCCTGATGCTCTTCCAGTCATAGCAGGCACACCATCCGTGGTAACGCTGGCTAGCTTTGGCCACTGGACGTTAAGGTTTCCAAGAACGGAAGTCACTCCTCCAAAAATATCTTCACCAGTCGTCCGCCCATGTAGTGAAGCCATCCACTGCACGCACAAAAACCAGCAGTTGTGCTATGTCAACGTTGTCAGTGCTCTCGTCCAAAGCAATTGAAAAGTACTTACAGTTAGCAAGTCTTTCACACAACTGTTCACAAACGTCTGTTGCTAAGTCTTTGACTCGGCGTTGAATGGTCGTCCTGAGAGTGGGACTTTGTTGAAAAGGTCCGCCTTTTCAGGACATATTTCTGTGCAAACAGCTTGGATGCAGTCTTTGACGAAGTCACCGTCAGTAAATGGTAGTGATGATTTGGCAACAATATGTGCTACTTTGCAACATGCACGAGCAAAATACTTGTTTTCTTCAGACTTTTTTGTGAAGAAATGTTGCTGTGCTGACAGACCTTTTAAAAGTTTTGTTGTTTCTTGCAGCGCCTTTTAAGTCATCAAAAGTCGCAGCGTGCTTTGTTTTGTAATGCCACTTGCAGTTGAAGTCCTTCATCACAGTAACAGACACACAACAAATTAAGCACATAGCTGCTCCATTAAAATGCCACATAAAGTATTTAGCCGTCCACTCTTCTTTAGACTGACGATTTTCGTCTTCAATTTTACGCTTCTTGTGCGCAGGTTTCGACATATTTACAAAGGGCAGTAGTTTAAAAACAACTTCACTTCACGGGAAACCATGTAATTAATTCACTACATTCCAACCAGACATCCACAGCCGCATATTCTCACACACTGACTGCACCTTCCTTCCCCAGCGTCACCTCACCCCATCCCCAGACTGAACTTGGGTCTAGATGACGACGCTCTTTCTAATGCTATTTGATGTCACCATACATCAAAGATGCACAGATACTACTATTTCAACACATAGCCTTTGATCAGCTGAAGTGAACAATGTGCCCAATACACAGAGCTCTCACCTCAATACCGCATCCAGCGTTTGTTTTCAACACAGCGCAAGATGCGTGCACGGGAAAGCAGACCACTGTTCTACTCCCTTGTTCAGATTAATGTTAAAAGCTCCTTGCATAATGGTAACTCCTAAAGTCTTCTGGGGGCTGCATGCGGCCTGTGGGCCGCGGTTTGTGCAGCCCTGCTCTAGACAATGTCTGTGTGCTGACACGGAAGCAAGCGGCTGATCAAATAGTTATGGCAGAAGAGGTGCTAGTAACAACTAGTGATGCTATGACAACTTCCACCAATCAAGCCTCCAGTGATGAGGGATTTGCAAATCTGCAGTGGCAGACCTAATGGTTGGTACTGACTGTCGGATGGTGCCTTATTCTGAAAGAGGAGGAAACCCTCTCAGAATGGCACAGTTATTAGACGATATGCTTGAGAAATGCCGAGAAAGGAAAAAACTCTCGAAGCCATATACTTCGAAGTCTTCCAGGAAAAATGTTGAGTTTCTCTGGAAGGATGGATTCCTCATTCAAAAGCAAGAGGGGGTCGAGGGAAGCCAATTGGAGGTACCCCTGAGCTATCGGTCTCGAGTGCTGTGCTTAGCTCATGACCCACCTACTGCTGGACATTTGGGCTCAGGAACAATTTCAGCATGCATAGCGGCTGAGTTTTACTGGCCAGGGATGACTGGTGATATCACATGCTATTGTCAATCATGTGACACATGCCAGCTAGTGAATAGGAAGAATAAACACACTGTCCTGTTGGGGGAAACCCCGATTATCGACATTCCTTTCAGTGCATGGCTGTTGACCTTATAGGAGAGTTCATACATCCATCGGGTAGGGGTCATAGGTGGATCCTTATGGTCATCGATTATGCCACATGATACCCTGAGCAGTCACCCTTAGCTCTATTAGTACAAAGTCTGTGGCAACTGCATTGTTTACCATTTTTTTCAAGAGTAGGATTCTGTGATGAGATTCTGTCTGATAGGGGCATGCAATTCACTAGCAAATTAATGAAGGAAATAAATCAGCTGCTGAAAGTGAAACAGTTCAAGACTACCCCTTACCACCCCATGTGTAAGGTTTAGTTGAGAATTTGAATGCTACCCTCACTAAATCACTGAAGAAACTGTATGAGAGACCACATGCAGGCACTCCTGTTTGCACTGCATTAAGTACCACAAGACTCCAATCTCTTCTCTCCTTTTGAGTTCTTGTATGGTAGGACTGTTAAGGAACCTATGTCCATATTGTGGGGATATTGGAACGATAGTAGGTTAATGGAATCCATTAAGAGCACATACCAACACATAGTCGAGCTCGAAAACTTCATCGACATTTCATGCCAGATAGCAACTGAAAACATATGGATAAGTAAAGCTAAGCAAGCACAACTGTATAACTGAAATACTAAAGCATCGGGCAATGAGGTTGGCACTTGGGTGTTATTATTACTCTCCTTCCATTGGAACAAATTAGAAGTATTTTGGCAGGGTTCAAATGAAATTGTAGAGAAACTGAGTGGATACGATTTTAAAATTCAAATCAGGGCTAAAATTAAACTCTTCCATGCAAATCTGTTGAAGCCATACAAGGAGTGCCCTGATAATCTGATAGCCACCATAATTGTGGAAGACAATGTCACTTCCATACCCAATTCTGAAACCACGCCACATCCTAGTTTAACAATGAAATGGTTATTGATGTTTTTGTAAACTCGGAGCTCTCAACCATGGAAGCACAACAGTTGTGGGCTATACTAAGGGAAGCAAGCGACATATTTTCTGACAAGCCTTGGAAGACACAGTTATGTGAATTTATGGTCATGTATAGCAGTGGTCCCCAATCCCCGGTCCGCCCAATTTTATTTACTGTGGTGTATTCCTCTCGGGTTTGTGCGACTTTCCATGGACGAGATTGAGTCTGAGCATTCATTCTCCCAGTTGGTGCACGATCATCTGTCTTTGCTTTTAAAGAATTCGAGCTCTACTTCCCGACCACACCAACACACTTCGCTTCGGACCACCAACGAACGCACTCCATCCATTGGACCGCCGGGAGGAGAGTCATGTCAAAGCGCCACACCAAGCCTCAGCCCTTTTCAGGGCTGGCAAAAATGCCACTACTACCCACTCCACCAAGTGACATTTTACGCAATTCTGAGTCAGTCACAGAAGATGCGGACGGCCCTTTCTGTTTCACAAACGAGCGCATAGCCCAGCTGAGACAGATACGGCAAAAGAGGCCTGAAGAGGTGCAAACATTAAGAAGTACAAAGGAGAAAACTGGACAAAATACTGCTGTGAAATCAGCAAACCAACCGAAAATGGGGGCATACGAAAAGTTACCCCCCTTCACACTAGAAACTAAAAACGTTGAACTAAAAAATGCGTTCACTAATTTGCTGTTGACCCTCTTCCACACAAAAACGGAAGATGAACTTACCTCTAGACAACAAGCCATCTTAACCGCAATTGGTCTCCACAAGATTTTAAACAAGCACCTGACAAGACAACCGGGAAAAAAAAAACTACATCAACAGACTGTGAAACAAAGACAGACATCATCTGGAAAATAACGCTGACAACAAAAACATGCTCTTCACAAACGGAAAAGGAGGAAACAACGCGAAAACCCACACAGGAAGATGGCACAACTCAAACAGTCTTTGAAGGAAAAAGCCTCGTTTCCACCCAAACTCTACAAGCCACTACAACAGAACAGGGAATAAACACCAACATCATCTGGAAAATTCCACCTACGGCCAAAGTGAATTCAACTCAAACAGCAAAACAAATCAGCCAGGCATTCTCGCAAACTCCAAAACCCACAACAGATAATAAGGAAACTCAGACTACAAGCTCTATCAGCAAAGAAAAAGAAATTAAAACTACCACCGAAAATAAGAAGAAACGCCCAAAAATCTCCAGCACACAAACGGTACATATCAAGACGCAAGAAAGAAAAATACAAACAGAAAAAGAAGTTAAGACAACTGACGCACAGACCTAAACAGAAGTCGACAACGCTCCAACTACACCACAAGAAACAACAACAACGACTAAACCAACTGCCACCAATCCACAGCCAGAGTCACCACCAGGGACTGCAACAAAGACAACCACAACAGACACACAAGGAAACACTACAGAACGGAGCTCCAAATCAAAAAGAAGGCGCCCACCACAACACATCAGACGACAACAACAGTATCATCTACTACAGCCACAACAACAACGGCAGCGCTGCAACAACAACCACCGCCGACAACAACAACAACGGTAGCAGCACAGGGAGCAACATCACATGCAGTGGGGATATTATAACCACCTAATTGCGGATCTAATTCAACTAATGCTTGCCGTCAACACCCACCTACATACAGCCCAACGGATACCGGGGACATCAACAACAACAACAACAACAACACCACTGGTGAACATTACAGAGTGGGGAGTGAACATCCTGGGCGCACATACACACTAAGTACAGACGATGTGGTATTATCCTGGGCTCTGTAAACCCCCTCACCTGCCAATACAACAACGGCCACCACAGCACTTAAATCCCTATTGCCATTTCCGACATCCTGTGTGAAGCGGGGTTTTCTGCAGTGACAGCAACCAAAACAAAACAACGGATGGACATAAGCAACTCACTTCGGGTTCTCGCTGATTTAGCGTTCTAGTGAGTTAAAATGTTAAATCACTTTATATTAATTTTTTGGTGTAACTATTTTAATTTGAAGGCACATTTAAATACAATTAAATTCAAATTATTAAATCAAAACAATCTAAAATATAAACAATCAACGTCCCCCCACATCATTGGGCCACGGTAAAAGTATCAAGCGCTGACCGGTCCGCGGCGATGAAAAGGTTGGGGACCACACTCCGGTACGGATTAAACCTTATACATTGCCATATGCTAAACAGGATGCTGTGAAGCAGGAGATTATTTCAATGCTTGAGTCATGAATAATAGAATAGGCTGAATCACCAAATAGTTTTCCCATAGTGCTAGTCAAGAAAAAAGATGGCACACATAGATTCTGTGTCGATTACCGAGAACTGATTAGGTCAGTCATCTTTTCAGCTGAGCCAATGTCAGAGCCTGAAAAGCTCTTTGCCCGGCTCAATAAAGCCAAATATTTTTCTAAGCTTGACCTTGTGAAAGGCTTTTCCTTAAATAGAAAGTTCCACCTGTGAACAGATATATTATGTGTGGGTAGTACGTTACTTATAGTGGTGTACAAATGTGGAATTAATAATGGAAACAAAACCTAAATTAAGATGTATCCACTGATAAGTGATTATGTTTATTAAATGATAAAAGTGTTCATAATAATAATCATAATAAAGGCAGAACGTATTATAGCACCACACTAAGCTTGATTTTAAATGGGGCTTAACATTGGAGACAATCAACAGAAGAACCTGGACAACTGTTGACTACAGAGCTTTAAGATTTTTCTATTTATAAAAATATGTACTGTGATTAATAAAATATTGAACCTGTGTTGTACATATTTATTGTTGGAAATAAATACCATATAATTATATTTTTTTTATAGTGTACATTGTCATTATATTAAATATTGTGTCACTGCTGTTTATTTCATTCATGTACACATGGGTAGAGTTTTAACAATAAAGATTTTCATACATATTTTCAATTCTTGAATACTTGTCACAAAAATGTGGTGGAGTAAATTTGTCTATCCCTATTTCTAAGCTTATTTGTTATATAAATTGTTAAAGTAACCCAACCTTAGGCACTCCTTATGATGGTATATTTGTAAGTGTCAAAGTTGAAGTGAACACTCAAGTTGAGAATAAGCTAGAAAGTACAAATGCATTGCAAATTAGTTCCAACTGGATGAGTAGTTTTTATATTCCAATGATTAAGATTTACAAGAATGAGACAAACCAATGGGTTGAGATCTAAAATTTTACCTGCTGTAGAGAAATCTACTGTCTAATCACTTGCACTTGAAGTGGCAAAGAAGTCTGGTCTTGAAAGGTGGCTGTTAGCTTGATGGTGATGTAGTATGTGAGTAGACTATTATTTCTAATGTTTGAACTAAGCTGCTCATATAGAGTGTGCTAGATACTTGACATTGTTTTGATATGCTGTATTTATTATGTTTTGTGCATGTTCAGGCTAATAAATACTGCAGGAAACTGTAAGTTGAGACTTGAATGTAAGAAAGAACGGAGTTAAAAAGGGATAAACTGGAAAGTGTATTTGTTCCCTGATTATATTTTTACAGGGGAAAAGCAGCCTTTCCTTGTTTTGTCTGAATCTCCTGGTTTACTGATTATAAACTGCTATGACCATGGTAGACATGAGAGGAGTCTGCCTCAGTGTGTAAGAGTAAGGGATACACTGCACTCTGTTGATGTAGGGTGGCTAGGTATGCTGACTACATCATGTAATTTCTGGTACAAGGAAGTTCCTGAAGTTGCTACAATTGTTGTTCTGCTCGAGGGAGCTGGTACTATGAAGGAGTGCCAAGTTAGCCTCAAGAGAATAGCAGTGAATCAGTGTTCTGCAGAGTGAAAAGTGAATCATGTGGAATTGAGAGTAATAATTGGCATAAACAATAACCTGTGACTTTGTTACAAAAGTGCACCAAAGACTATCGAGACAGCACCTAAATCAGGCTATATAAAACTATTATTGCTTATTTCTAATAACTCCATTTCTGTTCTCTGATAAGAACTATCCTGTGATTTGTTTTGACACTAAATTGTTGAATTGTATTTTAGGATATAAGCCGGTGTAGTATAAAAATTATTCGAATGTGGTTTCGTGTAAATATAAATGTCAAGTAAACTTTTTCATGTATTTATTATATGTATATTTTATTGTTGATTTAATACATTTATCGCTATATTTATTGATCTTCTTACACATATTGATAATCTTATGTTGGAGAAGAAATTGGGTGGATTGGGACTCACTAAATATAGATTAAAAGATGGATTTACACATTGTTATATTCCAGTGTTTGTTTAGAGATCCTGTCTAAGCATGAGAATTTAAAGATTGTTAATTTTTATTGTTGTGCCTATGATTATGACAGACTGATTGCCAGACTCACCCTTCAGCTCCTTAATTAATTCTCTCAGTTTAGATATTAATTATAGTGACAGATGAATGAATCTGTGTAATATTGCATGGATGGGGCACATTATCCTAATAATGACTAATTATGCATACAAAACATTTACATTTGAATCCAGCCCCCCCCCCCCAATTCCTTTCTGTTTTCCTCTCACTAATAATTAATCAACTTCGGTTATTATGATAACAAAAATATAAAAATTTAATATTCAATATAAAAGTCATTAGGACTACCTATTCTGTCTTTAAATGTTTATACGGATCATAACACAAATTTCTTATCTCAGAGTCTATCAGACTCCCACTTATCTTTCATCAGTAGTTATTGGAAAAGTCCCTTAGGCAATTCATACATCAACAGTCCATCGTTGAATGTTCTAGCTGACTGGTCCGCATAACTCGTCACACTTGAATAGTGTACTTTAGCATCAGCTCAATAGCCATAGAACTCAGCATCAACTGAATGCCAACCTGGAATTCTCAAACTGAATTCCAACCAAAATCCAGGATACAAATACCCAGGAAAAACCCCTCTCTGAAACAATAGCAATCATTTCTATGAGCGATAAACCTATAGTTCGCCGATCCTTACATAGTGGCAACAGACAGTTAGGTGTCCTATTATAACTGACCTCAATTCGTATTTTTACAACGAAGATAAAAAAAATGGTTTAAACCATGCATATGCATGTCACAATTAAAATAGAAATATGTCACACAAAGGTGGTTATTATCATATTAGCAAAATGTTTCAAATGCGCACAGCATTTTTACAATTTTCAATTTAATCATTTCATTAGTGGAGATAAAATAACATTCCACAATATCATTATACATTTCAATAATCATTAGAATTATGGGGCACATATTAACTTGGTCACTCTATTCTCTGGCCACATGTCAGGAGAAGTAGCAACAATTCAAATCAATCACAACAAAATACACATAATCATGCTAAGGCATATTTTAAAAATAACGAAGGCTTTCCAACACGTAGTCTTTAGCATTTAGTACTCCTGTTATGTTAGGCTGGTATTCTCAAAATGGTCGCACTGAAACTTCCGTTAGCGACACATTGCAGCACTTGCTCTCATTGGTAGTAGTTCCGTTTTACTTCTTTGCCCCACAGGAATTGCGTTAAAACTTTTCATCTTGGCGATGTTCTCAGTTTTTGGTGGATTCCTGTGAGGTCTTCCTTTCTTCTCTGGCGTTCGGAGAGGATGTGGTGTTGCGTTTGGACTTTCGTCTGTCAGTGTCTGCTTGTTTCGAGTGTTTGTTTGTCCGGTTTTTAGCTCAGTGGTCTGGAGTTACATAACACAGTAATGGCAAGGAGCTTGCCATACAACACGTGGCAGCGAACAAGGAAAGGAGCGGTGCATGAGCTCGAAGGGCCGCACCTAAAAACAGCGAATGAAAAGGAAAGAGAAGAAAGAGAAGACGGGGCAAGAAAGGAGAGGGTAAACCTCCACAAACAGACTACACACACACACTCCCCCACCGCACACCCAGAAGCCAAAACTAATACACAAGCATGCTCTAACATGTACACGATTACCTACACACACATATACACCGTTTCCAGTATTCGGACACTCACACAAATGTGACATAGCAAAACAACTAAACATACATGAAAGCAAGGAACACACACTAGAAATAAATACAACAGGCAGAATAATAATCACAACACCAAACAAACAATCTGCACTTAATCTCGCCAACATAAAACAAATCAAAAACACAAAAGTACACCCCATACTCTACCAACCATCCAACCAGTCAATCACGATTGCACTCATTCCACACGCCAAACCACCGGCCCCCCCTAGATCCACCACACATCGAAGAAACAACACTGAAAGGGATAGTCAGGGTACTAGAAATACACAACCAAACAGTAACAATTACAAGACTGAGCAATACAACTCTCTTTGCCATTCACACCACATCCACCACACCACCTAACACCCTCATATACAAACAAAAATATGAGTCCCAGTCCACAACACTAACACTCTGTGACAACTGTCTTCAAATAGGCCACAAATACCAAGAGTGCATGGAAGAAACAACCTGCCCCCTACTGCCCCAATCCACTCCACTACTCAGATTGTACTAACAACAAAAAAAAACGCAAAAAATATGTGCACTCGATGCCACTCACTAGGACACAACTCACTAAGCATACGCTGCACCCAAATCACTACTCACTACTATAACCTATTGAAACAACAAGCACACAGAAAACAAGACACCCCAGCTAAATCCCCCTGGAAACAAAACAACTCACCGCCCCCCTCAGTAACAGAAAACTGCCAACCACCCTAACACACACCCCCCCATTACTCCACCAAGGAAAGACCAAACTCGCCCACTAACAATAATGTCACACCTAAATGTTTGCAACACACACTCACACACGAGGGTGGGGGGGAACCAAGACTCACCCCATAAAAAAATAGTTATTTATTTTTTGGCATTAATCATCTTTTCTTTTGAAAGTTTAAATTAATACATTTATGTATGTAACTGAATGACAAGAGATAAAATCATATATATGTTGTCAGTTTCTTTTGAAGGCATTAATATATTGTACTTATTTGTTTTTGTATTCACTGCATATATAACATGTTACTGCTGCTACTAATTCTATTAAAGCTGCTGCTGATATTAAATAGAAGAAAATACAAAATATCTATCTATATAGTCTTAATCCAGACAATAAGGGTGCCTCTTATAGGAAAACACTCTACTAAAATGCTGCATCGCTATAAACCGTGTTTTAAATGATTTAAAGTATTACCATTACATGAATTTTCAATGGTCTTCGATGCATTAAATAACACATCACGTGCAAAAAATAGTACAAGACTATCAAACACTTAGAAAGACTATTGCTTTTGCGTGAAATTTCAAGTAAACAACTGAAACGCAGTGACGAATGGACGTTCCTGGTTTTAAAAAATAGAGGTAATTGCATTAACCCACATTCTTTATTTGTAAGGCTGCATTAAGACAATTTCTCAATTCTTCTAACATTATTGGAGGACCACACATTTCCTACTCCCCCCCACCCTTATATATATATATATATATAACCCTACCCACAGGCGTAAGCAGAGTAAAAATGCTTTAAAAAAACAGCCTTATGTGGTCTGCCTAAGTCTTGTACTATTTATTTGTATAAATAAAGCCTCATTTTGCCATTTTTCTCTCTTCCTATTATCTTTATTGTAGTAACCTTTGGCATTTCATATTTCAATAGATTTTCCTGTGAATTCAAGTGTGGTTTTGAAGGTTATATATATAAGAGGTCCACTTAATGCTGGTTTTTAAAGCATTGTCTACGTTAAAGCTGAAAGTAGGGTTTTCTCTCTCTGTATATATATATATATATAAACAATTACATTAAAAGTAAAAGGTAGGCTTGTGGGGTGGGGTGTTTGTCCTTAATAATTCCTCCCAGACCAACCAGGTCAGAATCTGACAGTAGTATTTTTCCTACACTTCTAATAGATAATCCTTTTGCTCATATATGATTGGATAATATCAAGACTTCTTTTGATCATGTAGCTATACACCTACTATTCTTAGCGTTCACATCACAACAAAGCTATTGTGGCATCAACACGTGCTTAGTACATGTATAGAAAATCTCTATTCTCTGGTCATCATCATTATCATTATTGTCAAATTATATTTCTAGTCCTTTGAACTTAAAAAGAGAAAGTTTAAGACCTGTACAGCATAAGCATGAATACTAAGGAAGTCTTTCTTTTCTCTGTTTATTTCTCAAGGTCCTTAAAACATCAATTGTATAGCACTAACTTTGCCAATCAGTGCATCCCAAGAACTTTAAAATGATCTATATAAAGATTACAAAATTACAAATGCGATCATGTTGAATATCAATATAACATTTGGAATCTTTAAAATATATATAATATATATAGTTCTTTGTATTCGTTTTTGATGTTCTGTATACAAATTAATCAGGTTTTAACACAGTAGATAATAGCTCATTTGGTATGCTTGGGGATTTGGAGCTTTGTAACACATTTCTTTTCCTTAGCATGGACTTAGAGTTAGCGTTGAAAAGTGAATAGCAGTAGACATTATATTTATTTATTTGGATGTTAATTTATTTTAAAATTAAAACGTACGTGTAAAAGTATAAAACTTTTGTCAAAATTGTCTCAGCATGATTCAAAATACTGAATTTTATTTATTAATTTAGTTTAACTAACATTTACTTACTTACTTAAAAGTAAGATGAAAGACTTGTTTAGATTTAGCACATTCGGTTGCAAGAACAATTATTAAAAATAACTTATATATTAACATAGTACACTGTAAAATTGATTAATATGTCTTAATAACTGAAATTAAGGGGAAAACACATTGAATACTCATATAAAATGTTGAAAATTGCAATGTGAATCTTAACACTGATGTTTAATATATATATATATATATAACATGGCAAACTCTAAGTCTGGTCTGTTCTAAAGAAATACATTGTAGGTGAGTAAAACAAGTATTCAATTCTGTTACTTCGGAAGGTTTTGGTGATTTTATTATCCTAGATGTTTGGAATTTTTATTTTTTGTAATATACAAATGAATAAAGAGAGTCATCTGAATAACAGATGTCTATTGTTCACATGACTATAAAAAAAGTAAATAATCTGAAAGCTGTGAAAGAAGACGATTTAAAAATATTTATGTTATCTATATGAGTTTAATTTAATCCCCATTTCAATGGGCATGTCTTTGTGTTCAAGATTCCTGCTGATCTAAGACATCCAGCATTCTAAGTGAAATCTCACTTGTATACTGAACTCGGTTTGTAAACTTGGACCTCTGTACAGGCCGTGTAACGTGGTAAGCTGGAGTAAGTTGTTTCTTCCTTAAGTGATTCAACTTTCTTCGCATTTTGATAATCGGGAAGGTTTTGCATTTTCTCTATTATTTCCAAGTCATGACTCCTTTCAGGAATTTTTCGAGAAATTGTGTGTATACATTGTTCAGCAAAATTGCTTCTCGCAGTGTGAGATGTCTTTTCTTTCCTGAAATACATATTAAAGATTATAATAACTTAGAATAATGTACAACAAAATAAATCTATTGATATACATACATATAAAAAGGCTGGTTGTTTTGGGAGGGATGGTTTAAGCATTTTCCAGCTCATTCAGGAAGAAGTAAAAAATAACAGGCACATCGACAGACAGAATACTTCAAAAGATATTCCTTGCGCTGGCAGTATCAGTAATGACTTCAACAACAAAAAAAAACTTGTTGACAATAACATTCCTTCTTTCCAACTATATTTTAAAATAAGTTTTTCTTCCTACTCAGTGTTGGAATTATTGGCCTCCCCCTCAAAACACACCCATGCACACATTAAGAATAAGACACCCATGCCAACAACACATACACACCACCCACAATGCACAATACAACATCAGAAGCACAGCAACAACATAATATTCATAAATGTAAATATATCAGATATATGAACATCGCTTTAAATGAATGTATGTTGTATAACAATATTTAAATATACATTATAAAAGAAAATGTAGTACTTTAATCAGATCTTTAGTTAATATGTTTTCTCATTCAAACTTCACCTTTAAAGAAGACTATCAAATGACTGCAGTTAAAATAAAATGTTTGCTTTTAATAACCGTTGCTTAATAATTGTTTATAATGTTCAAGAAATGTCAGAATTACAAGAAAAGATGGAACATTTATAAAACAATATATAATTTATAAAAAGCTGAAGTGAAGGTGAATATTTTACATAAGCTAAGCAGTAGCTTACATTGCGGTGCACAGAGAAAATTAGAAAGAAAAGAATATCTTATACTCATGTGAATTAGACGTTGAGAAAATATTAAAAAGTAGTAGCAAGGTAATTGAGTAATGATACATACAGAATATAAAGATCAACAGAGCAATTAAAATTTAATTAAAAAATATCAGAAGATTATATATTATTTCCCTTCATTTGTATATTACTGTTTTGTCTAGCACTTCTGTTTTAAAATAAACCCATATGGTATAAAATATATTTATTTAATGGAATTTTCTGACATCAAGATATTTTGGGAGACAGACTCCAACTTTCTTGTTTGCATAAACTAGTCATTATTATTAATTTAATGGTTTTTATTTTACATTTTTCTTTGCAATTTGTGGATCATTTCAGACCCATAAGTGCCCAAAGGTGAGTTTAAAAGGAAGTACCTGTAATTAAATGAGTTGTTTAAATATGAATGATTTCATCTGATTTATATAAATTAATCTGATAAAAAAAAAATATTTGAAGAGTACAATATTGAACATTCTTACATTAAAGTCTGGTAGTTTTATTTGTTTTAAATAAACAAAAAGTACTCTTACAATTTTGTGCTTACCGTTTACGCCACATAGGCATTACCAGGAAACAAACACTTACGATGAGAATCAGCGCAAAAATATTGCATAAAATTATAAAGACCCTTTGAGTGACACTTCGTATGTCTGGAAACAGAAGGAAAGAAATGTAATGAAAGTCTCAAAATATGCTATTAGAAAACAAGAAATATAAGAAAGTTTTCGAAATTGCTTCAAGTCCACAGATTTTTTTTTAAAGGCACAAATATCGATTTTATCAAATAAGAAATAAGAGAAGACGTTCGCTTTGAATTGTTAATATTGTGCATCTGTATCTGCGTTTGTGTCTGTGTAGGTCAGTATTTACTGTTTAAAATTTATAATATATTTGCAAAAGAATGTTCGTAGCAAATAAAAGAATTAATTTTAATAAAGTATACCTTCACAAATGTGTTCCAATGCCTCATTATGTGCTGGTAAATGTGAACTCACAAGCGAATCATCCTTCTGGAATTCAGAATCTGCAATTTAGTGAAACTATTCAACTTTATACTATTTTGTTTGTTCATCAAAGAAAGAAACCTTAATTTCTTTCTGCCATTTTATATGCATTAAAATTAAAGTAGAAAATGTGCTTCAAGATTAGTGCCATGAAAAGGGAATTTTTCACTCTTATTACATTATATATTTTAATGCATTAATACAACATCAATATTATTTAAACAATGAAAAGAGGAGTAATAAAGAAGTGAAGGCTTATTTAGTATTCTGTTGACTATGATAGCATATGAACATGCCATTTGGATGGTTAAAAGACGGAAGTATGAGTGGATGAGTGTTAATTGTGTGTGGGATTAGCACTAGCTTTGTTTAACAGTTGCATCATTAGTGGTCGAACTGAAAGAGCAATAAAAAATGTAGCTGTGGCAGATTAAATTTGACTGTCCCTATTTCTAAACTTAATTGTTATATAATTTCTTAAATGTCAATGTGACATGACATTTGGGTACTGTGCATGAAGATATTTTTTTGTAAGTACGTGAGTTAAAATAACAACTCAGGGAAAGAATATGCTAGAACTTGCTGACACAATCCAAACCAGTTCCAAGCGGCGGATGACTGTTAGTCTCACTCTTGTTCATAACAATTACATCCATTTGAGATAGACCAAAAGTTCTGTATTCTAATCACTTTAATTTTGGCATAACTGAGTCCGGTCATAAAGTTAACTGACTGATAAAGAAAGAATGGACTTAGAAATATTTTATATATGCTTGTTATTGATCTATGATTTGAATTGGAGATTGCTTTAGGTAACTGAACCATTATTTTCTACGTTCACTAATTTGACTACATTGTACATTATATTTGTTAATTTTGATTGCTGCTATATTTCTTAAGCTGTGTGTATATCGGGCTAACGAATATCATTGCAGGATTTGTAAGTTGAGAATATGTGTAAGAGAGAAAGGAGTTTAGAAATGAAATATGCCTGAAACTTAGCACTGACCTTAATTTGACTTTTGCAGAGAGGAGAGTGCCTATTCTTTTGATTTTGTCACCTTGTGTCCACTTTAGACTGCAGTAACTACTGTATTCTACTAGATCACATTTGTATCCAATGTTGTCATCTAACTTATCAGTAAACATGTTGCTGTAAGTTGATTTTTGTGAATTCCGTTCAAGATCCAATATGACTGAAATTGAGGCTTGAGTTTGGTCTCAAGAATTCATGAAGTTTCTTGAACATTCCTCTTGATGTGCTTGGGTAGCATGCACAAAGATTGAAAAACATTCCTCATGATGTGCTTCAGTAGCTCATACAAAGTTCTGGATGTTTCTCCAGGGTGTGCTTTGTGAGCATATCAAAGATTCTGGAACAGTCGTGTAATGTACCTAGAAGGAGGAATGTTGGACTGTCATCTAATAAGAAAGAAAGTGACTTGTTGCAAACTGTGCGATTGTGAACAGGCGCTAGTGACCACTGCCATCATTGAAAGGTTATGTACATCGACAATAATTATCTCTCTAAAACTTCATTCTCATTTCTATGATGAAACTATATCCATAATGTTAATTATATATATATGTGTGTGTGTTAATTTGACTGCTGATATCTATGCTAGGATAAACTGACTGTGTGTTTAACGTTTAATCAAACATTGTTGATAAGTGATATCTGCTGATTTAGTAAGTTTATTAAATGTTACATTTATTAACCTTCTTGCACATATATTAAAACATGTTGGAGTAATAGAAGGAGGATGGGGCTTGTTAATTATAAATAAAAGACAGATTTTGATTACTCCTTTAGTAAGAAGTTCACACCTGCAGAAACATTATTCGACAGTAAAACGTCTATCTTATTAATGTTTAAAGAGTAGAGTTTTACGACACCCGTATAATCTGCCAAGTTAGAGACCTGTGGGTCTTGTGGGAGAATTATTAATAACTATAAATGAAGATTCTCGATCACTTTTAATTAGTTATGTGTTATTAATTGAAAAATAATAATCATAACGAGTGAAGGGTGGCCTGAGGTGTCACAGTAGCAATATTTGCCAAATGTCACTTAAAATATGAAAGTTTTCAAAATTATTTTTACCTATGACATGAAGTTCACAGTGATGAAGATTAGCTTTGCTTGCTTGAAAAAAATCACACCAATAAACACCAGCATGTCGTTTTGTTGCCTTTGGTATTTTGAATGTGAGTTGCTCAGTCACAAAGCCAACCAATTTGTAGCCAGAGAGTTCTTGCACCGATTGATTCTTTGATGACCACTGGATTGTGATGACCGTCTCTGTTGGTTGAAAAAAATTAGGTTGTTTTTGTTTCATCACTTTTGATATAATAAGAACACAATTTCATTCTGGAGATATATTTAACATAATTCACAAAGGTTCTGCTTACACAATGTGTTTCTGTGCAACTTAGCTCCTACTTCCAAACAATGGTTTTTATGCTTATCAGCACACACCTTAATCCTAAATGACATATTCTTTATTTTCTTGAACATGGACTATATTCAATGAGTTTGCAAAGAACCAAATGAAATTGTTTTAACGTACTGTTATTTTTTAAAAAGTGCATGTACATTTATTTACTGTGTATAGAAATAGCTGTCAGTGTTTCAAGGTTATGAAGGTTTTTCCCATGATTAATCTTCAAACTGCAAGACCGACATATATTTTCATAGTGATTATAACTCATTACTAATTCTTGTCAGGGTGAGCGGAAAATAGACTCGCCCAAAGTATTTTTTTACTTCAATCGTCTGGTCAAGACCGCCCGACAATCGTATAACTACGGTCAACGTTTTTTTTTTTTGTTGTAAACACTAGCCTAAAAGACCAATTGTAAAAATCTATCCCACATTTCAACCTAGCAGTTCAAGATTAAAAACCCACATTTGTTATTTCACCTAAAAAATCTGTTTTCTTAAAGTGTGCATGTAAAGTCAAGGTTTATGCATTTGTATGTGTGCAGTTTTGTTTTACTATTGTAATATTTTGGGTGTGAAAGGATTAATTAGAAAAGGTTGATATATTTATTTAATTCAGTATGATATATTGTATCATTAATACTTGAATTGCACTCAAGGTAGCTAAACTTGTTTATGTGCCTGAGGTGTAGGAAGCGAAATGAAATTCTTGTGTAATAAAGTGTCATGCTAGCGAAGAGAAAAATGAACTTTCAAAGATAAATGTGTTACATGTTGGGAAAAAGCTACTCAGCAGAATTGTTCTAGGACTTGAAGCAGGAATATAATGAGAGTGCGAGGACAGAGACAGAGACATACACAGTTCTGGCAGAGAAGGGGAGGAAACCTTTTCTTTTTATGCTTCTATCACCATTTTGAGTGCCCTTCAGTTATGTTTGAAAAATAACTGGGCAACTTAAACACAGTGGAAGTTTGCTGGAATAAAAAAGTCCTCACCAAGACACCTTACCCAGGGACAGCCAGAAGCCTTTAAACAGTCCTATTCTTTGGGTGGAGCAATTGCATCAGGGCAGACAAACTGACAGAGGGTAGTACCACATTATGATGACACACCACTGAAGCACGGCATCAACTTGTTACAAAGTTGCGGTAGTAAAATGCTCCACCTAACCTACAGACAGGCAGGTCAGCCTTGTGAATCCAAAGCGCGACATCAATTCATCGCAGAATAATGATAGTGGAACCATTTGACCCAACCTACAGACAGGCAGTCAATTCAAGGATCAAATTGATCCTTCAACACTAGGATTTGTGTCAAGAAACAGTTGTTTTCTTCGTCATTTTCTTTAGCATGACAAATCGTAACAACATTTTCATCATACTTACCTATGTGAGTAATCAAAATTTAAATATAAAAAAACTAACCTCAGTGCATGCAAATTAGCTTTGGTTATGTAGGCTTTATTAAGAACTTAGGATGTAAACTATTATTTATTTGATTTGATTATGTAAGTTGAATTAAGGACATGGAATTTAAATCAGACTTAAAATTTGAAGTTATTATTTGCTAAGGAGCCAATAGCTCCTGGACTTTTGCTGACAGTTTAGAAGTAATATTTGTGCTGCTAGTATAGCTTTGTTATATTTTCTTATTTGTCTTTTCTTTTCTTCATCATTCATTGTTACCCCTACCACAGAGAGTATGTTTATGAATGATTTGTGAAGTGAATGATTAACCAATGCATGAAAGAGATCCCGATGAAGAATAAGCATAAATTATTATGCTATAGTTTGCGTACTGTTGTTTTGAAAGGGCAAGTGTGGCATTTATGTTGTATTGTTTTGTACTGTCTACACTCTACCATTCCATTTACAGTCTCGCACGCAAGCAGGTCAGTACACGTAACCCTGCATGCAGAATAAGAGCCAAACATCCATTGTGTATGCATGTGGACTGCTGTGACAAACACCAAACAGGTCCTGCATGGTACTGACAAAGTCATCCATCCTTCCTTCGGGAAAGGGGGCCGTGACATTTTCTTCTGATCCTGACGTGATGAGAAGATGGTGGTGACAATTCTCAAATGATGAATGAGCACGTTTCATTTTAGTCATCATCTGGTATATTCAGCGATTGGCGCCTCTTGTTGATTAGGTCTAATCCCTGATTAAACAGCTGAGCATGCAAGGCTTAATGTCATATGTATGAATAAAGAGCAAATGGTATTGGTATGTATCTTTAAACTGTTCATTGTAGGTTCATTATACAAAAAATGTCAATACAATAATTACAATGAAGGTGTTGCTGTAAAATAGGCTTCAAATCAGCCATAGTTCTCTAGCCTATATTATATACTTTATGCCGTAGATAACTGCATCTAAGAGAAATATTCAATGACCATATATTGAAAACATTATTGCAATAGATAACAACATTTTAACCCAGCTTCTTCTAGTTTCTCCAGTCTCTTGGACAATTTCTCTGGAAATGATTAGGTCTTTTTAACTTTGAAGAAGTCTTCTGACAATGTCTACTCTAGGCTGAGGCTTTATTATTTTATCATCTCTAAGGAGAGCCTCAATGATTTCTAATTAGAACTTAAGTTACGTAAGTTACTTTTCTTGTGATTTTTCAGTAATATTTTGTAGACACTGTCTAAGACGTTGACCTGTTGAGTTTGACATAACACTACTCTTTCCTCAATTGTAGTACTGTACAAAGGCCAACAACCAAGTGCTTCTTGTGATTTAAGTCGATGTCTTTCTGTTTCTGCTAATATATCTGCCTCCTTTCAAAGTATGATCAAAGCATTCTGGGTGGGACTGTCGTATCTCTGCTTATTGGCCCAAAACACACTCACAAAGCAACTACAGATAGTTGTTGGTTCGACTTCTTGGTTCTATGGTCTCTAGGAGACTGATATCAGAAGAGATGCATCAGTGGCACACTAACTACAATATGTGGTCACAGTGTCAAACAGAATGATAAAATATCAAGATAGTCCTGGTTAAAGGTAGTACACAGAAAGTGCTTGCTAAGGACATTGTTTGGCTAGAGAAAGCAAATATATGACTGAGTGTTGGTCTCTCCATTAGGAACGACAAGTATCAATATTATCATCTGCAAACTGTTCTCTTCAATCAGAGATTGAGTCGAGAGGGCTAATGCTGCATTGCTGTTATTCGGTCTACTATCTACATTAAGATCTCATGTTTAGGTGTGGAAATTATCATTCAATGTTGATCCATTTGTCGTTATCATTGTTTCATTGTAGTGTATTTTTTCTGTTTTATCTTTGCCAAAGGCTGCAGGACGAAGTATATTTTAGTTGATAATGATACAAAAAAAACTGGCGGATATCCACTTTTATACATAGTTTATTTAGTCACCATGACAAGTCTGCCTGTTGCAGTGTGAACCACGGACTCCAGGCCATAGCAAATGATGATCATGTGTGTGTGTAAAATTATGTTATACCATAACATCAATGAATTAGAAAGATTTGTTTTGCAGGGATGAAAATTAATATCTAATAAAAGTATACTTTATTATATTATTTTCTAAAGTAATAATAAATGTAATGGAAATTGTTCTGTCTTGGCAGATAGAAATGTAATTTTATATATTAGAGAAAATATTGACAATCTAATAATGAAGATAACTTAAAAAAATTAAAAGGCAACCACTAGCAAAGCTGATTATTTTAAAATTAAAATAGAAAAAAGCACTACAATGATTACAATGAATGTGACTGACACATTGGCGGTATTAATATTCACTTTCAATATATTTTATTCAGAGTGCCAAAAATTACTTGTTGAAAATCATTTACATGCATGATGATGCTAAAAATTTTTAATAAGAACTGGAAAAAATGAACTACAGTCTAATTCTCGTCCTGAAGGACGATATCCACAATACGCCTTCATGCTTTTTCCAGTAGGGGTTCTTGTTTAGTTAAGCTGAGTGAATGTATTTTATTTTCTGTTTCAATATTGGTGTATTTGTGCTTAGATATAATTTTATTGGAAGTGCTCAGTCCTTAGCTCAAACCCAACCTTTGTTCATGCCATGTCCTCCTTTGGAAACGTGGTCTACGTATATGTTACGATGATGTGTACTAAGGTCAACGTCAAAATAACACGTCACCCATGCTGTTTCACCTGATTGCACTGCTAGCGCTGAGCATGTTGAATTAATACCTGTAAAGTAAAGAAGTTAAGAACAGATCTAACAATTTTTAGCTGCTCATCTTTGCATTAAACATGAAGTGAAACATGGAGAAAAAAAAAGTAATATTATGGCAGACTTTTAAATAGTCTTTCTCGACAAGTACATCTTAATAAAATAAAAGTAAATAAAAAATATACCTTTCAAATAAGAAAAGTAGAAAAAGTAACAGGTATTTAACAATGTACTGTACAAACAGCTTTAGAGTAACAAGATTATCAGTGGAATACAATAATAACAGCAACCAATGACAATTTATGAATGATTTTAAAATAATGGTTCATTTCATTACATGAACTAATTTATTTTACAAATGACTCCACAACCAGTTAATGTTAATGTAACAAAAGGAATGAAATCCATTTCTCATTAAATTAATAGTTAAATAATTTAAAGTTGTGTACAAATGTGAAATATTTATTTAGCGAATATTTAAACAATATGGGGTTTGATTATATAATTCTTCCCAAAGACCATTTTTGTTTAAGCAACACTTATGAATTAAGCAAAAAATGTACATTCGACAAAACAATTCCACTTTTTTGATTAGCATTTTGCACTTAAAAAATTATAATTTGTCTCCCATTATAATATCTGCCCTTCTTTATTCTTCAGGTTTTGTCAAAATATGAACATATTTAATTCAGACTAATTTCTTATTTTGCAAATAAATTATATACGTATACAGCTAATTGCAGTCCTGCATCATTGTACTAATTCTAATTTCTAAATGTAAAATTGTCACTAAATCAAAATTAAAAATTAAGAATCTAAAATGGCATTTTGTTTAAAGCTAATATATTTAATTTGCCAGTAATGTTAAGATTTGTTTACAACCAAACAGGATATTTATGCAGCTATTCTGCTTTTCTTTTTATCGGAAATTGGCATAATCACAATTATTATTTGTTATAGTTTTCTAATTTCACCAATATTCACATCAAATCTTACCCCCCAAAAAATAAAAATTAAAAAAATCAAGAAGCAAATACTATAAAACTTTGAAACTTCAAATGCTAAATGTCAAAATTCCTCAAATTTGATTTATGTTAAAAGTAATAAAGAAACAATAAGTTGAATAACTCTGTCTTCTACTTTCATTTTTTTTCTTCTCATTTATTCTCAACCAATCCCTAATGGAATCATACATATTTCACAGTGGCATATATAAGCTGTGTTTTACAATGGAAAGGTTAATATCATCTTGATTTCCATATCTGTAGGGCAAGGGTCACCAACACGGTGCCTGCAAAGACTATATGTGTCGCCCGCAGGCCTTTTCTAAGTCTTCACATTATTAATAATGTATAAAGGCAAACTAGAAGAGTGTATCAAACTGGTAGCCCTTCGTATGACTCAGTACCCATGAAGTAGCTCTCAGTATCAAAAAGGTTGGTGACCCCTGCCGTAGGGTATATTATTAAAAGATCTATATTTATGTGATGCAAGTAAAATAACTAATACTTTATTAAATTAGGTCTAGTCATTTTTCTACAGTTTTGCAATCATGTTTTCTTGGAACAGGAATGTGTGAAAGCAATACTTTCAATTAAGTATGAATATATATCGACAGAAGAAAATCCACATATAATAATAATTAATACATGTTTATATTTGTGTTGTTAAAAAGAATAATTTAAGCTTTCTATGCATATGTAGACTAAAAAAAATGTCTATTCCAACACATGTAAAACCTAGCTGAATCAAGGAATAGGTACATTCAAACTGCATGATTCTGCAGTTAACTCACCAGAAGTTGGCGTTGGTATAAGCACTAATACACACAATAGATAAACATATCTGTAAAGAATCTGTAACATAAAAAGACAGTAAATGATTAACAGCAATAAGAGGTAATTACATAAATTTTAAAAAGGATATACACACATTTGAAGTAATATTATCATAAAAAGAATAGAGGTCCAGAAAGAAAAACGTTTAACCCGTAACGTATTTGCAGTACAGGAGCTTTACCATGTCAAAAGTGTCTAGCCATTTCTGTGGTATAGAGGCTTTACCAGCACACACACACTTGTTCAGTCTCAGCGATGCTAATTGTCCAAAATAACCAATCAGAGTGACGGAAAGATGTATTTGACTTCAGCAGCCATCTGTTCTAAATTCTATCATTGGATACTATTATTGGAATGGTCATGTCATTGAAAGGGCACAATTTCTCCACCACCCTCACTTTTGTTCAAGTTGAGCAGCCATTTGGAACCAAATTTTTTTGTCAGGCATGGCAAGTTTCGAGGCCGATTTTTCTGATGGTGAGTTGTGTGGTTGGTCCTACCTAATGAACTTTATTGTCTGGTTGATTCTAATTAACTGTAGATGAAATTCAGCCAGCCCCTACTGAAATTTTGGATGTGACCATTCAACAAAGTATTCGTGCTTGGATTTTATTCAAGGTAAAAACGATGCTGTTCAACACAAAAAGTAAGAAACATTTTAAAATTTTACTATTTATTTATTTTTGAATTTGAAATAATAAACTTAGGAAAACAACATGTTCAGTAATTAAATTTAAATAAATATTTTTAAAATGTCCCCCATAATACTTATGTTGAAAATATGTTTAGAATTATACTCCCTTTAAATTTTTAGTGGACTTGTAAAAAAAAAAAATCTGATGAAAATATTTGCAAGTTCAACAAAAAGATAAGAAAACTTTTTTATTATTAATTTGTTAATTTTAAATAAATATTTATAAAATTCCTCAGTATGTCTATAATACTTATTTTGAAAATCGTTTTAGAATTATACTCGCTTTAATTTTTTAGTAGAATTGTAAAAAAAAAAAAAAGATGCTGAAATTTGCAAGTTCAACAAAAAGATTAAAAAATGCTTTATTACTTATTTTTGAATTTGAAATAAATACTTTAAAAATTCCTTAGTATGTCTATACTACTTTTCAATTAGCTTATTTTGAAAATCCCTTTAGAATTATTTATACTTGCTTTTAATTTTTTAGTAGACTTGTAAAAAAAAAAAAAAAGATGCTGAAATTCCCAAGTTCAACAAAAAGATAAGAAATGTTTTATTATTTATTTATTAATTTGAAATAAATTAAAAATAATACTTTCAAAATTCCTTAGTACGTCTATAGTAGGCAGTAATTAAATTTTAAAAAAATCATTTATAATTACAGTCGTTTTCAGTTTTTAGTACATTGACCCATTCAATTATCGCTTAGCGGCAAAATCATCCTGACACGGTGACGCCGGGTTGCGCTTTTCAACCCGACGGCATATGGTTTAATACTCTACATTAAAGAAAGTGATACCTGTAAAAGAAGCATTTGTTCCCTCTTTTCAGTAGATGCCTTTGGAAGATGATAGGTGGTCATTCTTTCCCTGAACAGTTGATTTGGAAAAGTGAATAGAAATCTTTGAATGGTACAAAATTCCAGTGAATAAATAATTCTCTGAAAAAGTCCATCATCTAAAATAAAAATTGGCAACTAACATTTAAGATTTCCATGAGATAAAATAAAAATAACACGTTTTTTGTTACCTGGCAATAAAAAATAAACATTTAGCATAATGTCTTTAATGAACTTATTCTTTAAAAAAAAAAACGCTTGATTGATTGAATGTGGGGAACGCTTCCGGCGTTTTCGCGTATAAAAAACAAAAAAACGCGCCAAACCACGGGAAATTTATAAGCATTTACATACAAGTGTGAGTCATAGGGAATTACCCTGTAATGTAGTTTCTTTAAATAGAAAAGGGGAATGCCCACGATAGAGTCTACTCAATATCTAAGTAGGCCTATATGTTAAATATTATATTTTAATTGTTATAAAAAATAATAGAATATGAGTAAAAAAAACAATACATGTCGCTGGACAATTTACAAAGTTCATAATTTGAAGATAGTACTAGAAATCAAATGAGGTTAATTTATAGAGCTACATTTGAAATAACTAGGCCTAATTCAATATAAAAATGTTATATTTTCAATCTTTCAGTAAAAGTTTTATCAGTAAGAATTATTGTCCTCAAATCACTGAAAATTGGTCCAAGATAAACGAGACAAGAAATGCAGAAAGGTGTAGGTCTACTTACTTTAACCTGTAACGCACTTCTACTTTCTAGAATTGTGACGCCACCCTGCCTTGTGTTCATAGAGCTAACGGCAGTTAACTCTAGGCAATTTTCGTTTCAGTAATTGTTGATGAGCTGACCGAAGGTATAAATTTCATTAATGATACTGGTGAAAAATGTGTGTATATTGTTGCATCGAACATTGCAGCTGCATCAGCATTAAAAACATCGCAGACCTCAATTCGAATCATGAACTATTATGAAAGTATCCTACCAATGTATTCTGACAAGGATTTTTCGGCACATCTTCGAATGTACTGGGACACAATTGAGGTAAGCTAATTTACAGTTTTATATCGTATGCATGTTTACATATTGGTATATACTTATTTAAAATAATGTTCAGTCTGTGTAGTTTCATATATTTTTTAAATATTTGTAGTAATACTATATAGGCCTACAGGCAATGCAACCAATAATACATTTGCCATCATTGTTTGTGGTTAGATAATTTTCTTTTCAACCTTGTAATACAAGCACTAATATTACTATTAGTGTTGTACTAATTAATAGTTAGTTAATGTTATTATAATTACACTGCAGTAATATTTGTAGTAGCCTAATATTAAATGGAATGGAGGAAGCTGGTTGTCAAGACTAAGGGATTGATTATTATAATTGTATTAGTTACAAAAACAAATTTCAAATAGATTTATTTATTATTGACTAATTAATGATTAATATGTAATACTGTTTATAACATGTGATATACTAAATACATCTATTGACTACATGTATTATATTTTTAAAAATAAATTTCACATAGATATAATACTCTATTATTAATATTATACTAATTGTGTTAGTTAATTATTTATTAATTAATTATTATTAAAACATTTCAAATAGATTTATTAATATTTTATATATATATACATCTGTTGACTACACAGTTTGATATACTCATATAGATCCGTACTTTATTAATATGACATTAGTGTGTAATAGTAAGTTATTACTATAAAGTTCTAAACTTAACGAAAGGTGTAATAATTAAAAAAAACTTATAATAAATAAAGTTATAATAATTAACAAAGACATGGTTATCACATATCTGCAGTTTACTATAAATTAAAACTGAAATTAGTGAAAATTATGATACATTTTTATATTTCTAGCATTGATGATTGTCACAAAACGGGAGGCTCGTTACAAGCCGACCCCGAGCTGAAGTTAGAGATGCAAGGGGTGAAGTCTATTTTTGGCCTGCTCCGGTGCACCTCCAAGAGAAGCTCGTGTGACGTATGCCAGTACTACGTCGTGTCAGGTTGTTACATAGACACACATGACATACACCATTGATGTTTGGGTGGGGCCCAGTTTATTAGTGTCATGCCAAGGAACGTTTTATTGGCGGTGTGTGTTGTGAGTGTGTATCATAAATGTGAATAAATGGACGAACAGACGAACGGTGCAAAACAATAGTACAAATTCTTTCGTCCCTCTCAAAAACTATGAATAACAAGAGAGTTGAAAGATGTTTAAATCAGGTTATTTATTTCCCGATTTAAAAGGGGCACTACTCTTTCGCACAGTGATTAATCATTCATTCAACTTTCCAATGTCATACACTCTGTGGGAAATAAGGGGAGATGAAAATGATGAAATTCAAAATATAAAATAAAGATTAATTACACAATTCTTATGCGGCAAATGGGGCCGCTTTAACAATAGTTCACATGTAAAATAAGCATTACTTTTAACATTAGAGTTCTTATTTTGCAAACGATATAATAGTGTTCATTTTCTTAGAGTTCTAGAGTTAAGTATGTGCGCGATAGCCGTGCTAATTATTACTCACTATTAATGTCAGAGTTCCAAGGAGATGACGTAATCTCACACGTCACTTATAAGCGGCACTTCAAAGTGAAGATCACGACGCAATTGAGGCGTCGCATTACAGGTGAAGATTCTGCAGAATCTAGGCACCACTTTCAGATTATCACGGGGGAGAAATCTGAAATTTAGCTGACTGTTGTCAGCCTCGATAATTTGTCGTTGTATCGGTTGTCGTGGAAACGGACACCTCAACGACGTTTAGCATTATCGGGTGGAGTCGTCCAGTGGGATGTGTCGTCGCATTACATTGAGTGTAGAAATCCGGATATGTATCTCCGGCGCTAGCCTTCTCAATTGCGGGATAGACTGCCAAACGAACTCAGACAGGGGGATACAAAATGGGTCCCTCGTGTCGTTAACTGCATACAACCAGTGTCGCATACATTGGTTTTTCTTGACAGTGAACTTTCCACTTTGCCAAAAGTTATACTGAGTAATTTTGCCTCGCTACTCAATATATGGCATCAGACGGATGGAAAACGGATGGAAAGAGATTATTGCAGCTTTCCTTTATGAAATCTCTGTACATGAGATAATTCATACGTGAAGTTAGACTGGCTTCAGACGAATCGACGTTTTCAACATTGAGAGTAAAGTCTTCATTCTGCTTCTTATATAGCTTTCACTGAAGGTTTCCAAAACTTCCAGAAGCTATGTCCTGTGACATGATTTTTGCCTTGGATATATAGTGGTAATCGTGATGCACGCTTTTCTGTGGTCAATTCTAATGCGCACTGGCCATTTCTCTCGTCAACAACATGTGACCGTAGTGCGCAGTTGTCCCAATTTATTTAATATACATATTCTTCATAAACTAATATATATATTCAATATGATAATTGACACACACTGCGTCACGAACGTCTGTCTACTAAAGAGATCTTAGGTGACCGTTACTGGAAGTTACATGCTACATACGAAAAATAACAAAACTCGGATTACTTCAATTAGTTTTGTTAGCGGTTTTTTAAAATGAAATAAAATATAATTTCTGTCCCTCATTTCCTGTGACAATGATAAATATTTGTGCACAGAACTCTCACTTTATCAGTCCTTTGTGGAGTGATACTGATAGTTTTTGAGTGGATTGTTTTCAGTTATTTTAAGAACACTTGTTGCAGAAAAATACTATTTTGATTAAATGTGCTCAGTGTAGTTTAAAATGTTTATGAACTGCTGCGTACTGTAGAATTTTTTAATTATTCTTAAAATCAAATTATAAAATTATTTCTTGTTAAAATTTGTATAAACAATATATATATATATAAAATTAATCCTACATACAAATACTTGTTAATGTACATTGAGATTTTTTAAAATGTTAGAATGCTAATTTCCATCAAAAACAGGAACTGTGCATTTGGCTTTCCAGACCATTATCAAAAGAGAGAAGAATTCCATTGGAGAAGAAGATCCTTGCTACTCTTTGGCATCTGGGAAATAAGGAATCCTTCAGAAGTGTTGCAGACAGATTTAATGTGAGCAAAGGTACCCTGCATTATGTGATGTTGTCTGTGTGCAATTCACTTGTGAGTAAAGAGGAGATTATATTAAATGGCCAGAAATTGATGAGTTCAAGAAAATTTCTGATGATTTCTCAGAAAGAAGCGGTTTTCCAGGTGTGGTGGGGTGCCATCAATGGGATAAACATTGAAATTCTAGGTCCCAAGAAACATAGAGATGCATACATTAACTGTAATGGCTACCCCAGTATGCCATTGCAAATTGTCTGCAACAAAAACTTCAGTTTTTTGGATGCATACTGTGAAGTTATTGGTTATGTAATGAATATTATATATTATTTAATTACATGCAGATTAATAATCATTCTTCACCAGAATATTAATAATCAACCAAATTCGACGGGGTCTTCAGACTGCAAAGTGATAAATAATCTCCTTGATTACCTCCGTTACCCAGATGTTACTTGTCCAAAGTAAGGGCACTAGCCAATCTAAATCTTATCAGTTATTAAGTACGTTTACTTCCACCCCACACATACCTCCAATTCCAGCACAAGGAGACATTTTCCTAAAAGTGCGCGTGACCATCTTTTACACTATTTTTACAAATTTTGCTGCCCCCCCCCACCCTTTGCCTGCACACTACCTCTCTAATGAATTAACAAAAGTGGAAAGGTGAAACTTCAGTTGATTTATTAAAACACTAAAGTGACAATTAAAGTTCAATATTCATAAGGCAAATGAGATTAACTTAGGTTGGAGATCGCAGATCTCTTAGATAAAAAAATTACAGAGTTATGCTAATCTATGATCTTTAGGAAATCAGTCTTTCAATGTTCAGTTTACTACAAAGAATGTAAGAAAATTGAAATCAGGGATTTAGAAATTGCATATAATCATCGAACAATTACAGACACTTAACGAGCATTTACACGATTCACCTGGTTATCATGTGGGTGAGGTAATTCCGTTGTTGGTGTATCGAGGACCCTGGCTGGTGAAGATTCTGGAGTTTCTGGTGCCAGTCCGGATTCAGATCATGGAACAGTTTATGAATCACACATGAATTGTCCAAGGAATTTCACAGAACACACACTGTTAACAGCTTACACACTGTTTACACGCTTCCTCACTGGAGGATGAAAGTATAGGCAGCCCTGCATACTTCACACTTTCTGTTGTGACAGCTCAGTCACTCGGGCTTAGCCAACACTGCTTATCACCACTTCAGCGACAGTCACTGAAATCTCTCAACCAACACTGCTCAATCATGTCTGCAAATACCTGACCTTGATACTCATGAATCTCCAGAACCGATGTCTATCTCGTTCTGACTAGACACCCTCCTGGCTCCGTCGATGTCCCAGACTGCAAGCACCAACTGCTTACATCAATTGTATCAACCACAATATGGTTTCAGGTACCCCCTCATCAGAGTGCTGAGTTTCCAGAGATTCTGAAGAGATCATCTGCTAACTGGCTCCTTCTTGTTGTGGCTTCTATCAGTAGCAACAGCTGGAGTTAGCTTGAGTGGTAGCTAACAGAACTGAAGAAATTGAACCTGAAGTTGCAGTTGAAGCTGATTCTAAAGCTGCAAAATACATGATTGTTTGTGCATCAATGCTCGGTTTCACTAAGTCAAGTGTTTAAGTCTGTAATTTTATTCTTACCTCATAGTTTAATTTCTTTACAAGGTTTACCAAATTAGAAATTCTGTTAAATTGAGAATAAAATTACAATGTTTACAACAACTTCAAAGTTAACGTGAATTTTTACAATAAAATGCAAATAAATCTTTCGAGTGAAAATCATTACAGTCGAAATTCTAACTTAACCAGATATACCTTTCACTTATTAACCATGTAGAATCAGCAAGACATGGGACATCTCAGTGCCCTGTCTGAGCCAAATCAGTCTATTTATAAAGATTGTAAATTTGGCATGGTATCATGCTGGATAATGCATCTGTAAGCTTGACAGTCAACAGCGTCTGGCCTCTGGTAATTGGTTCTTTTACAGTCATTTCCCTTTTGTCTGTGTCATCTCGGTTGAGTTATCGTTCTCAGAAAAACGTCGATCTTAAGTTAGCTCATTCCTTTGAAGGTTTCCCAACATGCGAGTTCTACCCCTTCCTCATGGCAAGTGCAGCTTATTTTCTACAGTGACCAGTATTATGCAATACTCGCTGGACTGAGTCATATGCAGCTATACATGGCTTCGAATCTAGCATGTGGTTTGGACAAGAATAGCTCTGGTCCCTTTAGAACTTTAATCCAATTATACTAATTTTGCTATGCAATTTGACCCTTTTGGAACTAGGTCAACAATGAATGAATGATTTGTGATTATAATAAAAATTTAATTATAACTCATCAAGATTGCATTTTCGGTGTTACACATACACTGGTTGGCCAGGACCAGTGAATTATTTCAGAGTATTTAAAAACAGCCCATTGATGAAGAAGCTTGAAGATAGCATATTTCCATCAAAAACAGAGTTGATGAAGTGGAACAATTAATTGGACTTTTGAATGGAAAATTCTGCAGATTAAAGTATCTGGAGATGTTCCAGATTAATGATATTCCATCTGTTATTATAAAAGCCTGTGTTCTTCATAACTTTATAATTGAAAAATCAGGTGTACACGAGGAAGACATTGAAGTAGACTACTCAGCAGGAAATCACTGATGACCAAGATATATAGACTGGTATAACTAAAAGGATGGAAAGTGCAAATTTACTTTTATAACCTCAACATGGATTTTTTTTAAAGAAAGGATTTAATTGCAAGGATTTGAGTTGATGAGGCCAGTTATTAAACCGACTTAAGTGTTCAGTTGTTTATTTACAAAATAGAGTGCAGAGATTAACTTCAGATTTTTTCATTTTCAAAACCTTTTAATCTAAATGATAAATAATTCTTATAACACATGCTTAAAGGTGCAGTCTCCTTTCAAAAAGACATGTTATTTCAGTATAGCCATTCAATCCAGGCAAACATTACTCAACAGTGAAGAACATTTATACAAAATGCATATATATTGGCCTTGATTTTATTTTTTCTTCACTTTCATTTTTTGGAAATAGCCTCCATCAGTTGTTTCAGTATCTCATTTCTTTCTTTCAGTATTTCTATTGATTTTTTTTTTGTTGTTCCCTAATTTGCTCTAAATATGTTTTGCTCATCTGCAAATTCTTTGAACCAGTCAGGCGGTTCTTCTAGCTTTCTTTTCAGTCTTGGGGTTTTCTGCCTGAGGTGATATGCTGGTGATTTGTTTTTGTGGTGGTGTACTTGTAGATGGGGGTCCACAATCTATTACACATGACTTTTCAGAATGTTGGTTATCTGAAAACATTACAAAACAATAGAAGAGTACTGAAAGCAATGTTTAAGCCTTATGCAGATCATGGTTTATGATTTTGAGCAACTATGTAAACTTAAAGAGTAGACTGTGTAATAGAGTAAAGGACAATCATACTGACTTATTGTAAACACTTGTCATATTTCATCATTGGTGCACTAAGCACAGCATGGGATGATCATGTTGACTTATTGTAATCACTTATGATTAGTGAAAAGTGTGCATCCAAAGCAGAGAACATTTGGCTGCCTTACTATTTGTTTAGATTTAGTTTGGGGGGAATCAATTAGATTTTTGAATAAAGACCCAATCTGCATCATGTATGGATACCAGCTCAGATGAAAAATGTTTAGTGATATTTTTATGTTTTAAAAAAAAAAAGACAATTCACATAAACAAGGGTAAAAATGAATTAATTATAAAGCACATTTACAAGGACACTAAAACACATACAAAAAAATATTTTTATAACAAGAAAGGGGCCAGTCCTTTCTTTAATTTACATTTCAAAGATGTAAATAAATTAAATGTTAACAAAATTATACAATGTACATTTAGTAGGATAAGATTACATTGCAATGTAGGATATGATTATGGAAATATGAACCTTTGCAAAGTAGGATATATTTATGGAACTACCAATACCAATTCTGAGTCTGCTGCTGGCTATATTTAATTAATGTACATGTATTAATTTGATGAGGGCTTCATTCTATGGTTGAAATGGTGATGTTTGGTATGACAGATAGGATGAAAGTAATCTATCTATCTATCCCTTAGCCTTGCCGACCATTGGGACACCACTGATGACCTGACAACCCAGCTTCCTCCATTCCATTCTGCTCTCTGCTAATCTTACTGTATCGCAGTTATCCTCCCATCATTTCCTCTGTCTTCCTCTCCTTCGCCCTCCTTGCACGATTGTCTTGGCAAGCCCTGTTGATCGTGTGAAATGCCCATTTTTTTCACAATAGCCAATAACTCTTCATAAGGCCCAATGGTTTGCCTAATACTGTTTCCCATTTCCTCATTCGTGCCATGATCTCTATACGGAATGCCAAGCTCCTTCGAAAGCATCTCATTTCAGTAGCTTGTATCCCCCTTTCAAGATCCGCTGTGAGGATCCATTACTCACAGGCATATAAAATCACACATCCAACTGTACAGAAGTCAACATTCAGCACAGCGATCATCACCAACGACATGCACCGACACACACAATACATCTACTCAACACACAACCACCCCCCACCCTCTCCAGAAACAAATTGAGGAGAGGAAGTTTTCTCCAGAAGACCTCCAAAGCTGAGAATATCTCTGATAAAAGGCTTACTGCATCCTCTGGAGACAAGTCAGCGAGAAAAAAAAATGTACAGAAGTCATCGTGAAGAGGAAGAAGGAGCGCATCAGTCTGATCTTTGAGCTGACTTAGGCGTTTCTGTCTTTCCAAACTGTCTTCAGCCTTACCATTGCTGTTATCGTCAGCGCAATAACAGCGCGATGAAAGTAAGACAGTGATCAATTTGCATTGTGTATAAATGAATGAATAAACATATTTACAAAACAAATAATTAATACAATTTTACAAACTTTTATATCTATTTTAATAAGCTTATTTTGTTCGTTTGGTTTTCTCTACCCAGCATAATTTAGGCCTAAATCTTATAATCCAAGTTGTGAAAACATGAATAATTTAATGAATAAATAAGGAAAATATTATCATTTAACAATCCATTATAATTAGACCTACAAGCATTGGAAACAAGCCTGAATAAATTTCTTTAAATAATGGAAAGCAATGCAAGCAAACTGTAAACTTGTGTAAAATTTTAATCGTCAATTATTAATTTCATGGAAAGGAGACATTAAGATTTTAATTATAATTCAAAAAATTGTCAAAAACACTTATTCATAATATCGGTAAAAAGTAGAACCATGCTCTCTGGTAAGAATTATAGGCCTATGTCTCGTGTTAGTGAGATAGAAGTATGATTATGAATGAGTGCCACAGATAATCACATAGATAACTTTTTAATTACTTTTTTTAAAATAGAAGGATTGAGTGTACTTACGTCCTCGAAGTCGATTCGTACTCAACTTTGAACAGCTCTGCGAGCCGTTTGCTAACGTTACGGGTCGTTCAAGAGCGCGAACGAGCCTAAAATATATTCCGCTCCGATCTGACTAAACTTGGCGGGCTCCATGCGACAAGTGCGAGCAGATGGAAACTCTTCCGAATATGTTTTACTGTAAATATTGTAAACACACAGGCATAGACAAGATATACAACAATTTTCAGAATATTCCAACCATTAATTATATTTTAATACGAATTAAAATAAATGATAAAATACATAGCATATGTTATGGTGCTCCAAGTGCGGGCAGACACACGCCCTCTTACCAACATGTTTTAATGTAGGCCGGTATACTGTCGAACACACTGACATATACACACTATCCATAGTCTTGAGAACATTTAAAGAGTGCTTTCTCTTGTAACACGTATTTAAATAATTTATGTACGGCACATAGCCTATCTTAAGATGCACCTTGAGTGGACAGACGTGCGTTCCTACAAACAGATATTAATGTACATATTTTTAAACACGAAAAATAGACAGCATGTACCCCAAATTTAACAAAATTTAACCAATGCGCGCTCCTGGAAAAATATTTCAAAAATGTATACGAAGAATATCATATGGTGCACTTAGTGCGGACAGACACACACTATTTTATGAACAAGTTTTAGTGTACATAATCGCAAACACACTCACATAGACAAGTTATAAACCAAATATGCGTTCTCTTGGAATAAGTATTTTAATAATTTATGTGTAGTACATAACAGACTATGTGAGTGTTCTAGAATCGAGAGTATGTATGCCTACATTGAAACCGGTTCGTAAGAGAGCGTAAATCTGCCCTCACTATGTGCACCATAATATACATTATTTAAACACGTATTCCAAGAGAACGCAGTGTTGGAATGTTATGAAAATATTTGTATATTTTGTCTATGTCAGTATGTTCGAGAATATATGTTCTGGCGAGTGCTGAGTCTGCTCGCACTACCCTGCACACAGTTAGTCAAATCCCGCACTTGCCCGCCAAGTTTAGTCGATCGTGGTCTTCAACACCCGGAAGGAGTAATAGCGGGAATTTCTGCAATCTTAAAATACATTTTCTTATGTGTCTTTTGGCTTGCGCTCATGTAGTTTTAAAAAAAATAATATTTATAAATAATTTATAGTAGACTTTTCTATCTTATATATATCTATTTATTGTGAATTGCGCTAAATTTGGTTGAACTCTCAAGATTCTTTACATGCACACTGGTAAACACTCCACATAACGAAGTTAATCACTAGATGACATGCAATCCTTTCATACTTGTTTATTTTGCTAGAAAATCACTTGGTGGTAGTATCTACAAATTCTTTAAAGTGATGAAAAAATCTGAAAGCAAGTAAAAAAGCCAATATAACATCATCAAAAAACCCGAAAAATTCCTTTGCTTAAAAACAAAAATATAAAATATCGGAGTTAAAAGTAGTTACTATACAAGGGTCAGCTAGGAGGTGGGTGGAAGAAATGCTCTGTCAGCTTTATTTCAAAGTGCCCCTATCTATATATCTATCTAAACATTTTCACCCATTCTCCTATTTGTCACTTTATTATTTTATGTGTTTAAATGTAGTGCATTTTTATCCTTGTTACTATAGTATTTGCCCGTCATATGACGAGTGGAAAATTAAAATTGGATGATTTGTTAGGAATAGAAATTAATTTGGTTATTGGAAGGCTTGATTATAATGCAAATTGTGAGTGAAAATTCGAGTACAGTTTAGTAAATTACTCTGACCGTTGTTTCTTTCTTTTTTTTTTTTTTAATGAGTACTTAGATGTTGTGTCTGTTTCGTGAACTCAACAATGCAACATAAAGCTGGCCATATGAAAATACCGGCTCACTCTAAAGAATTCTCGTGCTCAAAGGTTTGTCCTTGTGACATTAATAATCATTGCAAGGGGTATTACTAGGAACTGATGGCACTTCAACTTGAATGGCAAATTGACGTCACTCGATTGAAAATCAATCCTGGGAATAGTGATGACATCAACTTTGTTGCTTTCCGAAAGAACTGCTTTCATTAAATTGCGATGACACTTCTTAATGACCAATTATATAATGTGCCATTACTGAGTCCTTTCTTTGGAATGAGATTGCAAAGTAGCACCACAATTGATCCTTTCTTTAGACTCAGCTGATAAGGTGGCATGTTGGAAAGTGTGAAGAAACTCTGCAGAATATCATCACTTAGATCACGTGACACTACTGCATCTGCACTGTAGTAGATGTGAGACTTGCCGGGCAGCTTTCTGATGATTTCATTGTTGAGCTTCAAGGCTATCGCATTTGGGGGGCACAAAATAACTGGCTTTTGACAATTCAGTGAGTGACAGTGATGCCAAATTCTCTCCGAAGATTGCACTAATGATGTCATCATAGATAATCATTTATTGAGGAATTTTAATTGTGCCTTCTGGAGTGCCTTCAATCAGTTGCACCTCATCAATTTGAACATCAAGCAGCCATTGGTTGAATCATCCTGTCCTTCACTGCGCATGTTTTTGATCCGTGACAGTTGCACAAAGTGTTTCTATAGCTCGATGGATTTGATGCCCATCTCGATGATGTCAGTCTCCTTTTTATGTAGAACAACTGGAAGAGTTGAAATCTGGAATTGGAAATCACCACCAATGATGATGACTTTGCAACAAAATGGACGATTGCTTTTAATGAGCTCCTTCAGCAATACATTGAAGCACCCTAATCCATGCTTTGACAGTAACGTAACTTCATCATTCATGATGAGTTTTGCCTGGCAAATGATCTCTGTTTCAGTGAAAGTCTGATTCCTGCTTGACACTGATGTTTCTTCTAATGGCACTGGCAACTTGAATCCACTGTGAACAATGCGACCACCTCTCAGCAAGATAGCAATATTGCTGCAATTCCAGTTGTGGAATATGGAAGCACTGTCTATCCTCTGCATCTGATGAAACTTATAAGCGTATTGTACAGATACGACTTGCCTGATCTGCCAGGACCGTCCAAGAAGAAATAATGCTCTGGAATGTCTTCTGAGTCAATCGCTGAAGCACCCTTTTGAAAGCAATGAATTGCTGTGGGTTGTGTTGAAATTCAATGGTCTGCATCTTATTGTTCTTCCTTGGCATGGAATGGAATTTCCTCAGTGTGATTTTTGGTTGGTTGTGGGAGATTAAAGTGAAAGCACTGAAATCCATGCTGCAGCAAAACATAGTTGATGTTCTGCAAAGCCAGATTGAATGCTTCTTCATTGCTGCGGTGGTTCAGATAATCCAAAGCCATGGCAGACTTGAATTTCTCCCATAATGCCAATATAATGCATTGATTAGATTGCTAACGACACATATGAAAGCAAATGACTGTCTCATTTCGTATGGCATTTGGAAAATGGCATCCTCTTCCAAGCGTTTCTCCCACTCCTTTTCAGAATCCAAGAGATTGCAAAGAAATGCAGCTTGCTTTAATGATTTGGACACAGTACCATTGACTGTGCGACGATCCTCAAACGATGGTGCAGGAGGAACATGAAGAAGAGCAATCTCAAGCAAAAGAGTTCTTGATCATGAGCTCTCACTGTATATATTCTTGTGACAATTTTGCCTGCTCTGTGTTGCCTTAATTGCCATACTCTATGATTGTATAATGGCTTATGATGTCAGTGTAGAGATGATGATGTGTATCTTGGCTTGCAGCACTTAATGTGAACCACCGCAGTGAGTTTTGTGACTGCAGATCGTTGTAATTCAATGCTTCTTCTTCACGACCATCCTCAAAGTAGATTCGTTGCTGCTGCGGCAGATGAACAGTCAATCAGATGACTGCAAGAGAGAATTGTGCATTGGTAATTCGAGTAAACACTACATTGCTTTGCAGGCACTGACATAGTGCATCAATGAAGTTGGTGATTTCATCATATTATAAGCACTGTTTACCTTCTCTGATTTTGATGCACAGTCAAATCCTTTAAATAAAATTAACAGCCTTGATTGATGTGCAGACCTCAACATTGATGTAGTAATTGTATATGAGCAGCAAATACTTGTATTGCCGTTGTCCAAATCAAAGCGTCTTATAATTGCTGTTGAGTCTTTGACAATACAACAGATAACCATTGACATTTGGTGCTGTCGCATCCTGGAACTCTTTGGGAAACTTCTTTTTGCACTCTCCTTTTTACATGCATGGGAGTCGAGAATTATGGCTCTGGGCCATGCACCATCTCGAATAGTTGCAGCTCAGTCAGAATGTCAGGAAGCTTGGCAGTGATGATTCAATCAATGGCAGCAGGAGTCTTGAATTTGCCATCGTTTTGCAGCACCATGAAAATGTGGGCATGTGGTAAGCCTCACTTCTAGAACTCGATGTTATAGACGAAAGCAATGCATTTTCCCAAGATGCTGTGCTTTGTTAGATCCTTAATGATTGCCTTCAATTTCAGCTTGAAAACGGGTGCAACTAAGTCATGGTGATTTGCTGTAGTTTATCCAGGCTAAAGATTTAGCTCAATTTTGGGCCATCTCGGATTGGCTATCACTGTCACAAAGAGATCGATGGAGTGAACTTTAGAAAAATTGCTATTGCATCGTTGCATTGCTCTCACATGTTCCTGGGCAAGCCTTTGAATAATGATGGCAGAATTACTGGAATACCAACTTGCACTCCCAGGTTAGCAGCCATATGGTCAGCTAATCCTTGATACAACTTAGTGTAAAGTTGTTTCTGATGGAAACGAACAAAGTTGAGATTGTTGGACTCCACTTCCACATACAAATCAATAATCCACTGCTGACTTAATTTTCCCACACTAATAATGTGATTGAAGCTGAAGTTTGAGCAATTTAGTACTGAAACATGGTTACATTGTTTCGCACTCATTGCTATCATTTTGACGATAGCATTCAATCTACCAATTTGGTTGCCATCCTGGTTCACCATACGGAATGGATACAATATGGCATGTCATCGGATTCAAATTGGGGTTAAAAAGTGTTATGTTGATGAATCAGCTTGATTTGTTGGTGTTGATTGGGTACACCCAAATGTCATGCTCAAATGGCGGTTCTCCATCCTCATTCACAAATCCCATCACAATTTCATTGGCAGTCAGAGCATTAAAGTGTTTTTAGAGCGACAATCTCTACACATTGCCATGCTCAAATCGATGGCTGTTGGGCTCATTGCTGTTCCTTTCATTTGATATCCTTTAGCATGCAATAGCTATCAGTGATACAATTGTGGATGCAAAAAAATCCATCGATTTGACTAATGAGTTTAGGTAGATATCCTTCATTTTTCTGGCAAATTTCTTTGCTCAGTCGTTGCTTGCGTGCTGATAAGAATGTAGAGTTGAGCGAATTTTCATGCTTCTCCTTGCAATGGATGAAGAGATGATGTCAGATGATAGAATTGACCATGAATGCAAAGCACACAAGGGCCATGTCTGAGAGGCCTTGCTATTTTCACTCCCATTGATGCAAATGATAAAGCACTATTGTAACGATCTGATGTGCTGATGGAAGTTGCTATAGTGAGGATAATTTGGATCTGACAGAAGTCGGCACAAGAAATCCAGATATTCCAAGAACTGTCCATTCGCATCTTCCAGCTTCTCCAATCTCACTTTACCCTTGTGACAGAAGCTCTTGAACATTTCGTCTGATGGGCGTTCCATGGCAAAATTTCGTGAAGCACAAAAGTGGTAAATTGCACCCATTGTACCGCAATTGTGAGCAACAACATGTCGTCCATGCAAAAACTGCAATTCTACTTGAATAGATGACTTCTCACTTCTGCTTGTCGATGAGCTTCTGCATCTAATTCTTGTCTGGCCTCTGTTTGCTCAGGCACTTCCAGAGCTCATCATTTCTGGTGAGAATGCACATCAGCATGTCGTTGGGCCTGAGATTCTGCAAGTATTTCCCTCTCACGACATTGCAACTTGTGCTGCATTTTGCAACCTAAAACGATTGATAGTTTCTTGGCTTTGTTGGGTCCTCCATATTTGCTGTCGCTCATGATTTAAACATAATTGTCACTCATGGCGATTTTCTTCATTCATACTTGCCTAATTGCCTAAAAATGTACTTGTATGCGAAAAAGAAATTTGCAAGCATTATTTACTAATTACTTATGTTCTTATTTCCAATTCCCATGAATGCAAAGCTGGCCATGTGAAAAACTCACATGTGCTCGAAGCCCTATCATGACTTTGCAGTCGATCATGATTTAAACGTAATCGTCACTCTACATATAACAACTATCAGCGATCGACTGCACGCACACACAAAAATCCATCAATGATAGGAGGAAAATACTCTACTTCATTCACATACATAATTGCCTGTTTGCCCAACAATGTAATTTTATTGTATGGAAAAAAAGAATTTTTCATGCACTATTTACCAATTGCGTATTTTCTTATTTTCCCTTCCCATGAACACTGTTTACCATCACCACAATAGAAATTGTCAATTACACAACTTATAATAATGTGTGAAGAAGCAACACACAATTCTTGTATTACAGCAGAACACCCTGTACATATTGCTTTTCCATACCATAGTCTGTATGTCTGAATATATTTCTTTCTGTGTGAGTGTATGAGAGGGGGGGGGGAGAGAGAAAGTAAGAGATAGAGAAAGAGAAAAAGGGTGAGAGCATATTAATAATAAATGGAAGCATTTGGTCAAAGGAATCAACAGTACTTTTCATATTTTACAGTTCATATATATTTCTTTGTATGTGTGTGAATGAGTGCAGTTCTGTGTGTGTGTGCGTGTGTGTGGTGTGTGTGTGGTGTGTGTGTATGTGTGTGTGTGTGTGTGTGTGTGTGAGAGAGAGAGAGAGAATATACTAAAACAGTGTAAAAAGAAGCATTTGATCAATTGAAAACACTGTACATTTTGTTTATTTAGAGTCTTTATGTCTGAGTGGTGGAGATAGTTTCCCGAACCCTATTTCTAAACTTAACTGTTATATAATTTGTTAAATGTCAATGTGACATGACCTTTGGGTACTGCACATGATGATATTTTTGTAAGTGCCAGTCAAAATAAACAACTCAGGTAGAGAATATGCTAGAACTTGCTGATGCAATCCAAACCAGTTTTTACTGGATGAGTAATTTATTCTGACTATTAGTCTCATACTTGCTCATAACAATTTCATCCAATGGGGATAGACCAACAGTTACTTTGTTGAAGAAGGCTCTATATTCTAACCACTTTGATTTTGACCTAACTCAAGTCCATTTATAAAGGCATTTGTTTGCTTATGATAAATTAACTGACTGATAAAGAAAGAAAGGACTTAGGAATATTTCATATATGTTTGCTATTGATCTATGATATGAATTGGAGAAAGCTTATATAACTAAACCATTATTTCTATGTTCACTAATTTCATTATTTAGTATATCTGTGTGAATTTTGATCATGCTAAATTTCCTATTCTGCATTTGTATCGGGCTAATGAATATTGTTGCAGTAGGATTTGTAAGTTGAGAATGTGTGTAAGGGAGAAAGGATTTTAGAGATGAAATATTCCTGAAACTTAGTGCTGGCATTAATTTCACTTTTGTAGAGAGGAGTGTGCATTTTGGCATTTTGACACTTTTGATGCTTTTGATATTTTGTAACCTTGTATCCACTTCAGACTGCAGTGACTATTGTACTCTACCAGATCACGTTGGTGTGTGTCCAGCATTTTCGTTGAACTTGTCAGTAAATGTGATGCTGTAAGTTGATCCCTGTGAATTCTTTTCAAGAGCCAATATGACGGAAATTGACGTTTGAGTTTGGTCTCGAGAATTCATGAAGTTTCGTAAACATTCATCTTAGTGTGCATGGATAGCGCACATGAAGACTCGGGAACATTCCTCATGGTGTGCTTTGTGAGCGCATTGAAGATACTAGAACAGTAGTGTAATGTGCCTAGGAAGGGTATGTTGGACCGTCATCTAATAAGACAGACAATGACTTGTTGCAAACTGCATTATTGTGAACACGTGCTAGTGACAGCCGCCATCATTGAAAAGGTTATGTACCTTGACTATATATACTTATCTTGCAAACTCCACTCTCATTTCTAAGATGAAACTATATCCATGAACTTGATATTATATATATGTGTGTTAATTTGACTGCTCATGTCTGTGCTAGGATAAACTGAATAAGTGTCAAATGTTTAATCAAACATCGTTGTGAAATTATGTAAATGTCAATGCTTTTTTATTATATTTATATGTTGTATATTTAATATATTTGTTGATTTAATACATTTTTTTGTTAAATTTATTAACCTTCTTGCACATATAATAAAACCTTATGTGGAGTAATAGTGGGTAGATGGAGGCTCGTTAAATATAAATTAAAGACGGATTTATTATTACTCCTTTAGTAAGAAGTTTCTCCCTGCAGAAACATTATGTGATAGTAAAAAGTCTATCTTATTATTGTGTAAAGAGTAGAGTTTTACTACACCTTTAGAATCCACCAAGTGACAGTGTTTGTCTTGTTGGAGAATTATTAATAACTATAAATTAAGATAAATTAGTTATGTGTTATTGTCACAGTCTGATAAAAATGTCCGACTTGGTGACCCACTTGTCTTGTTTACTTCAAATTTGAATTTTGAAACCCTTGGCTCCTTTGTTCAAAGCTTCCTTTTTCGAGATGCTTCTAGAACAGGTCAAGATGTTATGTAACTTTAGGACCATTGTCCAGTTCTCAAACCAACTACATGCTTCGCGAACAGTCACGTGATACGCATTATGCTTTTCTATAAATATGACCACGCGCTTCCGCTCCCTCACTGCGAGCACACATTAGCTAAGTCCATTCAGCTAACTCGAGTCAGGAGGCCGCCGACAAGCCGTTGAGAATCAAGGTACCCTTCGACTTCTCATAAAAAGGTATCATTTTATCTAATAGTATTTTGCATATATATTGTTTAAGTATGTATTTGTGCTATGTATTATATGATTTCCATATATGCTTGAGCATGGTCCAGAGAAATGGCTGAAAAACCTATAAGTTACGGAATATAAATTTATTGTAACTCTTTTTCCATTTTGTACTTTAATTTATATTGTTTTAATTCACTAAGAGCCAGAATGCTGCGCTCGATATGAATTCTTCATGTAATTCAATTATTGCGTATAATTTTAATTGTAAATTGTGAAGCGCTTTGTTGGTTTGAATTACCCCTTTGTATGAACATTAAATTAACGTTGTAACTATTTTTATTGCTTCATACGTCACGCTGTTAAATGGAACACATGTGAGACGATTACATTTTTTCTAAATCTAATTGTAAAACAACGCGAGGTCGAAAACTCTTATTCAGCGCATTTTTAAACTGGGTCATGCTTTAGTAGGAACATGTTAGATTGAAAATTATATCCGAGCACGTTGCGTCAACAGGTCGGCTCGTGCCTTACCCATGCCTTACCTTGCCTTACCCACGCCTTACCTTGCTTTGGCTTACTGGTACAAGCTGGTTGAGTTCTACGAGTGAACTCTGCTCTGAGGGTCCATGCCACTAAAATTCAAGTTCCCTAGCTACATAAAAGAGGAGCACCTTTTCTTATGCACCACGTGCGTCGTTAGAGGGGGACTGTGAGAATAGACCGGCATGACTGAGTAATGAGACCAGGCTGATACAAGGCAATCCAGCTAAGTGCAACTCAGTGTACAAATCTCTAAAGGACAAATTGATGGCAGTTCATTAGTTGACTGAATAAGCATGTACGCGCAGAGAATAGAGAAATAGACTATTCGCGATCGTATTTTGATTATTGTTAACTTGTTAAAACCTTATTAAATCTTATTTTCTTTGTTAATACCTCTTAGTAGTTGATTTCTATGCACAATAGACCAATAGACTTTCTTAGATTGAATGGGGGCGGATGAGCAGAATGTTGATAACGAGTGCATATTAATTTAGAGGGATTTAACGGTTTTCAATCTAGCTAAAAGTTCGCAATTTATTAGTTTGTAAATTTGTCGTCTGACTACAAGACACACTTTTTATTAGTCAAATAGTAAATTGAACAACCAGTCTGCATAGGATATGAGAGAAAGAGTTAATTATATTTAAAGTCTTTTAATTATTCTAAGCAGGGTCTTTAAATAAATACTGGAAACGTAACAGTTATAAATTAATAAATAATAATCATAATGAGTGAAGGGTGCCCAGAGGTGTCACAGTCTGTATATGTTTATTTTTATTTGTTTATATGTGTGTGTGAGAGAGAGAAAGAGAGAGAGACACACACACATACATACACACACCGAGCTTATAATAGCAGTATAAATTGAAGCAATTGATCAATTAAACACATGCTACATTTTGGTTTCTTAGATTCTGAATGTCTGCACAAATTATGTTACTTAGCTTTATTTATTTTAACAGGGTGGTCAATTGGCATAGTTTGTAATTTGACATATGCTTGAATTAACCTTTCATTGATAATTAATTCTATTGGTTTCTGACCATTCTTGGCCATAAGTGCAGATGTTAGCGACATTCAGTGGAATTCCAAAGACGTCATTTAGTGATCTGGCCTTATATAATATGAGATATGAGGATCGAAGCAGGCATGTGTCAACTTTAAAAAAAATCCATCCCCATTTTACCCTTTTTGTCTCAAAATAGTTTGCAGAACTAACTGCACACTGCCTGACACTGATTCAATGAGTTTCCCAGAATTACTTCCCTTTAGCAAATAGCTGCATTCTTTATTCATGCTGTCTTTAGCTTGAAAAGTGAAAGTTTAGTGGTCATAGACTGAATCATGCCATTAGACAAGAAGAAAAGAGAGAAAAGATCATCTAAAAGACAGTTTCATGACAACAGGTTCACAAAACAACTTCGATTCAACTGTGGAAAGTGCTTCAGATTAAAATGAAAGTGAAAGAGAAAACAGTTAGACAGCATGATCAGAACAGTCTACAGGTGGATCAGCTGCAAATGTCACACTTATTTGAAGTGAAAGGAAACTTTTGAATCTGTATGATCTGCCTGAAGATTCTTCTTAAAAAAGTGGCAGTGATTAAAGTAGTCATTATGACAGCAGTGGTGATGAATAAGATGTAGAAGACACATTTAGTCAGAATATAGGAGGTTGCTGGATGGTTAATGTTGACATACTAAACCAAAACATAATGTCACAAGATTCATGTAAGTTTTGCCACAATCATGTGAAACTATATGAAATTGAAGGAAAATCTGCCCCAAGACCAAGCACCATGACAAAAGCAGAAACTGCAGTGGCTGTGGTAGTGTGTCTTTTCAATGATGGATGTGGCAGGTTTGGTGACATTCTTCAAGGCATGATGATCAGTATATGATAGTGTGTGGCAGTATTCTTTGCTGAAAAGGACACTTTGGGATTATGGGGGCTCAGTGGCAGGCCAAGATGGTAACAAAGGAGTACAGAAAGAGGAGGGGTCTCAGGGGCTTGGCAGATATGAAGAACAGACAGAAAGGGAAGGATTTCCCTACCAGGCTGGTGGCCATTAACCTTTAAGACACAATCCAGTTCTAATTTTAACATGCCGATTTTCTCTGCAAACACCACTTCTTGGGGTGCTTTTACATCCCTGTTTTCTCACTTTTCAATCTAGAACCTTGAAATTTGCCTTGGTGATAGATTATAACCACTACTGGAATCTAAACTAGTCAAACAATAATTAAATAGAAAGAAGTAAATTAATATAATTTATAATAAGGGGAGAATATTTAATTTTTGTGCAAATTTTGTACATGCCATTTACTGATAATATACTCAGTCCTGAGGAGGGGGGGGGGTGCAGCCGGTACATTGTTCCGGGGCCCATGAAGCTCAAAGGGGCCCACAAAGGGGAATTTTTTTAATTTTAACAAAAACAAATTTTTAAAAAGACAAACAATATTGGATATATCAGTGTAATCTATGATTGTTAGATATAAATAATAATAATATACATTTTACACACATACATGTGTGTTGAACTTTGTATAAGAGCCCAAACACCTTCTTTGTACTGGTGCTCAGACTTTCTCTTGGCGACCCTGAATATATTACATGCCTGCTTTTTCCTATGTAATGGAGTCAAGGCAAATTATACTTGATCTCCTAACCCACATTCAATGAATTCATTATATTTAGTTTGTGGACACAGTCCTTTTCATAAAAATTGCATAATCGATATGCTCGAGTACACATTGCATTCAGAGAGAGAAGAGACTGGCTCCAATTATGTAATATTTTAGACAATGGCTGATTGTAGGTCATACCCAAGCACGACACTTGACTAATAGATTTCCCGCCACATATTCTTATGCTTCTTTAAATACTGCCGCAAATCTTTATTCACGAGCACTTCGTTACGGACCACCGACGGAGAAAGACGCGTTTTTTGCTCACAAAATGCTTCCCACTTCAAGGCAATCGCGCTACGGAGTACCGGACAAGGACGGCTTTTCCAATCACCACTTATACAACTGCACAAAGGCAAGCTGCACCACGTGCAAAGAAATCGAAACAACCATCAAGAGAGAAGACTTCTTAATTTTAATAAGACCATCAGAATTATACAGAGCGATAGACAACACTCTTCAATCCCTTCAAGGACAATATCTGAACCGAAAAATGGCCAGCGTCGAAGCCAAAGCCGCCTCCTTCGAGATAATACAGTACTACGGCAACATGGGCGCAAGGAAAAAAGAAACACACAAGACAAAGACCTGGACGTGTACGCAAGACACACAAACCCCACCGCCGCGAAGCACAAAAGCTAAAGAAACAAAACTGAGACGGACGAGAAGACAACGAAAGAAACACAGACGACAAAACACTGCGAAAATAAGAAAACTAAGAAGACAACACTCACGACTGCCCACACGCAAACGGAAAAAAATGAGGCATCTACTAAGGACACTCAAACAAGGACGGAGACAAAAGACAAGGAGACAAAAACAGAGCCCACATCAAGGAAAGATGCCGATAGTAATACAGACAACGTCACAAAAATTAATCAAACTTTCGCCGCCACGACGCAGACAGACAAGAAGAAAAAAAGAAACCGCCCTCCTAAGTGGATCAGAGTACAACAAAAATTAGAAAAAAGAAATCGGGAATATTATGAACACAACCAAAACGAGAGAGACCAGTTACCACCCGCCGAATTCTTATGGTGGCTGTTCAACACCTACAACCAACTACACCAGCTGCCAAGTCACCATGGACGTCCCCAGAACGGAAACCGATGGCGGACTAAGTACAATGAACCAACGCACCACAGAGGGACACGGTATTGAATATAGTTTTCAGTATTTTTTTTTCTTTCTTTTTTTCTTTCCGGAGTACGACTACATCACGGGGGAAGAAATCGCCAGAGTCTGAAACTCGGTGAGAGGTCCCTTGTGCTCTGTAGAAGTACACACGGACCAGTCAGCCACGGACATACACCGGCAATTACTGGATTTTTTTTTTTTTTTCTCTCTTTCCAGCGCCTCCGAAATAACACCAACAGTGCTGGAGTGACTAACTCTATTTAACTTCTAATTAAAAAAATAAATAAATAAATAAAAAAATTTAAAAAAAAAAAAAAAAAATTACATCGCACAAACGTCTAAGAATCACCCAAAGCATAACAATGACGAACACGACGACATGCCCGCACCCTGGAAAAAAAAGTGAAGGATGCGATGCCCTGGTGGAGCGCCTCCAAAGGTGAGAACATCTCTGATGAAAGCCTTAAAACCACGCTCAACCAGGAGGGAAGTTAACGTGACTACTACTACTACTACTTATTCACGAGGAAGGAGACAGACCTGAAGACGCTGTCTAGCGATATTCCATGAATCATCACCAGAGAGAAATCCTGCTGCTATGATCATATTTTCATACTAACAAGAACGGGTTCCTGGTTTCTTGGTTTTTTTCATTGGGACTCAGGTCTATGCTGAACCTGTTTCCTATGCCTTGGGGTGTTTCTCTTGGTGTACTATTATGCTTTGGGGATCATTGTAGTGACCCTAGATGGTCAAGTACAGAGCGGGTGTAAATTAGACCCATGTGTCCGGTTCTGATCCACCAAAGCCCCCAAAATTCATAAATACCCTGGCCGCGCCTCGTGTCAGGCACTGCAAAAATATTCTCCAAGACATTCGAGTCCGGTTTTGAAAGGCGGCCGTTAGAACACATGGTAAGCTGTCTGTTTGAAATGTTAAAAGACTGTTCACATATTACTGAAATATGTTAGAATTCTTTGTTAATTAAGATGTATTAGAATTGGTTATTGATTCATTGATATGTATAATTCATGTTGGAATGTTGTATTAACGAATGATGGATGTATGGGGCTAAACATCTTTCACAGATGAAATGTAAGTTGAATGATTGAAGAGAATGCCAAAGAGGATAGAGAGTTATAAATTGTTTCTAAAAGAGCGCTACATTCTTACATGTTTCAGCGCTTGTGCCTTTTCTCTACGATTTTACACCTAAGCCCTGGTTGGAAAGAATTCCATCTAAGCCCAAAGGCAGTGTTTTCTCTACGTCACACTTAAGATCCGTTTGGAAAGAATTCCAGCTAAGCCCAAGGGCAGTGTGTCTTCATTATCAGTTCTAGTCTCGGTTGGAAAAGCAACACACCTAAGCCCAAGAGATAGAACACAAGATTTCATTTGGAAGACTGGTTCAACTCAGCTTCCATACTTCGCCCGGTCGTCACTTGCAGTACGTAACTGTAATTCGATTCTTCGTCTAGCTACGACTCACTATGGAAAGGCAGGATAGTGAAAAGAATTGACATTGGCCATTATTATTTTCACAGAGTGCTCGCCGGTATCACAGAACAGGGAGGCAACTCACCATTGAGAATTTGTACCTCATCGCCACGTCTACAAACTCAGGTCAAGCACATTGTTCATTGTTAACTCTCTCTCTCTATTCAATCGCGTGTAAAGATCATAAGAATTGGCAACTTTGTAGAACATTAAGTATTAATTGTCTAAGTTAGAATATCAGATTTCGGACATTGATACAAAGACTGTTTTCTTTCTAAATTATTACGTATTTGTTATTATAGATATTATTTTATAATAAATCTTTAGTTTATGTTATATATTTCTTACGCGTGCCTTGACGCATGTCTGGAGTAGTTAGTGGGTGGATGGGGGTTCGGGAGTTAGACTAGTGAATGAAAGGAGATTTATGTTGTTATGTTTTAGACTACTCCTTAAGTAGGAAATTCCACCTGCGATATGTACCGGTGGTGTGTAAACTTATAGTGATGTGTGAATGGGAAATTCATATCTTAAATTTAATCACTGATGGGCGATTATGATTATTAATGATAAAGTAATCCTTAATTAATAACTCATAATTAATATACACACCAGGCGGGTCACACTTTGTGCCTAAACAGATTGCAAGTAAGTTACATGAATATATTATGCAACTTTACCAGCATTGCATAACTCTAGCACTAATCAACAAATTAAATTATTCGCTTGCTCTTTATTACGTATGTACACAAGGACATACACATATACACTTTATAAATATGAGAGAGAGAAACCTAACATTGGATGTCACAAATCTTGATGGTGCAAGCACAAATGGAAGTAAGTGATTAAATATACTGATTAAAACACTACAAAGACTACACGTTTAGATTAAGCTATTATGCTACTGCATTAGAAAACAGATGAAATACGAACATGAAAACGAGCAATAATCAAATACAAACATAAATACTGCAAACATAAAGGACAACTGAACAGGATTCCACAAAGACCATATCTATCTATAAAAACAGAATTTTGACAAATTTCGATCTTTCTAAACGTCGGCGATTTATTAAATAGTGTTGTCATAATGTTAGAAATGAAATAAAAATAAAAACTATCACTACTGCATGAGATCGCTGCGTGATGACACTTCAGTCAAGGCAGTTGAGGGAATTTATAGCACAGAAATTTTAAGCAGAGACTTTTGTTTTTGTCAAGTAGCATATTTTCAATACAAGTGGATTTGAGGCCCTCTGTATCATAATCAATCTAACATGGTAACTTTAAAATTCTCAAAATGAGTCTTTTGCAATAGCTTTTATTAAAGTGTCATTGTCATTATGCAACATTAATCAAAACACCTATTATTATTATTTATTTAGAATATTTTTACACCTGAGCTAGTCTCCTCTTCACTCGATTCTTAACCCCCACAGCCATTCGTTAATGAATGACTGTAAAGCCATTTGTGGGTGACCAGTCACCCATACATTTTATATTGTGAAAATCCATATTTGCCACTCATGGGTGATGTGTCACCCAGACTAAAATACAGAAACAATACAGAAATGAAATGAAAGCAAACATGTTTTAAGTTGTTGGCTAAGAATGTTTATTAGATCATATTAAGTTTTGCATTGTACTTCTTAAAATGAAGAAGAAAAAAAAAGAAACAATGTCACTCATTCCTCCACCAACCCGAATAAATGTCAGTTCTGATGCTTTTAGAATTTGTTTGTAGTTCAGTTATGCAGATCAATGCATTTTTTTGCACAAGAAGTCGCGGTGTTCACTGCAGACGAAGCTGCTGCATTTTGCACATCGTGTAGTGACCTTTTTGTCTTTTTTCCAGTCACACTGGGCACACCGTTGTTGCTTTGGTTTAGATGTAGGCTTGGCTTTTTCTAATGACTTGGGTGTAGATGGGATGGCCTTTCCCTTTGATTTAGGTGTTGATGCCTTGGTTTTTCCAGCGGATGTTAGTCGTGCTGTTCTAGCCGCCACCAGTGCTGGGTTTTTGTGGAAAAAGGCGAGACAGTGCTACCTCGATGGTGAGCCTAAGCTCTTTCGACAAAGTAGGAGTTAGGCTTCGCCATTGAAGATGGTCTGCTGCCAGGCTGCCTGCCACTTCTCTGATGAAATGAGGTCTGGCATTCTGATGAGAGTGAGGATCATTTGGTTTGCTTTCTTGGAATATGATGCGTGCGGCAAGACATGATATGTGTAGCATGTTGAAGAAATACACCAGAGGCCAATGCCGACTCTTGCGCTTGCATGTGTACTGCTTGGCCATCTGGTCCATGTTGTCTACTCCTCCTTTCGTGCTGTTGTAGAAGCAGACTACCTCAGTCTTGTTCTTTGATGGCTTCTCAATGTCCTTGGTTGCATGCGTTGAGCTCAGAATTGTCATGCATTTGTTCTTTTTGTAGGTAACCAACATAGAGTCGTCCTGGAAAGCAAACTCATTTGTGTTTATTTCCTTTTTCTTCATGTTTTCATGACGCAATGAGTCTGGGATGAATCTCTTGTCTTTTTTCACAGTCCCAACGCATGTTAGTCCTTTTTGTTTCAGAGATTTTACCAGGTCATGGGTAGTGAAAAAAGAATCACAAGTAACATTCCATCCACTCCTGTGGTAGGGCTCAACCAAGTGAAGCACAACATTCACGCCGTGGTTTTTTTCAGGATTTCTGCTCACTTTGCCTAGATAGGGCAGAGCCCTCAGGGGGTAGGATGTTTCAGCATCACACAGCCAGTAAATCTTGAGCCCATACTTATCCGGCTTGTTTGGAATGTACATTCGAAATTTACATCTCCCTCGAAAAGGAATCAGCTATTTGTCCACAGTTAGATAGTGACCAGGCGTGTAGTGACGTTTGAGCTGCCGTTCAAAACAGTCCCAAAGTTCTCGGATTGGTGCAAGAGGATCCTTTTCTTTTCTAGCTGAGCGCAAATCCTTATCATCAAACCTGAGAACAACAAGCAGATCCAAGAGGCGATTATAGCTGAAAAGACTTCGAACAAATGGATTGCCCCAAATGTCATCGGTGATTGTCATTAGGGACACAAGATTTTGTGACAAGGAACCAATAGCTAATAATGCCCCAATAAGAGCTTTGATCTCTACATCATCCGTAGGTGTCCATTGCTTTTTCTTTGATTTGGCTTGACGCTCTCCTTCAAGATTAGTATTAGTTTCCCTTTATAATAGTATGGGTGGTGCATCACCCAGGAAAGGCTAATGAGGATTTATCCTATAAAATGTGTATGGGTGATCAGTCACCCACAAATGGCTTATAGGTTGAGGATATTTTCCTTGGGTCTGGCATTGACATTAGCTTCTCAATAGCTAAATGGCATGAGTATGGCACTCTCTGTATACTAGATTAGGCATATCTAAAGCTAGACATTTCTAAGACAAATAGAACATGAGTAATGCCACTTTTAATAGCGCTGTGGGTGACTAGCCACCCACGAGTGGCTGTGAGGGTTAAGGAAGTATTCAACAATTCCTAATTACAAAAACTGTAATTTAAAAGAAAAACATACTAAACAATTTTATTGCACACTGATTCAAAACTATATGGTCATGCCTACTCCCATTATTGCCACGGCGATAGAATATAGACGGATCCTTGATGATGGATTGGACAGCACCGAACACCACCAACAGTTGTCTTACGAATTTTTCACATTCAGGCAAGAAAATTGTATTCATAAAATGATAATCACATTCTCAAAATATTTACATAATGAAAAGGAAACTAGGGCCAATGGACATCATTAATGTGCAAATAAAGACACCATAATCAAGTTAGACCAGACACAAAAGACACCATGAATCAAGTTAAGACCAGACACAAAAGACACCATAATCAAGTTAAGACCAGACACAAAAGACACCATGAATCAAGTTAAGACCAGAAAATACAGACGCTATGATCCCGTCAAGAACAGGCACAAAGACACCATGATCACGCTTAGACTATAAAACAGACATCATAATCACCTTCAGACCAGACACAAAGACACCATGATCACGCTTAGACTATAAAACAGACATCATAATCACCTTCAGACCAGACACAAAGACACCATGATCACGCTTAGACTATAAAACAGACATCATAATCACCTTCAGACCAGACACAAAGACGCCATGATCACATTTTGACCAGACACAAAGAGACCAGGATCGCGTTAAGATCAAAAAACAAAGACGTCAATATCACGTTTTGACCCACAGACATAAAGACACCAGGATCACGTTAAGATCAGAAAACAAAGACGTCAAGATCACGTTTTGACCAGACATAAAGACACCAGGATCACGTTAAGATCAGAAAACAAAGACGTCAAGATCACGTTTTGACCAGACATAAAGACACCAGGATCACGTTAAGATCAGAAAACAAAGACACCATTATCACATTAAGACCAGACACATAGACACTATAATCACGTTAAGACCAGACAAAGACACCCTTATCACGTATTCATCAGACACATCTCTTTCTCTTTAAGAATACTTCCAACAATAATTTTAAAGTTTTTTTTTTGCTTTGAAAATGTTTGCTAATTCATTCTTGCCTTCCTTTGTATTAGGCCTATATTTCTAAATCCATTCACATATTGGGATGTTTTCTTAAGCATTATTTAATTCTTTTGGTGATATCATAGAGTATTTGTAAGATACATACTCACTTATTTTAAATCAGACAATAAAGATCACCCCTGATCATGTATAGACATTTATTTGATAGAATGAATAGTGTCTAAAGAACGAATTGTTGACTTTAATAATTAAGACAATAGTAGATTGAGATCACTCGCTGTGCTGTACTAAAGAATTCATTACATAATTCAAAAGACTGTTTAAAAGGGCCTTATTGCATTATGTCTGATATATGACGCATGCAGACGTTTTGCCTGTAGTCATAGTTACACAGTCAATTGCGGGAGCGTCGTGTTTTCCAGTAGTCACTTGTATTGGTTCTAAATAATCCGTTTTTTGTGGACGACAGTCCAGCTTCTTGATCGGTTGTAAGTAGTCGTGTTCTTCACTGTTATAATCTGAACTTTTCAAATTCGAGTGAGTATCTGAAAAACGAAATCGTGATATTTAAGTTTCATTTGTTTTTCTTTAATTTAATTTTTTTACATCAGGAATATTATTGCAGTTTCTCCTATAAGCAGTATTGCAGTATTGTTCACAATAATTATTGTCGTTTATTTTATGAAGCATCCTTCTTTATATGTGTTTGGGTAAACGACCTTTATTTAATAGAAGAGCTAGAAATTACATATTACAGCACATATTACTCCTATTATATAACAGTCACACGGCTTCTACACAACACAAAAATAATTTCTACTTAATATGTATTCGACCTTTATTTAACAACATATATATATATACAAGGGGTTGCTTAACTTCACGCATATTTATCTAGAATAATTTAGTATTCATATAAAAATTGCTATTTCATCCATGGCCTACATTCAGATAAATGGCAGAATAGAACGGTAAATAATAAAGCGAAAACTGAATTGGATTAGTTTATTGCATTTTGAATATGTTCATTATATGCTACTTTTAATGGAGAAATGTTAATCCATAAGACAAGAGAAATAATGTAGACGATTTAACTTTCCAGCCCTCTCTACCCCCCACCCCCCCACACACACACACACAGATTTAAGTTTTAATTCCATTTGAAATAAATAATCACAATAACAGTCTTTCTCTCTATATCGAAAAAATTCATTTCTATTATAATAATTAAGTACTAAAGCTCAATATTCACTCTTGACAATGCAAAGAAGACACCAGTCCATTATACACACACACACACATACACACATACACACATATAATTTCATAATTTGTCTTTAAAAATGTATTTTCTATTATCAAATGGCCTTTCTATGTGCTCGTGTAAACGCAGTTAAAATACCCTTTCTCCAAAAATTCAAATAAATATGTTTGCCTTTAGCAGATTTAAAATATAACTACCAAGGATCATAAAAGTTGTCATCAAATGTAGATAAGAAACAAATAAAAACAATCCAATCAATTATCCTGTTTAAATTATGTATCAACACTTTAGGAAAAATAGCATTAACAATTATTTTGTCTGACCTATTTCGGATTCTTCTTGGATGGCATGAATTTCGTCATAAGGATGTTGATCTTGATGTGATTGCTGGCTGTTGGGTCTGTTGTTGGCTCCAGTGTTCACCACTTTGTTTTGCAAAAGTTCGTTTTGTCTGCTGCTTTTTAAATGACCATGCAAACGTTTGCCTATAATAAAAATAAAAATACTACTACTACTACTACTACTACTACTACTACTACTACTACTACTACTACTACCACTACTACTACTACTACTACTACTAATATGGTGGAGTAAATTTGCCTATTCCTAATTCTAGACTTAATTGTTATGGAAACTGTTAAATTGTCGAAGTAATCCGACTTTGGGCACTTCTTATGATGGTATTTGTGTAAGTTTTAGAGCTGGAGTAAACACTTCGTGTTGAGAATATGCTAGAAATTGCTGACGCAATCCAAAACCAGTCCCAACTGGATGAATAATTTTTATTATCCATTGGTTAAGATTTATGAGAATGAGACCAGCCAATGGGCTGAATTCAAAAGTTTACCTGCTGTAGAGAATTTTATTGTCTGATCACTTTGAATTTGGTGTGGCAAGAAATCCAGTCATGAAAGGCAGCCATTAGATTAATGGTGAGCTAACTGACTGATTGAGAGAGAATTGACTTAGAAATATTTGTGCCTTTTTGATATGGATATGTTATACTGGTGTTGTACATAGAGATGTATTGTACGAGTAGACTATTATTTCTACAAATTATGAACTATGATGCTACATGTAGTATGCTAAACACTTGACATTGTTTCTAGTGAATACGCTCATTAAATTGATATGCTGTATTTATTATGCTGTGTGCTTATATCAAGCTAATAAATACTGTTGCAGGAAACTGTAAGTTGAGACTTGAATGTACGAGAGAATGGAGTTAAAGAAACTGGAAACTTAGCATTTATTACCTGATTATTTTTTACAGGAAAAAAGCAGCCTTTCCTTGTTTTACCTGAAACTCCTAGTTTACTGATTATAACGACTACGACTCTAGTAGATGTGTGAAGTATCTACTGCAATGTGTAAGTGTAAGGAATACACTGCAATCTATTGATGTATGGTGGCAAAATATGCTGACTATATCGAGCAATTTCTGGTTACGGAAATTGCTACAATTGTTCTGCATGACGGAGCTAATGCACTAGAGCAACAGATGGCCGTGAGAGAGTATTGGCTAGTCAGTGTTCTACAACATAAGAAGAGAAACACGTGGAATTGACAGTAAGAACGTGAACAATAAACTTGTGACTTTGTTATGAAAGATGCACAAAAAGACTATTGTGGCTTCGTCTAGACAAGGTTACATAGAAACTATTATCACTTATCTCTAATAACTCCATTTCTGTTCTCTGATAAGAACTATCCTCTGATTTGTATTGACACTAATCTGTTGAATTGTGTTTTAGGATATAAAACTGTATAGATATTAAAATTATTTGAACGTGTCTTTGTGTAAATATGGATGTCAAGTAGTCTTTTTCATTGTATTTTTTATATGTATATTTGATTGTTGATTTAATACATTTATTGACCTTCTTACCTTACACATATTGATAACCTTATGTTGGAGAAGAAAGTGGGTGGATGGGGGCTTATTAAATAAAGATTTAAAGATGGATTTATCTTCTCCTTCAGTAAGAAGTTTTCCATCTACTAAAATATTGTGTGACGGTAAATGTTTGTCTTTAATGTTGTGGAAGAGAGAAAACATTCACAGCGCCCACATATCCGCCAAGTGAGAGAGATGAGTGGTGTCTTCTAGAGAATTATTAATAACATAAATTAAAATTCTCATCACTACTAATTATTTATTAACGATTAATTAATTAATAATAATCATAGCCATTAACTTGGTTGAGTTGGCATCACATAAAGTGGGTAGACTCTGTCCTGGATGTTTAACAATAAAAATAAATGTGGAAAGCAATTGTTGAACAATTTGTTGAGCTTACAATTAATGGGAAACCTTAGACTGAAAACAGAGCTAGAGAGATATAGTTGACTAGCAAAATAAACATTTAGATTGCAGTGTTATCTCTCATTATTTTTATAACACTATCTAGAACTCTCTTGCTTTGTCTATTCTTTTTCTCTTTTGAAATTTTTTTAATTTATAGTATTGATTGCATATTGTATTGATACATGTACAGTATTACAATAGTTACAGTGTTGATGTGTGGTGATTATATTGTTTACATCATTGATTTTGCATTTTAAGTAATTTGATTTAAAGTTTATCAGTTACTTGAGTGTGTTTGGAGATTCTTTTGTAAAATCAGAGTTATTTTATGATTTAAATAGGGAAATTATGCTTGGAGAAAGAATGAATTCAAGAGGGCAAAGTGATGGCCAAAATGGTAGTCCCCCCTGCATGTTTAGCTTACAATAAGGACAAAGGACCAAATAGTTTGACAGATTGGTTAAAATTAGCTGAAAGGTATGAGGAGACCTATTTGAAACATACTGATCTGAGAGCTAGGTATATTTCAGAACCTCACAAAATGATTAATGAACAAGTGATGTACAAATGACAGAAAAATAGGTCTGATCAGAAATGACACCCTTCATTGACTCCTTCATTTAAAAAGACAAAGGTTAGAGTACCCACACCTCACCCCAACAGTAAAGACAAAGGTATTAAGAACAAACCAGTAGAGTGCTTTAGCTGTGGCAAACCAGACCATATTAAAGTTATTGCCCAGGCAACATAAATGTCATAAAACCAAGTGGTGCACCTCACATTAACACATACATAAATAGACACTGTGTTCCCGTCCTCTGTGACACTGGTTGCTGAGTAGGGTTAATAGTACACCCTAGCCTAGGAAGGAAAGTGACTACACTGGACAGTCTCAAACAACCACTCTAGCCATTGGTGTAAAAGATGAAGTACCCATTGTTATGGTAGACATAGATACCTAGTATATATGTGGATGCATCCAGGCTGTATATCTAGTAAATTGTGTTAAGAGTGCTATCTTGGGATGTAAATACGTTTTCATTGGTGAGGACACCCCAGATTCACTTGTCAATGTGTGCATACTCACAGGTAGGCAAGCTGCAGCACAGGAAGCTGAAACTAGGGGCAAGTGTGAAGGTGATGTGTGAACAGCTTTGTCTGAAACTGTCATTGATGGGGCATGTCACCAGGAAGTCATACTGGACTCAGTCATGGCAGGGCAAATAATTATTTCTGATTGTCAGATTGAGGTTGAATCTGAAGGGGGAAAGGCCCTTTTCAGAGCAGCACAATTGACAGATGATTCTCTAGAGAAATGTGAAGAGAAGACCAAGCCCTCATGATCATACATGTTTAAGTCTTCTGGCAACACCATTTATTCATGGAAGAATGGTCCCTTGATTTATAAGCATGAAGGGACTGGTAGCAGTCAGTTGGTGGTACCCCTGAACTACTGAGCAAATGTGTTGTGTTTGGTTCATGACCCACCCACTGATGGTCATCTAGGACCAAGTAAAATCTTAGCTCATGTGCAAGCTGAGTTTTATTGGCCAGGAATGATGGAGAGTGTCACTCGATACTGTCAGTCAATTGATATCTGTCAGAGAGTGAATAGAATGATGGTCTGCCTGGTTTCACTAAGGTGAAACCCTGACAATTGATATTTCCTTTAGGCATGTAGCCATCGATCTCATTGGAAAATTTGTGCCCTCATTGGGTTCACACCATCATTGATTATGCTATATGATACCCTGAGGCAATTGCTCTTAGTTCTAGTAATACTGTGTCAGTAGCAAATACGCTGTTCACCATTTTCTCGCATGTAGGATTTCTGGAAGAAATATTGTCTGATAGAGGGACTCAATTTACAAGTAAGTTAATGAAAGATATTAACCAACTTTTCTGGATAAAGCAATTTAAAAATCTCTTTACTGCCTTATGTGTAATGGTTTAGTCGAAAATGTGAATGCTACTCTTAGCAAGTCCTTGAGAAAACTGTGTGGAAAGACCATGTGATTGGGATATGTATTTGCCAGCACATTTGTTTGCACTGCATGAAGTATAACAAGATGTGATTCATTTTTCAACCTTTGAACTCTTATATGGTAGAACCATTAGGGGATCCACGTCCATATTTTGAGAGTATTGGACAGGCTAGTGGAATCTGTAAAATTTACATATCAACACGTGATTGAACTTGCAAACTGTATTGATACTTCATGTCAAATAGCAGCTGATAAAGTATGCAAAAGTAAGACTAGACAAACATATCTGTAAAACCATAAAATGAAAGCCTGTAACATTGAAGTTGGATGTGGGTGTTTTTGTTGTTATCTCTGCACCAAAACAAACTAGATTTATCATGGCAGGGACCCCATGAAGTTGTGGAGAAATTGAGTGAGTGCAATTTCCAAATTCAGATTGGGTCTAAATTAAAACATTTTAATGCTAATCTGATGAAAGCATATAAAGAATGAGTGGATAACATGGTTGCTTCTATTGTAATAAAGGAAGATGCTATCTCTGTACCCGAGGTCAAATCCATGCCACATCCAGATATAACTGATGTTGAAGCTGTTGATGACATTATTTTAATTCTGGAACTATCAGGCTCTGGTGCTCAACAGTTATGGAGCATGATAAAAGAAACATGCAATATTTTTACTGATAAACTCGAGCAGTAATGACAATTACCAAATTGGCACCAGCCAAAGCACAGATCTACCGACATATGGATATCTAAGACAGCACCTTGATCTGCAGTCATCGCTGTACAGATGCTACGAGGCATTAGAGAAGGAATGGAGGGAGAAAAGAGGATTTAAAGTGGGAAAGAATGTCTATAAAAAAAATAAACTAAAAGTCAAAATGAGAATAGCTTCCATGTGGAGTAGTACAGTAGAACTCATAAAGGACAAAGTGGGCCATTTCATCTAATGAAGAGTGGGAGAAAACAACAAGTGTACTTAAAACTGAGTGCTCTGAGGTTCAGGAGTTGATGTTAATACTAAAATAAAACGTAAGAGAGAGGAAAAGCACATGAAAGATAGATGGATAGACTCAAGGATGGAACCCTGATGGAAGCAGCCCAAGAAGCAATTGTGACTAATGCTCTTCCAACGAAACTCTCTTCTGCACAAGTGAATGTCAACAGTCTAGTTAACTGTCATGCGCATGCCTTAAGTGACATAAAGGATCATAAGAGACCTTTCTATTCATGTAAAAATGACAATCTCTATCGTAATGCAGAGGCCAACAAAGACATGAGTGTGCAGCTTGCTGCTCTGTCTGCTGTTCAAAAGCAGGTACTACAAGACTGACATTCTCACCCCATCTTGTTGCATTAGCGGTTATAGAAGAATCTGACATGTCTAACGAAACATACCGTGATGCATGAAATGATACATAACTCAACACCAAGAAGTATTATGTGACTTCCAAGATGATAGACAAACCAAGACACACAGAAGTAGAAGAGTTGTATGTAACACTACCGGATCAGAGCCCCATATGGACCTTGTCGCATGCCACAGTCACAGCTGTTGAAACCAAAGTGCAAGGAATGTTGCACAATGGCATAATCAAACCATCCAATTCACCTTAAGCAGCACTGATCATACTAGTTACCAAAAAAATGGAAAAGACAGGTTCTGTGTAGACTACTGTAGGCTGAATGCAATCACACATTATCAAATTGAAACTCTGCCTATATATGACTACATCTATTGTCATTTAAGTAGCACATTATTTCACCCATATCAATTTAAGGGTGTTATCAAATCAGAGTCCATGAAGATGATAGAGAGAAATTAGCTTTTGCCAAACCCTCTGGAAGGTTATGCCATCTGGCATATAAAATGTGCTGCTACCATCACACGCATGATAAGGAAACGTATTGATCCCTTCAAGAGTGACTATTTATCTAACTTTATGGATGATCTTTTGATCGCTACTCCTACCTGAACTGAGCATATTGAATTGCTCCATGCTTTGCTTTGCAGTTACATGAAGCATGTTTGATAGTAGGCCTACGTCCTTCCAAATATCAGATAGGAAGTAAGGCACTCAATGACCTAGGCCACATTGTAGACCAAGGCCAACTTCGACCAGAGGAAGACAAGTCATTTGTGAGATACACCAAAGCATGCACTGATATAAATCTGCTGACCAGGTCGATGCGAGAACCACCAAGCCGCTACAGTCTGCTTAGTAATCCAGCCTGGGCAAATTTAAAGAAATCTCGTGTTCTGTTATATAGTGAACATAATATCGAACACTCAGGATGTACTTGTCACGAGTCTGATAAAAATGTCCGACCTGATGACCCACTTGCCTTGTTTACTTCAAATTCGAATATTTGAAACCCTGGCCCTTTGTTCAAAGCTTCCTTTTTCTAGGTGCTTCTAGAACAGGTCAAGATGTTATGTAACTTTAGGACCATTGTCCAGTTCTCGAACCAACCACATGCTTTGCGAACAGTCACGTGATACGCAATATACCTTTCTATATATGTACCCACACGCTTCCGCTCCCTCACTTCGAGCACATTTTAGCTAATTCCATCAGCTTACTCGGGTCGTGAGAGGCAGCCGGCGCCATAGAGAATCAAGGTACCCTTCGACTTCTCTCAAAGGTATCATTTTATTTAATAGTATTTGCCTATGTATTGTTTAAGTATGTATTTGTGCTATGTATTATATGATTTCCATATACACTTGAGCATGGTTCAGAGAAATAGCTGAAAACCTATACGTTACGGAATATAAATTTATTGTAACCATTTTTCCATTTCTGTACTTTAATTTATATTGTTTTAATTCACTAAGAGCCAGAATGCTGCGCTCGATATGAATTCTTCATGTAATTCAATTATTGCGTGTAATTTTAATTGTAAATTGTGAAGCGCTCTGTCGGTTTGAATTACCTCTTTGTATGAACATTAATTTAACGTTGTATCTATTTTATTGCTTCATACGTCATGACTGTTAAATGGAACACATGTGAGACGATTATATTTTTCTAAAATCTAATTGTAAGCGACGCGAGGTCGAAACTCTTTGTTCAGCGCATTTAATTGAGCCATGCCTAAGTAGGGCCTGTTAGGTTGAGAATTATATCCAAACACGTTGCATCCACAGGTCGGCTCATGGTTCATGTTTCACCATGCCTCACCTGCATTAGCTTATTGGTATAAGCGTGTCGAAATCCACTCTGAGGGCCATGCTGCAAAAATTCCAGTTCCTAGCCACTAACAAAGGGACATCATTCCTTATGCACCACGTGTGTCGTTAAAGGGGGACTGAGGGAACGAATCAGCATGACTGAGTGTTGAGACCAAGGATACAAGAATAGAGCTAAGTGCAAAATCAAGTGTACAGATCTCAAAGGAACACTTTTCTGGCAATTTAGATTGACAAAAATCAGGCATAGGTGCGTAAAGACAGAGTGAAGACTATTCGCGTTGCATTCGATTTATTGTTAATTTGTTAAACTTTATTAAATCTTATTTTCTTGTTAATACCTCTTAGTAGTTGATTTCTATGCACAATAGACCAATTAGATTAATTCTTAGATTTGAATGGGGGCGGATGAGCAGAAAGATTGATGACGAGTGCATATTAATTTAGAGGGATTTAACTGTTTTCAAATCTAGCTAAAAGTTCGCAGTTTATTAGTCTGTAAATTTGTCGTCTGAACTACAAGACGCACTTTTAATTAGTCAGATAATAAATTGAGCAACCAGTCTGCGTAGAATATGAGAGGAAGAATTAATTATATTTAAAGTCTTTTAATTATTCTAAGCAGGGTCTTTAAATAAATACTGGAAACGTAACAAGTGTGGGTCGTCGCGGGATTGATATGTATTAAATTGTAAATTGTAACATTTTTATACATAGGGCGCATCATAACCTAGAAACGAACGAACGAACAGAATTGCCAATTGTTCTTTTGATTTTTGTATCACTGATTTTCTTTGCTTTTGTTGTGACATGTGCATGTATTCTTTTGCAGAGTAGCGTGCATGTTAGTTAATGTTGATATATTTAAGCGTAGTTAAATATGTCATGTTAGCTATTGAATGATTTATTTAGTATTGTGTTACTGAGTACTTCATTGTGAGGAGTCGAAGGTTATACCGCCAGCTAGGAGAGTTATCGGTAGTAACAGACTTCGGACTATTATATTTAGGGTGCTAGATATAATGTGTAATGTTGTATGGTAGGAGCCGTGACATTACGAAAGTCTTGGAACAGCGGACACTGTGACAAGCAGGTGAAACGTGTAAAGAGTTAACGCGTAATTTATTTCGGAAGGTGTTCTGAGTAAATTAAATAATTTTTGTAAGGTTGTAGCCTAAAAGTTATTTTCGGGATAAGCGGAGTTATCGCCGACGGTTAAAACACACAATTCACGAGATACATTCTTATTGTAGCCAGCGCGCTAAGACAGTAAAATGGATCGCAAACAGGTTCTCGAAGACCTGAAAGAAACCGGTATCATGCTAGGATATCAGGGTGACGAACTGACTAGCTACATTAAAACTGAGCTAGAGAAAGCGGACAAAGAAAGGCAAGAGATAGAAAGGGAAGAACGGTTAGCTGCCCGCGAAGCTAAGAAGTTAGAGGCTGAAAGACTAGCTGAAACCGAGGCTAAACGCATAGCAGCCAATGCGGACACAGAAGCAAAACGCATCGCAGCGGACACAGAAGCCAAACGCATCGCAGCAGACGCAGAAATAAAACGGTTAGAATGGGAAGTAAAGAAACTAGAAGTTACCAACCCAGACCGTGATCGCAGAAGCAGTGGTGATTCGCATTCTAGCGATGGAAATAATCACAGTAGAATTGAAAATATCATTCCAAAGATAAATATGGTCCCATTTGATGAGAACAAAGATCAAATAGACGCGTATTTAAAAACGTTTGAAAAGTTAGCCAGAGCAACGAACATTCCAGCGGAACATTGGGCGATAAATTTATCGGGGTTATTGCAGGGCAGTGCGAAAAACGAGTTCAATAAGCTTAGCGATTCTGAGTCAGATAATTACGACACAGTCAAGGCCGCATTATTGAAACGTTACAAACTCACAGCAGATACATACCGACGTAAGTTTAAACAGGCCACGAAAGCCAGTTCAGAGACGCACGCACAGTACATACGACGCGTAGCTGACTTGTTCCAAAGATGGATAGATCTAGCCGAAACTCCACAGACGTACGCAGGTCTTAGGGATGAAATGGTAAAAGACCACATTCTCGGGTCGTACAAATCAGATCTACTGATTCACTTAGCAATAAGGGAAAAATCTACGCTAGAGGAGATAGGCAACGCCGCCGATCGCTTTGATGACGCACATTCTCAATTCTCGAACGCACACGCGAACAACAAGTCTCGACCGAACGAACCGCAGACTCGAAAGGATAAGAAAAATGACGGGAAGGCACCTAATGAGCGTGATGATAAAACATCTAAACCCGACACTAAAAACAAGTCCGACAAACAGAAAGATAAAAAGAATCTTGCATGTTACACTTGTGGTGATAGTGGCCATTTTTCGCGAACATGTCCTGAAAAGAAAACAGCTAAAGTTTACGCAGTAGAAAGTCATACACCTAAAACAGAAAAGTCGAATCGAACACCAGTACAGGCAAACGGTCACGACACAATCGCTTTGCTTGATACAGGGTGTGAGCTAGACGCTATTGTAAATGCATCATTAGTTAACCGTACCGACTACACAGGGGAGACAATCTCTGTCACCTTTGCAAACGGCGAACAAGACATTTTACCAGTAGCTGAAGTCTCGATTGTTTCAGACTTTGTAGAAGGAACAGTCAAAGCGGCAGTTATGGAAAACTCACCGCATGACGTGATCCTTGGTTGCAAGTATGTTTTGCCGTGCAAAAAACAAACTTCAACTGAACCACCACTGGTTAACGCTGTAACCAGAGCAGCGAGTAGTAAAGACAAATCTGTAACTGCACCGATGTCTGCCGCACCAGCCGTAGATAAAGCAACAGTTAGCGAGATTAAAATATTACAAGCTGAGGACGAAACACTAGACAAGTTACGCAGACAAGCTGTACTTGTTAGTGACGTCAACACTGACGATTCGAATAAGAAAGCGTGCATTATTCTGAAAAAGGGTTTATTGTACCGCTATTCGAAAGTGGGAGACGAATTTCGGAAACAATTAGTCGTTCCACAAACCAAACGAAATGACGTATTACGATTAGGTCATGAGAGTCTTTTTGGTGCACACATGGGTGTACAAAAAACAACTAGTCGTATTACAAGTGAGTTTTATTGGCCGGACATCACTGCCGATATCCGTAGATTCGTGTTAAGTTGCGACACATGCCAGAGAACACAGTCTAAAAATTCAATCAGACCCGCACCGTTAGGAGAGCCTGAACTGATCAGTGAACCCTACAAGCGCGTAGCATTGGATTTGATTGGGCCTATAATACCCACATCAACGAGAGGTAATCGATACGTGCTGACCACTATTGATTACGCAACAAGATTCGCCGACGCAGTACCATTGAAAAATATTGATACTGAAACTGTCGCCGAAGCCCTTTTCGGTCTTTGGAGTCGTGTTGGAATTCCTACTGAAATTTTGACGGATCAGGGGAGTCAATTCATAGGCAACGTAATGAAGGAAGTAAATCGCTTACTTTCCATCAAACATCTTACTTGCACACCATACCACCCCCAGGCAAATGGTCTGATTGAAAAATACAATGGGACATTAAAAACAGCACTTAAAAAGCTCGCCACTGATAAACCGAAAGACTGGGACAGATACATCCCTGCCCTACTATTTGCATATAGGGAGGTGCCACAATCTTCCACCGGGTTTTCACCATTTGAGCTACTTTACGGACGTACTGTACGCGGACCGATGATGATTTTGAAGGCACTTTGGACTGATGAAAAGACAGATGACGAAGTTAAGACAACTTATACATACGTCACTGACTTAAGAAACCGTCTTGAAACTATAGGCAAGATAGCACGGGAAAACTTGACGATAGCTCAGTCTAGACAGGCAGAATATTACAATAAGCACACCAAACCTAGAGAATTTGAAGTTAATGACAAAGTGTTACTGTTGCTTCCTGAAGCACATAACAAACTTCAGATGAAATGGAAGGGGCCCTTTGTAGTTACCGCCAAGCTAGGGGGACTGAACTATAAGGTGCAGACAGGAAAGAGAGAGAAAATCTTTCATGTTAACCTACTCAAAAAGTACATAAGCCGTGAGGATCAAACCACTCAAGCTGATTTTGTCGTAGCGACGATAGTTACAGAAGACGAGGGGGAGACTGATTGCGTCACTGGTACTTTACCAAACTGTCCTCTACAGACGGACGAAACTGTCAAAGACGTTAGGGTAAATGAAGCCTTGACAGAAAGACAGAAAAAAGAAGTGAATGAATTGCTTAATGAGTTCTCATCTACTCTGACAGACAAACCAGGGTTGACAGACTTAATAGAATTTTCACTGAAGCTGACTGACAACAAACCGATACGTTTGAAGCCGTATCCGTTGCCACACGCTAAGATAGATGACGTTAGACGTGAGATTAAGACTATGTTAGATCTAGGGGTCATAGAGAAGACTGACAGTGCCTACGGATCACCCATCGTGTTGATTAAAAAACGTGATAACTCGTTCCGTTTTTGCGTAGACTACCGCAAACTCAATCAAGTGACAGAGTTTTGTGCCGAACCTCTTCCTGATCCGGATCTCATCTTCACTAAGCTAGCTAACGCTCATTACTATACCAAAATAGATTTGTCACGCGGTTTTTGGCAAATCAAGGTCAAGGACACTGATCGACACATACTAGCTTTCACTACACCAGTAGGAAACTACACATGGAAAGTTATGCCTTTCGGAGTTTCAAACGCTCCAAGCATTTTTTCTAAAATGATGCGGTCATTGTTAGAACCACTGTACGGACGTGGAGTTGAGAACTTCATGGATGATTTAATTCTAGGCACCCAGACATGGGAGGAGCACTTAACACTCTTACGAGATGTGCTAGCCAGATTAAAGCAAGCCAACCTCACTGCCCGCCCTACGAAGTGTGAAATAGCACAATTCTCCTTAGACTTCTTGGGACACAAGTTGAGTCATGGAACTATGTCGCCAAGTGAAGCTAAGATAGCACAACTTAAGGACACTTCGCAACCGCTAACAAAAACACAAGTTAGAAGTTTTCTTGGTCTTGCTAACTACTACAGAAAATTCGTACCAGATTTTAGTGCCATTGCATGTCCTCTGACTGACTTGACACGTAAGAATATGCCTACAAAAGTAGTGTGGACTGATGCATGCCAAAACGCTTTTGACACACTGAAATCTAGACTGACTTCAGATTTAGTTGTTAAACTGCCAGATCTGACAAAACCATTCTTGTTAAGGACTGATGCTAGCAACACAGGATTAGGAGCAGTGTTATTACAAGAACACAATGACACCAAACACCCAGTTGCATATGCAAGCCGTAAACTCACAACTACTGAACAGAAATATTCCACCAGTGAAAAGGAATGTCTTGCAATAATTTGGGCCATAAAAAAGTTCGAAAACTATTTGTACGGAAAAACCTTTGTCATTGAGTGCGATCACCAGCCGTTGGCCTTTCTCGGACAGGCGCAATTTACGAACAGCCGTTTAATGCGTTGGTCTTTGTTTCTGACACAGTATGACGCAAATATTCATTACATCAAAGGGTCTTTGAATGTTGGCGCAGATTACATGAGTCGTGCTTGATGCCATCAAGTGCCGGTACTGATAGAATGTTGTTTAATCAATTAACTGAACCCTACGGATTCCTTCCTGTAAATATGAAATATAGTTGCACACTTTATTTCTAGGAATGTCGAAATTTTCTTTGTGTAAATTTTTCTTCATTGTGGACTTCTACATTTTATCATACATAATTTGTAGGAGGCATTTTATCTTTGGCAAGATAAACGCCTCAAAAGCAAGGGGGTGTCACGAGTCTGATAAAAATGTCCGACCTGATGACCCACTTGCCTTGTTTACTTCAAATTCGAATATTTGAAACCCTGGCCCTTTGTTCAAAGCTTCCTTTTTCTAGGTGCTTCTAGAACAGGTCAAGATGTTATGTAACTTTAGGACCATTGTCCAGTTCTCGAACCAACCACATGCTTTGCGAACAGTCACGTGATACGCAATATACCTTTCTATATATGTACCCACACGCTTCCGCTCCCTCACTTCGAGCACATTTTAGCTAATTCCATCAGCTTACTCGGGTCGTGAGAGGCAGCCGGCGCCATAGAGAATCAAGGTACCCTTCGACTTCTCTCAAAGGTATCATTTTATTTAATAGTATTTGCCTATGTATTGTTTAAGTATGTATTTGTGCTATGTATTATATGATTTCCATATACACTTGAGCATGGTTCAGAGAAATAGCTGAAAACCTATACGTTACGGAATATAAATTTATTGTAACCATTTTTCCATTTCTGTACTTTAATTTATATTGTTTTAATTCACTAAGAGCCAGAATGCTGCGCTCGATATGAATTCTTCATGTAATTCAATTATTGCGTGTAATTTTAATTGTAAATTGTGAAGCGCTCTGTCGGTTTGAATTACCTCTTTGTATGAACATTAATTTAACGTTGTATCTATTTTATTGCTTCATACGTCATGACTGTTAAATGGAACACATGTGAGACGATTATATTTTTCTAAAATCTAATTGTAAGCGACGCGAGGTCGAAACTCTTTGTTCAGCGCATTTAATTGAGCCATGCCTAAGTAGGGCCTGTTAGGTTGAGAATTATATCCAAACACGTTGCATCCACAGGTCGGCTCATGGTTCATGTTTCACCATGCCTCACCTGCATTAGCTTATTGGTATAAGCGTGTCGAAATCCACTCTGAGGGCCATGCTGCAAAAATTCCAGTTCCTAGCCACTAACAAAGGGACATCATTCCTTATGCACCACGTGTGTCGTTAAAGGGGGACTGAGGGAACGAATCAGCATGACTGAGTGTTGAGACCAAGGATACAAGAATAGAGCTAAGTGCAAAATCAAGTGTACAGATCTCAAAGGAACACTTTTCTGGCAATTTAGATTGACAAAAATCAGGCATAGGTGCGTAAAGACAGAGTGAAGACTATTCGCGTTGCATTCGATTTATTGTTAATTTGTTAAACTTTATTAAATCTTATTTTCTTGTTAATACCTCTTAGTAGTTGATTTCTATGCACAATAGACCAATTAGATTAATTCTTAGATTTGAATGGGGGCGGATGAGCAGAAAGATTGATGACGAGTGCATATTAATTTAGAGGGATTTAACTGTTTTCAAATCTAGCTAAAAGTTCGCAGTTTATTAGTCTGTAAATTTGTCGTCTGAACTACAAGACGCACTTTTAATTAGTCAGATAATAAATTGAGCAACCAGTCTGCGTAGAATATGAGAGGAAGAATTAATTATATTTAAAGTCTTTTAATTATTCTAAGCAGGGTCTTTAAATAAATACTGGAAACGTAACAGTACTCATAGCATCGTGATGTGATGTAATAATTCTTTCTGCCACCATTACTCCATTTCTATATAAAGTTTTCATCCATCCCTAAATATGCAAGTATTTGTGTTTTCCTTTCAACTGTTGTCGTCTTTTCTTTATGTCCGGTTGGGATTTGGGGAAGGATCTCGTATGCGTTTTTGTAATATTTAATATTTATAACTGCTTTATCTTCAAATACTTTGTATCACCTGCAACTACAGAAGTGTGAGGGGACATATGGTTGGCCACGTTAGTGTTTAAATGTGATTAAGTCTTTCCAAATATTTTTCTTAACTGTTCACTCCACATTACCAAGAATTCTATGTAGAAATATTAGATTAACTTCAATAAGATTAAAGTAAATGCACCTTCTTAATATACCATATACTAGGTCACGCCTGGAACCTTATCCGTTCTTAAACGAGGTGATATATATGTCTATATATCTGTCTGTCTGTCTGGCGAGTGACCAATCAAGTCACTTTGTGGATGTATATGTCCATAAGCTATTGGAGAAAATGTGGCACATACAACTAACATATATACTTGATTTCACCCACACGTACATTGCAAATATGAATACTACAAATAATTATCATTTGTATTTAAGTTTCCATCAACACCTCATGACTTGACTCCAACATACCTTTTCTGTACCAGACGAAAACGAGCACAAGTGCCAAGATAATGAAAGCCGTAATTCCGGAGATTACAGAAGTGGTTAGAATTATATTGGTGCTAGGTTCTGTGGGGAAAATGCATAAAAATAACAGTTATCATTGCCCAACTGTAAAGTTAATAATATGATGTAAGTTTTTATTACTTAAAGACTACCCACTCATGTATCGTAAATAGCATTTATGAATAATTTTCTCAAGTAAAATAAGATGTGGAGAACCAAGAGGTTATTTTAATTATTGCTTATATCATATTGCATGCCAGAAAATTCCATGTAGGGCAATATGCAAAAATAAATTGAGAGAAATAATGCATTTCAACATTTTAATTCAATATTATACATCAAATAAATATCAATAACCTGTACAATAAAGCATGTAAATAATGCAATCGTCAAAAAGTAACTTAATTACTCTAACACCCGAAACATAAATGACATAAGTAATAATTAATTATATTTTTCTTAAATTATTTAACATTGTGTCTGTCACTCGTTTTTTAAGATTTCTTTCTGAACCATTCTTAAGTTACAATACAAAATAACTGTTAAAGTGCTAATAACAATGGAAAGTAAAGATGTGTACATATTTAAGCTAGCCCAAATTTGAGAAAAGACTGTCTAAAAACACATGTCCAAATTTTGAGGTTTGAGTTGGTAAACAGTGCATTTAAGTATGTTTTGGAATAGTTAATATCTTTGTTTACTTAGAAAATTATAGAGCTAAAATTCTTCTTACTCTGAAATGCTTAGTTGAATTTTGTCTCTTTGTTGTAGAGTTAAACTGTGATGCTCTAAGAATCGTTGTTTTAATTAAAATTGTTAAGGTTGTATAATTTTGTATTCTCCATTTTCAGGAAATACTCCAAACACTAAATGTGGAATGAGAAACTCCTCTAGATGAAATTGAGTACTTATCCTATAAGACTCCTATGTTTGAGCTCCTTGTGGAAGATTCTAGCTGTAGTTTTCTTCTTTGTTTAGAGAAATCTATCAATTATATTTTTATATTTCTGCCTATTTTTTGTGGCTGAATAATGTAATGGTTTGCAGATACCATTTCTGTGTGAATATGTCTGAGAGAGAAATAAGGGGTGTGAAGCCTAGTTTATTTCATATACACAATGGCTCACACCTGCTTCATTTGTTTTTTTCCACAATACTTCGAAGCCTTCGTTTTCCAGTTTGCTTCTACTTCATTTCTGCTGTCAGATTCTTCTTTTACTTCATTCTTCCACTCTGCAATGCTACATTCTGCAGTCTGCATTCTACATTCTTCCAGTCATCAGTTTTATCAAACTCTTCATTAAAGACTTCAAACCTGACTTCACTGTTACACAGCCAGTCATACGACAGTACAGCTCATGACGTAACACTACCATCCAGCTGCCTCCATGTCAGTGTCACGTAGATGTATGTCAAAGATTGCCTCAGCATACGGAACACACTGCTGACATGCAAAGGAAGACAACTCCATCTTCGCAGATTAGCAGTATACCGGGTGATTGGCTTCTAAAATCTATACCTCCTTAAAACACCTCTGTGAAGGAGAAATGCAAGTTTAGAGGTATGGGCTTATTTTTAATTGTGTTAAAAGTCAGACAATATACTTTGGAAAGTGTCCCCATGAGCTGAGGAAGAGAGTGTAAGGGCCAGAATTTCCATACTATCTAGAAGTGTTCGAACTTGCAAGGAGTGATAGGAGTTTTGAACTGGTAATGCTCAGAGGCGGGTAGATATAAATTAAGTAATGGTTTTATATATATATATATATATACGTACGTAAAAACCAGATGCACATACAAACATGCACAGTTTGCTCCCTAGGCAACGGATGCACTCCAGAAATGTCATAGTCATTGACAGCAAATTTGTGACAAATGTGTGACCAAAGAATGACAGTACAGTAGAACTACTTTAAAGAACAGGAAATTTATAAGGTTTGCTCAACTGTTTTTATCTGTATCAACCATGCTAACGGAAAAATCTTACCATGTGACTAATCATTTGCAATATTGCATACTCATCTCACTTACTGCAACTAAACACTATCTCTCTCTCTATCTCTATCTATCTATCTATCATCCACACATCCATCCATCCATCCATCCATCTATCTATCTATCTATGATGATGATGTCCAATCAATTGGTTATGATAATTATTCACAATCTAGACATAGGGGTTTGTTAAATATAGATTAAAGACGGAATTGTCTTCTCCTTTAGTCAGTGTTCCACCTATAGTAATATTGTGTTACGATAAATGTTGGTCTTTAATTTTGTGGAAGTGTGAAAACGTTTACAGCGCCCGCATATCCACCAAATGAGAGAGACGAGTGGTGTCTTCTGGAGAATTATTAATAGCCTAAATTAAGATTCTCAGCATTGTAATTATTTATGTACAATAACAATCACAACCATTAACTATGTGGCGTTGGTGTCACACACTGAAAATCGAATTCAACATTACCTCAACTTATCTATCGCAATTAATGCTTCCACTCAAAATATTTAATATTAAGTATATATAATGAAATGTTTCTATGATACATCTCTGGGTACCCTTCACTCGTTTTATATTATTATTCATTTATTAAGAACACATAACTAATTACAAATAACTGAGAATCTTAATTTGTAGCTATTAAAAATTCTCCCACAAGACCAACACATTGGCAGATTAAAAGGGTGTCGTAAAACCCTATTCCTTTACACAATAATAATAAACGCTTTACTGTCGCATACTGTTTCTGTAGGTGGAAACTTCATACTAAAAGGCGTAATAAAAATCCGTCTTTTATTTATATTTAATGACCCCCATCCACCCATTATTACTCCAACGTAAGGTTTAAAATACGTGTTCAAGAAGGCTAATAGATTTAACAATAGGTTTATTAAATCAACAATCAAATATACAACAAATGAATATAATCAAAGAGCATTTACATTTACATCACTTCACAACAATATTTGACTAACGCTAGACAATCGTTCAATTTATCCTAGCATAGATATCAGCAGTCAAATTAATAGACAGATAGATAGATAGTGGATAGAAGGATGGATGGATGGATAGAAGATAGATAGATAGACAGACAAACAGACAGATATATATTCAAATTCATTAGATATAATTCATCACATGGAAATGAGAGAGGAGTTTTAGAGAGATAGTCAATGTAATAAATTTTTCAATGATGGAGTCTGTCACTAGCAGGTTCATCATGGAAATGAGAGAGAAGTTTTAGAGAGATAGTTATAGTCAATAACTTATCAAAATGATTAGTTTATCAAACTATAAATTTCCTTTTTACATAAATTTTTCAATGATGACGTCTGTCACTAACATGTGGCGTCTGTCACATGGTTTACAACAAGCCACTGTCTTTCTTATTTAGATGGTCCCAGGTACCCTTTCTATGCACATTACAAAACTGTTCCAGAATTTTCACAAGGCACACAGTGGAGAACCATCCAAAACATCGTATGCGCTTTCAAGCACACCACGAGGAATGTTCAAGAAACTTTTGTGAATTCTCGAGATGAAACTCAAGCCTCAGTTTGGGCTCTTGAACAGAATTCACAGAAATCAACTTGCAGCAACACGTTTACTGATTAAGTTCGACGACAAGGATGGATACGCACATCAACGTGGTCTGGTAGAGTACAGTAGTCACTGCAGTCTGAAGTGGATACAAGGTTGCAAACAAAAGAAAAAAAGGCATGCTCCTTTTATAAGCTAACTTGCCTTTATGACTGGACTCGAGGTATGTCAAAATCAAAATGATTAGAATGTAGACTCTTCAACAAAGTAACTTTTGATCCATCCCCTTTGGATGAAGTTTTTATGAACAAGTGTCAGACTATCAGTCAGAAAAACTTCTCATCCAGTTGGAACTGGTTTGGATTGCATCAGTAAGTTCTAGCATGTTCTTTAACTGAGCTGTTTACTCGAACTCTGACACAAAAATACCATCATAAGCAGCGCTCAAGTTCTGGGCACATTAACATATTTAACAATTTATATAATAATTAAGTTTAGAAATAGTGCTAGGCATACTTACTCTGCCACGGTTTCTAAGTCCTAATTCCTTCTCATTCTCACTATCAGCCAATTAGCTTACCAATTGGTATTCAAAGATCACCCCAAACCGGACCGAGGTTTGAAATCACAGTACCGTGGAAGGACTCAAGCGAGTATTTAAGCCAGATCAGTGAAGAGAGGAATCTCGTTCGGCACGCAAATAAAATATGCATGTATGCTAACTTACGTGCGTTCAAAATTGGCATTTTCTCTCTCACACTTTGTGTGGCATCATAAACCTGGGTCTACGTGCATGCATTCCTAAAGTCCGTAAGTCCAAAGATTTATATCTCCTGCAGGTCACTCGTTTATGGGAACAGGCCAGCATTGTCTAAGGAATCTGAAACTTGGGACCTAGCATGGTCAACGGTAGTCTTAACAGGCTAAAATATTGCTAAATTAGCCTTTTATTTTGAATAATGTTGATGAATCATAACAATATCTTTCTCTATATACACAGCCAAATTTGCTCCATCACACTCTCTATCCAACAGACATATGACCGTCAGACAGACAGATAGATAGACAGACAGACAGACAGACAGACAGATAGATATGTAGTTTGACATCAGAATCACTAAGGTGATTGAGTCACAAATATATATGCTAATATAGATTTTGATTAAATAAATAATAGTTTATTAGTTACTCTTTTGTGGACGTTGTAAGTTTGGTTGACTATTTGGGGTGGGGTGTTGGGGTGTGTCTGTCCAAAGAAAAAACTGATAAGTTTATCAAACTATAAATTTCCTTTTTAGAAATGTAGATATTGCATTTCTTAAAAAGATTTGATAATTTGTAATTTGATAATTTCATTGGCGGATAAGGGAGAGGAAATCTGTAAACAACAACAAGAAAATGAAAACTAATTAAATTTTTAAAAGTCCAACGAACAACGATGTGAAATCCGCATATAACACAGAGTCCTTAATGCAACATATTACAGACACTGATATATCACCGAACATTTGAACAACTTTACAAGAAAACATTTATATAAAAAAAATAAGGATTTTCTATTACCTTCAGTTACATTAAGAAAAATGTCGATATTATCACTTCCTAAATGATTTGACATTTTCAAGTGCCATCGTCCCCGGTCGAATTTGCTGACTTTGCTGAAGTGCACTATGACAGTCATGTTCAGCAGCTCGCCACGCAAAGTACACAGACACTTTCCTTCAAGAAAACTAGAAACGAGGCTCTGGGCTTTCCTCTGCTCACTGAAGGCAGGATTTAATGCTGGAATATATACATCACACTCTTGGACATTTGCAAAAGGCTCATCGACATTTTCCATTGAATGGGCGTATCGACTTAGTTCACAGTTCACAATTTTCGTCACATACTTACGGACAGGAAATTTTAATTCAGCATTGCGGCCAACAACAACTGTAAAATTCTTTACACTTAAGTCGGAAAACTTAGGAGGACCTGTAAAAACAATAGCAACAAGTATGTTAAACTTTGCTCTCTAAACGATAACGAGAAGTCAGTAGTGTTAAAAGTTGTATTACTAAGTGTATTTTTTCATTTCCAGTATACGAAATCCCAGAATATTCATGTAAAGAAAAATTTAATTTAATGTGTTTATTCATTTATGTAGAATGCATTTTAAAAGACCGAGCAACGTTATGTATACAGAAATAATTAAAAACCGTTCTCTATAAGATAAAATAAAGGCCAGAGAAGCATTAATTCCAAAGCATTATTAAATTATTATTAATAATTATTTATTATTAAGTCATTAATTTAATCGGAAAACAAAAAGTAAAAAAGCACTTCTGGGTGAGATGGGCAAACTTTGACGGATTTGCATACACAAAACATATATTAAAGGTCTGGTTCACTTTAAAAAGTGGATTGTCTCGTTAAAAAAAAAATAATAAATAAAATATTGACACTTCATTTCACTGAATTCAATTTTGCGGAACGAAATACATAAAGTTGACACCTGGTTTACTTTTATCAGAAACTCGTATTAAATGAAGAGGAAAAGCACTAAATCGAGCTTAACCAGCAAACCTAGAGAGCAGGATTTGCTGAGCAGTTTGGTAGGTGTGCAGTTGTGAGTTCAAGTCTCATTTTTACGGATGGCATTTCCCCAGCAGCATTCCCTTTTAGTTTTGTATGTATTTATTTTTAATTAATTACTTTATTTTATTATCAGTATTATTTAGTTATCTGTGCATACTGGATTCGTTTTCTTTCAGAATGAAAGATAAACGATCGATATTTGGGGAAGCGCTTCCGTCTTCGGCCGATTTCGCGCAAATGAAAGATAAGTCACAGACTGTCTTTAAAAAGAAAAGATATAGTATGTTCTACACAAAAGCATCTATTCACTACAGCAATCCGCAATTCTTAGCACCATTTTGTATTAGCCAGCCATTAGAAGGTTTAAGAAGTTTCCTTTCTTACCACAGAGCTTTCAGGCGATCTGAAATTAGATCCATTTGTCTAGTCCGTGGCAGGGTATTGACTTGAATACTGCTGATTAGAGCCTAAATTAATACATTTAATTTGCTGGTACACATTCTTGGTTGTGGTGGTTACGCTAACAGTTTAAGGTCACCACTGGAGCTTTCGTGGATCATTTCGTCATCAGACGTTCTCTGATCTGTAGTGCTCCAGTGGGACATGCTCTCTTCACGAGTATTCGGGAAGCGCAGGCAGTGGTGTTGCTGTTCTAGTTTTGTTTGGTGCTTCCTTAGTGTTGGAATGAGATGTTGATTTTGTTTTAAAATTGTATTGTCGTTGAGAGGCGTGTCTTTTGAATGATGTCGATATAGATTGAATGTTGTGACGTTTGTAGTTTTAGGAAGTTTTGAAGATTACTGAAAGCTCTGTGTGTAGTGTTGTGGTTTCTGTAGTGTTGTAGTTCGCTCGTCCGCTGCACAAACGTGTCTGGCCGGCAAAGTCTGACTGTAGTCCAGTGGTGTGTAAGCTAAAGTTATGGTGGAGGTTGTTACTGTCGATCCCGAACTTGGAGTGGGAGGGAGGGGTGTCTTGCAGAGCCCAGACTAGTAACACACCAAGTCTGTACCTAGTATGTATTTTTGTCTGGGTTGTTCCACCCCCTTGCCTCCTCACTGGTGATGTTGTTGTTGTTGTCTCTGACGACGAGACTGTCCCCGGTGTCTGTTGGGATGAAAGGAGGGTGGTGCTGGCGACCAGTATCGGTGTTCTAGCAGTAGTTGAATCATGTCCGCAATGGGGTGATTAAAATATTCCCACTGCGTGTACTGCTGTTCCTGCGACTACATTGCTGTCGTTGTTCAGTAGTCGGTGATTGCATTGTCGTTTTTGTTGAGGTTGCTGTTGTTGGCTCTGTTGTTGTTTCCTGATGTGTTGTGGTGAGCGCCATATTTTGGCTTTTGGGCCCTGTTCTGCTGTTTTGTTGGGCTGTCTGCTGTGGTTGTTGTTGTTGGTGTAGTTACAGCCCTTGGAGGTGACTCTGGCAGTGGTGAGAGGGCAGGGGCCACTAGCAGTCTTTCGAATTCGACGATGGCGGCCTCATTCTCAGTTGGATTGTCTTTCTCCTTTAGGCAGTCAACTGTTTGAATGTAGTTTTCTTTTCTTTCTGGTGTCTTTGTCTGCGTATTGGCTATTTTGAGTTTTTTCTTTTGGTTGTTGTCGTCAGTGTTTGTTTGAATTTCTTTTTCTTCTGTGCTGGTGGCTGAAGTCTGATTCTTTTTGCTCTCCGTGTTGTTTGTCAGAGTCTGTGTGAAAGCCTGTGTTTTCTCGTCTTTGAATGTCTGTGTTGAGTTATTTTTCTTTTTCTGTGCAATTTTGCACATCACACTGGTGTTGATCTCTTTATCACTTGTTTGGATGGGTGAAGTTTGAGTCTCTTTCGTTTTTTCTGTCAGTATAGGTCTGTGGTGAGGTATTCGTAGTGTTCCAGGAGAATCCGTCTTAATTTTATCATGATGTCTATTAGTGATGGTACATTTGTTGGTTTGTTGTTTTGAAAGATTAACCATTGCATCCTTTAGAAAGCAACGTTAAGGTCCTCATCGGGAGTATCAATTGGCAGTCAATAGGTGATATGACTTTCCAATGGCCTGTTCCGTCGTTCTCCATAAGCCAGTGTTTTCTCGGGTAGTCAGTAAGTGAGAATCTCTCACATCATCGTCTATACTTCCATCATCTTCTTTTGTTTTCTCTTCTTTACTTGTTTTCTCTTCATTATTTGTTTGTTCTTCCCGCCCTAATAAGGGCTTGGTTGCAGAAGCTGTTCCACGTGTGCGTCGCCTAACCATTCTTTTTTTCGGTGAGCCGTTCATAAAGGTCTGGTGTAAGTAACAATTTCAATCGATGCTAGAACAGCAGAGAAACGTCGAAAAAGGTGATGACTGGAATTTTTTAAGGTATCACGTGTCAATGATTGTATCAATGTATATATTCTTATAATAGGAATGGTATTTATACTTGTGTGTTTGCTAATATCGATGCTTCTAGTAATAAAATTTCAGGATCAAAGAATGCAGAGAGAAAAAAGAAAGCAGAAATAAAGACGCAAAAATACATATAAACATACAGTCCACGAGCAGCAAGGCAGATTTGTTCCTTTGGGAGCCGTCAGCTTCACAGAAGATGGTACCAACGTCCTGACACGCGACAGCTTTAAACACGTGCGAGATGTTCGCATTGCTGTCACTGCTTTGTAGTGTTTCACCTTGTCCGTCCAACAACCTGGCTGATACGGGTTGGCTACCCTTCTCCCATGAGCATACAACTTCAACAGTTTCGTTTATGGAAAAGATGTGTAGGCTACTACCTTCATATCCGTTCAAAGTCAAGTGTTTCACAAGAGCAGGATCTAGATTTCAGAAGATGGTTTTAGAAACATGGAGTCTTTGAAGATTTGATTATATATCTATTTACTTGTCAGTGTTTGTTTATCCATCCATTCACCATACCCTCTCACTAAACTCATTCATCCATCTTATTACGTCTCTCTCTCTCTCTCTCTCTCTCTCTCTCTCTCTCTCTCTCTCTCTCTCTCTCTCTGTGTATGTATGTCTGTGTGCATATCTATCTATCTATCTAGTGTTTATTTGTCCGTTTGCCTGTCTGTCTGTCTGTGTATCTATCTGGCATCCATCTTTACCTTATTTGAACTATTTAATCTAATAATTATGATCTTTATTTTTATTTAGACGCATGCCTATTTATATATTACAACATCTCCCTTTTTATGTACATGGCTGTATTAGTATGTCTTGTGTATGAAGTTCTTTTCTTATCTTACAGGTAATGTTGAACGCGATGTTGTCTCTTAAAATTTCTCTCGTCCCTTCCATTACTGTCCATGTCCATGTGGTGCCGTCCGATCTGTCCACATGTTTTCTGAAATGATACACCCCATCCCGAGCTGTGCAGCTGCAGATAGTCACAGCCGTGGATACGCTGCATCGCCCATCTTTGTGTCGAATGTTACATCGAATGGATCCGTTCTTAAACACTGTTATGACGAAATTTTCCAAACCATCACAGCTTTTGTTAAAAGTAAATAGGAAATCAAGATCTGAAAATTCGTGTGCAGTAATTACCCCGCCTGTCTCGGGTGATATGCTGAAGGAGAAACCTGAAAAACACAACCCCATAAAAATTGAAACAAATTGTGATGATGATGATGATGTTGATGATGGTATTGTTGATGATGATGATGCTAGCAACAAGAATATTTATAATGATGATTGCTTCAGTTGTTTCTACTACTACTAATCAATAAAACTAAAACACTTGTAACTATATAATTCTTGATCTTTATTCTAGCCATCTAGCAAAATTGCCCAAACTATTAATTCCAAAATTCCAAGTAGTATTTGCACAACCACCACTACTTCTGTTATCACTGCTAGTGCCGCCGGCACCATTTTTACCACTCTTACTATCAAAACCATCACTGCTTCTATTGCCATCAATACTACTACTACTACCATTACAACTACTTTTGCTACCACCACCATAACCATCCCTACTACTATTACTACTACTACTACCACCACCATCACCTCTACGATTTTCCCTACTGCTACAGCTAACACCACCACTGCTGATAAGGGGACTAATACTATTACCACTGTAATGGAGTCAAGGCAAATTATACTTGACCTCCTAACCCACAAGCAGTGGTATTGTTATGCTAAGCTTTTTAAAACTGCATAAATGATATTTTTGGTACCAGACTCGCGAGCAGTGATGTAATTCTCATGCTCTGATGCGTGCGCTGTACTCACAATCAAAAGGGAGTTCCCATCTATTACATAATATGTCGAACATGCTGAGATTGACTGGACACGGGGCCTTACAACTAAAGGTTGGAGAGCCATATTGATGAGTTGTGTGATAGCCGCCAAATCCAATATCCAACGACCTACTGTTTGGGGATGTGTGAGCACTACCATAACTGAAGGAAGATATAAGTTGAGTAATAGCCTAAAAACTCTGAACTCTAGTCTGATTATTGTCGTGATTCGTTTGACATTCTAATGACAATAGGTAGTCCTATGACCTTCATATTCGGGATTGATGTACGGAATTACCTTTTGTTAATTGTTAACTTTTATTAAATATTTTTATTGTTGTCTAATTACAGTAGTTGGCTAATTATTGGAGGAAGACCAATAAGGACTGGGTTGGGGGCTGAGTCAAGATAAATGATTTGAATGCATAATTAGTTGTAATTGGATAACATACCCAGTTCGTGCTTTATTACACAGGTTTGCCTGTCACTAAATTTGTTGTCTGAACTACAGAAGTTAATTTAGGAGATGAAAAGGGGTAAATCTGTCGTCAGCATAGGTGAACATTGGAATTTAATCATCTTAAATCCTCATGCTGAGAGAGGGTCTCTAAACAAATGCTGGAACGTAACAACCACCACCATTACTAATTATTCAACTACCTATCACCATTACTTCTATTATCACTTCTTCTCTCTCCATCATCTCTATACTACCATACCGCCACTATTACTGCTACTACTAGGCTCCAGAACTATTTGCACTTAAACTACTCCTCCTAATACGGTTGCCACTTCTATTATCACTACTTCTACTACTACTACTACTACCACCACTACTTCTACTACCATCACTAACACTACTACCATTACTATTACCGTCGTTTCTTCTACTACTACCACCACTACTTCAACTATCAAAACTATTTCTATCACCACCATTACTAATACTACTACCAACACTACTTCTACTACCACCATCACCACGACACAGTTTCTATTATCACTACTACTATTTAGCACTACATCAGGATACTCCAGTACTATTTACACCAGTACCACTACTTCTTATACCACTAGTACTCTTATCTACTTACCATTACTAACATTACTGCCACCACTGCTATTTCTACTGTAGCGATAATAGTACATTTACAGAATGCAACTATTGATTTTTCTTAGGCTACATAGGGTTTAATCATGATTTTATCTACATCGGTCTTTCTAACATTTAAATAGAGACGTTGGTATTATGCATATGACTAGATTTGCATTTGTAAGTGCATTAAGTATATTCGTGCGTCTCAAGACCGTATCATAAGAACGAGTATGATAAATGAAGTGAAAGAAGCAGACATCAAACCAGAAAGTGTAGCCGGGCATTACGGAAGCAGCACTAAACTAGAATAACTAAATTAAAATCCAAAGATTCAGTGAGAGATGACATAAATTGGACAAGGAGACCTGAGGCTAGATGAAATAAACAAAGAAAACCACACTTGGTTTTACGTCTGCAACATGACAAAAAGAAAAAAATTAAACAAGACAAAAACAAAAATGTACCGAAATATATTTTCCTTGAAGGCATACAGTTGCTTCCTTCTATGCCTTAAATTTAGGTTAACAAATGTCCTTCCTTTTGTCTGATTTGTTAATGTATAAACTTCTGACACATACATTTCTTTTCATCGAACTTGTATAAATATCAAGAGTTGATTTTCTACCCGAACATCTTGAAGAAAAATGATAAAGGGACATAATCGAGCTATTTCAACGTAAACTTCTTTACAGAGTTATATGGTGTCCTGACTCATTATGATACTGTTATAACTTCTATCATAGTTAATAATCAGTTTCACCAATTCTCGCAAACAAATTAAGAAATAAACTAGAATATTGCGTTCGCGCTCAGATTAAAAGATAAAATCATTAAAATAATGAGGACAGTATCCTACTAATGTTATATATATTCGCTCTTACTTAAAGGGCATAAATTTGAACACGGCTCTATTAAAAATTTACATAATTTTTAACCGCTCTCAGGCTCATTAGTGCTGTCGGGTTTAGAATCTGTCCGTTGGATAGGGAAAGAAAAGGTTTGAATGCTGTTTGTCTATTCTGTTAAATGTCAACTGTCGATGAATCTTGAGTGTGCGTGCAAAGCATTTTAACAACCCCTTAAATCGCTTTAATGATCTATCGATTCTATCCAATGTTCAGTCCAAATATATCCACTTTCACATGCTCATAGCATAATCTTAGCCACAGTTTGAAAATTAAAAAGAACAAAAGCCGGATAAGCAAAGCAGCCTCTTACAAACACAAAAAGCACGAAGAACAATGGGTCAAGTGATAATATCAATCCACATGTGCTAAAAATTGGAAAGCAGTTTCTAACATTTGTACTTTAAGGGCTACGGGTAGAATATAATGCGTATATTGCATATAAACTGAAAATATAAATCTAGTCCCCCCCCTTTTTTTTTTAATTAAACAAGGTCTGTTATGATACTAATGCTTAGAAAATTCTTTTTGTAGGAGGGGGAAGTAAAAGAGAAGAGTGTAGGATTTCAAATTAATAGGATAATTTCTAGACATTATCAGAATATTACACGCTCTCATATACTCTCAACATTATACACTACTTGTTCATAAGTAAACAGAAAACATTTTAGTGAGCGATAAATAGAACGGGCTAAATGTCATATAAAAGGAATAATTGTTTTTGAAAAACATAACTCAAACGCGGAAGCCGGAAGCGTTCCCCACATTCAAGACAAGAAAAACATAACGCGAGAAACAAAACACTTCGATAGTTTGACACAAAAGATTTGCTCTTTTATCCTCAGCACTAAAGCAAGAGAATTATGTATTAATGCCACTGGAAGTTATGCGGTAACAACCATGACGATGACTATGATGAAGATTTCAAGAGCTGTGTTGCGACTGTAGATGACAATAAAAGGGGAAAAGGGGGGAAAAATCAGCAGGATTTTAAAGTGTTGAAAAAAATTTTTTCAATAACCTCTCTCAAGTCACTTTCGGAGATACGTGACGGCATCGCGTTTAACATCAAACGTGCCAAGGATCAAGTTTTACTTACATGAGTGTTGTCTTCTGCTTAGAACACGAAATGATGAAAAGAAAAGTAAATATAGCCTGCAAACAAAAGGTGCTATACCGCATCCCATTATTCAGATATTTCAGGAATACAGATTTGATTTGTCATAGAGCATATATGAAATTTTCAACAGCAGGAAACACACGAAGCAGATTTTAAATACACATTCAACTATGTGAATGTGCTCTTGATTATCTAAACAGTTCTCCCCGGAGATTGAAACCGAAACCTATTGCGCCTCAATCAGGGCGGCACGTAATCTTTTATCCACATGAATCCAAAGTATTCCAAATGAAACTAAATGAAGCCAAACGAACTAATGACCAAACGAACCAATAAACTCCCAGCCACTAAAAGAAATCATGTCAAATTAACCAGTGAAAAACACTAAAATTGATAAATTATTATGGTTATTGACCAAATAATAATACTTGCAATAATGATGCCCCAAACAACAAGTACTTGTAACAACAAACATATACAATGACACAGACTATATAATGTACGATACGAAGTTCGTTTGAAAAGCATAGTTAGTGTGTTTGGTAGTTCATCTTATTCGTTTGGTTTAATTTCATTTGGTTTCATAAAGTTCCGTTTGGTTTTATTTGGATATAAAGACGTTCATCAGTCAGGGCATTTTTTCCCGTTGGTTACATATATTACATCAATATTCCGAGTAATATTTCCGTACTGATACGGAAGAACTGTTAATTGTTCTCTGTAATTGTTTAGCCCAGTGGTCCCCAACCTTTTCCTCGCTGCGGACCGGTCAACGTTTGATAATTGGGGGGGGGGGGGGGGGCGTTGATTGTTTATAGTTTAGATTGTTTTGATTTAATAATTAATTTAATTGTATTTAAACGTGCCTTCAAATTAAAATACAGTTACACCAAAAAAATGAATATAAAGTGATTTAACATTTTAACTCACTAGAACGCTAAATCAATGAGAACCCTGAGCTTGTTTCTTTGCAACGAGACGGTTCCATCTGGAGGTAATAGGAGACAATTACACCCGAAGTGTGTTGCTTATGTCCAGTTTATTCCGTTGTTTTGTTTTGGTTGCTGTCACTGCAGAAAACCCCGCTTCACACAAATAGGATTCGGAAATGGCAATACGGATTTAAGTGCTGTCGTGGCCGTTGTTGTATTGGCGGGTGAGGGGGTTTACAGAGCCCAGGCTAATACCACATCGTCTGTACTTAGTGTGTATGTGCGCCCAGGATGTTCACCAGTGGTGTTGTTGTTGTCATTGGCACTGTTGTTGATGATGTCCCCGGTATCCGTTGGGCTGTATGTAGGTGGGTGTTGGAGGCCAGTATAGGTGGTCAAGCATTAGCTGAATTAGATCCACAAATATCCCCACTGCATGTGATGTTGCTCCCTGTGCTGCCACCGTTGTTGTTGTTGTCGCAGCGCTGCCGTTGTTGTGGCTGTAGTAGATGATACTGTTGTTGTCGTCTGATGTGTTGTGGCTGGCGCCTTCTTTTTGATTTGGGGCTCCGTTCTGTAGTTTTTCCTTGTGTGTCTGTTGTGGTTGTCTTTGTTGCAGTCCCTGGTGGTGACTCTGGCTTTGGATTGGTGGCAGTTGGTTTAGTCGTTGTTGTTGTTTCTTGTGGTGTAGTTGGAGCGTTGTCGACTTCTAGTTTCGGTCTGTGCGTCAGTTGTCTTCACTTCTTTTTCTGTTTGTATTTTTCTTTCTTGCGTCTTGATATGTACCATTTGTGTGCTAGAGATTTTTTGGCGTTTCTTCTTATTTTCGGTGGTAGTTGTTTTAATTTCTTTTTCTTTGCTGATAGAGCTTGTAGTCTGAGTTTCCTTATTAAATTGTGGGTTTTGGAGTTTGCGAGAATGCCTGTCTGATTTCTTGTTTTGCTGTTTGAGTTGAATTCACTTTGGCCGTAGGTGGAATTTTCCAGATGATGTTGGTGTTTATTCTACTTTCTCTTGTAGTGGCTTGTAGAGTTTGGGTGAAAACGTGGCTTTTTCCTTCTAAGACTGTTTGAGTTGTGTCGTCTTCCTTTGTGGGTTTTCGCGTTGTTTCCTCCTTTTCCGTTTGTGAAGAGCGTGTTTTTGTTGTCGGCGTTATTTTCCAGAAGATGTCTGTCTGTGTTTCACAGTCTGTTGATGTGGGTTTTTTTTTTCCGGTTGTCTTGTCAGGTGCTTGTTTAAAATCTTGTGGAGACCAATTGCGGTTAAGATGGCTTGTTGTCTAGTGTAAGTTCGTCTTCCGTTTTTGTGTGGAAGAGAGCCAGCAAATTAGTGAACGCATTTTTCAGTTCAACGTTTTTAGTTTCTAGTGTGAAGGTGAAGGGGGTAACTTTTCGTATGCCCCCATTTTCGGTGGGTTTGCTGATTTCACAGCAGTATTTTGTCCAGTCTTCTCCTTTGTACTTCTTAATGTTTGCACCTCTTCAAGCCTCTTTTGCCGTATCTGTCTCAGCTGGGCTATGCGCTCGTTTGTGAAACAGAAAGGGCCGTCCGCATCTTCTGTGACTGACTCAGAATCGCGCAAAATGTCACTTGGTGGAGTGGGCAGTAGTGGCATTTTTGCCAGCCCTGAAAAGGGCTGAGGCTTGGTGCTGGCTTGTCTGGTGTGGCGCTTTGACATGACTCTCCTCCCGGCGGTCCAATGGATGGAGTGCGTTCGTCGGTGGTCCGAAGCGAAGTGTGTTGGTGTGGTTGGGAAGTAGAGCTCGAATTCTTTAAAAGCAAAGACAGATGATCGTGCACCAACTGGGAGAATGAATGCTCAGACTCAATCTCGTCCATGGAAAGTCGCACAAACCCGAGAGAAATACACCACAGTAAATAAAATTGGGCGGCCCGGTACCATTTGGTCCATGGACCGGTACCGGTCCGCGGACCGGGGGTTGGGGACCACTGGTTTAGCCAACTTGAAGTTGAAGAGCTCAGTTTAGTTTATCCATGATCCATGGGCCTATACCTGTGGCCAAAAGTACCTGCTGCCATTGTATATACTGTATCCATATCCAACCAGTCAAACCTGATCTGGAGGAGAGGCCTGACCTATACTGAACAGAGATATTGTCACTGACATTTTTACCACTATCATTTATTGTTGAAATTATCCACGAGTTACATGCCATAAGCCCAAAACTCTGGTCATCTTAATGATTAGCAGAAAATTGACATTATAGTACAATAAATATAGTTCCAATCTTAATTGCACATATAGCTATTGTTTATTCATTAATAAATAGTTTTGCCACTAATACCAAAGAATAGCTTATTTTATTCAATCTATTTTCTAAATAATCAGGATTGTTGGGTGGCTGCCCGTTGATGTGAACGATTCGAACCTACCCTATCACACTTAGTTAATGCAGGAAGTGGAGAGTGCATTTACATGCACCATTTATCGTGATTTCCCACCTCACCAGTCATCACAAATACACACAGAAGGTAGTGGGGAAACAACTCTACTGGAACTAATCTCACCAAGTTGACTGGTTTATTGGCGGTTATGGACCCTGTCGTAATGTCAGGGTACGAGAGCCGGCCGCCTGACTTGCATTCATCTTTGCTACTCTAGCATTAGAATCTACTGTCAAACTCATTACGGGCCCTAGTAAAGTAGGCCGAACTTTAGATTTCGTTTCTTTGGATCTATACGCCATCTCCCCTCTTGTGAGAGACCCTGGCGATGTTATGCAACCTGGTCCGTCTTCTGGATCAGGTTGTAATAATATTCCAGATATTTATCCAGAGTGACCACATAACTGTCCTTCTTCACACGGAAAATCGCCGCACCGTTTGAAGTCCAGACAGACGCCTCATAATAGTCCTTCCACCCTCTCCCAGAAAATGACGCTGGTAAAAAGGTCTTTTTCAGTGAAAGGTCAGTCAGGTTGAACTTATAATTTAAGGTATGTATAAATAGTTATAATTATAATTATACCATCGTTTTAGATATATATATATGTTATGTATGTTCATAAAGTTAACTGATTTTTTCTATTTTTCATCGTTATTTATTTGTTATTTCTTTCCTCATTTTTCATGTATGAGTGAAGTGCGTTTGGTGCGCTTAATGCCACCATACTGTTCACACGATATTCAGTGAATGTCAATATGTATGTGCTGTAAAATCGGCAGTTTATATGCCATACATTGCCATCGGCACTATACTTTGTCCTGTGCTTCACGAGTGACTAGAACAGGTCGAGCTAACATTTTTCGACGCACACCAACGAACGCCAAGCTCACAGCCTGCACCACCTGCCTGACTGACCGGGTCGTGAGAACCACCACTACCAGTCAGTTTATCAACGGTCACAGTCTGGCAAGTCCAAGGAGGCAGAATATACACGAACTTCTTTTCCGCCAATTTGTGAACACAAAAGCCTAATAGTGAACACTAATGTCGCACTCGCGTATTTGTGATTAATGTCATTATAAATTATTTCAGCCACCATTACTTTTTCTTTTTAAAGTTTTTCTATCTCTTTCAGGTTAGGATTGGGTGTCTCGTTGCAGCCGTTTGTAATTGTAATGTTTAAATGTTGTGACCCCTGACACCGTTGAAGTGTGGGTGGACGTATGGGTTGCCATGTTAGGGTTTTAATTATTTTTACAACACCTTTGAAACCCCCCCCTACACACACAAACCAAAAGGTAATTTAACCAGATACCGTTTGCATACTGATTGTGAAACTGAAAATAATCTCTAAGCGAAAACTTCACGAATGGCCTTAGTCGGCCATTAGGACTGGTCGATATTAACCATTATATAAATAAAGATGTAAATGTGAAAAGATACAAGACAGTTAACAATTTGTGCATATCAAATTATTTTTCTTTAAATACTTTCAGGAGTGTTTGTTTTGTCAAATGTGGTCATGCTGGGTGTATTGCATGAAAGTAAACACCGTGTTACTATGGGCGTTACTGTCTTCACCTCAGTAACGCGCATGCGTACAGTTTACATTTGCCCATTGGATAAATAAACATAAATGGAGGGGAGAATCGTCTTCAAACACAATCTGTGTGTGTGTGTGTGTGAATGCTTTTTGTTTGGCCAATTGTTCACAATCACTTTATTGCTCTGATAAAGTTTGTGTTTATGCGTACGCATTTATCTGCATTTATCTAGTCTTAACCGAACGTTTGCGCCAGGAACCTCTTCTCTTTCTTGTGAGCGATTAATAGCGCAAATTGGTTGTCAAGTAACATTTTCCAGTTGTGTCTTTATAATGACCACACAGACAGTGGTTAAGTATAAAAGTAGCACACGGGTAACTTTGTAGTTTATTTATTTCAGGGAAGACTCACGGGATACAGTAATGGCATACGTACATACAACAGAATAATGGTAAAGTCGTATGGCGTGCGTGTGGCGGCGAGGAGGGGGTGGGTGGGAGATGGGGAGGGGGCGTGGGAAAGTGTATTGCGAAGTGAAATATGAGAGGGCATTACAATAATTTTCAGTTAGTTTCAGCACTCATGTGTCCGGTGCCTGGCACAACGCGTGTCCAAACAACAAAACGTGACGAGAGACAACGATGCGCGACTGGTACATTTATGTGCTCCGAAAGACTTGCCTGAAAATAATTTTATAAATAAATAGACATGGATAATTTACAATTATATTAGTAAACTGATAGTACACTGACAAATTAACGTTACTCCTACAAAGCTGACGAAAGCAAATTTAAAATGAATGCAAAAGTAGACCTATACATTATTTTGTTTGAATACTAAGCATACATATCTTCAATGAATACAAAAAGTAGGCCTTTACTTATTTTGTTTGAATACTAGGCGTACATATCTTCTTCCAACACAAAAGCGTACATAATCAAGATTTGGATTGAAGAAAGATGACAATTTCTTTTAGTGCATTCAGACAAGCTGCATACATAATTATATTTGAAAAGGAGGGGGGGGGGAACGGGGAATACAAAATCACGAATAGTAAAGTAGAATGATGTGAGCTAATAATGAGCCAAATCCCTCTGCGACACAGAGCAATATTACTTCGTGACGAAACGAAGAAGAAATGAATGACAAAATTCACAGTCACAATTCAGTTACTGACTACAGGTGCAAAATTTGTGACGGAGTAATATTTTATGCTTGAAGGAAAGAAATTAAAATTAAAGGAATTTGTAAAAGACAAGACGTCACAAAATTAAATAAATTTGATCAAAACAATATAACCTAAGTACACAGTCGATCTGTCTGAATGTGTCTCATTTGTGGCTCTGATGATTTGTGTGCGAGCAAAATGATTAAAATCTTATTTGAGTGTCTATGACTAAAGATAGATAGATAGATAGATAGATAGATATGTATGTATGTAGATAGATAGATAGATAGATAGATAGATAATTAATTGGAAATAAACTGATAATAAATATCATAGAGACTGCTTCGTATTTAATAATACATATTATGTCAGTATTTTGTTTAAAGGGCATGCACCTATAGATAAAAAGCACAGTTCTCTTCATTTTATTTTAATATAATTAGATCTTAAAATAGATAGTGAATTTCGTATCGAAAAAGGTCACTGGTGAAAGGTTTCTGAATCTTGAAACAGGAGTCTGACAGGCATTGCATGGACCCTCTTTGGTGAGGGATCACAGACGTATCCTCTTTGCTGAGGGATCACAGACGTGCCAACCAATCTGGGATTGACATCCGACTCGGATCCCGAAGCCGGCTTTGTAGTACTGTTTGCCCTTTTAATATATGCACGATGGTATTGTGCCCGTAGGCTGCACGTGGTGCGGTAATTACACACAGATCTACTATTTTTTGGAAACAGGTTTTATTGAAATATATTTTGTATGTTCATAATGTATCCTTCTTTCTCTCTGTGCATGTGTGTGTGTGTGTGTGTGCGTTTGTGTGTGTGTGCGCGCGCATGCATGCATATTGCTCATGTTACTTTAGAGTAGTTTTCTCTTAGCATTAATATAACTAAAAATAGAATCGACTGCAATTACCGTCAGTATAACGACACAAGTTGCACCTCCTTGATACTCAGCCCAGCTAAGTGTGCAGGTGACTGTCTCGCTAGTGGGCGGTACTTGCGCAGCATGACTGCATGTATGACTAGATGTCAGCACGCACGTCATATATCTTCTTGATTGATGCACGTGCTGGATGGTTGTATTGGTGGCTGCAATGCCGCGTCTGTTACTAAGTTGGGAATTGTTTGGCCGTAGCGGTCATGTCTGTTATTAAGTTGGGAGCTGTTTGGTCGTTAGTTTCAACCGACAATAAAACTACATTTATATGACCATCCACGGTTAAAAGAAAAATCGTATTTCGCTTCGTGAGAAGCGCTTATTTGAAATGTAGGTAATAAAACATGTTTTAGAGATTTCTAATGTAAATTATCAGAGCCTAAGACACTTGCCTTGTCTACGGTAGTTTAGTTATTATTTTATTTTTCTATTCTGATTCTTTATGGAGTGTATGTGCATTTCTTGGAGTTTCGGGGTTTGCTGTTGTTTATGATAAGAATATTATTGCAATAAAATTAAGTATTTATTTTAACTAAATTTAAAAAATAAGCCCTTTTCTTATTTTAAAAAAAAATTCTATAGTCAAATGTTTATAGATTCCAATGACTGATTACGTGGTGTTTTGTATGTTTTATTAGTTTAATTGGAAGAAAGTAAGATTTTCTGTATGCATGGGTATGTGATTTCTTGTGAAGTTTTTATTTGCCTCTACCTGTTTTGTGAGCATATGTATGCAGTTTGTGTGTGTGTGTATGTGTTTTGTACTTATCTTGTGGTAAATGTTTTGTGTGCACATGTATGCAGTGTGTGTGTGTGTGTTTTGTACGCTGAGTGTGTGCTCGAGCGCTGTTTCTCGTATTGCCATGGGCGTGAGTGCATTTATAAAGAATATATTAAGCTGAAGAATGAAAGCAGCAGTTATATTTGAAATATAGTAACCATATGCAGCTAAAGTTATCGATAAAACATTCTTAATGTAATCGTATGCAGCTAAAGTTATCGATAAAACATTCTTAATGTAATCATATGCAGGTAAAGTTATCGATAAACATTCTTAATGTAATCATATGCAGCTAAAGGTATCGATAAAACATTCTTAATGTAATCATATGCAGCTAAAGGTATCGATAAAACATTCTTAATGTAATCATATGCAGCTAAAGGTATCGATAAAACATTCGTAATATAATCATATGCAGTCAAAGTTATCAATAAAACATTGTTATAGCAATCAAATGCAGCGAAAGATATAGATAAAATACTTACATAATAATCATACGCTGCGAAATATTTCGATAAAATTCTCTCATAATTCTCTCATAATAATCATATGTAGCGGAAGATATTGACGAAGCAATGAGATTCAAATAAAACATTAATACAGTTGAACCTTTGGGGAAAAATCAATATTTTCTCACCGCAAACACCACGAAGAACAAATCGATGCCATTTAGAGCAAACTTTAAAACATCGATTTGATTTATTGAAATATCCAGAGATACATGTTGGCAAAGACAAGACAACACAGAATACTTAATCAGTCTTTGGAGAACTCTTTCCTGCATCAAGCATTTCGCCCAAAGAGTTCCGTGAATAGACAAGGTGATTGCACGCCCAAGAAGTTCCGTGAATAGACAAGGTAATTGCACAAACTTCAATTCGTCTTAAGACTTCGTGAATAAACAAGGTTATTAAACCAACAAACTGCACTTCATCCTAAGACTTCTGTGAGTAAACAAGGTTATCACACCAAAATCTGTACTTCGTCCTAGGACTTATGTGAGTAAACAGGTTATTACACCAACAAACTGCACTTCGTCCTAAGACTTCTGTGAGTAAACAAGGTTATCACACCAAAATCTGTACTTCGTCCTAGGACTTATGTGAGTAAACAAGGTTATTACACCAAAATCTGCACTTCGTCCTAGGACTTCTGTGAGTAAACAAGGTTATTACACCAAAATCTGCACGATTTACGACTTACGTTTGTGCACAAGGCTACGACTCAGTGCTTCTTTTCAATGTAAACTACACTTAATTTTCTTATTACGAAATCGAAACAATGGTGAAGAAATCATTTCATTCTTTTCAATGTAAACTACACTTAATTTTCTTATTACGAAATCGAAACAATGGTGAAGAAATCATTTCATTCTTTTCAATGTAAACTACACTTAATTTTCTTATTACGAAATCGAAACAATGGTGAAGAAATCATTTCATTCTTTTCAATGTAAACTACACTTAATTTTCTTATTACGAAATCGAAACAATGGTGAAGAAATCATTTCATTCTTTTCAATGTAAACTACACTTAATTTTCTTATTACGAAATCGAAACAATGGTGAAGAAATCATTTCATTCTTTTCAATGTAAACTACACTTAATTTTCTTATTACGAAATCGAAACAATGGTGAAGAAATCATTTCATTCTTTTCAATGTAAACTACACTTAATTTTCTTATTACGAAATCGAAACAATGGTGAAGAAATCATTTCATTCTTTTCAATGTAAACTACACTTAATTTTCTTATTACGAAATCGAAACAATGGTGAAGAAATCATTTCATTCTTTTCAATGTAAACTACACTTAATTTTCTTATTACGAAATCGAAACAATGGTGAAGAAATCATTTCATTTTTTTCAGTGTAAACTACACTTAATTTTCTTATTACGAAATCGAAACAATGGTGAAGAAATCATTTCATTCTTTTGTTTGTCAAATTTAAAAATTAGAAAAACAGTAAAGTGTAAAATTTTTAAAAGTAAAATAAATTAAAAAAATTAAAAAGCAACATTACTGTCTGAAAGAAAAGAAAAACTAACTAGTAAAAGGAATAGAAGAAAAAGCAATTCGAAATTCGAAGAAAAAAGCAAACCAACAAATGACATTTTATTTTCCAGCTGATGAACGTTAAAACACTACTTGGCCCCTTCACACTTGACGTCACTAATTTACCTTCTGCTCGCGCATATTGTAACTGCAGTATGATGACAAGTCATAGTGGTAGTATTGTTATTATCGTCATCATCATTGTTGTATCGCTGTTACTATACAAATACTACTACAAATACAAATACTTCTTTTACTAGTGATGCTGCTGATAATAGATAAAATAATAATTTATTTCTGGATGTACTCACGTAAACAGTGAAACACATATTATGAACACTGCTGAAAAATAGGCCAGGTTGCTGTTCTATCTTTTTTCTTTCTTTTTTTTTAATGTTTATAAATAGAAATGTTCACCTTGAACTGCAAAATCAAACTGGCTTCACATATTACAATCGAGAAAATTTAAAAGAAATATGTCTTTGAAAACTTCGAAATATCTATATTAGAATTAGAAATACATTGTGCATATATATTAATTAGATTTAGGAACAGTGAATATTAGATTTAGGAGCAATCTGTATTAGATTTAGGGCATCCCTATACTAGATATAGGAACATATCTCTAGTATATTTAGGAACATCTCTACATTACATCTGAAAGAAATTTAAAGTATTGGATTTTTAGCTGAAAATTAGTTTGTACATACTGACAAGAGTGTTGCTGAGTAGAATTCAGTTTGCAAAGGGCAGTAACCTGAAGGGAATAAAATAGTTTGTTGTTATTTTAGGATTTTCTGCTAGAATTAATGTTACAGTTCGTCTATAAGCAATATGAAAATGTTCCAGGATAGAGAGAGAGCTCATACTTCCGGTGTAAAAGAGCGGTTTGAATTGAAAATTGAATGTATGAACCACAGTGCATCCTTCATATAGCTCCTCAAATAAAATATTTCACTTTAGAGATTAATACAAAAGTATGGTAGATAGTTTGATTAAATGTTGGATGGAAAGGTAGCCACGATAGATTTTGGTCAGTTAGATCTACTGCCCTTTGTCTACAGCTTGCGTAATATATTTATTTCTCTATGTTACGTCACAACGCGTTACGGAGGCAGCATTTTATTAACGACTTGAGAGGATTGTAAATGTGTCTAATAAATTAACACTCGTGCCATTACTATGACACAACACATCTAGTTTTTTCATAAGTTGACTGAGGGATGTATTCCTACTTTTTATGTCATGCTCAGAGTTGTGAGTTGATGTGTTGATACTGTTCGTGTCGCGATTGGTGTTTTGAATTGATGTGTTGTGAATAGCAAAGTTGTCACGTGTGGCGGATGTAATGCCAGGTGACAGATCTTTAATGTACAGAATCAACAACGGCTGGTTAAGAATCGCATTGCGTGTGTCACCGACTAATAAGGCCCAACAAGAACAACTTGTCACTGATTCAGCAAAACGGATTCGATCACAAAGCATGATAAGAAAAATTGTGTATTTGTGAACTCCATGTTTATTAAGTAAGAGTGGATGACAACATCAGTAATCTTCATGTGAGACCTAAGAAAAATCGAGTGTTTGTGAACTACATGTTTATTAAGTAATATAGAGTGAATGACAACATCACTAATTTTCATGTGAGACCTAAGAAAACGGTGTATACAAGTTTACTGTTGTTTATACTCTACTACCAGGATTCATCCATCCGACAGACAGAAGTCTTACCAGAATTGTTTTCTAACTCTCATACAAGCTCTCCACATTCAGTGAAGTTACAAGCCGATGGTAAATTTTCCTTCCAGAACGTCAATTAGCAACAGGAAGAGAGAAAGTGGGTCTGTTATCGCCTAAATCTTCAGTCACCAGTTGTATAGAGTAAAATAGAAGGCAGAGGATTCAAGAAAATCAAAGACGTCATTGAAGAAGAAGTTATAGGCCTGGTGGACTACATCTGGAATAACAGCAAAGATGAGCCACTGATAGTAGCAGTAAAGATTAGATTACACCAACCCTTACAAACAGACAAAGAAACATGGAAGAAACCACAAAACAGGCATTGGGAAATACTTGGAACCAAAAACCTCTCCATGACTAGTAAGTACCATAAGCTGATGAAACATCAAGAAAACAATCAACATACATGTGCCTGAAGAAGAAAACAATCAACATACAGGTGGCTGAAGAAGAAAACAATCAACATACAGGTGGCTGAACAAGAAAACAATCAACATACAGGTGGCTGAACAAGAAAACAATCAACATACAGGTGGCTGAACAAGAAAACAATCAACATACAGGTGGCTGAACAAGAAAACAATCAACATGCAGGTGGCCGAAAGAGGCAGGTTTGAGAACAAATTCAGAAGCACTCATAACTGCTGCAAAAGATCAATGGGCTGGAAAGATTTGGGAGAGTAAGGAGAAAATGAACTATGTCTGTAAAACATTCTTAATCAATGTCAGTTTAAAATCTCTTTCTGTCATTTATTCAGGTTTGCAATATATATCACGAAATCCATTTAAACCAGAATGCTTAATATCTATGGTTACACATAAACACACACACACACACACACACACACACACACACACACACACACACACTGATAATTCCTTTTAAAAATTAGGTAAGATCATATAGTCGGTAGCTTGTATTCTTCAGGAGTTTTCTTGTTGTTTTATTGACTACATGAATTACTTCAAGGGCAGTAATTTGTTGTTTTATTGACTACATGAATTACTTCAAAGGGCAATAATTTGTTTCTGACTTTTAAATTTATAAACATCGTAATAAACAGTGTAAAAACAAAATCATTACCAAAAGAAAATGCTCACAATGAAACTGATACAACGCCACCATAGTTATTGGTTATTATTAATAATAATAATAATCGAAAGCTAATTACAAGTGACGAGAATCTTAATTTATGTTATTAATAATTCTCCAGAAGACACCGCTCGTCTCTCTTACTTGGTGGATATGCGGTCGTTGTAAACATTTTCTCTCTTCCATAACATTAAAGACAAACATTTACTTTCACACAATATTTCTGTAAGTGGAAGACTTTTTAGCAAAGGAGAAGATAAATCCGTCTTTAATCTTTAGTGAGCCCCCATCCACCCACTATCTCTCCAACAAATGTAAGAAGGTCAAGAAATTTAACAATAAATTTATTAAATCAACAGTCAGTTATACATATAACAAATACAATGAAAACATTATTTGATACCAATATTTCCACAAAACCACATTAGAATAATTTCAATGCTTATACAGTCTCATATCGTAACACTTAATTCAGCAATCACATAACACATAATTCAGCAATCACATAACACATAATTTAGCAATCACATAACACATAATCAAGCAATGTGTCAATATAAATCATAGGATCATTCTTATCATAGAACAGAAATGGAGATTAATGGAGTTATAGAGAGATAAGTGATAATAGTTTGTGCATAACCTTTTCAATGGCGATGCTGCAATAGTCTTTCACGTGCTTTCATAGCAATGACACAAGTTTATTGTTCACAGTAGAATTGTCAGTTCTTCAAGTGTTCATCTAGCTCATTGTAGAATGTTCCATGAGCCACTGTTCTCTTGAGACTAATCTGGGCACTCAAAATTGCCATATTATTTCCCTTGAGCAGAACAACAATGTAGTGATTTCCAGTAACTTCTTTATACCAGAAATTCCACAGTGTAGTCAAGCATTCCTTGCCATCATACCTGTTAGAGTGCAGTGTATCCTTACATTTATATGCTGGGTAGATACTTCTTGACTCTACCATGGTTGTAATGATTTATATACCAATAAATCAGGAACCAGGAAGAAAATTTGAAATTCCAGCAATGCCAGAAGTTCTAGAAATTTAAGAAATTCTAGAAAGGCTGCTTCTTCCCTTTAAGAATGGCCACCTTTCATGACCGAACTTCAGCCACACCAAATTCAAAATGATTTGAAAATAGAATTATTTCAGCAATTAAACTTTGATTTCAGCCCATTGGCTGGTCTCATTCTTTGCAAATCTTAACCACTGGATAATAAAAACTACTCATCCACATAGATTACATAAGTAAGGTCTAACACATTCTCCTCACGAGTTGTTATTTTAACTCTGGTACTTACAAAACACACTGTACCCAAAGGTCATGTCATGCTAACATTGAATAAGTTATATAATATTTAATTAAAAATAGGGACAGAAATAATTTAGAAAAAAGAAACCCGGTGATGTTACTATGTTGTATTCTCCTGTCAATCACTGAACAATGCACTTTCGGATTTAACTTTATTATTAATAGAGCATTCATTTATAATCTGTTGATGTTAACATATACTATTGTTCTGCAGATGTGTATTTCTATTTTTAATTTAAATTTTATGGTTAGGATCATCGGGACGCTGTCTCTGAACTGTCATTATGTAGTGAGATATTCATTTGTTTTTTTTCAATGATTTTCGTTTTACGAAATACTCTCAAGGGACGCAATTCTTATAAACCTAGAATGCGTAAATCCATTTCTAAGGGCAATACTTATTTGTGAGCTTGACTTCTTTAAGATTCTGTTGCTTGAGGAATTGGAACTATTTGGCCAAAGTGCCACTTGATGTATCAGTTCCTTTGTGGTTGGCCATGTTCCTGTTAACAACTTGCTCTGTTGTAGTTCCACAACAATGACCAACAAGATCGTTCTACGTCACGTGCCGAGAGCGTTACGGCTGACCTCATTTCATCTTGTGCTAGTGTACGTCCTGCTGCTGACGCCTCATCCATCACTTGCCGATGACTCAACCAATCAGTTTGCCACAGTGGCCGACGTCCTACCTTGCAACCATCCGGTGGCCGTTGTGGCCAGCTACGCAGTGGTTCTGAGCGTGCAGAGAACGAGAAGCCTGTTGGAATGCTTAGGCACGTGCTATCGGACTGACACGTGCACCAACGTCATGCACATGCGCACTGCCGACCCGAGAGATGTATGCGTGATGCTAGGGGCCTTGAGCAGAAGTCCCGTTTCACTGAACAGTGTGAACTACACTAGTTGTAAAATGTTACTAATGGTAAATGCACATGTTGTTACTTTGACTGGTGTGAATTATATTTAATATATTGATTCGTTTGATATGTGAGTTTTAAAAAAAATCTTTATCTATTTTTTATTAGGAATATTAACGTGGGTCTAGTTCTTTGAATCCACCATTTTGTTCTAAAAATTTTAACATCGAACTGAGATCGCACTAGCTAATCCCAGTGAATGGCGCAATGTTCATCCGGTCACTTTTTCATATTCCAAGACTCCTCAAATGAAATACTTAGAGGAGTTTAACAAGACAACGCTGTCTTTAAAGGGCGGGTATAGATAGTGAATGTGGGGGAAAAAAAGTGCATTGGGTACAGTGTGCTACATTAAGGGCAATAACTCTTATAAATAACGGTAACCATCTTAAGGACGTGCTCTGACTTTCTATAAACTGCTTCGATGTATTTTGATGTATTTTGATGTATTTTAACGTGTTTCGATGTGTTTTGATGTATGTGTTTTAACGTGTTTTGACGTTTGTTTTAACGTGTTTTGACGTGTTTTGTTTTAACGTGTTTTGACGTGTTTTGTTTTAACGTGTTTTGACGTGTTTTGTTTTAACGTGTTTTGACGTGTTTTGTTTCAACGTGTTTTGACGTGTTTTGTTTGAACGTGTTTTGACGTGTTTTGTTTTAACGTGTTTTAACATGTTTTGATGTGTTTTGATGTATTTTGTTTTAACGTGTTTTGACGTGTTTTGTTTTAACGTGTTTTGACGTGTTTTATTTATTATTGTTTATTATATGACACATCTGCACCTGCCCCAATAGAATCTGTTAATTATTCTTATAAAGAGAGTGTCAGATATGTTTTGGCACTTCTGAAGTGCTTCGAGATGTTCTAAAATTCGCTGACGTGCTTTGACATGTTCTAATGTCAGGAATGTTCTGAAGTGCTTTCACATTTCTAATGGGTTCTGATCTATTCTAAAGAAATTCGATAAGTTCTAATGGACGTTGGCATGCTCCGAAGTGTTCTGAAATGTTGTGTCATGTTCTGGAGCGTCTTCAAATGCTCTGAAGGGTTCCTACAACTTTCACCACTCCAATAGCACACTAAGACTTAACATGACAAATTCAGTGTTGGTGCCATGAAATATTACCAATATTGAATATTGAATAATATTGAATATCAATAGTGAAGGGAGATATTGGGGGAATGTGTTCGTATTCCAATTCCAATTAGCAAATGAAATTAAGACATCTTTGTTTTTATTGATCCACCATAGGGAGTTGGGTACGGACAAAAAAAAGAGCGCTAAACAAAACGCGATCTTATTTTGTCACAATTTTAGTTTAACAATACAAATTTTCTTTATTGAGCGCATATAATAATATACAAGAAAACAATCCGTAAAGAAGCAATACGAAAATATACAACACTTGAAGTATTGATACGTAGAGCATGATTCCGATTGAAGTCCCTAGTAAGACCTAGTCCAAACTTCAAATCTATTTATAGCATCTTTTATCTTATGTTTTAATTTGCAGAATCCTTGCAAAAATGGTGGTTTCTTTAATCGTGGGTTTTGCCATTGTCCAGAAAACTTTGCTGGAATGTCATGTGAACTCAACAATTCAGGTATTCCTTTAGTACAATTAGTTAACACGAATTGTTTTTCATTTTGAAAAAAATAAATCACGACTGTTTTCGAAAAGAAATATTATCATACTTTATACACTATCATAATTGATGTGTCGTGAATTTTTCTGTTGAAATTCATTCTTCTGACTTATTGTGCATTTAAGATGCTTTATTTCAATTCTTGCATTTACTGCCGCTTTTATTTCTTTTTAAAGAGAACGTCACGTTACGTCATATTTTGACCTTGTAGTGAATCACTTAAATTAATATTTTTTTATAGTGTCGTTCTTCGTTCAAGAATTATTCAACCGATCCTCTAATTAGCCTGTATTCACTAATTCGGTTCTGTTATAAAATTAATTATTCAACCAGTTCACTTGCTCTTTACTGATGATAGCTATTCGGCCGAACTGCTAATTCCGATAGTCAGTATTGTACAGTTGCACAGTCAATCAGAGAATTCGTTCGTTGTTGTAGTAGTAGTTGTTCCAAGACCCAAAATTTTGACATTGGTCTAGAGTTAGTTATTTATTGAATCACTCCAGTAATTTATTGTTGATGACTAGTAAGCACTAAACCAATCTGGTAATTTAGTACAATTATACCAGCATTTATTCAGTCCGACTAAATAAGGTGATGTGCTGTTAATTTTCTTTTTCCTAAATTATACATGAATACAATTTTTTAAAGTGAAACTACCTACTTATTTTATCTTAATTTTTTGTTTTGTTTTGCGACGGTTTCTTACGAATTTTATTTAATGTCTGTGCAGAAAAGTGCTACAGCTCTTGGACCGAAGTGATGTCGTCAGACGTCTATGGAGTAATAGTCAATGGTAACACCAGCTTTCTCGCAGGCAAGACTGAGGTCAAAGTTAAACAGGTCACCAACGCCACCATATCTGTCGAGCATTGCATGTCAACCAGCAAGAATGCGTCAGGGGTGTTCGTGTGCCAACTGTACCCGACATTAACCACCCAGTCTTGGGACCGTTTTCAAAACGTTTCCGTCCGGAGGTTCCGCATAGCAAGGGCAGACAAATACGCATCCGTCCAAACGTTCACGGCTATCAACGCCACGGTCAACACGACGACCGCAGCTACGTCATGGTATGTCCGTCAGGTTGACGTCTCACGTTTCCTGTATTCGTACAGCATTACTGGTGCCGCGGTTCAAGGATCCCTGGACAATGTCTTCGATGAACTTGAGGCCGGGAGTGAGGTGGTTAACGCCCGGGTCGTGTACTTTGATCGACTGGCTCGGAAAGTGGTCGTCAATAAATTCGAAAAGCTGTTTGCTCTGACTCTCGATCTGTCAACCCTAATGGCACCGCCGTATTGGTACAACTACAAATACAGCACTACCGGGGAACAGGAAATATTGAGGTACTTCGTCGTCACAGACGCAATCAAATCGAATACTTCAGAACCGGAAGCTCATTCTATCTCTATGGACGAGTGCTGGGTCAACGCGATGTCGGACAAAGTAGGAAACAATAAAACCATCGGCCATCTCCTCGGTGCAATCATTAACGGTCATCGCACGCGCGTAGTTGTCAACACGTTCTCCATGCGAGTGGATCAGGTTGTCATCGCAGATGACTTAATCGCTTTTTTTACGTCTGCGTTTCTGGAGCCGGTTAATAACGGCTCGTTTTCGTCCGCCTCTAAGTCTGTCCGACTTGTTGCAGTGTCCGATGGAAGGGTCTACGCTTGCAGAAGCGAACTTTCAGGAGCTTTATTTGATAGGATCTTGTACAATGGTAGCGTGACTTGGTTCGTGGACTCACGCCCATGGTCACGTGTGTACACTGTGACGACAGAAGGGGCATCACTGTATGGATCAGAGGCAAAGCTTTGCGATGCTCTCAAGTACGGCGCTTCTCTTCAGCTGGGCATCAAGTTCCCGTACGGAAACCATTACGTGCTCTTGACGGTCTACAATGCCCTGCTGACGTCAGACGGGAGTCACGTGGTCGCCCAGGTGGAGGGCTTGCTGAGCATTATTGTTAACAACGGTCGAATTGTTAGCAACCTGGACTGCGACCTATGGGCCCTGCTGGTGACGTCACAGGGGAGTGTCGAGATTTACAAATACAGAAACAAAGTTGCTGGGAATCATACACTGGCCTTGAACCTCACCATCGACTGGTTTGTCGAAGGGGTTTAGTGATGTAATCAGTCAGTCTGTTGAACGTTGGAGTCAACTCGGAGCTTACATTCATTGAACTTGTAAATTAGCTGAGTCTTTCTGTAAAATCTATTTCCTTTCATAAATTTTCATTCTGTAGTTCTTTGAGTGGTGTAACCTAATGTGAGTCTTTCTGTAAAATCTATTTCCTTTTCATAAATTCTCACTCTGTAGTTCTTTGAGTGGTGTGACCTAATGTGAGTCTTTCTGTAAAATCTATTTCCTTTTCATAACTTCTCATCGAGAGTTAATGCCCTTTATGGAGACAAAATGGTAGCAATAATGTCATTGTTAACAAATAGAGCAAAAACTACACCTATGATTTGTAATTACTGTGTAAATGTTTGTCTTATATGTAAATTTGCTTTAGACAGGGAACTTTAATATGAGATAATGTATTTCTTAGGAAGAATTCTCTGACAAATAAAATTGCAAACCAAACTGCAATAAACTAGAAAGAACTCTATGGGGATAAAATACCTAAGTCAACAAAAGACAGATTGAACGCAAGTGACACTCAGTACTGACTTTTGTTTTATTTTTTGTTGTTGTTTATTTCATGTGTTATATGCTTGAGTGAGTAGGTAGGTGAGTTAGTTAGTGAGTGAGTGAGTGGGTAGATGAGAGAGAAGACTCATGGGTTCGTGTGTTTGTATATTTGATTATGTCTGCATAATGTTCAGGCACGTATCTCCCTAATGCGATATGTTGTTATTTAATTACATTTGTATTTATTTCAGATGCATTGTTTAGTTATAAATATAGGCTTATATTTTAAACTGAACGGTTTTGGGTGATAATTATTTTAATTTACAATTCTTGTCATTAATGACCAACATTTTTCTTATTTGTGTCTTGGTATTTTTTTCTTGATAGAAGAAATAAGAAAATGTTTGTCTTAAAAAAGAATTTCTGTTCTCATTTGCGAAAAACACTAATTGATTGTGATTTTCCTTGAGAAATAGGAATCCTTTTGTAAAGCAAAGAAAAAGAAAAAAAGAAAATTGATAGACACAGATTAATGTTAAACATAATAATAAAAATATTAATAATATACACTTTGAGAAAATGAAAAATAACAGCTTCTGTGTTTTTCAATTAAAAATTAATGTAAACAAAACAATACTGTAAGTGTAATCAAGGCAATACTTCAATTGTTTAATTGTAAACAAAACAATAATGTCAATATAAACATCAAAAACCTAATATTCTTTGACACATTACCTGTGCAAAATAACAATATAAGAATTTATATTTCTTAATTCTACGGGGCCACACTTAAATGAAAGTCACGAAAATGTCACAAGCCGCCACATACTACTACTTGCACGAAAGTCATATAATGAAATAATTCCTATTGCATGATTTCTATGAAGAGCTTGCTGGTGCAATAAACTCCTTCATATTGTTCTCGAACAAATATACATATTTTCAAAGCCACATTGAATCTATTTCTGGCAAGTAAAACAGTACATATATGTAAAAGCCACATATAATATTCGATAAGCAAATACATTTACATTAATAAGTCACATCGCATTATTTTTCGGCATACACGGAATGACATATGACATAACACATTCTGCTCAGGCTAGCATATATACATAAGTATAATCTACCAAGTTAATGAAACTAGACAAGCATGTACTTGTAATAATCTACATTTTAGCATACTGGATCAAGTTCGAATATGCAATAAGCCACAATTTAATTAAATTGGACAAGCATGTACACGTAATAATTTTTCTGGAACAAGTTTGTAATTGTAATAAACCACTTTTCTTAATGAATTTGGATCAGTAGATAAACGTGAATAATTCACATTTTATCTTCTAGAAAAACGTTTGTAAATGTAAAAATAAACACAAAAAAAAAAAAATAAAAAAAAATCCACATTAAACTTTGTCGGAGAAGTTTATAATTGCAAGCAATAAACAAAATGTCAACGATCTGGTATGCAAATCAATTTGTAGATAACAAGGTCCATTAGTTATGCACTGTCTGCATTGTTATCACCATCACATCACGCTCAAATTAAATACGCATCTTAAGGAAAAAAATCGTTAATTAGATTTCAAAATAGTTTGGAGTTGAAAGACTCCATTGATTTCCCTACATTTTAATTGATTTCAGTAGCAGAGCACTGCACTAAAAGTGGTTTCTATCTTTAAATGGTGTACATCTTCAAAGGAGAATATCCATGATATGAAGGTTCGATAAGGAGGGGCATTCGCAATGCCGAATTTTAATTTTGATCTCCTCTTTATTTTTAAATAAGCTATACCAATTGCGAAGTGATTCGATTCTTCATTTCGCTGAGACGATGATTCATTTGTAAGAAATGCATCACTTTCATGTCCTTGGACTGAGTAAGCGAGAGACGTTACGTCAGGAATCCACTATCATTCAGGAAATGACGTCATTTCATTCCTTGCGTTAGCCTTTTGATCAAATCGTTACTGTTTTATTACATCAAACAATTTTACAGATTAATTAATTTATAAATTATTATTTATTAAAATGGTCTTTGTCTATTACTGAAATACAAATTGTCTAACAAAACATACACGGCTTAAGAATTAAGCTTGTTTAGTGTAAGCTTATGCATTGTATAATGTAATTGCTTGATTATTTAATCGTGTGATTGTTTTTTTTTGTTTGGTCGATCAATCACGTTTTAATTTATTGATTGATCAAATTCGGTTCTCGAATGAATAGGCAATGCGGTTTAATTATGTTCAAATGTTAACACTATTATTTATTTTGTTAATATCTTTTAGCATTGTGTTAGTGTGTTAGAGATAATGTGGTTATCATTGTTAGTGGGTTATTTTTGGTAATTTTCTTTCTTCTTTATTTCGTAGTACTTTTGTTGGCTTTTAGTTTTAGTTTGTAATTAAATATACCAATAATGTGCTACTTCTCAATTGTTTATAAAAATGTATGCTGAATGAACTTTTAATTTATAATGGCAGTCTAATAATGTTGTTGTTGTTTGTTTTGTATTTCTCAAGGTCGTGTGCGTAATTGAGACCACAGATAATGTGGGGAGTGGATCATTATACCATGTTCCCCTCCAACGACCAAAATATATTAGAACACTGTCGTTAACAGTTAATAGGCATAGTCATAGTGGATTAAAATGAAAACTGCATTTTATAATTATTTTACTCTGCAATAGTTACTATTCAACACAACACGTCTTGTAGAGTATATCATTTCAGCTTTAGGAAACTGAATAGATGTTGATGCATTAAACGTCAATTTCCCATGACTTTTTCCTTGTTATATTTTCTCTTTTAAATTCTGCAAACATTCTTATTTTCAACAGTCTATCGCCTTAGGCTAAAAGAAACAATATCAAATATTTTATCATTATTTTTCATTATTCCATGCCTTGTCTGTGTACTGAGTGCATTAAATTTTATCCGCACAGTGTCTAATTATGTACCATGTCCATTTCGTTTCTCTTTTTTTCTATAATCCGTGACATCTGTTTTCTCCTCCTTCCCTCCTTCTCTTCTTTCTCTTTCTTACTCTCCATTTCTTTCTCCCTTTCTCCTTTCTTTCTTTCTTTCTTTCTTTCTTTCTTTCTTTCTTTCTTTCTTTCTTTCTTTCTCGATTTTTCTCTCTCATTTTCCCCCATTTACACTTTGACTCTTCCTCTCTCCCTTTCTTTTTCGACGGAGGCACAGCGAACGAGACATAGATGATGAAAATTTTAAGCATTAGACAAGACCAAGTGATTAAGTCTGAGGTGGTTTTGTACTGTTACGCATCACACACCTAAAGACTATTTTTGTGCGTGATTTGTGTGCCTCTGTTAAGTGTATTATGAACACGGCTTTCTGTCAGTCACGAGGCAAGCATAATTCCCTTCCCCACAGAGGAGAGTTAGTCGTCGTTTGACGTCATGAGAAGCTCTCGCTCGAAATGGCAAGAAGACATTTTCAGCCGACAAGCAGTGGCAGCATTTGTACCTTCATTAGTGACATCGAGGTAGCAAAGCTTGCTGTCCGACAGGTTCCCAGAGTGCAACATTTTATTTCTAGCTTTCATAATTGACACGGCATCGTGAAATTGACGCCAGTGTACGTTGGACGTCTGTGTATGCTGGCTAATGCGATTTCTCTCAAACTAAAGGGACCAACGTTTGACAATTCGCTGCTTGCTTACCACTTTACAACCTACAGACTCTCATGGAGTCACGGGATTAGGAAACAGGTGTTTAAAAGGTCAGTTATGTTATATTCTGTACTATTTTATTTCGTGTGTGTGCGTGCGTGTGTGTGTGTGTGTGTGTGTGTGTGTGTGTGTGTGTGTGTGTGTATTTGTGTGATGCAAGGGTATGTTCATTGAAAAGTATATGTGACATGCGCGAAGGTGTGTCTGACTGCTTGTATATATATGTGTATTTGTACAATTAAGTGTAAAAATATTTGTAACTCAGTTATTTTCTGTTTTTATACAACTATAGGTGACTAGTGGGTGAATGCATGTATTTGAACAATTAAGTGTATGAAATGTAAAAATATTTGTAACTGAGTTATTTTTCTGTTTTTATACAACTATAGGTGACTAGTGAGTGAATGTACCTGTATTATTTGAACAATTAAGTGTATGAAATGTAAAAATATTTGTAATTGTGTTATTTTCTGTTTTTATACAACTATAGGTGACTAGTGAGTGAATGTACCTGTATTATTTGAACAATTAAGTGTATGAAATGTAAAAATATTTGTAAGTGAGTTATTTTTCTGTTTTTATACAACTATAGGTGACTAGTGAGTGAATGAACCTGTATTATTTGAACAATTAAGTGTGTTACACCTACGTGAAGAGTGCAAATATATGTGCATTTGTACACATGTGTATGAAAAGCATATGTGTGTGTGTGTTGTGAACTGTGTACGAATATTTGTATTTGTATACACGTATGTCTTAATTTGTGTATGTTCATGTGTATGTTTATGTGCATGTTCATATGCTTATGTAATTAATTATAGCTAGTCTTTGCACTTAGAAAATGCACATAGCTATGACTAATCTTGGAGCTTTCTAATGTACATAGTCTTAATTAGTATTGGACAGCACTCAATAATAACAGGTACTACATGGCACTACATACTCATAACTAGTGTTAGATTTTCCTGAAGAACACAGGCATAGCTAGTGATGTGCTTTGCAAACGTATAGAGTCAAGGGTGTTCCTGCACTTTACTAAAGAACTATGTGGTCATAGCTATTCATGTTTTATTAAAGAACTATGTGGTCATAGCTATTCCTGTTTTATTAAAGAACTATGTGGTCATAGCTATTCCTGTTTTATTAAAGAACTATGTGGTCATAGCTATTCCTGTTTTATTAAAGAACTATGTGGTCATAGCTATTCATGTTTTATTAAAGAACTATGTGGTCATAGCTATTCCTGTTTTATTAAAGAACTATGTGGTCATAACTATTCATGTTTTATTAAAGAACTATGTGGTCATAACTATTCCTGTTTTATTAAAGAACTATTTAGTCATAACTAGTCTTGGATTTTTCTAATGACCATGTGTTGCAGAGTAAAATTGCCAATCCCTATTTCTAAATTTAATTGCTATATAAATTGTTAAATTGTCAGTGATCCGATCTTGTGCACTCATTATGATGGTATTTTTGTGTCAGAGTTGGAGTAAACAACTCGAGTTGTGAATATGCTAGAAATTGCTGATGCAATGAAACCAGTTCCAACTGGATAAGTAATTTTTATTATCCAATGACTAATATTTACGAGAATGAGACCAGCCAATGGGCTGAGATCAAAAAGTTTACCTGCTGTAGAAAATTCTATTGTCCAATCACTAGAATTTGGTGTGGCAAGAAGTCCAATATTGAAAGGTGGCCATTAGATTAGTGGTGAGCTAAGTGATTGATTGAGAGAGAATGGACTTAGCAATATTTCGTGCATTTTTGCTATTGATATGTTATACTTGCATTTTATGTAGATATGTATTATGTGAGTAGACTATTATTTCTACAGATTGTGAACTAAGATGATCATATTAGTATGCTAATCACTTGACATTGTTTCTAGTGAAACCACTCATAAAACTGATATGCTATGTTCATATATCGGGCTAAAAAATACAGTTGCAGGAAACTGTAAGTTGAGACTTGAATGTAATGTAATGGAGTTATAAAGGAATAAACTACAAACTTACTTTTTTTAAACCCTGATTATATTTTTACAGGGACAAAGCAGCCTTTCCTTGTATTATCTGAATCTCCTGGTTTAATGATTATAAACAGCTGTGACCATAGTAGAGACATTAAGTATCTACTGCAATGTGTAAGTGTAAAAAATACACTCTACTGATGCATGATGGTAAGGTATGCTGACTACATAGAGCAATGTCTGGCACAAGGAAGTTACTGGGAATTGCTACAATTGTTGTTCTGCTTGAGGGAGCTGGTATGGCAAAGGAACGCCCAGGTAGCCTCAAATGAATAGGAGTGAATCAGTGTTCTGCAGCATGAGGAGAGAATCAAGTGGAATTGGTAGAAGTAATGACTGAACAATAATCTTGTGGCTGTGTTGCAAAAAGTGTGCAAAGAGACAGAACCTAAATCAGGTTATTTAAAAACTATTGTCGCTTATCTTTATAACTTCATTTCTGTTCTCTGATAAGAACTATCCTGTGATTTTATTGAAGTGTTGAATTGTTGAATTGTATTTTAGGATATAAGACTGTATAGTTACTAAAATTATTCAAATGTGGTTTTGTGAAAATATCGATGACAGATACTCCTTTTCATTGTACTTTTTATATGTAAATTTGATTGATTATTTAATAAATATATTGCTGAATTTATTGAACTTCTTATGCATATTGATAACCTTATGTTGGAGAAGAAAGTGGGTGGATGCGGGTTCATTAAATATAGATTAAAGATGGATTTGTCTTCTTCTATAGTAAGAAGTTTCCCACCTACGGAAATATGGTGTGAGGGTAAATGTTTGTCTTTAATGTTGTGGAAGAGAGGAAATGTTTACAACACCCACATATTCACCAAGTGAGAGGGACGAGTGGTGTCTACTGGAGAATTGTTTAATAACATAAATTAAGATTGTCATCACTTGTAATTAGTTATGGATGATTAATTAATTAAAATTAATAATAACCATTAACTAAGTCAGACCATGGACATAACTAGTCCTTTTTTAAACTAAAGAATTTCTCAGTCATAGCAATTCCTGTATTATTTATTAGTGACGAAATTCTCAGTAATAGCTATTCCATTTTTTTTAACTAAAGAACTACTTAATAACAGCTATTCCTATTTTGCTAAAGTACTTTTGTTAGCTAGTCTTGAACTTTTCTAAAGAACTCTGTCATAGCTAGTTTTGGACTTTAATGAAGAGTTCAGTCATAGCTAGACTTGGATCTTTCTAAAGAGTTCAGTCATAGCTAGACTTGGATCTTTCTAAAGACCTCAGTCATAGCTAGTCGTGGATCTTTCTAAAGAGCTCAGTCATAGCTAGTTTTGGATCTTTTTAAAGAGCTCAGTCATAGCTAGTCTTGGATCTTTTTAAAGAGCTCAGTCATAGCTAGTCTTGAACTTATATATTTATAGCTTGCCATTTCTTTTAATAAAGTGTTCAGTCGTAGCTAGTTTTGGAATTTACTGAAGTGCTTAATAGTTGCTGGCCTTGGATTTTATTAAAATCTTAAAGCCTAGCTAGTCTCAGGCTTGATTAAATTGTTTACTCACAGCTTGTCTTGAGGTTTGCAAACTATCAGTATGGGTAGTTTTACTGGCATTGTCCTTCAATTGTGAGTGGAAGCTTGTCTTGAGGTTTGCAAACTATCAGTATGGGTAGTTTTACTGGCATTGTCCTTCAATTGGGAGTGGAAGCTTGTCGTATCGATCGCTGTCCAGTTTGATATGCACTCATGTCTAATGTACAAATGCGTGCAGCTTAAATGTACTCGTGCAACGTACTCCTCATTAAGCATATCATATTTCCCCAGCCTCCTCCCTCCTCCCACCCACTCCCTCCGCCTGTCATCTGAACTCGATCCGCTGTCGTCAGTAAATAGCCAGCCAGTAATCCTCTTACCTCAGTGCAGTTAAGATGCGAAGTTGCCACACCTGAAGTCACGTGAACACAATACAATCTTCATAGGTACGATATGTTTATATTTCTTGCTTTCATGCCTTTGTGGGGAGTTTTAATCATTTTTGCACAAGTTGGTCCAAAGATGTGCAAAAAAGCGCATCTTAGTGTCTGAGGATCGTTTTATCGTCATCTTAACAATAGTCACATTTAGTCACATTCAGATTCATTGTTAACGACTTAAGTTTGTTCCAGTAGACCACACCTTCTCTGCCCCAACATCCCTACCAGTGGCGTGGCTCTTGAGACTGTTTGAATAGTATTATGTGTGTGAGTGTGGGTGGGTGCGTGCATGCTTACGTATGTGTGAGTGATGATGGTGGTGGAAGAAGAGAAAGTGTGAAAATCGTAAGTGAAAAAGATATAGATAGAGAGATAGAGAGATAGATTGATTGATGGATGGATGGATGGATTGATTAATTGATTCACTGATTGACTGATTAACCAATTCATTCATTCATTCATTAAATAGTTAGCTATTTGGGTGGTTTGCTGAAAATTATTCTTGACCCGACTCGACCTCTCATCCCCAAAGACCCTAGAGCTTTGTCCAGTATACCTTGAACTACCCACGCCCAGGGCTGCTGACCACACCCGAGTGACTACTACTACACCAAGATTTGCTAGTGCCATCACACGAAACTGCATTCAAGATGGCGTGCCTGTGGTGTATTAAAAGTAAGCTCGTGCTTTATCGCGGCATCTGCAGAGAACCGCCTGTCATATTCCAGATAATTAAGTCTCCAAAGCTTCAAAGTAGATCGATATTTCCAGTTCAAAGTAAAATCAGTTATAAAGTACCTTAGCCTACCGATGTGCAACAAATGCCTCCGTTATTTAGTGAGAGAATTGTCTGTCCATTTTAGCACAAAAAAAGCAGCCATTACTACAAAACTGTTTTAATTATTTATTTTTATAGATACATCGAGTGAATAAAATGCGAAACTCATGAAGACATTAAAAAAATAAATAAATACGTATTCAGTTAAACTCGGACTTACATAAATAATTAATCAGCTTTGAAGAGTTAAAAGTTAAAATGATAGTTTTAATAGTTAAAAGGTCTAACCAAATAAAGTACTAGTGCGGAAAAAAAATGCCCTTTAGTGCTATAACCTTCACTTATAGTTCTTGCTTCAAAAGTGGAAATGTAGGTAAACTCAACCATATACAATGTCAGGGGAGTCTTGGCAAATTATGCTGATTTAATTAATCTTCTTATTAATTACATTTCTATTTTTTCTATTAATGAATGAAGTACCGCAAACCCAATCTTACACACGGTGGTGCAATAACTGTCCTTGTTATTGTTGAGGATATAGGTCACCTGACCATCACGTTTGGACAGACCAAAAGGTGAGAGATGGATGGGGGTGTAGCAGAAGGTAACTTGTTAACTGACGCTTGTTCTCCGTATATGGAGATATGTTTTCCTGTTCGGGACGTAGGTTAAAACTGAGAACCGTGGGCGTACATATCTGCCTATAAGTAGGACTGGAAATGCACCAAAAGGTTATTCACTCAAGACATGCCCATAAATCCAAGGGTAGAATTTAATTGAGTGAATGAAACGACTCTAACCCACAGTTACAATAGAAGGTAAAGCATATTGATTTCTCAGAGACTGTTATATGTACATTGTATTAAAGATGTTTGTAGAGAGAGTCATGTATTTCTTATTGATTTTTGCACATAAAAAGACTGATATCATTTCTTTCCAGGACATTCAGTGGCAACAAAAATAAATGACATTAACTTAAACACGTGTTGTACATTTATTGTAGCTATTTTGATTCATTGTAGTGTGTACATTGGATTAGCGAGACACTCATTCAGTCTGCATTTATTGTAAACTCTGTTTAATTGTTATAACCCGCATGGGCAAGGACTGGGACATTTTATCCCACTGTAAATTTTGCTGATTTAGAAACTAATGAATGAGGTTGAAATGTAAGAGATACCTATTTCTGTTGCCAAAGGGACATGAATGATAGATTATTTAACCTTTGCTGATAGAACTATAATTCTATTTCAGTGGATTCCTTCTATTCCTTTTCTTCTTCATTGAAGATTACTAATCTAGAGACAGTGAGACAAGTTTCAAGACACAGGTGATGAACGCCAAGGGCTTTTTTTATGTGAACTTTGCTGAGTGTCCCTCCATTACAAATAGACAAGCTAAGTGCATATTTCTCCAGATTGACTCAACCAGTGCTGTTCGATTTACAATAAAATTACAGTGTTATTCGATTTTACAATAAATCACGCACAGAATAGCCGGTCTCGGGAAGACCACATATGTATATTTTGTATCAGATTGTCTGTAACACTATTATAAATTATTAAATTTTATTCTTGTTATCTTAACACTGAATTGACTCTATTAAGTGTGACCGACAGATTGGTGGGGGCATAGCCGAATGTGATACGAATGATTTTCTATGTTGTAATCAGTCAAGATTAAGATAACTATTCCAACACGTGCATTGTACACGAATTTACCTGTCATTATACTGAGTGCCAGAACTCGAGGGCAATCTTGTTGTAAAGGCTGATGGGTAAATTAGGTAACCAGTCTATCGTCATATAGGTGCGAATATTAAAACTAATAACTTTAAAGCCTGATATTGAGACAGGGTCATTAAATATAAACTGGTGTGTAATACACAATCACGCATAACAACACACACATAACTAAATAAATAACAGTTACGCAAATACATGATCACACATTACCAATATGCACATAACTAAACAATTAAAAACAAACACACACACACCCCTAACAAAACACCCATTTGATTATACACATCACTATACACCTAACAAAACACCCATTTCATTACACACATCACTATACACATACTAACACACCTATACGATTACACACATCACTATACACCTAACAAAACACCCATTTGATTACACACATCACTATACACATACTAACACACCTATACGATTACACACATCACTATGCACCTAACAACACACCCATTTGATTACACACATCATTATACATCTACCAAAACATCCATACGATTACACACATCACACATTTAACACTACACACAACCATACACATCATAAGCATAATACACACATACACAATGTAAGTGATCCTATTCACCCATTTGACCATATGTAGACACACACATACGCACGCACACGCACACAGTGCCCACAGATAATTCAATAATAATTGACGCATGCAGTGTGCACCTAAGTGTTAAATCCCTATTTTACTTTTTTTGTTTTTGAAAATATGTTTTTGTTTAGAAACATCACCTTTCACTCTTAAACATAAAGACATTATTATTACACTAAGTGTCAAATAGTATGTTCAGAAATTATCTTATAAATTCTGAAAACCTGTGACGAAATATGTATAGAAAATACATGTGTTCAATGTGTTCAAAACATTTTCAGAAAATATATGTATGTTCAGTGTGCTCAACACACGATCATAAAATACAAGTGTGCTCAAAACATGTTCAGAAAAGACATGTACGTTCAGTGTGCTCGAAAATGTTCAGAAAATAACATGTATGTTCAGAGTGCTCAAAACATGCTCAGAGATTACATGTGTGTTCAGTGTGCTCAAAACATGTTCAGAAAATGTAAGTATTTAACTCAAAATGTGAAGAAATGTGTTCAGAAAGGCGTGCCCATTGCGTTCAGACAGGTTTGTCCATACTAGAAGTAATGCGTGAGAATATAGTAGGAATTAATCAAAGCTGTTAACTGTAATCCGTTTGACCATAATCAATACATTGTTTCAACCACAGACATGCTGTGTCTGTCAGGTGATTCGCTCACCAGCGCCATTGTTAAAGTTACTACGCAAGTAAATAAGAATCTTGCTCTAATCGGAAATGGAAACAGTTCATTGTCAAATTTCAGAACAGAAAACATGGCCGACTGCTGTGAAGAGACATTCCTGAGGGAGTATTAGTTACAGTAATAGAAGGGAGAAAATAATAAAGACATAAAAGTACTAAGCTGTTGATTCTCTCTCTATACTGTACTTTTATATTACTTAGGTTCGCGAGCGTGCATTATTAAGTACAATTGATTTGATTTGTAATTTATTAGTGCGCACTTGACCTCGATCGAAACTATAGAAAGAAGTACATCAGGAGGAAAGAAAAAATGAAAGCTGAAATAATATATATCTATCTAATATCTACTTGTTTCATTCCAGCATTTATTTTAAGACCCTGCTTCAGAATTATCCCACCTTATTCTGACAACAGACTGGATGCCCTCCAATTTACTCTTCAGTCTCAATAAAATATATATGCTCTTAGTTAAAGCTGACAAATTTTACAGACAGGCAAACTGGTGTACAAAGCATGAACTGGGAAACGTTTAATCAATTATAACTAATTATGTATTCAGTCTTCCTTTCACGGCTCTATTGCCCCCACCCAGCTCTTTTGGTCTATCTTGCATAAATAGTCAACTAAGATAATTGATAAACAAATAAAAAGAATCTAGCTAGCTATCTAGATATCCATGGCAGAGTAAATTTGCCTATCCCTATTATAGACTTAATTGTTGTATAAATTGTTAAATTGTCGAAGTGATCAGACCTTGGGTACTCCTTATGATGGTATCTTTGTACGTGTCAGAGTTGGAGTAAATACTCGAGTTGAGAATATGCTAGAAAATGCTGATGCAATGCAAACCAATTCCAACTGGTATTTTTTTATCCAATGGTTAAAATTTATGAGAACGAGACCAGCCAATGGGTTGAGATCAAAAGTTTACATGCTGTAGAGAATTCTGTTGTCTAATCACTTGAATTTTGTGTAGCAAGAAATCTGGTCATGAAAGGCGGCCGTTTGCTTAATGTTGAGTTAACCGACTCATCATCATGACCTACTTTCACATCACAAATTTCATACATAGTGTACACGAAAATCATCGACATAAAATATCTCACTTCTTAGTTTACCAGCTTGCACATTGAACAGTTCATGCAGATGACTATGCTTGGAGAGCAAACCAGTAAAGTTGTTGAATACATTATTAACTGAACACCAATCAACACAAATATTTCAGTGCTTATTTGTAGACCAATCAGGAGGTCGATTACATTCAGATAGACAAATACACTGAGGTGTAAACTTACAAAGCAGTCACAGTGATCAGCTGACCTACATGCATAAATTATTAAAGCCCTGCACGACAAAACAAATTATAAAGTGGAGGTTTAGTGTTCACCTCAGCTTCTAGGTTAAAATTAGATTTTTTGTGAGGATCCAGGCACACTTAAGGTGGAAACGAAGTAACAAAATGGTTGTTTGGGGCTGTCTTCGCGTGCTTGCATGAAGATTGATTTTTTTGTTTGTTTGTGTGTACGTGAAAAGCAAACCAACAGAATGCGTACCGTGACTGATAGTCTCAAGTTCAGATAACTCCTGTTTGGTGAGCTAGTGCACTCTTTGTCTCCTCGATACAAACTCAAATTTAGATATTTTCCCTTGATTTCTCTTGCGAATATTAACACTATTCGATAGATCGAAGACGGTCCCCAGGTCGTCTTTGTGTGTTCAAAGAAAAGTATTGTATGTTTCCTTGAAAAGTTTGTGGATGAGGGTTCACTTAAGAAACACAGTTATAGACTTTTTCTGTTCAAAGTGTCATCACAAAATGGAGCATGAGACCAGAATTCGATACCGATTTTAAAGAGACATCAGTACGAAAGATTTGATACAGTCTTAGCATTACAAGGGATGTTTATCCAGCACGTATTTACTGACGAAGTGCCAACAAAAATCTTGAATTTCAAAAGCAAACCTAGTCGTGTTCAAAGCCATCATTTATCTTAACGGACGTAAAAATCCATTGCTTCCAGCCAAATGCGATTGATGAAAGGTCCACGATTCTTTCTTAATGTCTCAGGCAATAAGAAAACGAAAAGCAGCTTAATTATAACAGCTAGACCGAGAAAAGCACTGATCACTTTTAATTAAAATTATAAATAACTGCACTCGGTGCTTATTAATTGCAGGGTAATGTGATAAAGACAATACAAATACTAAACTGTTTCATGTCTAGTTTATATTTTGCAATGCCTAGCTTTATCAGTACGCCACTAAAATACAAGCTAAATTGCTAAATGCAGTATATGAACATAAGAAGCAGAAAAGTAGGCCTACTGGCACAGAGCAACCAACAAAAGTGTGAATGAACGAAAAGACGTCGAACACATGCTGCATAGATAGATGATTGAATATGGATGGATAAAAGGAAAAAAACAAATTATATATATATATATATATATACGGATATGCATATAGATGAATGATTATGTTGACGGGATTAGTCGGATGAATATGGATAGGAGAATCAATAGATAAATATGAATGGAAGAATTGATGAATGAAAATGAATTGAGAATAGATGAGTGAGCACGTAGAGGAGAATAAATGGATGAAAGGAGAAAGGAACAGAACCACGAAGGACGAGTGTGAGTTAAATAAAAATGAAATATGTTCAGACGAGCTCTTGCATGTTCTTCTATGTTTAAAGGTACATTTTATGTTTGTTGCATTTCATAGATGCGTTTAAAGGTACATATTACATTTTGAGCGTTTCATAAGTATGTGCTTTAATAAGTACTTTTTCATCATCAATCCTATTTTTAAAAATGTAATCTATGTATCGCGAGAGAACCATTGTGTCTTTAAGTGTATTACGTCATAGATATGTGTATGATACATCGTCATAAATATTGGTGCAACGTATCATTAGTACGCTTGTTATAATATTTGTGTATGTGTGCTTGTGTATATGTGATCAGTCCAAGGTATGCGTGATACATCACAACAGATCGATTAACTTGCATTGCCAATATATGTGTTTTCTTATATCCAGCCTTAAGCTTTCTCCTGACGACACTTAACAACTAGAAATGGCAAGCCAAGACAAGTTTGAATACAACTGCACACTCAGCCAAGACTCTCTCGCCATTGCTCAGAGTGAACTCAACGAAGACCCAGGTACCCGGCTTTTGGAGCTGAAGGCATTTAGAGACCGGCTGCTGCAGTACCCAGGTAATGACCAGAATCAGTGGAAACTAGAGCTGTGGGGTATGGGGTATTCGGAGGAAACCTTAGAAAGAAACAACACGCAAAAGTAAACAAACGTTTGGTTTTGTAGACTTTTGCCAAAATCTGTGCTGACTGCATCATCAGGTCAAAATCGATTAAAGCTAAAGATATTGTGAGCACCAAAATGACATGAATACCAAGTCGCCGTGGACATTAAGAAACCGTGAACACCGATACATCGTTAACATCACGACACCATGAACACCAAAACATCGTTAACATCACGACACCGTGAACACTAAGACACTTCTAACATCGAGACACAGTGAGCATCAAGACAGTATGAATACCAAGATACAGTGAACATCTAGACAGCATTAACATCAAGACAAGACAGAGTGAACACCAAGACAGAATTATTACCAAGTCAAGATAGCGTGAACACCAAGACACCATTAACACAAGTCAAGACAAAGTGAACACCAAGACACCATTAATACAAGTCAAGACAGAGTGAACACCAAGACACCATTAACACCAAGTCAAGACAAAGTGAAAACCAAGACTGCACTGCGACTTCACCTAGATCGTCAGCAATAGAAAACGTTTTTTCAGCCATATTTGTTACATCCTAGCGTGTCTATGTGTAGCATTATAATCAAATTGGGAAGATACTGCAAATATATTTCAAGCAAAGTTAGCGAGGGTGGGACTTGCCGTGTTGTCGAGGCAGGATTTGCTTTATACTGTCAAATAACGAAACATCTGTTCTGTAGTTATACATCTATATTCACACATATAAATCAGAAGAATTTACGTTGAAAATATATGCAATCTTGCAAACAGCACGAGGTCATGTGAAAATATAGGCATCTTGCAAACAGGCCTAAATCATAGGGGGGTAAAAAAAAATTTTCTGCAAATTTAACTTTGCCTGACCTTGTACCTTTGAAAGTGACCTCCTCGTATGTTCTAGGTCTGAGACCGAGAACGGACCCAGAATTCCTCATCCGCTTTCTTCGCGCCCGGAAGTTCGACCAGGAGCGGGCGTTCGAGCTGATTCTGAACTACTACCGCATGCGCAAGGAGGACCCAGCCATTTTCACCGGACTCAAGCCTTCCAACGTGTGTCACGTGTACAAGTCTGGAATTTCTTTCCCGCATTCCCACCGCGACAGGCTGGGCCGCAAAATCTACTGCGTTTTCCCAGGTGCGAGGTCACACCTTTCATGATTGTTTCTGTCCGGATCTCCCTTATTGTCGTGCTGTGTGTTCTGTCCGTCCCTGTTGCACTGTTCATCTCCATAAGCAACCATCCGTTCATTATCGCCTAAATAGTGGCCGTTCTTAATTCAATTATTAGAACATTTAGCTTTGAGTAATTCGAGGCAAGAGTTGGGTGGCAAGCTTCTAGAGAGTGTGTAACTTTAATTCGAGACTCCAACAACTTCAACAATTTTATTTGCTGATACCTGACGGTTTTCATGACATATTCATTTGTAATATAACTACTTAAAGTTTCACATCCTAAATATTTCTTGACATCTTCATTTGTAATATAACTACTTAACGTTTCACATCCTAAATATTTCTTGACATCTTCATTTGTAATATAACTACTTAACGTTTCACATCCTAAATATTTCTTGACATCTTCATTTGTAATATAACTACTTAACGTTTCACATCCTAAATATTTCTTGACATCTTCATTTGTAATATAACTACTTAACGTTTCACATCCTAAATATTTCTTGACATCTTCATTTGTAATATAACTACTTAACGTTTCACATCCTAAATATTTCTTGACATCTTCATTTGTAATATAACTACTTAACGTTTCACGTCCTAAATATTATGCGGCATTTTGGAGAAGAAAAAAATTATATATTCGATGCTATTAGATAAATTACGAGAAAAGTACCCTTTTGTTCTTTGTTATAAAAGAAATGTTACTTGCTTATTATTATGATTACAGCTAAACTGGACACAACCCGCTACACCCCTGAGGAAATGTTCAAAACTGAATATTTGAATTTGGCCAAAATGATTGAGGTCAGTGGTGCAAAGGGGCAACTTCATTTCTTGGATGAATGTCGCATGGATGAAATGCTGACAATAGTGTAAATACGTCTTTACGTGAATGTATAGATGTAAACTGCACGCACACGCACACGCACGCACACACTCCAACAAGGAAAGAGACGGTCTTTTAACAATTTATACGATTTTAAAAAATCTATTTGTATATATCAAGCTGACAGAGTAATCTAATACGCCCTAAAGTGAGCAAATCTGAGGGAATCTTTGAAAGTGGTAGATTCTGCACTGTAGCAAATTCACAAGTCATCGGGAAGTTATTAGAATCTCGACTCAGATGATACGAGCAGAGATTATAAAGCAGTTAAATTTTAAGGGGGGGGGGGGGAGGGAGAATTGCGTTTCTGAGAGTAAATGAAAATGTAATTCAAAATAATACAAGCTCAGTGATGTCTAAAGTTACTCAGAACAAGCATTTATACACAATATTATTAACTGAATAATTAATAAAGGATAATTTTAAAGGGCAGATTTATTTTGTCGCAGAAATCGATTATTGGAGTGTACAACCTGGCCATGACACGAATACACACTATTGTTATATTAAAGTGTCATTTGAACTAGCGTTATGTGACTGTCTACAATTGGTGTGCTCTGGTCTTCCAGGTGTGCTCTTTCAAATGTGTGTCGTATGAGTGGATTAATTATCAGATAGGCAGATATATTATGCTTTTATTAGGTCAGCAGGCTTCTTTTATATATCTTAACTACTATACTATGGGTGGAAACTTTATGTACTGGGGTTTATATATATATATTTACATTAATTTCTTAGTTTGAAACTGTTTGACTGGGTTTTATTAATCCTATTTAAAAAATGAAACCTACTTATATATATATATTTGTAAAATCTTTACCTTTCAGGATGAAGAAAACCAAGTAAGGGGGTTTACTCTGTTGCTTGACTACAAAGATTTCACGATGTCTCACTTCCTGCAAATGAATCTGGATTTTGGAAAACGCGTTTCAAGACTTTGGCAGGTGAAGAACCTTCCGTCATGTTTTTAAATTGTTTATCAAAAATCCAAAAGTTTTGATTGCTTGTCCATCTTAATTTTCTCAAATTTATTAATGGATTGTGAGGAAGAGTAAATTTGCCTATCCTTTTTTAAAATTTAATTGTTATATAAATTGTTACATTGTCAGAGTAACCCGACCTTGGGCACTACTTACGACGGTATTTCTGAAAGGTCAGAGTTGAAGTAAACACCCGAGTTGAGAATATGCTAGAAACTGCTGATGTAATGCAAACCATCCCAACTGGGTAAGTATTTTTGTTATCCAAAGATTATGATTTACGAGAATGAGACCAGCCAATTGGCTGAGATCTAAAGTTTACCTGCTGTAGAAAATCTATTGTCTGATCACTTGAATTTGAAGTGGCAAAGAAGTCCAGTCTTGAAAGGTGGCCATTAGCTTGATGTTAACCTAGTTAACTGACTGGTTGAGAGAGAATGGACTTTGAAATAGTTCGTGCATTTTGCTATTGATATGTTATACTTGTGTTTTAGTAAGATGTATTACTATTTATACAAATGTTTGTGCTAGATACTTGACATTGTTTTGATTTGCTGTATTTATTAAGTAAGCTGTGTGCGTGTATGGGCTAATAAATACCATTGCAGGAAACTGTAAGTTGAGATTGGAATGTAAGAAAGAATGGAGCTATAAAGTGATACACTAGAAAATTGGTGTTGCTCCTTGATTATATTTTTCAGGTCAAGCTACCTTTATTCCTATTTTTTATATGAATCTTCTGGTTCACTGATTGTACACTGCTACAGCCAACCATGGTAGCGGGAGGAAGCAGTGTGTGTAAGTGTAAAGGATACAATATACTCCTTTGATATAAGTGGCAAGGTATGCTGACTACATCAAGAAAATATACAGGGAAGTACTAGAAATTACTACAATTGCTGTTCTGCTTAAACGAACTGGTAAGGCAGAAAAATGCCCAGGTTGATTTAAAGAGAACAAGGGGTGAATCTGTTTTCAAGTGAAGAGAGAAACATGTGGAAATTGAGGTGAAGTAAGTAATGTGTGACATTGTTGCCAAAACGCAAGAAAGACTATTGAGACCTACCTAATTCAGGTTATGTAAAAACTATTATCACATCTCTATTAACTCTATTTCTGTTTTCTGATACAATCTATCCTGTGATTTGTGTTGAATTTTATTTTTTGGAATAAGGGTTGTGTAATACAGAAATTAATTGAACATGGTTTCATGGAAATAATTAATATCAAGTAATCTATTTCATTGTATTTGTTATATATGTATATTTGTTTGTTGATTCAATAAATGTATTCTTAAAGTTATTAACCTTCTTATGCATATTGGAAAGTGGGTGGATGGAAGCTCGCTAAATATAGATTAAAGATAGATTTGCCTTTTCCTTTAGGTTTTATGGAAATAGTGTGTGACTGTAAATGTTGTCTTAATGTTGTGGATGAGAGAAAACGTTTATAGCACCCGCATATCCGCCAAGTGAGAGAAATGAATGGTGTCTGCTGGAAAATTATTAATAATATAAAGTAAGATTCTCATCACTTGTAATTAGTTTTGGATGATTAATTAATTAATAATAATGATATCCAGTAACAAAGTGTCATAACAGATTGTAATATGGATTTCAAAATTTATGTATTGATTGTTATATGGGTTTCAAGAATATGTCAACAGCGTTTAATAAGATCCTGGACTCGGTGATGTAATACTTATTCTGGGAACTTGGTGATGTAATACTTATTCTGGGGACTCGGTGATGTAATACTTATTTTATGTTATACATTATTATTTTGCATCTTGATTCATATCTGAGATATTTTTAGTTAATTTTTGCAGGATTTGCAAAACAGCTTATTCTAACTTCCCTGTGAAATATACTGGACGTTTCCTTTTACATATTAATTTTATAACATGTGGTACTGATTTCTTTGTTTCAAATCTCGAAATAATCATTACAGTAGCTAATACTGACCGTAATCGTACTTGTTTTGGACATCAGTGGAGTTACAGATGTAATTCTAATTTGTACGTGAGCATAAAGAGGTTTACAGAAATGACCTTAATTTGTTTGTGAGTATATTGAAATTAATCGAGAAATCCTAATTTTATTTCAACATGCAAAATTGTTCCAGGGTGGGTGTTTGTAGGGGTTAAACTACAATCAGTGTGCATTTGTTTATAACAACACAGTATATATAAAATTGTACTTGTCATTGCAGAATGCATTTCCTGCGCGGATGAAAGCATGCCTAATTGTGAACGAACCGCAGTTTATTGACCTAGTTCTTGGAATCTTTACACAGTTCTTAAAAACGAAACTAGTGAAAAGGGTACGTAGCCCTCCTAAAAGGGCCAACATGTATATATATAACGATTGTCCAATTGCATTGTAATTCAATCAGAAGGGAGTGTTTATGTCGTCATCATGTCTTAGCATTTGATTGTAAAACACTCAAAGGAAAATCATGTTCTAGCGTTTGATTGTAAAACACTCAAAGGAAAATCATGTTCTTTAGTTTCGATGGTATGACTGCAAGATGAAAATGTACGCATTACAACAACAGAAGAGCGGTGTTCTCCAAGATTTTGATTACAAAATGCGCTTAAGTGACAACTCATATTTTCCTGTTTTGACAATTCTCTGTCGTTTTTTAAAATTAAGTTTGAAATTATAAATTTGTATTTATATCTTTCTAAGTACACACACACATGTGCCACGAATGAGGAAGCATTCCGCCATTTTTCTTGAATTGTTCGTTTTGTCACGTGACAGGTTTACCGCATTGGAACAGACTGGAAGAAGCTGCATGAGTTTATCGACCCGAGTTGTCTGCCTAAGGAGTACGAGGGGACACTGTCCGAAATTCCTGACGTTCAGGTTAGATAAATTATTTTATTTTAAAGTAATAAAATGTTTCTAATTAACTGAAATATTAGCTAGTCATCAAATTAAAACTGTTGTCAAATGTCACTAGATATTTTTTTAAAATTCTGACTGAAATATTAGCTAGTCATCAAATTAAAAACTGTTATCAAGTGTCACTAGATATTAAAAAATACAATATTTCTAACTGATTGAAATATTAGCTAGTCATCAAATGAAAACTGTTGTGTCACTAGATATTAAAAATAATATAAAATGTTTCTAAATGACTGAAATATATTTTAAAGTAGTCATCAAATTAATACTGTTGTCGTGTCACTAGATATTATAAACTATTTTTCATGGTTCACCGAGTAAGTCGAATAGTGTGTAAAACCTCTTCACAAAAGGGATATGCTTTAAAATAGTTGTATATTAGAACATCGTGTTTGTCTCGATCTTACATGGCGACTTGGATCATCACCCTAGGAATTACATGACGTCATACGACGGACACAAACAGAAGACCCGTGGTGATGATCCATGACCTCATATAGGAACGAGACAAACATGATTCCTTCTAATACACAAATTTAATTTTCTAAAGCATATACCCGCGATGAACGAATATGTGGCTGATGGAAACTCTAAGATCTGATTTTACTTTAGACATCAGTTTAGGCATCATTTTTCATAATTATATTCGATAAGATTTCCTATTTTCAAACAACGAATGTAAAGTACTCCTTTTTTTACAATTCTGATTTCTTCTCGTTTCAAATAGAACTGGGTGGATGTACTTATGGCGTGCGACAAACAGATAGAAGAAGAAAGCAAATTCGGCTTTGTGGATTACACTTTGCGTAATGAGGTCAACGAAAACCAGCAAGACGCCATAACCAACATGGCTGGCACTTTCAAGAAACTTAATGTCGATTAAAGGGCTGTGCATTGAAATTGAGAAACGTGTACAAACAGCGATATAAATGCAAATAATTGTGGACCATTCGTACAGATCTCAAATTTAACGAAGGCATACGACTATCAAAGGATTAAAACTAGTTAGTATTCGAACGCTAATTACTTGTGAACGTGTTCAGGGTTGTTTATTTTGGGGGGTGGATAATATTTTTAACGTTTTCCTAAAATAAATTTAACAAGATCTTTGACGTATAGTGTATATGTATTGGTTAATTATTTAGTAGATTTCCTGTTTGATATGTTTTGATTTGATTTTTTAGTTTTGTTTGCGCATAGTGATATTAGCAGAACTTGCATGTTCCTTCCTTGATTGCCTGGAGATTGCTGAGATTAGATTTCAAGCTGTAAGGGCTCTGAATGCATGCACAAGCAGCAAACGATTTCCTGAAGACTTAAAAATATATTGAAACATATCAGGCCTCAAGGCCATTGTTGACCATAATCATGCTACCACTCAGAAAGATTTGATGACTTTTCATTCATGACAGATTTACGTCAAATACCACATTTGACCATTGTATACCATTGTATTTCTGATCCAAGCTGACAAAATGCTAGGATAGAAACAGCACAGCTATGCGTCTATAGACATTATTAAAAGAAAGTGTTGTTTGAAGTTAATATCTAGTATTTTCAATGCACTCACAGCTTTGTATCTATAGACATTAGTGTTGTTTGAAGTTGATATCTAGTATTTTCAATGCACTCACAGCTTTGTATCTATAGACATTAGTGTTGTTTGAAGTTGATATCTAGTATTTTCAATGTACTCACAGCTTTGTATCTATAGACATTAGTGTTGTTTGAAGTTGATATCTAGTATTTTCAATGTACTCACAAAGCACACCGTATTGCGCTATCAAAAGCACGCCACGTGGAATATTTTAGAATCTTCATGTGCACTACTCTGTACACCACAAGGAATGTTCAAAATAATCTTCGTGAATTCTCGAGGCCAAACCAAGCCTCAAATTTCTGCCGTTTTGTCTCTCGAACGGAATACCGATAAGTTTGACATAGCGCTGGATTCTCTTACCAATGTGATCAAGTAGAGTACAGTGGTCACTGTTGCATGAATGTACTCTCTAAGAATGCACTGTTAAAATCCAGCTTAGCATTTATTCCAACTAGATTCTAGAACCTCGTACTTCTATTTATCTATCTCTCCACATCTATAGCCGTTGGAGTGCAGAAGAAAGCATGTCAAAATTAAATCGGAATCTAGACATAAACCTTTAATAAACTTAATATGTTTATACTCGTCTTTGAAACTGTTTGAAAGTAACCAGGTTTATGGAGTCAGAAAAATTTCCGGATTCTATAAATGTTAGACGTCCGACTCCAACTGTAGTTTATTACTAATAATTGTCACATGACATAAAATTATCTACTTCTATGGAGTTATATGTATGAGTATGGTATATGTGAAATAAATGAAGAAATGGCTTTCATAGATTTAATTTTGAAATTATTTCCAATCGTGCAAAATATAATACAAAAAAACACCACAAAATATATTTTGATATGATAATTTTAATGCTTATTTAAATTGAACAGGTTCTTAAAAAAAGATCGCTTCTAACAGATCTCGTTTCATTGCTGTTCTCAAATCGGATTTGGCGACTTTTATATACAGGAATCAAATGGACCCATGTTACTCTGCACAAACCTTGCTCCAGCGAGAAGATGCAAGTCCCCAAAATTTGGTCTGGTCTTTTTGAAGAAAATATTTTTTGAGTAAAAGTCTAGCTAGAAATCTCATTTGAGTACTAAGATTCCTAAGGGAAGGATTTACTGTACTCCAACCAGATTTATCTTACGATTCGTGGGTTTTGCCGAAACGTAAGGTACGTGTGATTGATTTTTTAAATCTTGGTTTAAACTTTGTGTAACAATAATAGACTATTTTGTAGATATTTGTATATCATTAACTCACATCTTTCTTTTCACTTTAGTGTCAATGTGCTCAGAGAAAATTGATAGCCATTGACACTTGAATGTTTTAAATTATAGTCAGCAGTTTCTCACACTGCGTTATTGAATTTCAGAATCAATCAGATGCCTGTCTACTCGATTTAGTCAAAGTACAAGTATTGGCTTCAAGACTGTGCAAGCTGTGTGTGTGAGACAGGGTGAAGGCAGAGCTAGTGTGTGTGAGACAGGGTGAAGGCAGAGCTAGTGTGTGTGAGACAGGGTGAAGGCAGAGCTAGTGTGTGTGAGACGGTGAAGGCAGAGCTAGTGTGTGAGACAGGGTGAAGGCAGAGCTAGCATTGGACAGCTGCACCGCTGTTGAGAAGAATTTTGTGTTGGCACTGTGTCAGCATCATGTTGTGTTGAATCATCATTTGGGACTATCAGTTAAGTAATCAAGCATTGAAAAGGCTGTGCACAAAAACTCTATAAGGAAATCACAATTCTGTTGAGGAGAAATTTTTTTAAAAAACTGATAAATTAAACTTTCAATCTAGATAAACTTAAGTAGGCTGTTGATTCTCTGAATTAGATTAGGGGGTCACTTTTGTAACCTGTCATTACATTCATTTATAATAATTGTTCTTTTTCTGTATTTTCTTTATTGTTATATAAAGTTTCTTGTTAAATTTTCATCTAGTGTTATGTCGATTTCATTATCATTTTCATCTAGTATGACATCTATAAGTGTAATCATCACATCTGTCTAACGTCTGTCCTGAGTCTGTCTTATCTGTGAGGAACTAACCCGCTGGGGGCTTGTACGAGCTACCGGAAGTGACGACCTCAATTGTTGCCCTGTCATAGATATTCTATATTTATGGGAGGTGCCAACAGTGCAGTTGTTTGATAGTGTTATTGTGTAGTTATTTAGTTGTGATTTTATAATAGTGTACTTGTGCAGTTGTTTGGTTGTGTAAGTGTGTAGTTGTTGGTTGTGTGTGTATACTAGTGTGCTTGTGTAGTTGAGTAGATAGTAGCTAAATAGGGAAAGGTGTGTGATTGTACAGTTGAGTAGCTGAGTAGTTGTATGGTACTAAGGTAGTTGTGAGGTTATGTAGCGTGATTGTTTGGCTGTCTATGGGTATGATTATGTGGCTGTATAGTTGTGTAGCATTCCATGCAAAGTCTGCATTTCTGTAAGAAAGCTACAGTCATATGGGAATCACGTGGTGTTTCACTTGCTGGTGACTGAAATTGGTTGTTACTGTGTCAAAAACACTTTCAATGTACGAACATGACTTCAAATGACTTGTAATATTAAGTTTTTATTTATTTTTTAGCTGCAAAATTAAAACATATAATTAACCTGTAGACTGAAAAACCAACAATCCATCCGAAATATCTTAATCAATAGAATCAACAATAATACCTTTCATAACATCCATAGTGTATCACAGAATTGCATTATTATTATAAGCATCTTATAATTAAACATAATATATATGATTTATAAAGCTAAGTAACACTGTAACATTTGTCTTCTGTTAATTCTATAGGAATAAATAGTACATACCTGACAGCCAAGACGAACGAATGAAAATAATAAATCATGCATATAATAATAATGCAATTCAATAAATAAAATAAACTATTGCACTATAAAAATAAATAACCAAGCTAAAATAAACATAAAACATTTTTGAAGAATAATCATGTTAAAACACACTATCTCCCAAAATAATAAATATCCAACCAAATAAAAACATGCACGCTCAACCAAAAAGCTTGAATTAAACATTTTCACAAAACAGCTTTGTTTAATCTTCATCGCTTGGTGGCGGTGTTGTCAACCGGACCTGTGTATGTTCATTTCTCACGACTACGCCGCCACATCCGACACACACCACCTCACTCTCGTCCTGTTTCATTTCTATCTTCAGATAACACTTGTTGCACTTGTGCTTGTCAAGAACTTTGACCTGTTGAAAATACATTTATCATATATATGTACAAAATGCAATATTATATTTGCATAGAGTGAGACTAAAGACTGGTATTTAACAACATAAAGTCAAACAATACTGGATCACTCTGACATAATTTTTCACATTTTTCCGTCCGCTATTTCTTTCAAAGTTGTGAAGTTTGCACTTTTAGCGTACGGTAACTGAGGTACATTTTATTTTGTATAGCTAAATAAAATATAGAATGACCAGATTCATTCCAACAAAAGATATTTCTGACTTTCTATTTACACACACACACACACACACACACACGCACGCACGCACGCACATGCACGCACGCGCACGCACACATACACAATATACATATCTTTATACATACAAATATATTCCTTAACTATAAAATTAACTGGCAATAAAACATGGTGATAATTATATTCATTTTTAATCAAAATGCAATGTCACGCAAATTATTGAAATTATAAGTTTTAAACATTTTACAATTTTTTCTCCAAACAGAAAAGTAATTAAAATTCATTGTAATGAAGAAAAATCTCTCACATGATTAAAATGAATAAAGGTTTGCTAAGGTGTGCTAAGAATATTGGATGGAATAATGGGATGAACGAATGGAAGGACAGACAAACTGAGATAGATACAGACAGACGGACGGACGGATATAGATAGATAGACAGACAGGTAGAGATAGAGAGAGAGACAGACAGACAGACAGATAGATAGATAGATAGATAGATAGTCTTTCTTCCTAAATACCTCATACGCTTCGTAGCCATGTTCCAGATTGAAAGCAACATGAAACTGTACGCGCTTTCCGGAGTAGCGCGCGCCCTCAAGGCCAGCAAATAGTGGAACAAAGAACACATGCACAGGAGTTCTGTTTTCTCCCAGGTCAAGGTCAATATTTCCAGAAAGTCTTTTATTTTTGGCCCTAATGGTTCCCTTGCAGACTGATAGTTTAGTGCGAGACCCTGTGAGATTTAATTAAATTAATATCATTTAATTAATCAATTCAAACAGCACATAGGCCTACAAGTCAATGACAACTTTATATATATGTATAAATAATGTGTATTCACATCAAATGGACTCCAGCATTTTACTTACATGAGTAGTGGGAATTTGACTTTTAAAATATATTTTCATCTGGCAGCGTTCGATACTATTTCATTGTCACAGTCACATTTGAGTTTAGAAAATGGGTACTTTGGTTTCATAAGCTTGTTTATGGTGGTTCTTAAAATATTTTTAAAACATTCTCACTAGGGTTCAAATCCTACCCTAAATACCACGTATACCGAATTATACTAATTTTAAGAATCATTCTATTTGTCCTCAGAAAACATAAGCAACAATTCTTGGCTTACCTTTAATGCTGCGATCTTCGACATAGCCCACACTTGTGCTTGACACCATTCGAAGAATTCCTGGCAGGTCATCTCTGCCAAGCCATTCTCGGGGGAAACGAGGGCGAATTTCCATCTTACTAAACTTCTGCAGGTCGTCTCGCATCGTTTGAGCTTCAACAAGACTTTCGGTATTACCTGCATGACCCAAAAATAACAAAAGATAATTCTTGAGTTTTTATTTTTAAAAAAAACAAACAAAACGCCAAATATGTAACCTAGTTTCGCTCCATGGCATGAAATACACATCCATAACAGTGTGACATTCAAATTAATTTAAGATTTTCACACTTTTTACACCCCGAGCGTGATTTACATGTATGGGAAATTGAGAACACTACATAACTGCTCATAAATGTTTTTTTTTATTTTAAAAATAGTAAAATGTGAAGATATGAAGATACTGTATATCCTCTCTCCTCGTGTACTTTAATACGGAAAATCTCTACACAGGCGCGCGCACGCATACACACGCACACGCATATATATATATTTACTCTCTCACAATTTTATTCTTTACATTTTGCATTATTTTATTTAATATTTCCTGAGGTCAATTGCACGATTTAAGATATCGTGAGTAAAAATATATATTATATTTTTTAATTTTTATAAAATAATAAATTGAACCAAAAGATGTGCGTTTTACTTTTGATGATATCTTTTTCAATAAAATTAGTTTAAATACCTTAAGAGATATAAGATTAATTAAGTGTAAAATGTTATTTAAAAAATTAAATAAATTGTGCAATCGGTTATGTTTTCTGTCCCAAAAAATCAAGGCTGGATGTTGGCAATGGAAATAATCCAATTTTAATAAATAAAAGAATAATAATAATAAAAAGAAGGTGTATTGAAGTGATTATATTGCAAAAGCTTTTATAATATAAAAGCAATTATATTTACAATAAGTAAATATAAAATATTTTAAAAAATAAGAAAACATATATAATGTGAAAAACAAGATAAACCCACTTGCCAAACGAAATACATAATACAAATCTGCATTTCCAAAAGAGAGCCATATGTAAAATGAGAATACAAATGAACATTGAATAAGAAAATTGATTACACACAAGGGATAATGCTACTGTTACTGACGAAACAAATATGACTTTAATATTTTAACTGTCTCATTGTATCTCAGACTGAAAGCAGAAAATTCCAGGTTGCAGGACCCAGCTAAGCAAAGGAACGTTGAACACGTGACTTTCTTTTTATTTTTCAATGATTACTTTAAACTGTTAAAACTTTATCTTTTAATGAGCCGTTAATTTATTTTTGCACGTGTCTAAAGAAAAATACCTGTCTGCGAGTCGCTGCCGAAACCCAGGAGACTAAGCAGCACAAAGACATAGAATGTGGACATCGGGCTGCGAACAGAATCATGCCAGTGACGGACGTGTTCAAGGACTTTCTCCAGACTGTACACCTGAAACGTCAATGTCTTAAATGTCACTTTGAATAAATAATCTATATTTATTTTTCCATTTGTTTTTCTCTAATTCACTTGACTTTAATTAGGAAAACGTATTAATTTTAAATTAATCATAACTATTTATTGCACATCCTTATTGGAGAAAAAATATTGAATGTATGAGTGGGAATGTGTGCGATGTATAATTATATATATATGTGTGTGTGTGTGTGTGTGTGTGTGTGCGTGCGTGCGTGCGTGTGTGTGTGTGTGTGTGTGTGTGTGTGAGTGTGTGTGTGTGTGTTGCAGGTATACATATAATTATGAATATTTATGTGTGTGTAAGATGATATGCTTGCTTGCATATGAATGCATGTCAATAGGTGTGTTTATTATTGTGTGTGTGTATGTGCCTATGTGTAAATATTAAGTGCAGTATGGATGATATAAATAATAATTTATTTATACTTGCTAAAGATTTATTTTATCAGGCACTCACACACCTTAACGAGCATACTAACATTAAACTATGTGTGTGTGTGTGTGTGCGTGCGTGTGTGTATATATATGTTGTAGTGCTACCACACCTTTGTGAAGCCACGATTTCTGATTGCAGTCAGCCAATCCTTGTAGTCCAGTTCCAGTTTGCCCTTTACAGAGTCCCGGAACACGTTTTCTTGCTGGAAGAGACTCTCGAGCAGACTTACAAAGCTTTCGATTTTTTCTGAGGGGACATTACTCTCAACAGAAAAGATATTCTCAGATCGAGGAAATTCCAGCTTTTTCGCCATGATTAGCTGTCGGCGTGACATGAGGTCATCGCTTTTACCCAGAATTTCTAGTTGCGAAACACAGCTTTGAAAAATGTCATTGAACCATTGTAGTGCTTTCTGAAGCGAATGGTCATTAATATCAAGCAGGACGACACTGTAGCATTCCTTTATGAGATCATCGATCTCTGTTATGCTGTTCTTAATGAACAGGTAGTTTACATCAGAACGCCTCTGTGACAAAAATTCTTGAATGCCACCTTCAAAATGTCTCTTTACAAACTCACAAACATGAAGTCGTACAATTATTTCATTGATGAATGTGAACACACCAGCATGGCCCGGCGGAGTGTAATATCTACTTTGTATAAAGTACATGCATGCGCGTTCAGCGTCTCGAACGATTTCGTCTAATTCCTGTTGGAAACGTTCTTCCGTCTTCTCGCCAAAACGTTCTGACGCACCTTTACTCATTTGTTTCGATATCCTTCGCTGGAACAGGGTACCGTACATATGGTACACATGCATGAGGGTGAATTTTAACCCATCATCGATTGCCTGAGGTTCTCTTCCTTCACTGAGCTCGCCACAAAGCCGAAGGGCTTTTTCAAAGTGATTCTCGGCCTCTTGTTCCTCCTCCGGTCGACAGCATGCGTAAAATCGACCAAGATGTGCTCTGAAGTTGGGGTCATCAGGAAACGTGTCACAAAGCTTCTGCAACACCTCAAGACGTCCATTGTATGGTGGCTTGGAATCTATGTCTGCCATGATTCTGGAGAACTGCCTCTTCGTCTGATTCATATCTATCACTTCTTTATTGTCACGAAAAATAAACGTTCTCGCCAAAATGGTGGTGATGGTCTGAGACGTGACAGACGTCCTGTTTCTCTTCTTTGCCGCATAACTTATCACTTCCATGCAAAATTCTTTCAGGTTCCTTCTGGCTTCTTCACTCAGTGTGTCACGATTGCCTTTACATACGCTTCTCATGCTGCTTCTATTCAGTATTTGCTCTAAAATTTCTTTTGCAATAATATAATGGCCGATGCGAATGTAATCACTTCTGCCTTCATTGGAGTCAGGAACTACAAAAATAGCAACAGAAAATGGCAAATCCTTCAGATCTACTTTATAGTTGGGTGGCATTCCCAGAAGACTGGCAAAGAAATGGCATGGCATGGCTGATTGTCCGTAGTAATAGACAAGAGAAAGAATTCCCAGACATTTCTGCCATGTCTGCAGGTCTCCCCTGCGATTCTGCTCCAGCTGCAGATAACCTTTGACGAAAGCTCTGACACCTTTGAACTCGTGGTCGTACACGGTCATCCCATACTCGTACATGTGATGGTCCACGCCGTTTTTCTGGACATCTTCGTCCAGTCTGTTCAGCGCCTTGATCTTCTCGTTCGTGGGGCAGCGTTCGCTGAGTCTAAGAAACAGTTTCTGGGATTCTTCTTTTGTGACAACTCCTCTCAGGTAGAATCTGCTCTCAGACTGTTCCAACAATCGAGTCGGATCTATTCGGTAAGGAAACCTTTTCACATAAACAATGACAACATAGCTTCTTTGCACATGCATTAAAAGTTGTTTCAGTCGTGGCTCGTCTTCGCCATCTAAAAGTGCTACAACTGGTTGGTGAGTTTTCTCGTACAGGAATGTGAGACGGGCAGCTACTTCCTCTACAGGATTTCCAGACCTCTGCTTGACCTGCACACAAGGAACACTTGCATGAAGGTCCCAGAGCACACGCTGAGCCATCGTGGAGCCTCCTGAGCCAGGTGCATGGAACACGGTCACCATACCACTCCTGCATTTATCCAGATAGATGTTTCGAATGTGACCCGTTATATCCTTGGAAATGCTGCGTTCAACATCAAAGAATCCAGGACCAAGAGCATACCAGGCATACCAACCGATTGTGCCACCGCGGTAAAACTTATCAGCTTCCTCTTTCAGCTCTATGGTAGTTAATGTGCTTTTTGCGAATGGGCTGTTCAGGTACAAGATTTCCAAATCCTGTGTCAACCATGAGGCATCTTCTTCTGTTATCAACGCTGGTTTGGATTTGCTAGAGGACGGAAGCTGGTACGTGAAATTCACATGCTGGGAACATCTATGTATCAGTTCGATTTCAGTGCACAGGTCACCTAAACAAACATGAAACAATTCCACACTGTCACTGAAGCTTCTCACTATCATTTGGACGTCCATGCTATCAGCCTGACTATGTTCAGTGTCAGTAAAACAAATTGCCACTTTGGGTTCCATGCTCTCCTGTAGCTTGCTAAGGAACCTTTGCATGCATTCCGTTTCCAGATTAGAATTTGGCCACAACACCAGAATCGTCAAGACTGTGTAGTCTTCGCTGAAACGAGCAAGTTCTTGGCAGAGCTTATCTAAGCTCTTGTGCACTCGTTGAACCCATGTCTTATTAGAATCCTTGCAGATGAAGCTCTCTGGGATATCACGTCGACCTCGGAGACTCCACCACTGCGTTCCTTTCTCAGTGATGCCTTTGACCGGATCACACCACGTCGACACGGTTAGGCTGCGCCTGTCTTTGATACTGTCCTCTAAACGTGCCAAGAGACCGGAGTCTCTGCCATTACAGTCAAAGTCGTAGACGACGATCCAAGGAACGCTCGCAAGTGCTTCTAGATTTTTGCACAAGGTGCTTGTACTCCCGCACATCAGGACAAAGTGACCTTTCTGGAAATAACTCAGGGCGTCCATCAATCGCTTAGCTGGACTCTTTTTACTGGGAGTGGGAGAATCTGCAACAACATTTTCCGTTTCCTTTTCTGTTTCTTGACTTGAATCAGACAGAAAATAACTTGAGCTGGAACTACTTGACGATGTGGCAGTGGACAAATGCTGCTGACTGTCAATACTCTTCTGGTGGGACCCGAACCAAATGTGAATTTGTCCCATTAACAGATCCGTCGGCAAGACGCAAATATTGTCGACTCCTTTTCGAGTCCACAATTGTCCCTTTTGAAGTCTTGGCGCCATGTTGTCGTTGATGACTAAACAAGGAAACCCAGTTGCCCGAGAGCTTTCTATCTGAATAATTCCAACATTTTTCCCGTGACAGTTTGCCTCTCGGTATGAAAATTTAGGCAAAAAGTTTGGGTCGAACATATATTTCTGTAATAAGGATTGATAGAAGTCATCATCGCTGTTCGTTGTAAGGCCCATGATCACGTGTGGTGGAGTAGCTTTAGTTTTAACGCCGAGAATGATGTGAGCTCTCATGCAGTACGGGGTGTTCCACATACTAACCACGTCCAAGGTGAATTGTATCGGGTCATTGGTGTATATTGTCTCTGATTTTCTAAATAACAGCAGCTTGTCCTGTGGTTTCATGAGTAAGCTACTAATCAATGACTCGTCAATATTAAATCTCGCCTGTCCTTTGATTGTTTTATCCAAGACATTTTTGCCATCGTTAATCTGCAAAGGGGGTGGGTTTTTTGCAAAACTGAAGTTGCTTTCTGTTATTCTTTTTCTTGTCTCGCTTTCTTTGGGTCGCGCTCCACTCCATTCAGTGGTGCTTACGTCAACAGGTTGTTGGTTGACCATGTCCATTTCGAAGGACGTGACATTAGATTTGACAGGTTCGTATGTATCCAGAGCTGCATCACATGAAATTGTTTCAATTTCAGAAACTGTCGTCTCCTCTCTGGCTGACTTTAAAATTTCATTTTCTTTCTTCTTTCTTTTCTTTTTCTTCTTCTCATTCTTTGACACCATAAAAGAGTTTCCTATCTTTTTTACATTGAAATTTGTGTAGTTTCTCTCTAAAAATTGTCTGAAAGTAAGGCCACACAACTCTTTGAAATGGGGTGAAGTGCTGTTCTTGGTTTCTCGAAGTTTCTCACAGACTTCCTGCTCCAAGCTATACATCGGCACCTCCTTCTGTTTGCTCTCCGTGAGTACGTCTCTCGTGATGGTAACGAGTGCGTCATTCCGGGTAACCTTGTCGTCTGCATCGCATTTCCCTGAAAGTGGTATGTAAAAATTAAATCTAAGCAAAAGAAAATTTAAACGTTTAATGCTTTCATGAAGTTTGCTAAGCAAAATGTGTTTTAGCAAATTAAATCCAGATCATTTTATTCGTGTGTGCATTTATTTTGGGTTGGACATTTCAATAAAGTATTTAAGTCTTGTTGGCATAGAACAAAGTTAGATTAGTCAATGGCTTACGGAGCCATAGTGCACAAATGTGCCGATCTTGAGCAACTAGTAATATCAATAAGCTAAAAAAAATGTATTCACACATACAAAATATAAGGAAACATCCGAGAGAGAGCCAAAATAAAACATCATTTGCTTTAAATTCCATTCAATGCATACAATCACCAATATATGTACATGCCCACGCAATGCACACAACATCAACAATATGCATGCATGCACACAATACACAAAATCCTAGATGTATACATACACACAACACACAAAATCCTAGATACATACATGCACACAAAACATGCATACAATAACCCCCAAATGCATAAATGCAGACAACGCACATATAACTTTCTCTCTCTCTCTCTCTCTCACACACACACACACACACACACACACACACACACACACACACACACACACACACACAATCACCTGCGTCGTGCATTCATACATAATACACAAAATCGTCCGTGTATGTACACACAGAGAAAACATTAATGCATACTTGTAGTCGGAATGGGGTATATATATATATATATATGTGTGTGTGTGTGTGTGTGTGTGTGTGTGTGTGTGTGTGTGTAAGTACATGTAATTAAGGGTCTATACAGGTAACTCACCAGCAATAAATATAGCAGTGTCGCATTTGTTTATGTAGACAGGAGGTGGTAATGCCGAAGCCCCTAAAGTCAAATAAAACAAAAATTAGTTGACATAAATATCAATGTCAGAAGAGAAAATGTTATTTCTCTGTGCTTTTCCCAGTACGTTTTAAGTTGCAGACTTTGTTAAAAGCAAAAGAGGAAACGGTAAGGTGCAATGAAATCTGCTTGAAGCTTTTAAAATCTGTATCAGTTTGTATTTAATTTTGGTTGGCTCTTTGATTGGCTGGATGGTAGGTGAATGGGTTGCTTAACTGATGGATTGGTTTGTTGATTTCTTGGTTGATTGGTTGCACTGGTTGTTTGCTTGGATGGAGAAATGGTTGGATGATTGGTTAGTTGGTAATATCAATCAATTTGTCTATCTATCTATCTATCTATCTATCTATCTATCTATCTATCTATCTATCTATCTATCTATCTATCTATCTATCTATCTGTCCATCCATCCATCCATCCATCTATCCACACATACACATTTAAAGATGTACACTTTACCTTCAGAGGAGGGATAATCCTTTGCTTTTATATTTCTTCCATCCACACGTGATTTCTCTGAATCCATTCATGAATTGTAAGTGCATCATAGCACTCAAAGATGAGATCATCCCAGAACGGAATCTAAGGGAGAAATAGTGAACATTTTACTGTCTGTATTTTGTTCTCGTTTATTGCCAATACATATTACAGTTAAATTAAATAGATGTACGTGGAAAAATAATATTATGAACCTACTCTTCATTAGGAAACCATGAAATCTGATTATGTTCTCGATCTATACAATGATATTATGATGCGGCCCAGCTTCACCCAGACTCTACTTCCAGCGGCCCCCAGGTAAAATAATGAGTTTGAGACCCCTGGCGTAAAGTGTAAATAAAGAGAGCAGAGAGCAAAAATTAATATGTGTGACTAGATGTAGGCTAATCTAAGCATCTGGCTGCAAAGTTCCACATCGGTGTTGAATCTATGGTATCTTGTTATCAAGTTCCACACCGGTGTTGAATGACTTTATCTAGTTATCAAGTTCCACACTGGTGTTGAATGACTTTATCTAGTTATCAAGTTCCATACCGGTGTTCATTCTTTGTATCTGGTTGCCAAGATCCGGTGTTGCTCAGGAACTTAACGACTGCAATTCGAAAGTGAAAAATCCAATAGCACTAGCGGAAATCCCCGGTATGACGACGTAGTGGCATTACACTTTACACTTAATTAATAAATATATTAAATCGCGGTTCTGAAATCTATTTGACATTTTTAAAGAGCTGTGCATATTTACAAGTGGTTTATAATAGGTTTGTAAACTGGGCAGATTCGCCTGATGGCTAAAAAAATTAGTTGTCATGACTTTTGGTTTGGTTGAGTCATGCCACAGGTGTTGAGCTGGCAAATTCTCAGCAAATAACGATAACTAATGCGTTATAAGTAATTATCAAGAATAGCTACTTTGCCATTTTACTCGCTGTCGTAATTGTCGTTACATAATAATAATCCGCTTACCAATGCAAAACCTTTGAATTGATCAACTGAGTGAGACGTCAGTAGGCCTACTCTAGTTAGTAGATAGGGCCAGTGTGGTGTTTAAAGACACAAACGGGGTTTACCCAAAACATAGTTATCATTAATTAAACCACATACAAAAATGCACACACACACACACACACACACACACACACACACACACACACACACACACACACACACACACACACACACACACACACACACACACACACAAACACCTGCACGCATGCATACAGAGTGACACTGGTAAAAGGTCATAATGTATGTGCATGACGCAGAGATTATAACAGATTATTATTTATAGCGCTTAGTCTGCAATGTTATCTATTGGAGCTAATATTCTGCATTTACCGAGACTGATAATTTCTAACTACTTTGATAGCGTGACCATTAAATAATATATATATATATATATTCTAAATGCTGTTATAGATAAATAGCAGATACGTATATGCCCTGGGCATGACACTGGCATTTTTATATAGTTGAACTGAGGGGTATATAATTTATATAATTTATAGTTGAACTGAGGGATAAGTCGGGGTGGGAGTTAATGTTTTATTGCTTCTCTTATTCTGATTTTTTGTGTGTTTTTGGTGGAATGGGAGTGTGATTTCATTCTGATTTCTGTGTTTTTAGTGCAATGGGAGTGCTATTTCATTTGCAGTTAAATTTGTTAAGTACATTGCAATCGTGATGTCTTTTAATTACAATTTTCCCCTGGTGTCAGTGTTAGACCGATATTTCAAGCTAATGAATGTTTTATTATTTTGAGTCCTCCACCCCAACTGTGAGAGTGAAATTAGTTTAGTTTAAAAATTATAATTAGTTTCTTTCACTTTCTGCATTCATTCGGTTCTTTTGTAAAGTACTTGTGTGTGTGTGTGTGTGTGTGTGTGTGTGTGTGTGTGCGCATGTCTAGGTGTTGTGTTTGTGTGTGCTGGGCACTGTAGGTTCGCTCTGAACACACCTCCTCAACTGTCACGCACAATCCCCTTCATGCAAAACGTCACATGAACATAACATTTATTTTTTTTAATAACATTACATTCATCTCATTGGAAAATAGATCGCCAGTCCAATTACAAGAAAACTTCGCATTCCTCTATAGCTAACTTACAATTCACACTGAGTTAAATTTACACACAAGATATTAACAATGAATAGTAAAATTAATTAAGCTTTATTGCTGTAAAAATGTACAACTCACTTCAGCAACAATGATGCTTTATATAGTCACATAATGGCTTATGTAGCCAACACGCACCCCTCTTCTAAAATAGACTACACGTAAACCTACCTTTTAAAAAGGCTTACCTTATCCTCGGGCTGAATGTTCCAGACACTCTAAACTAACCAGTCAAAGTGCAGCTCGGCCGTGCAAACAAACATACTAGAAACACCTGTAATTTGTCAGTCGAATGCAGCTGACCATTGAATCAACATACATTTTGGCTCCCAGCATTGATAAGTTAGAATCACATTACTAACTGTCACGTGTCCAGTTATATTTAACGACCCCGTCGCTATATCAGATTCCCAAGTATCAATATTAGATTATTGTTTCACTTCAATACTAGTGACAGCCGGACGGCCTGACCTATCTTTTCGCTAATATGCCAAAGATTCGGGCTATTACTCAAATGACATAATGACAGATAAATTAGCTGACGTGCCCAAGCTGGTAACGTTATCTCCCGCTTTTTATTAGTTATGATTACAATATTAGTCCTCCAGCTCAGCCCCCATACCAGCTTTTAGTCGATGATTAAAACAAATTAAGCAAAGTGGGTGAAGATAACAAAGTAAAATTTAATAACAATAACAGTAAAGAAAATACATCAATTTCCGATCACGGAATATATGAGAGTTCGTTTATCCTATACTGCCCGATTATTCGTATAAAGTTTGTATTTGACTGATCAGTTTATCTGGAGAGATCACACTTAACTAGAGTCTCACAAAGACTTGTAACAGCTCACAGTGTCCTTGACAGAATGTGACATCACGTTGTGGTTGTCTTCCAGGTATGACCAACTCGGTGTCGAATAGGTGTGCTAGACGTTGTCGTCAGAAGATCCAGAGACCAGTACACCTTCAGATCCTAATGAATAACATTCTTCTATAGCAATCTATAAGCATGAATAATCATTTGAGCTTCATGGCGACAGTGATAGACCACTCTTTACAGGTTTATCACAACTCATTAGCTACACGCTAACTTACAATTCATAAATTCAATGAAATATGTATGTGAATAATAGTGATTCTACTCCTACAATTACATAAATTCATAGATACAATACATCCAACAAGTGGCTTACAGCAATATTCATTAGACAATCACTTGATCTCCATTTAGCTCTACCGGCTACAAATAGTTTAACAATGTGTGAGCATGGCGTATATACGTGTTTATGCCATCTCAACATTCCTTCATAAACGTAATTATCGCTAATGCCACTTAGCTTCTATGAGAGGAAATACATTAGTTCACACAATCATTTAACAAATCACATAATTATTTAACTAGGTCCACAAACAGTTCAATAAATCTAGGTTCAGAGACAGTTCAATTAATCTAGGTCCAGAGACAGTTCGCTTATCTGGGTCTCAAGACAGCTTACTAAATCTAGGTCCAGATGCAATTCACCACGGCAATTCATTAGGTCACCATCCTATACAGTTCGTTAAGTCGAAGCTCCCTGATGCAATGCTGTAGGTCGACGGAGGAGGAGTGCACTAGGAGTGCACTAGGTCGAAACCCTAGGATTTCGCGGTTTCTTCAGACAGGAAGTGGCTATCATTCAGATCCCTTTCTTGCTTAAAAACTGTGTTCTCTACATTGAGTGTGGCCTTTAGGGAGTTCTGTGAACGAAATTTTGCGCTCACTGTCCAGCATTATCCGGTGTTTACCTCTGGAATGCAATATGCCATTGCATGGGTCATTTTTGTCCATACGGTCAATATCACTAATAGTCACATTGTAGCAGATTTAGGTTTTACCGAATTAAAATAAATCAGTTCGCTTCCATCCAGTAATGAATTCTCTTGAAAGGATTGGGAAAAAAAACAACAGATAATAGCTTCATGACTGTAACTGCTGTCAAAGATAAGATAAGACTAACCTTGTAATCTTGTGCAGAACGAATTCTAAACTCTGCATGATTTACTGTAAGTTGAGATTTCAATTATCTGAAATCAAGGTAGGACTTCAAAGTAAAAACACACACACACTAATTCACTTTATATTAACAAACAAAACGGTGTACAGTCTGCATGTGTCGCTGTTAATTGAGTCGGATACCGATCAAAAATTAAAACCACTTTGACGATCGAGGGCAGAAAATGTTACCGTTTGTTGTCAGGTAAGTCACGTTTCCTTTAGCTTCCTAAATTAGCCATTTTCTCCCCCCACCCACCCACAATTCGAGTTTTCTTCATTTTTCCTTCGATATGGACAAGCTGGCACAAACTTGTTTATACCTTAATTCCTTTCACTATATGAAACCCCACCAAGAACTATACACAACCACGAACCCACGCGCGCAATGATGTTCGCACAAGGATATGCCCGTTAATATATACACAAGTGCTCTTGTTTGAGCATATTTACAATGCAGCATGAAATTTAAGAACACTTTTTACACACATAATACAAAAAAAAAAAACCCAACCACACGAGTCGTTGCTTCGGCTATACAGTGATTGCGATGGCGTATGTAGAAAGATGTGACTAATTTAAATGTATATGATAGCATTTAAAACTTCTTTATAGAGACGAAAGCCGGACATATATTTATTTTATGTTCTAGGCGGCATTCACTTTATTTATGTTCTAGTCGACATACATTTACGTATGTTGTATGCGACATGCATTTGCTTATATTTTATGCAGCATACGTTTATTTATGTTCTATGTGGCCTTTTTTTTTTTTTTTTTTTTTAGATTCTTCATTGCAGTCCTGGTATTCGCGGACCTGTGTCGGACGTGTTGCGTCCCCTTAACTTGGTTTGGTCCGGTGCGAGTGTTAAGAACCATGGTCGCGCCAGAAATGTCAGGAGCTGATGTTGTCAGTAAATCATTATTTTTTTTTAAAAATTGTATACGCATAATTTCTTCTTAATTATTTTCTTCTTCTCCGCATCTTTTCTTTGCCCATTAAAACTTATAGATTCAATTGGTGAACGCTTTAACGAATATACACTAAATGTCTTCAAACATCACGTGACTCTGGAATTAAGAGCTAGAACTACAAATACGAGCTGTGAGTACTGAATGGATCGTCGGCCTCTCACTCTAGCCAATCACTTACCAGTCTGATTTTTTTCTCCATCTCTCTTTCTTTAATTAATGACCTACCTAGCACCTGCGGACTTCACATATCCATCAATAGACTTTCAGCGCCATTTGCTTTCTATATGGAATTAATTCAGTGTCGCTTTCAGATGGTCTATTCAGCCAATTAATCAAACGGGTGTACCAGTACATGTATGCTTCTGTAACCACGTGTGTGTTTATGTGTGACCATGCGCATTGATGTTGTTCATCAGAAAGTGTAGAAATTGTGCATGATTGTGTGTGTGTGTGTGTGTGTGTGTGTGTGTGTGTGTGTGTGTGTGTGTGTGTGTATGTATGCGCGCGCTTGTGTGTGTGTGTGTGTGTGTGTGTGCGTGCGTATGTGTGTGCTTGTGTGTGTGTGTGTGCCATTCATCAGAGAGTGGATAGAAATAGTGGGAGATTCTGTGTGTGTGTGTGTGCGCGCGCGTGCTAATGTAATTCATCAAATAGTGGTGTAAATGATAGGTGATTGTGGGGTTTGTGGATAGATGGTGGGTGACAAGTGTGCCAGTTTTTATACTTAATCCCTCTGCTACCCCCACTTCCAGTCTAAACTGACTTGCAATCAACCCCCCTGTTCTAGCAAGTGATGTTGCAAGGATACGACGCCAAACACAAACGGGTGGCGGTAGGGTACACAGATGACCAGGGTGTCTACATTCGTGATGTTTTGGACTACGGCAAGGTCAGTTTCATGAAACTTATTATGGTCAAAACTTGCAAGTGCGTGTAAACTTGAAGGAATCGTGCCCAAACACATTTCCATAATCAGTCTAGTTCAATATAATCAAGAGTTCAGATGTTTGTATGTAATTTTGATGTTCATACACTGGATTGTTTAGACAGATATTTTTATTTGTATGCACCCATCCGCGATTCTTAATCTTTACTGAGCTAGAAAGAGGTGGAAATGGATAGTGTTCTAAAGTAGTATATTGTGCCGTAGCCATAGTGTACACAGGTTTACCATATCAAAAATGCCTTAAGTCACCTCAATGTAAACTTAAACTCAGTAAGCAATGAAACTTTACTCGCTATATTATGCAAACTGTATTTCATTAAGTCAGTGTAAACGTAACTTTAGTGCAGACTTTAACTCAGTAATTCAGTGTAAGTTTTAACTCAGTAAGTTAGTGTAAACTGTAATTCAAATCAGCGAAAACTTAAACTCAGCAAGTCAGTGCAGACTTTAACTCGCGTAGATACAATGCTAGTACACTGAATAACTCTGTGTAAACTTTAACTCAATGAGTCAATGAAAAATATAACTCAGTCAATTGAGTGGAAACTTTAACTCAGCGGGTCAGTAAATTTAGCTCCTTTAGAGTAAAGTTCAGTAAATGAGTGGAAACTCAGCAGGTCAGAAAACTTAGCTCAGTTAGTGTAAAAGCTCAGTAAGTGATTGTAAAGTGTAACTCTTTAAGTCAGTGCAAACTTTAACTCACTGAAACAGTGTAAACTGTACTTCCGTAAGTCCAGATAAAATGTAACTCACTACCTTTACAATCATTTTACACTGTGTGACGGGGGGGTGGGGGGTGGTTAAGAAAATGTTGCAGAAAGACTTAAAGACATAACGTGACCGACCATTCATCTACTCACACTTTAGCGGTGTCTTTGTGTTACAAGTATTCGGCACTTTAAATGATATTTTGAACTTTGATAATCACAAAACAGCTCTTTGAGACCCCCAATCCCGACCTGACAAAGATGCCAAAATTTAAAAGAAAAAACGCAAATATTTATAAGCTTAGGGGTAAATGAAAACTTTATAGACGAATAATGATGGCAGAAAGAATTACAAGATTAAATCAACATGACCTAAACGCGTTTAAACTGTTCGAATTTTCTTTAGAGTTCACTGTACACTAGAGTAAGAGTTTTTGTATATTTTTGTCTTTTACACTTTGACGCGTTGTGACTCTTAATACTTTCAGTGGGTCGGTTTTCGCATCGACCTGGCCAATTAAACATGTAATGCAGGCTGTGGGCTTTTCGTCTGTCAAGGTGACAACGGACTGTTGTCGGCCGAGACCTGATTAATCTGGATGTTCGTTGAGGCACAAGAGAGCAGATAGAATAAATATGGTGCCAGCAGAATGCCGATGGCGTAGACGGGGTAGATAGAGTAGATACGGTGCCAGCAGAATGCCGATGGCGTAGATGGGGTAGATAGAGTAAAACGGTACTAGCAGAATGCCGATGGCGTAGACGGGGTAGATAGAGTAGAACCACCTCTCGTACCGTCACAGACTTTCTGTCAGTTGTTACACAGTTTAGTCGCTGTGATGTCCATTTCACTTAATTGCATTTTTACATTATCGATTCAAGGTCTTTAGCAATAATCTCGCTGCGATTTAAAATATATAAAAGTACAAATCCTAGAAAGAATCAACTAACATCATCATAGATTCTAATTTTCGAGAGATTAGGTCGATATTAATATACTGAAAGCGGATAAAATAAATATTTAAAATTTCAAAAGAATACGATTAAAGCATATTATTGAGTCAAAACCTACATTAATAAGGGCTGATTGACTGATTTATTGATTCGTTCATTGTTTGATTTTCTCAGGGAATCGAATTGATTATTAAAGGCAATAGGTGGAACCCATCTGAGGAGAAATGTACAAAGTACATACTGAGTGGAACATGGCAGGAGGCATGCATACCCGGTACAGTACCTAACCAACGACAATTTGCTGAAAATGTGTCATCACAGACTACACAAGTACCCAGTACACTTTGCGACTCTTATCTATTCACTAGCGGGTTTTTATCACGAAACTGAGTCACAAAGAGAAATTATACTAACACGAAAACAAACAAACAAATATTTAATCCGTCCATCTCTTCCCACCACCACGCGCGCACGCACGCACGCACATACATACATGCGCGCGCACCCACGCACAAACACATACAGGACTGGATAACAGATAGCATCGTTTTGACCTAACTGCGCGACCTTTTTCATTTTAAAATTTATCAGGACAGGTTCAGAATATACTGACGACTCAAGTTTAATTACAATTAATTATTGGTCCAGTTTAAGGAGAATGTTAAGGAGATTATTTTAGATTGGCTGCTCTTGTACCGACACCACTGTATATGTCATATTATTATTAGAGAACCCAATAATATATTTTCACTACGGTTATACTATCAAAGAACCCATAATATACTTCCAACAAATAAAAATAATAGCAGAGAACTCATAACATACTTACACGACTGTAATACTATCAGAGAGTGCATCAATATACTTAAACCACTCTAATAGGCTACTATCAAAATTACAACTGTTGTTCTGACACCTGTTTATAACTTGTAATAATCGCAGACGATTTTGTTCTGACACCACATAAAGCAAGACACCGCTTTAATGTCCATAAGATGACCCATTGTTGAACTAATGTCGCTTGCAATAGTATTATTAGATAATCTACCATTCTTATTGTAACAGTCTGATGGTTCATAACTTAATGACATCCCGTCAGCATTTTCAAATGATCCAATTTTTGGCTGACGACATCACTCATTGTAACAGTCTAAAGGGCTCACAATTTAATGACAAGACTTTAGTCATTTCAAATGATCCAATATTTGACTGATGACGTCACTCATTGTAACAGTCGAAAGGGCTCACAATTTAATGACAAGACTTTAGTAATTTCAAATGATCCAATATTTGACTGATGACGTCACTCATTGTAACAGTCTGACGACTCACAGTTGAATGACATCACTTTAGTAGTCTCAAATGACCCATTACTTGACTGATGACAACACTCATTATAACAGTCTGACGACTTACAATTTAATGACATCACTTCAGTAATATAAGTCTCGTGTGAACCACTAACGTACATTCGCTGTACTTAATAGTCTCAAATGATTTTTTATTGTTTAAACACTTGTATTATGCATGCACTGACACTGTAATAGTTTCAAATGATCCTCTATCGTTTTAACACACCTGTATTATTGTATATACTGTCAGCCAATGCGACGCTGAGCGGTAACATCTACATGGGCCACCCACCCCAGCAATATTACAAGACGTTAAATGCCCATGTCTACAACCTGGAGCAAGGCACCCTCAAGGGCAAGGTCATGGTAGCACGGGATACTTGTGGCCTGGTCGGCGAAGTAGTGTATGACCTGAGCGATCCAGGTGACTTGAATTATTAGTTCACATGTTTATCTGTATGCGATGAACAGTCGAGCAGTAATGAAGACAAGTAGACCTAAGTAATTCAGCGTTGAAGATCATTCACAGATATACAGAAAATTCAATAAGCGGGCTTTGCAAAATTTGCTCTCATAAATAAAATACCCAGAATGCCTTTAGCAAATGTTGACAATTCAAGAGTGTGATGTAGTCTGAAGATGGGGCACGTCGATCGCCATACTTAATTTTCCTCCCTAATTCCCCGAATTCCGCCATTACTGGAGGAAGGTAACTATGTGTTGAAGTGGATACTGACATCGCAATTAAAAATAATTATTCCCGTCATTCCCATCAGAAACTGTTTATCCCTTTGGCAGACGATTGAAAGCTGTTCAAGATCACAGTGTCGCGAAAAGGAATTAATCACGCAGAACGATAAACCGTTCACGCATAAATGTCTGAACAACTGACGTAACGAGTCCGATATGATGTTATGAAACCTATGTTCAGTATCTCAGTACGCTCGCGACGTATGTTCACAGTGCTAGTATTTCTATGTTCAGTATGGTTAAGACATATATTCAGAGTGAAAGTATTTCAGTGTACAGTATGCTTAAGACATATACGTTCACAGTTCTAGTATTTCTATGTTCAGTATGCTCGTGATATATGTTCACAGTGCTCTTATTTTTATGTTCAATATGCTTAAGACATATGTTCACAGTACTAGTATTTCAGTGTTCAATATGCTTAAGACATGTTCACAGTACTAGTATTTCAGTGTTTAGTATGCTTATGGAATATGTTTACAGTGCTAGTATCTTTTTTGTTCAGTACGCTCATGACGTATGTTCACAGTGCTACTATTTCTATGTTAAGCACTCTCATGACATATGTTTATGGTGCTGGTATTTTTTGTTCGGTTCACTCATATATTACAGTGATGTGTTCAGTTTCTGATAAAATTAATGCAAGGCAGGTCAAATAAAACAAACAACTCATACCTTGTGAGAGTCCCATGACAACTGGTTCTGTGTGCAGCTGGGGCGAAAGTCATTAACAGACTATACGTCAACCAGAGTTTGGATGACAATGAAGACTTCTTTAAACCTCCAGTGAACGTGACCTGTATTCCGGATGTGGTAAGAATAGCTTGACTTGTATCCCAGATGTGGTAAGAATAGCTTGACATGCTACAGATATGGTAAAAACAATTGGACCTGTGTCCAGTAAGAATAGCTGGACGTGTGTTCAGAATGTAGTAAGAATAGCTTGACGTATTCTGGATGTAAAAATAGCCTGGCATGTTCTGGATGTGGTAAAGAATAGTTGGTCTTGTGTTCCAGATGTGGTAAGAAAAGCTCGACTTGTATTCCGGATAGGGTAAGAATACAGGGTGGCCCAAAAGTAGGTTTACAGTTATTAAACTACCTTTTATATGGTTGAAGTTTGAAGAATGATGCAATGTTGAAGGAGGACATTTTGAGCATCTGAGAGATTAAATTGTTTATGTTTATGTTTATGTTAACAGGTATAACGAATTTCCCGCTGTTCTAGTGTTGAATTTTCAAAAAATAGTACGCGATAACTGTAAACCTACTTTTGGGCCACCCTGTATATTATGCATTCATATGTAGAAAGAATAGCTTTTTTAATGGAAGTCAACTAATCACATTTCAACATCATAATTAATTATGGTTGTGGATCTGTGTGTGCTCAAGCTAAAAAAAAAAAAAAGAACTGGACAGATTTTCACTGGACAGTAAATTTTATGCAGAGGTTCCTTGAGACCTAAAATTACTTCAAAGATTCCTCTCGTGTAAAAAGTTGAGAAAGGCAGTTCTGTGATATATTTTAATGATGCACAATTCTAATAAGCTATTTACTTAATTCATATCTCATTACATTTTGTTAATAAATAATTATTTATAATTTATGTTTAAGAATGAGTCTTAGATTCATAATTATAGATGTTATTTTATCAATTATGCCTTTTTTCCTCCTTTGACTGGCTAGTGACATGATTTTATCCATGACCCACTTGTACATCCATGTTTTCTGTGACTATTCCTTGCTGACAGAGAGTAGGGTGATACACACACACACACACATTTTTTTTTTGTCTGTCTGTCTGCAGAATCCACCCTACATTACAGCTTGGGAACGCTTGCGTCTGTTTGGGTCATTGATAGCCTGGCCTTGATAATGCTTACACTGGAGAGTTGTACTGAGTCGATAGTGACCAATGAATTTTAAAGAGTGATAAAAAAAAGGGGGGGGGGTGGAAGCAATAATTAAACTGAATGTATATGATTATGAACTTCCTGTCTGAATTGACTATTACTTTGCTGTACAATAAAAATGAATGCATATACTTGTGCATCAATTCCTTAGCTTTCTTTAAAGTTTATAATGAAAACACAACAAAGCATATTCATAAAAATAATTATCATCTACTGGAGATATGTAGTACAGTTATTTTAATAAGTTTTAAAACCTGTGGATAATAAAATGGAAAGTGAATAAATTTTTATAAGACTGTCAAACTTGTGATGGTTGTAATTCAGAATAATTTCACACATACAGTTAAATCAAATAATAAATAAATTAACAAACAACAATGGGGAAAAAAGTATTTTCTAACATAGTCATGTTTCTAAATATTCTTATCTCTGATCTTGCTTGGATTGTGCATCTGTTTTGCAAAGGTATTATATGCTACTGTTTATGATTGTTGTCTTCAGCTTTGTGTTGCAAAGATTTGCCTGCCATACCTTTATAAGGTAAATTATATCTTCTGATGGCCTAGCACAAAGATTTGCCAGCCATACATTTATAAGTTAAATTATATCTTCTGATGGTCTAGCACAAAGATTTGCCAGCCAGACCTTTACAAGGTAAATTATATCTTCTAATGGTCCAACACACAGGTTTGCCAAATTGACCCTGATAATGTGCAATATACCTACTCACAATATAATACAGGTTTGCCAGACTGCTCTTGTTTGTTCATTTGTATCTTTATTAGAATATCGGGCTTCAGGGATGATTAAAATTCAGAATTTCTGGCTTCAGTGATTGAAAATTATGAATTTCTGGTTTCAATGACGATTAAGTCTTCAGTTATGATTAAAATAAAATTTTCAATTCTGTTATCACTGCCTGTATTTCCAAGGTGGTGACACTTGTGTTCCATTAGCTGACTCACTCATTTCCTGTACTTGATTCTTCTTGAGTGGACATTTTTTATGGTTTCTACAGTCCTTAGTCTAGTTTCTAGTCTATGATCTCTAGTCTAGTTTCTAGTTTATGGTCCCTAATCTAGTTTCTAGTCTATGGTCTCTAGTCTAGTTTCTAGTTTATGAACTCTAGTCTAGTTTCTAGTCTATGGTTGTGCTATTTTCTTATTTGCATTGTGATCATAAAGCTGTTGTGATGAGATAAGAACTGTTTTAACATCTCAATTTTTTTAATCAATATTGTTGTTTAGCACTGTTTAAAACAAAATCCTATTCTTGAGTGTATGAGGCTTTGACTGATAAAGAGGAAATTAGATTGTTTGTTATATATGAACAAGTATTTATACTAGTCTATAAGATGATCACAAAAGAATACTGGCACTAAGATGAAAACATAAATAACAGTGGCCACAATCTAAAGCTACACCAGAGAGATGAAAAGAAAATAAAGCCAACCAAAACTTCAAACAAGTTTTTACAACCACAGCACAACCAAGCTAATGCAAGAGAAGGAATCAGACAGCCGAACATGCCAAGCGGTGCCCAGCATCAGCAAGAATACCAACAGCAGCAACACTAGCCTACTCGCTACATCATCACCACCGTCTCCTACTCTTCCATCAAAAGGTTTTACAGATGAAAGCCACTGACAAAACCAACAGACCTCAGGGCCAGCTTGCTCCTTGCACCACCATCACTTCAATCTATGGCTACAAACATTTTCCAGAATGCCACCAACAGTGAGCCCCACTATCACAAACAAAAGCCAACTGAACTTTACTGGAAGCTACCAGAAATGCATAATAATAGATACATGCTGAAAGAACTGCTAAAGCTAAGCAACAGAGTGACTGCTGCAACTTTTAATTGCTCTTGTATATCTCTCAAACTAGCTCTAATGGTTTGACAAGGCAGTCATCTCTCAAATAATATCTACTTCCCTCCAAAGATTTTTCTATTTCTTCTCTCTAAATTAAACTCTTCTAGGCTGGGAAATCAACGAATGTTGGTAGCAGATGTTAAGCAGAGGTAGATATTAGGTGCCAACTGAATAATTATTGAAACGTGTTAATTTTACTCAAACCAATTTAAAAAATAAAGAATTTCAAATTAACACAAGGAATTTGTTAGTTTTTCTTGAATTTCTAGTCATGTTATTCTGTGGTGGCAGTCAAGTTTAAAGCAAAACTTTTTCCGTGAGAATTCAAATAATAGTTTGAGCTACTAAGAATATGTCTTTATAAATAAAATAAAAGACAAATGAACAAATATAAAGGTTTTGGGCATGCACAATTACAACTCAGCCACACACCTAATATATATTAACAAACAAAACTCAAAGAGCAAATAACTCTCTTGTTTATTGATTCCTAGTCTCCATTCTTGACTCACATAAACTTTCCAAGGTACAATGTATAAATAAAAAGAAACAATTTAGCCTTATCGTCAGGCATCAATGAAAAAAGATTTGGGTGAAACTGAAATGTCCTCTGTAATACAGATCAACAAATAAAGAGTTTACAATTCACAGCCATTTTATTATATTAGAGTATATATCAGAAATTAACATAAAAAAATACTTACTTATAATATTGAATAGTACTAATGACACGCTACAATTATTTCTCAGAAATAGACGTACTCTACTAGGTGAATAAAACTAAATATGATGATTAGCACTACTTGCCTGTATTTCATAGATGTCCTTTCAATGCCTCCCTTACCTAATTAATAACAAGACAATAGAAAAAGAAATTTCAAACCTAAGCCATTAAAAGTTGTATCCCTTGAGTTGTACCTCAATGAAAAAAAAGATATTCCTCATTTCCTGAATTTTGTTTTCAAACAAACGTAAAATAATCTGACTTGTTTCCAGTTTAGATCATTTAACAAATGTGATCAATAACTTTGATTTGCCTAATATCTATGGCAAACTTTCCTGCTTGATTAACTATCACTAAGAAATTGTTTTACAAGTTGTTAAAAGCTGATGATTTAAAATAAGTATTAATGTAGGCCATATCTGGCATTAAAAATATCAATCTTTAAGTACACACACACACATATATATACAGCTTTGTCAATTAATTAAAAAATATATTTACTGCAAATATTTTTAATAAAGGCAATATTTATTCCTAATCTAATAAATTAACAGTCTGTTAAAAAAAGCAAAGAATGAATTGGATATGTTCATAAAACAGGAGTGGAATGTATAACAAGAAAATTACAATGTACATTTCTGGACTAGTGCAGCCAGAACCTACACATTTAAATATGAATTGAGTACATATCTAAAGTAGTCTTGTCTTGAATGTCAACATATGTAAGATTTAAATACTTGAACTACTCATCTACAAATAGCAAACACAACGATAAAAACAAAATAACATTCATTATCAAAATATCAGAGCAATATTCACAAACTTTACCTGATTTCATACTTTCAAATATTCTCTCTCAACACCCGTTATTCCATTGCACTAGCATTAACTGTTTATAAGATTTATATTGAATCACTAGTCAAACTGTTTTCAAATGACAATCAAAATTAATAGCAAACATGCTCCTTTACAGACATTCGATCAAGTTTACATAAATGACTATAATAAAGACTTTACTTTTGCTTTATTTCATAAATGCTGATGATATAAAGTGAACTAATTTACACAGCAAAGTCAGACTCTTACACTTGTCCCTGAACACCAGATATAGATATTACATAATTTTCAATATACCCTGCAAACTAATCTAAGTGTCAAAACAATTATTTTGCAATCTGAGCACTGGTTATTCAGGTCCAACAAGGATCAGATGAAAAAAATGAAGTTGTTCAGAGTGGTTGAGTTTTCAAGGAAAGTAAAATCAAAGCAACATTTTTTAATATGTCATTATCTAATAAACATACATTGGTTAAAAATAAAATGACAGAAAATTCATTTCCAAGAATTAATATTAGAACTATTGACTTATCTCACGGAGACACCTTTTTTTATTTGTCCTTTTTGAAGGCAATGCCTTTAAATTCAAATGTAGACCACTATTTTCATAACTGAATATATTATCACGTTTTAAAAAATATTGTTCTAAAGATTTATTCAACAACAAAAAAACTGCATGTTGTGCTGAAAGAAGAAGATGCTGATAAAATGACCATTCTCATTAAAATAACAATCAAATGCACTTCTGAGAGTACTATATACACATATGACAAGCTTACAGATAATGACAAATACAAATCACAGTTCATAAAACCCAAACCTTCCCAAATCTTTCATCATAATGCATTTGCCAGCAATGAATTTACAAGACTGTAACACGACTGTTTCACAAACAACAAATTCCCATCACATATCAGCTATTACATAAGTAACATATAACTATACGTAGGTTGTCAATATGCTCTTCAGTTGCTTGCGAAGCTTTTAGGTTTCAAATCTTTCCCCTCTAGTTGTCGTCCAAGGTACTCCCTAGTATACAAAATATTGCAAGAAAAACATCTCAAAATAAATAAATGAAATATTTTCTAAAAAGTAGTTAATAAATGAAAGGCTTTTTCTTATAAAAATAAACAAAACAAAAAAAAATCACCTTAAATATAAATAGTAACAAAAAAATAAGTAAATAAATAAAAATTAAAACAATACTAATAAAATGAATATTAAATAATACACAAATAAATAAAACTTGGAAATCTGAATTAATAAATGAAAGAAAAAAAGTAAGCTCTCAATTGACTGATTCTCAAGCACCTAAATTTTCATGCAAGTAGCCTCAATTTCAAAGAAAAATATTTCCTTATTCAGCCTATAAATCATTCCGCTGCTTCACAGTAGTTTACCCAGTTACCAGTAGCATTCATGACAGTTTTCCTAGTTACTACCAGTAGTATTCATGGTAGTTTCCCCCAGTTACCGCCAGTAGCATTCATTGTAGTCTTCCCACACAACCAGTAGCATTCACGGTAGTCTTCCCAGTTACCGCCAGTAGCATTCATGGAGCTTTTCCAGTTACCATCAATAGCATTTGTGACAAGCAAAAGTTGCCCGCACATATCTGAGATAATTAATGTAATGAGTAATGCGTGGGACATAGTGAAGCAATCAGCATTTCCCATGCATAGGGTTGGTGAGTTAATGTAAAAAACACCTATAAAATTAGCAGCAGATGACTTAGGTGGGTGGCAATGATGCCCCAGGATGACTTGTAATCTAAAAAGCCACACACAGGCATCATTGTTTGTAAAGCACTGTAGCATAAATTCCCAGCCAATTTCCCCTCTCAGTACTTCGATACTTTGTGATCAAGTCCAGTCTTAAAGGTGGATTGAGAGCTGTGGTGAGTTATCTGATTGATAAAGAAAGAATGAGCTTTTTGTATATTTAGAACTATTGATTTTTATGGTTCTGAAATTTTGAATTGATATTTCTGTGGCTTATAATTAGAGAGATTCTGTATATAATATACTGTTGAGTATTTGACAGTTTCTAATGGAAATGTTAATTGTGAATTTAATTGTGATTATGTCATATTTATAACCACATGTATGAATGATGGTTAATGATTTTATTTGCAGGAATATAAGTTTGAGAATGCTTATGGAAGATAGGAGTGTAGAAACATTTTAGACCTAAATCTTAGCGCTGTGCCTTGATTGAAAGTGCGCCTTTCTTGGACCTCTACACGATGAGTAGTCCGCTATTCACTAAAGTGATCTGCAGTATTCTACGTGAGTTGCATCAGTATGGGTATTCTGACACCAATCACTTTACTTTCAGCAACAGGGTTGCTGGGGTTCGACTATGGTAACTTCCATGTGAGAACCAACACAGTGGAGTTTGGCTTGACTAGATCATGGAAAACTTCAGGACGAAATTTCTTTGGAACAGTTCGGGTAGCATGCTTTAGCTCCATTATCCAAGCAACACTTGTAGTGAAAAAAAAACAACTGTGCCTGTGATGGCTTGCAATGAAACAGGTCACGAAATTTAACTGTTGTCTTTTCTGAGTGATGAAACTCATAAGTCTAGCATAGACTATTCATTTGATTACTTATTGTTAGGGTATAGACTGCACAAGTGCTAGATATTTTCTGAACATTTATCCTTAGTAGCATATAAATGTCTGTTTTATATTTAACTTACTTTCGTTTGAATGTTATGATTGTTGATTAATAAATTTATTGTTAACCTTTTATTACCTTTCTTATGCATACTATTTACATTGTATGTTTGGAGTAACGGTGGGTGGATGGGGTTCTTTAATAAAATTTAAGTTACTCCTTTAGTAACTTAATAGTAATTTCTTCTGCATGTAGAAATTATGTATCAGTAGAATGTCTATATATCTGAGGAAAAATTAGAGTTCTACAATGCCAGGGGATCCACCAAGTGCAACATAAGTTGAAATCTTACCAGGAATTTACTTGAGAATTCCTGCCACTTATAATTAGTTATGCATTATTAAATGACAGAATATTCATGCTAAATAATCATAAAAACATAGGCATTTTAGCCACAACATTTAAGGCAGTTTTCCTAGATACCACCGGTAGTATTTATGGCAGTAGATACTACCAGTAGCATTCATGATAGTTTTCAATTACAACCAGTAGTACAGTCTTTCAGGACTGCTTGCTTTCGCTGATGCTATTAACTCATTAAATAGCAGCTGGAAATCGTTTGGTCAAGTTATATACTGTATTAGTTTCTATATCACTATTATCGGTATATTTTCATTCAGTTTATTTGAAATCATCTAGAAGTTCCAATCTGTGTATGCTCACATGCCATGCAGTAGCTCTTGTGGCTGCCACTAGCAGTTGGATATATTTCATTGTTCCTGATGAAGGCATTGTTGAAGAAATAACTACTTGAATTTGTGACCAGGTATATTATTGCTTAATAATATTATTCACTGAAAACAGCCAATGATGAAATCAACAAAAGAATGACTAAATAACTTATATATAATGATCCAGTAAAATGAAGGTAATGAATTTAATTACAATATATGTATGAATAAAAATGCATTTGATTTACATATTTAAAAAATAATCCATTATACATATTGAACTATTGGGGAAAAGTGTATTTTCAAAGATACTCTCAATATAAAAAGTTTAAAATAATAAACAATAATCAGCTGAACACTATGACAGACAGATAGAAAGATAATAGAGAGGTATATGTATGTAAAAACACGCACATACTTATGCTATAGTAATCATCATATACTTGGAAATATTTACTTTTATTAATTGGTAAGCTGTCTTCATTTACATATTTTATTTTTTAACTGAAATTATAAACCTTCTCAAAAGAAAATGTTAAATCGCTTTGCAAATTAGAGAATTTAGTTATCTTAGCAAAATTTAAATTTGCATTTAAAACTGGCTAATTGTGTTACACCATCCTTCCAACTAAATTTAACATCATGCATTTTGAACTAGCCAATTGTATTGATCCATCTTTCCAACTAGATTTAACATCATTATGTATTTAGAACTGATCAATTTTATTTAATCATCTTTGCAATTAAATATATCTTGCATTACAACAAAACTAAAGGGTGGTGGGAGGGTTCAGTACCATTATTTTCCATCTGAAATTGACATTTCTCTACATTTAGAACAAAACTTTTAATTATCTTTCCAATAATATTTGCATCTCTTTGCATTTAAACCAACAAAAGTATTTTTATGGGGAAGAGGAGGTATTTCTAAAAAGAAATTTCATATCTTTTATATTTAAAACAAAACTAATGATTAATTTGTTTGGGAGGATTAAGTCCTCTTCATGACAAAATTTGTTATCTGCTTGCAATTATTAAAAATATAATGAATGTTATGGCTATTTTTATTTTCAGGGAACGGTAGTCATCTTTACAAAACAAAATATTTTATGGAAAGCGATTTTGTGCAACAGATCAATGGACTATGTAAACCGTAGAAGTCCAACTTGATTCAGAGCAACAAATACACAATACCATGCCCCAAACTGTAAACAAATACTAGGAGATAACATCAAAATAACTGTGACCCCTTGGAAAAAGGAAAAGGCAATTTAAAAAGTAAGGAAAAAATGTGTAACCATTTCTCAAAACAATAAAGCATTCAACAAACTTACAATGATGTAATTAAATTAAATCAATCAAAATTAATTTATTAATTAAACTCTTTTATGAAACAACAAATACAAAATATTTTTTTAAAAATAACTTGCAAATGTCACTTGTCATCCACGATCAATATTTGAAATATTTACTAAACCTGCCACCTCTTGCAATACCTTTATTCAAAATGAATAAAGAAAATAATCTGTGAATCAGTCTAAATTATTTTTCTCCCATTTAAAAAAATATATTGATTAACAAGTAAAAGATAAAATAGATGAAAACTAAATTTAAATTAAACTGGGTTAATTTTGTAGGATATTAGTAAAAACCTAATTATTAAATATGACAGATTATTTCATTTGTGAAGGAGTAAATTTACTTGTCCCTATTTTAAAAATTAATTATTATAAAGTTTGTTAAATGTCAACATGACATGACCTTCGGTTTCTGCACATGACAATATTTTTTGTAATTACCAGGGTTAAAATAACAACTCAGGTAAAGAATATGCTAGAACGTGCTGATGTAATCTGAACCAGTCCAAAGTGGACTTTTTTTTCTATCCAATAGTTTAAGGTTTACAAATAATGAACTAGCCAATGGGTAGAGAGACTGAACTTACACTACTGAAGAATGTTCTATATTCTGATCACATTGATTTTGACGTACTCAAGTCCGGTCATGAAAAGGCAATCGTTAGCTTAATGGTGAGTTAACTGATTGATTGTGAGAGAATGGACTTAGAAATATTTCATACACTTTGCTAATGATATATTATGTTTGTAATTTAATGTAAAGATGTATTATGTGAAAAGACTATTATTTCTACAGTTGTGAATTATGATACTTATATGTAATATGTTAAACACATGACATTATTTCTAGCAGAAACTTGATTGTAATTGATTATGTTGTATTTATTATGTTGCATGGATGTATCGGGCTAATAAATACTGTTGCAGGAATTGTAACTGAGAATGATTGTAAGAAAGAATGGAGAACAAAGATGATTAAACTTGGAACTTAGCCCTGCTTTCTGATACAATGTTTCAAATAGGAGCAAGCCTTTTTCTTTTTTCCAATTCTTCTTTGTATGCTTGTGGTGGATTTGAGAAGTTTCCATCCTGGAATGTGGCAGTTATGAGGATTCATTGCAGCATTGTTTGTGTGCATCTGTGGGTGTGTCTGAATCTACTGTGGAACTTTCTAGCAAAAGGAGTGTTAGAAGTTTTGTTACTGTGTTTGTCTACTCAAGAAGCTAATACAGCGATGTGCCTAGATTTAGTCTTGAGAGATCTACAGTGTTGGAACATTCTACAACATGCTTAGCAGACACATGGAAGATTGACTATTCTATTGTGAACAATAAATTTGTGACACTGTTATGAAATGACATGAAGTTGATTGTTGTGGCTTATGTCATTGAACGGGTTATGTACAAACTATTATCATATCACTCTATAACTCCATTTCTTTTATGATAAGAATAGCCCTCTGATTTATTTTTTTTAATACCACTGACAGCTGAATCATGTGTTAAGATATAAGACTGAATAAGTATTGGAATTACTTGAACTTTGTTTCACGGAATATTGATGTCAAATAACCTTCTCATTGTATTTGTATATATGTATATTTGATTGTTGATTTAATAAATTTATTATTATTACTTATATACAGGTGATCATTTCTCACAGACCAATTAAGCATGTCATCTTGCAGGGAACATTTTTCATCTCAAATTAATTATCTATATTTTATAACAACTGTGGAATCAATGGGAGAAATGACTGTTTATTAAATCTAAGAGAGCAATAAATTCATCCTGTTTTTCATTAAGAAAGGAAAGGGGAAAGGGGCCCACCATAGACATGGTAGAAAAATAATTTCTTTAGATAAGTTAATTAGTCAATGCAAACAGAAAGGTTAAAAAAAAAATGTCCTAATTAGGCATCAGCAAAATGTAAGTTATCTTTTTCATACTAGATAATATTTGTAACATTTAAGAGGGTAACATGAATCAAAAGTGCTGCAATGGACCGTGAATTTATGACCACTGATAGATCTAGCTCAAGAAACATAACAGAATGACAATATAAACAGGAACTCATAATACCATTCAAGATCTAAAGAAATAAAATAAATGTCATACTTTCAAAACATAGAAGGACCTATACTCCTAAGAAAAAGATGTTTCTGATTAATGATGCAATGGTACTCACTTTTCAAGCAGTGGGTCAGTTCGCCTAAATTAAATCCGTAGACAGTAAATTCAAACTTCTTATCACAAGAATATCAAATAAACTCATTTAAATCAGGGATCTCAAACTGTGTCCACATAGAGCACAATTTAAACAAATTTGTAAAGTTCTCTTTAAAAAAATAGCAATTAATCCCAATGAAGATGACAGATTTGATCATAGTGAAAAAAAAAAAAAGATGGTTGCAGTAGTGTTTATGTTGGAGAGAATGAAGAATTTTATTTGACATTATAGAGTTTTAGATCACACCATTTGAGAATCACTGATTTAAAACACTTGCAAATCTGGAAAATGAATACTTTAGTTAAAGTCATACATTATCATGAATTTGAATTCACAAAAACAGACATGAATGTGAATACAAAAGACAGGTACTGATATTAACAATGAGACAGACATTGATGTTAAGGCAGAGAAGGACATGAATGTGAATACAAAAGACAGTTATTGGTATTAACAATTTGACAGACAATGACCTTAACAAAGACAAACATGGATGTGAATACAAAAAAAAACAACAACCAACAAAATCAAAGACAGACATGGATATGAACACAAAAGCAGGCATTGATATTAACAATGAGACAGATATTTGAGGTTAACACAAAGACACACATGGATATGAACACAAAGATAGACATTGATATTAACAATGAGACAGATATTTGACGTTAACACAAAGACACACATGGATATGAACACAAAAGGCAGGCATTGATATCAATGGACACTGATGTGAAATCAAAAATGAACTTGAAGACATGGTTGTTAAAGAAGGAGAGAAGCACTGACAAAAGAAACTCATCAATTATAAAATTAACTGTTCAAAGAAAAATTATATCTGACAATGCCTGCTTTAATAATAATACTTTTACCCCTACCTTTTACACTGTCAGTAATGAATAGGCACATTTTTTCTTCTACATGCATATCAATTCTGTAGGTGGAAAACTGTACAAACTAAGTAAACTAATGATACTTAAAGGGGTATTAAAGGTCTTCTGACACAAGAAGTCAAAGAAATGACATCACGTGGTATGACAAAGGGCAGTACAGTGGTCAGCTTACAAAGCGATGGATAGTATGTTTAATGTATTGTAACATTACAAGAAAACCCACACCAAAGCTGTTCTGAAAAAGGGATTGTACCACAACACTTTCAAACTATACCTCATTGTTCAACCATTGTGGTGGTGGCAGTGGGAGAAAATAATTTTAAATAAATGAGAGGAGGAACTCACCAATTATGCACCATCAACTTCTGCACAGCCAACAATGCTTCATAACGAACATTGGGATCATCATGAGTTAAGTACTGCATCACCATTTGCTTGGCTCCTATCTGCTCTACCACGCTGAAAGCATTTTAGGTGGCCGTTTGAAACAAAATGTGTTATTAATGTGCTGAGATCAACAAAACAGATTCATAATTATAAACTGAATTCATTTTCTGATGAAAAAACTTCTGAATGCAAGTGCCTTGCTGAAATTGTAAATCACACAAATTAAACTAAGTCCTAGTCCATATTTAAAATCAAATTAAAAACAGACGGCATGTTATGCTGAAACCATAACAGGAATCATTATTATGTCACACAAAATAAAACACGCTAAGACCTAGTACATATTTAAAATATAAATTTGCAATATAAATATGATGCCTTTAAACACATCACCTAGACACGATTACAATAAATATTTTTTTTAAACTCTGGCAAATTTTACCAGTCATGTTATTACTTCTCAGATGCTAGCTCTTCAACACAGCAATCAATAGAGTTATTTAGTAGTCTCTTTCAGGGTGAATATGAAAAGAGGTTCTAATAAGTATCATATGTCTTCATTACTAAATGCCTTCATTATCAAATGTCTTCATTACCAACTGTTTTCATTATCAAATGTCTTCATTACCAACTGTTTTCATTATCAAATGTCTTCATTACCAACTGTTTTCATTATCAAATGTCTTCATTACCAACTGTTTTCATTAACAAATGCCTTCATTACCAAATGTCTTTATTACCAAATGCCTCCATTAACAAATATTTTCATTACCAAATGCCTTCATTACCAAATGTTTTCATTACCAAATGCCTTCATTAGCAAATGTTTTCAATACCAAATGTATGTCTTCATTACCATATGTCTTCACTACCAAATGTCTTCATTAACAATGCTTTAATTACCAAATGTCTTCATTATGATATAAGAATACTGTGCAATTACTTTTTGCCATGTGGATAGTATCGGACATATTCTCCAATATCATGTGCAGCCACGGAGAGAATAAGAGGATCTCTACTGGTTTCCAGCAAACGGACTAAGATCCTAGAGAAAGGACATATAATGTACACTAAAGCAATTAAATTTCCTTTGAAAAGATTTTCTTTTTAATTGTTATGACAGCCGTTAACTCTAAAAAAAAATTTGTAAATACTGATAAAGTCAAAGACTATAAGAAATTTTAAGAATTTAGAAGACAGATTTAATTTGTACAAAATAAAAATGCAATACTACCCAGGCTAAAATTGTATCCATCTTATAACACACCAAAGATAATTCATTATTTCTTAACTGAGTCTCATTCATATAAATTATATTCCTAAAAAGTATTGAGAACAGTTACATAAAAACTGTTTTCTTATTTCAGAAGATGAAAATTTCTTCATTCAGAAGAGCAGCATTCTCATGCCAAAAGAGATTATAATCAAAATATATTCTTACTTTAGAAGTTCATAGTTCTTCTCATTCAGACGAATAGCATTCTCACGCCAAAAGCGGTCTGATTTGTGCACTGGGCTCCATTCCAGCCGACCAGACTTGACCTCATTTGCATACTCATCAAAAGAACTGTATACAGTATGAACATAATACAATTTTTGTTAAATATAAATATGCACTAGTAAGTTGAGCAATAACATAATTTTATGCACACACAAAAAAATTATCTTAAAAGCTAGGTTGTCAGAAAAACCTCTCCAAAGGAAAAAGAAATTTCAATCTAAAAAGAAGGAAGCCTATTCACCTCAAATCCTGAACTGAAGCAGCAAGCTTCTCATTCAGAAATGCAAGGTCTTCCAGAACATCTGGATCATCCACTCTGCGACCTTCCAACAACTCCAGCTGTTTCAAGACTTTGCAGCGGACCATTGCCAGTGCGTGATCCTGGAAAACTTCTTTGTCTTCTGGCTTCTCCAGCATGTTCTGTACAAAACAAACAAACAAACAAGAATGATTTTTTTAACAAACAGCTCTAGCTCAAACAGTTTTGCCTATTCTCCAGAATGTTCTGTAAAATAAAAACATAATGATTTCTCTAAAAAAACAGATCTTGCTCAAAATGTTCTGCCTATTCTCCAGCATGTTCTGTACAAAATAAAAACTTAATGATTTCTCTAAAAAACAGATCTTGCTCAAAATGTTCTGCCTATTCTCCAGCATGTTCTGTACAGGAAATAATGCAGAAAGGAATTCTCTAGCAAACAATGTGGAAATGATTTCTCTGACAAACAGTACTCTGAAACATTCTTTCTAGCATACAGAAACATATAATTAGGTAAGCCATGACAGCCAGTCAGCAAAATATAAAGTTATGCTCTGTAAACAATCTCAGTCTTTATTGGAATATCAGAAGAGTAAACGCATTAAAATGAACTAATTATTACTTCTTTGCAAGTCCACAGAGTAAACTGTCGTACCCTACAAACTATTCTACTTCTATTCATGTGAATAATGTCGTAAAAAGAGATTACTGATTACTTCTTTTGAGCAAGTCAACATATTAACTTCAGTGCCTAACAATCAGTTTTTAACTTTATTTTACTGGAATAATACAATAAAAAGCAAACAAATTAAAAATTAACTCATTACCATTTATTCTTTCATTTTTTATGTACATAGTGGAAGCTGTTTAAGAAAGAGCAGAAGACCAAATTTTATTCTGGATACTTTTTAAAAAATGTTTATGCACTATAAGTGATCATGAATTTAAAAGACTTTTAGAAGATAAAAATTAATAAGCATTTCTTGTTAATGTAAAACTGTTTATCAATATCTAGAAGGAACATACAAGACATAATAAATCATACTAAAAACGAAACCAAAAGCACTATTTGTCAGTATCACCATAATATTATTCCACAGCTTCTTTCCTCCCTTCCCACCATCTTTCTCTAAGAATTTTTAAGTCTTCTGCAGCAATCCCATTTCCAGAATCTTTAGGTTGACAGGAAAAAATGTGTTTGTACATATGTTTCCTATGCACTAAGTATTTGTGAAAATTATTTTATATTTTTTAATATTCTTGATTGGTTCAAAACAACCATGTGAACAGACTGAATAATAATAACATTAGTAAGTAAAACACTTGAAAACTCTGAGCCACATCTTTAGAAAACAAAGCCACTGTAATTAAAACTATATGTCTAAATATTTCAAGAAAGATGTCTATTCTCATTTTGTGCATTTACACTTTTTTTGATTATATTTATTTTTATTTTGTTCACTTTTTTTGTAAGAGTAGGTAACAGACACTCATATTTACAAAGAATTCATGTGCATCAAAAATTATTCTTAAAAAGTTATTCAAGAGATACCTCTTATTCAGAATAGGGGCGAAAAGTAAACGTCTCAAAATCACAAAACTAAATGCATAAAAACTCACCCTGAATGTAGCCAAAATAACACGAGTGACTTTCTCTTTGGCACACTCACTCAATACATCTGCCAGGATAGGAATGATATTGAGTCTAGAATAATAAAAAGAATCAGGCAAAATCATTATCTACAAATGGGATGAGGTAAAAAATGGGGGATGTGTGGTCAATGATAAATGAGATGAGATCAAGAATATGTTTGGTCAAGGATGGTTGGCAAAAGGTCATAGATGAATGGGATAAGAAGGGAAGAAAGAGGTCAAAGATGGTTTGGGATAAAGGTTATGGTGGGTTGAAAGGTCATGGCTGGTTGAAATGCAATCTTATCAAAGGGGAATAAACACACATGAATCCAATGACTAATTTTTTTATCAATTTTCAATACAATATCAGTTGATGTCACTCACAAAATTAAAATAAAGCAAGGTTTTTAGCAAATTGTTCATGATAAATCATAGATGTGAATGCATAATATACACTGAGGTAATAAAATATATTCTTCAGAATCAGTGCAAACATTTTTATCAACCAACTCAGAAAACCAGCACTTTCTCATGATGCACTCAATATTAGAATACTAAAATGTCTAAAGATTATGGTACATAGTTGTAGACTTGTACAAGTGTTGAGTCTCTAAAAGAAACTAATCTGTGTTCTTTCCCTAACAATTCACAATTTTATTACAACTTTTATTCAGTTACCAAGTATCAATTCTCCAGCTTAGTAACTGGAAAATTGTTTTAGTTAAACGTATGTACACTATAACTAGATTAAATTAGTATAAATATCTTTTTCACATTATCAATATATACATATTTAAAATTTAACAGAGTAATTTTTTAAATACCACATCAAGCATGCAAGCATATGTGTGTAGGATGGGTGGATGAAAAACTATTTTGCATATAAGTAGAGCTATAATTCACTCTAAGGGGTCATTAAACTGCATTTATACCCTATATTTATAACTTATAATTATATAAAATGAATAACTTATCTCATTCATACATATAATAAAATATAATAGCGCAAAACTTTTCAGTTTGCCAACAGGAATAAATTCTGTGCTATATAAGTAAAAATATTTTAAAATATTATAAAGTAGTTTAATAAAACTAATTTTATTTTTATTCTTTTAACATTAAGAAAAGGGAACTTTTGACAATGAATACAAGTTTACAACATTTATGTAAAGACTATAAGTGATTTATGTATTCTAATGGTCATGTGCAATTTAATGAAAACATTCTGACGTATAATTAAATTGGCTGACTGAAAATAAATCATGGGTTTACACTCCTGGATATGTCAAGTGGTTCTCTCATTCAATATTAATTTCTGTCTGATCTTTAACTAAGAAATCTTAATTTGTTGTGAAAAAAATGTCTTTACTTGTTCATCTTTTCAACAATCTGGACATTAAAGGAAAGGCACCATAGACAAAAGACGAGCTGGTACTGGATTTGAAATCCCACCTTGTTGCCAGCAAGAACCGAGCAAATTCTACAGGTGGAAAAAGAAAGCAAACAGGCTGAGTGATGTCAGGTTCCACATACAAATATAAACAGCATAGTTCATATATTGTTTATTTTAACAACTATTTGCATTTATCACATATAACACAACTTAAATGAAACAATCATTTTACATCAGCAAAGATTTTTAAAGATATTACTTATAAAATTCATATTTACAAAATTTTGAAAAAATAGTAAGGGATGCAAGCAAATAATAAACCAAATATTTAAATATAAAAATGAAATTCAGATAAAAATATACCAAGAAATGCTCTGGGCAAATAAAATACTCACGCTGAAACTCCTTCAACTTCAACAAAAACTTGCCGGTACCCATCCATTCGTAACATCATCTGAAGGCAACGGGCTGCAGTTTGCAGATATTCATTATTCTGTTTATTAAAAAACAAAATTTTCTAAACTTTATTTTGGTCTCAAATGAGAGAACAATTCATATTTCCTGAGCTTTTAACCAAAGCAAGAAGTGTAGGCACAAACTTAATTCAATCATGAGGAACTGGAAGGGAATTTAGAAAAACAAACATTAATGAGCATGCAGCTTTTGGTATACTAGACTCTTAATATAATCAGATGCAGTTCCAAATGTACGAAAACAGCAGGCAGACAACTTCTACATGGATAAGCAGAAATAATTTACAAAACTGTCTTATCAAAGATGTACACCAGATCTGATCAGATTTTGTCATATATTTAAATGAACTAGTTTTGTAAAGTTATGATTAGGAGGTAGCACTGGCACCAAAGGTTGGTGTTAAATTCTAGAGATGTAGACAATACCAATCTGCAAGTTGACAATCTGTATTTTGTCTCTCTTCTAGGGAAGTAGGTGTTTTCCTTGCATTTCACAAAAATACAAATTAAAGCATATGTAAAAGCTCTGCAAGATGACTGTTCTAGAAAGGGAGATAACACCAGCTGCAGTTTCTGGCTTTCCAATACATCAATGGTTAGAACAACAGAACTCCTTTTCTCTTCTAAATCCCCATTTTTTTTTTTAATAAAAAAAATCACATTTTCTCAAAGTCTGAATTTAGTTTTCTAAAATCAGCCTGATGAAAACTGCAAATTGCTGTCTTCTGTCAGGTAAACCCACAGTGCAACCAGATGACATACCAAATGTACTTGATTCATTTCAATACTCTGCCAGGTTCCTTTTCATTTGATGTTAAAGGGTTAATTAGAAAAATTATTTGAAGCCTTGCAAAACTGTTTGTAAATGGATTATTGATCAATTTTTATTGTACTAATGTAATACAGTGGGTTTTTTTCTACTTTATACATAATTAATTATTTAGCAGGAAATTTTCTTTGTTATTTATGTTTGAAACACTTTTCAAACATATACTTACACTAAGCTGGTAGTTGTCAGCAAGAAAGTATAGCAATGTCTAACTGCAATGGTGCTTAAAATTAACACACGGGTCTACTGGGATTTCAAAGATCTAATAAAAAATGCAAGAGTTATGCCAATTTATGAACAAGGTGAAAGAGAGAGATAAGTATTGTAAATAGAACGAGTAAGAAATTTTCATTTTTTTCAAACTAACAACTGACTCCATGCAGCCTGTAAGACTGGTATGTTGGATTTGGTATTCCTGGAACAAAATTCTTAAAAGCAGACATAATTCCTTCAGATCTATAACTTCCTTTAGTCATAATTTTTTGCTAACCAGCATTCATTAACCAAAATTTCAAGACTGTTGATAGAATTTGACTGAAGACTTTTACAATAATGAAGCAAGAGAGGAATGTGTGATCTAGTGGTTATGAATTCATTTCAAAGAAGTCTAAGTCTCAATGATGCTAACATGCTGGGATTGATTGCACATTTGAGGCATAATGGAGAGAAATCTACAATGTGTATCTAATTAGTCCATAAGAAAAGCCACTTATGTCAAATCTGAACTCCCAAGCATGTTTATATATTAATCATCTAGTATGTGTACATATTAACTTCTTAGTATGTTTACAGATTAACTAACTCCCATAGCTGTTTACATCTACCCTCCCCTTAGTATTTTTACATATGAGGGATGTAGTACTTCTAAATGGCACTGTGAACATGCAGTCCATATGATTCTTGACATTATGGCTATTAGGGACTTCAATTTGGGTCCAATCTGAACTCACCCACCCATCCTTAAGTATGTTTATATTATTAACATCCTGTAGCAAGTGTGTGTAGGAAGCATGTGGGACTACTTCACTAGCCCTTTGAGCTGATCCTCCAATCTTATGCATTAATTCTGAAGACATTAAAATTTCAAGTCATTATCTGGCCCTGCTAGTATGTCTACAAAGGAACACTCTAGTAGAAAAATGTAAGACTGTCTCACCGGTACTTTGAGCTGATCCTTCAGCCACATGAGGTAACTCTGAAGACTTTTCTTTTCCATCGGCTCTTTGCTCCAACATGCAATCTTAGCAATTATGCGACTTGCCTGAAAATTTATTCAAAAGAAATTATAATTAAGAAAAGTGTATTGTCAATTGTGTCATTAAATCTATGTTAAACAAAGAAATTTTGAGAAAATAATAAAACTAATTAATTTATGTTCTCTAAACGTCTTGTAAAGAACAAATACTACTCAGCTTACTAAACTATTTTTATTTTGGTTTGAAAAGTCAACCGCAACTCTCTAGGCAGGTCTCTGCACAACTGCTACTTCTGTATAAAAACCACCTTACAGCCTGTACAAAGACAAGAAGTAGAAGACTGGGGATATTATTTTATTTTGTGCAAAGTTAAGATATCTAGAGGCTGTCAGACCCAAATGTTAGATATTGGGATTACACTAGAATTCTTATCACTCCTTATAAATACATATTCTAGCTGAACAGATCACTCAAGATATTTTGGGATTTGGGGTATTGTTAAGGTATTTAAATTGTCAGACACAAATTCAGTCTTTGGGATTAGGCTGGGACTTCTATTACTACCTACAACTGCATCCTCAAAGTCTTCTCACAAAGTTGCAAAATGGCAGCAACATTAGAATAAACTCAGTTTATAATATATGCATATTTAATCTTTCCTATTATGTTTACTTTTCAATAAACTTCACCACAGTGAATAAGAAAACAATTACCTGATAAACAATGAACTTGTCATTGCGATCCAGAAGATGGAAAAAAGGTTGCCAAACGGACTCCTTGTGCTTGCGAGCAAATTCTTTAAAAATATCAACTCTGGTCTTATCCTCCTGTGAGAGAAAAGTTTTTAAAATTTCATGCAGTTAATAAATAAAACTATTATGATGAATATATAACAACAATACGCACAAAAATTAAAAGAAATGTGCCATTTTCATGTTTGTTATTAAACTTTTCCTCGTGACTATATTTTTTACTTGAATTCTGGTGTTATTCAATTAAATTCTCTTTGAAGATAGTGTTATTATACTATTCAGTAAAACACTTTTTTATTACACAATGAATTAAAGTTCCAAATCCCCCAAATTCACTTATCAAGATATCTCAGTAACAAAACAAACAGATAACACTACTATCATCTTCAATGTGGAAGGGAGACATCACTATGCTTCACATACAGAACACAAACTACTATGAAAAGTAGATATGATCCAAGATGAAATCATTCTGTTGACCATATACATAAAGCAGCTCATGGGCAGAGAGCAAGAAGAATAAATTAAGAATAAATGGATGTAAGGGTTATAATTTCCTAGATTTGTTCACAGCTTCTCTTCCCTTTTTGGCATGTGACGGGACACCCTTTTAAAACTGGCTTGTATGGTTACATAAACATTTGGAGTAAAGGTATTTAGCAATATGGATATATTATCTGTCCTTTCGTTTCGTGATAACATTTTGAAATTTCTACCTGCAAAGCATCATCCAGCATGGTCAGAATGTACTGAAGAGTCTGGTCCTTGGCAATTTTCTCTATCAGTGTGCGGAATATAGCAGCAAACTGGAATCGATATCAAACAATGATTAAGTATTACTCATTTACACACTGAAACAGATCCATTTAAATGTGTCATTATTAACACATACACAGATGCATGTGAACAAATACACTTAATTGCATATATATTTTACAATTGTAGTTTATATAAAATATAATAAAAATCCTTGATATTTTTTTTTTTAAAGGATGCATACCTATAAAGTGTGCAAATGCCCAGAATAGAAGCTAGAGATTTCATTTTATTGCCAAGTGGTGGATATGAAAGTGTGATGTTCAGGGTAATGTTACACATGACACAAACTGATAATCAGCTAAATAAGCTAATTATTGTGTACTCGGCAACAAAGAAACAAATCAAAATTACTCATGTGTAATTCTTAAATTATCAGTGCCTAATGCAAAAGAGAAACAGTGAAAATTATTTATGCTGAAGTCAAGGCTTTGCTATATGTTAATGCTGTTAGGATTTATAACAATGTGATTAATTATACTTTCTTTAACTATTTTATTACGTTATCAAAAACATATTGTATCCTGTTTTTTTTTACTGAGGGCACCAAAATTAAGCTTTTACTCTCGCCATAAATTTTACCTGCTGAGGGTTGGCATTGACAAGAGTGGCTCTGATCTCTGGATTTGCCTTGTCAAAATTTGAAATGAAAGTGTATACTTCATTTGATATCATCTGCCCCCTAAAACACAACAAAAATATGTCACCGTTAATAAATAAAAAGAAATTCCATGAAATACAGTAAGCAAATAGCATATTATAATAAAATTACTGTGACTACAAAAAATTCAATACTGGATACAAATTATATATCTGTCACTACAAACAAACTAAACAGTGTATTGCAAATTGTTATATCTTTATAGATGGCATATTTATATTTGTATCAACATTTGACAATAATGGTCATAAATACACAAAATTAATTAATTGTAAATTGTATGCTAATTGCATTTTTTCTATCAATGCAAACTTTAAAACTCTGTTAGTATATAAAGAAGTTACTATATAACAATCTAAATGCATTTTTTTATTTTTTACTGGGTTAACAAAAAAAATATAAACAAAAAGAATTAAAATTTCTGCTAACAGTAACATGCACTGTAATGTTATAACATTACAACAACTATAGCTGGATATATCATTATATGACAGTAAGTATGCAATTAATTAACCAAGACAGAAATAAAAACTTCTCAGTATCCAAAAGCAAACAAGTAATAAATGTAATAAAATTCAAAGGTTTTCATATAATGAAAATACATTTAAATAATACAGATTATATGATATTAATTTAGTTCAGTTTATCAAAATGGAAAAGATGCATGTGAACCTGTGAAATCTGATCTAATTATCATTTATCAAAAAAAGTTGACATACACCGCTTGTACCAACCATTATACTTACTATCAGAGGAGAAATACAATCTATTTTTATCTGGAAAATGTGAACAAAATAAATAAATAAATATGTTCTCTGGTCAGAAAATTTAGAAACTAACACTCTGCTACAATCACTGCATCTGGGATGCATATAGAAATAACATGAACTCTGAATCTGATATATATATGCCTTACTGAAGATATGATTTCCAGTTAACCACATTAGCACGGACATCATTGGCTCTCTGCTGGAGCAAACTTGTTGCTACTTGGACACCTTAAGAAAATGAAAAATGAAATTATATTTATCAAAATCCAAAAAATTAAAGTTGCAAATTTAATTGATAAAATTGCAAAATATTATATTAAATTTGTGATTAATAAAACTTTAATAACTAAAATTCTATTTTAATTAGACTAAACTTGTAGACATTAGATGTTGAAATTAAATCCAGCAACAACCACAGTTAATCTAGTTCAATATGAGAAGTAATATTGACGCTTCTAAAAATGGCAAATGTTGAATGCTAGTAAACTATTGCAGAGTTGGAGACTGCTGTTGCTAAAGAAGTGGTGCCTGCATTTGACTAGTCTGCAGAAAGAAATATAGTATCCTGAGTAGGTCTGAGTGTGACCTTTATGATTGTCAGGAGATGATCTATAGGCCTAGGCATGTTGATTAACTAGCTAGTTCTGTGCTTGGTACATAGTTGTGACGTCTTTAGCTCTTCTCAGCTAAAGACTCTCATTTAAGGACCTAGCTGGATTGGTGTCACTCTTTTCTTCATGACGACTCTCCGGCAAAAATCGAGCTGCTTGTTGAATAGTTTCAAGTTTTCTTATGTTTCTGGCAGTGAAGAGTCATAAATTGAACTACAGTTTTCAAAAATGCGTTAGGACCAAAAAATACATTTATTAAAAGTAGTACATCAATACACTATCCAAAATAAATTTTATAAATTATATCTGGAGAATGCAAAACCAAATGGTAAACATTTTAGAAATGTAAGTGAAACAGCAGTGTAATAAAACTATTCTTTTCACTCGTCTTTTAATAATAAATGTAGGCCTACAAATTCACTAGGTTAGAATGTTTTAATTTAATAAAAAATATACCCTTAAACTAAGAATATAATGCGCGAAATGGGTAATTACTGCATACATTTATATTATCACCGATGGACATATAGATCTGTACTTTTAACCATAAGTGAAGATATTAAAATGCAAAGGGTAGCGGTTACATTAAATGCTTACCCTTTTCTATGTCTTCGATATGATCCATCTTTTCTATAGACATTCTGTGGTTTTCTTTTGTAACATCTATCTACAATAAATATCTTCAAAATCTACAGGTGCTGGTTTACCATATACAAAAATATTACTTTCAAATTTACAAAACACTAAAACTGTTCACTCTGTCCGCTAGCAGACATCCTCGATCATGTGACGATCTCGTTTCCGTCGTAAACATGCGAGACGGAAGTTAAAATAAATTCAGATGACATATTTTGTGGATTTATCTACATATTTAGATTATAGGCTAAATGTAAAACACATAATTTCCGTTTGAAAAATTAAAAAATATTTTAAAAAGCAAACACATTATTAAGTTTTTTATTTATGGGCCTTTCAAATGTAAAAAATAATTTCTATTTTAACAAGATTCTGAAACTCAGTTGGAGGAGAAAGGAAATTGTTGCGAGAAAGGTACGCTGTACTTCAGTTACTCAAGTACTGTTAGTTCCAAGATGATACTCTTTCACTTGGCTCAAACTATATCGACTTCATTTATTAATATATTAATTTCTTCACAAGTAATCTCTTTAAAATAGGGAAAGGGGTGGGGGGAAATGGGTTTGTCGAAACTTGAAACACCTCGTAGCTTCCTTAGTCATGTTCATCTCGAGCACCTGTATGCTGGTGTGAGCGGAGGTGTCATCTCAACTCTTATTCTTCACCCGCTCGACCTTATCAAGATCAGATTTCAAGGTGCGTAATAATTTATATTATTTTAACAAACTGTATCCCAACCTAATTTTTAAAAGATAAAACACTGGCTTAAATTTCAGACATGCATCATTGTATGATGTAATACAGTTTAGTTAAGGTTTTTAATAGAGTACAGAGGTGTTAATTGCCGAAACAGCTAAACTAGTTTGCTCTTATAACAGATTTTAAGTTTCAATTTAAAGCAAGTTATTCACTGAATACAGGGATGATTTGCTTATTGAATAACTGAACGGCTACGAGGAATATTGATATGTGACATAAATACGTTCCAAAAGTCTATGAACAGTTTCACTAGAAACAATGTCAAGTGTTTAGCATACTATACACAAGCATCTTAGTTCACAATTTGTAAAAATAATAGTCTACTCACATAATACATTTCTATGTAAAACGTAAATATAACATATCAGTATAAAAAATACATGAAATATTGCTAAGTCCATTCTCTCTCAATCAGTCATTTAACTCACCATTAAGCTAACGGTCACCTTTCCTGACCAGACCTCTTGCCATACCAAATTCAAGTGATTAGACAATAGAATTCTCTGCAGCATGTAAACTATTTATCTCAACTCATTGGCACGTGTCATTCCCGTAAATATTAACCATTGGATAATAAAACTACTCATCCAGTTGGAACTGGTTTGGATTGCATCAGCAATTTTTAGCATATTCTCAACTCTAGTTGTTTACTCCAACTCTGACACTTGACAGAAATACCATCTTAAGGAGTGTCCAAGGTCAAGTCACTTCAACAGTTGAACAATTTATATAACAACCAAGCCTAGAATTAGAAATAGGGATAGGGAAATTTAGTCTGCCACAGATAGTAACCATTGGGGAAAAAACTGCTTTGAAAGGAGTTTGCAATCATACTGAAGTAAAATGATACTATTTTAAAAGACCTGGCATGATATACAATAAAATAAAAGTGGCATGTCAGTTTAATTTAATAAATTTAAATAATTAAGGGTAATGTTACTGTATCATAATGTTACTGTATGGCTGAAGAATCTGTTATATTTGTTGTTTATTTTCTTACTCATGTTGCCATGTTTACTTTGTCTTATTAAGTTATTTACTGCAGATAACAGTTTGATTTTTTCCAAATTAAATTAATAACACATGTTAAGTCCAAGTCTTTGACTGAAACTTAACTGAATGATTTTGAATGTTACACAGTCAACCTCTGCACAATGAGTGACTCACTTGGCATAATTTACATAAAAAAACCCATATATTTGCATTGTGACTAAAACCTTGCAAAACAACTAAACTTTAAGGGCACCTGCTGTTCCTATTCATATATAATGATCTTTGTTACAGAATGGATAAAGCAACCATTGTTATAGAAATTAGAATGGATCATTGTGGGTGGGTGGTGGGTGAGATCCACTATATATTAATGAATGGATTTTTTAAGACCTTGATTTTCTTATTAACAGTGAATGAAGGTCAGGGCACAACTGCACGCCCTGAATACAGGGGTATGGTCCATGCAGTTCGGACAATTGTGAAGAACACTGGGCTTCTGGGGCTGTATCAAGGTGTGACACCCAATGTGTGGGGAGCAGGTCTTTCATGGGGTTTCTATTTTCTTTTGTAAGCAGTTTATTTCTTTTTTTAAAATTCTTGCTTTTATTTTATATTTTTATTTGCACGCATTGTTAACATTTCATAATTAAACCAAAATTGTGCTGACAATATTAGCAAATATTTACAATTAGTTTTCATTATTTAATCTATTTTACAATGTCTTTTATTTGCTTCTTTTCACCTAGTTTGAGCTTTACAGTTTATTAGCAATGATAACATTAAGTTACAAAAGTACAAAAAAGTAATGCATTTTATGCTTTAATTTATGCAATGGAAGCAGTTTTGGAATCCCTGTAAACTATGACTATTTCAACTATCCAAAAATATACGAATATATTTAGCAGTAGTTCCTCATGAATAAAGCAAGATTGTTATGGCTTTTAAATATCAGAAAATATTATATATCATAATAGTTGTTGGTTTAAATATCAATAGAAGATAATGCATATCATATAATGGTTATGGCTTTAAATCAGTAGATTATACATATCATAAATCATGTCATGAATGAGAGTTACACTAAAATGAAATTAGGAGCACACACTGGCAGTGATAACTATCAATATAACTTGTATCTTGTAATATGCTTATATAGTACTAAATTAACATGGATTATGGACTGATAAATACAGAAGATATTACAACTGACTGTTAAATATGGGAGCAAGAGATTATCATAATATCAACTAACTAGAGATTATCAAACACACATGCAAAATATTAAAAATATTATTACACTATCAGAGGTACTACAATTCAAACCAAAAAATAATACCATTAGCAATCCTGTTCTATCACAGTATCAGACATGATCTTGCTGCATGCTTTTGAATAAATCTATCAGTCATCTTCTGAGCTAATTTATTAAGTTATCTCTTTACTAATTAACATTACTAATTGTAATTGTGAATGAATCTGTGCTTGTTTTTCTGAGCAACTGTGGTTGATTGTATTGCAGTTATTTAATTGGTTGAATTTATGAGTTATTGTTATGTTGTTTGTCTTTAAGCTATAATTCCGTGAAAACATGGATGCAGGATGGTGACACCAAGAAAAATCTTGGCGCCGGAAAACACATGTTAATTGCTAGTGTTGCTGGTAAGATGTCTTTATTTACTTGATTATTTGTCTGTTTCATTTTGTTAAATGCTGTTTTAACTAGTTCTGTGTTGTATTTGATTCTGGTAAAGTGGTAGGAATGCCTTTATCATTTATCACTTTGTTATTTTGTTAAAGTAGCTTGAACCATTTCTTCACTGCTAATCTGCAACATAGTTGCCTTGATGAGCCCAAAAGAAATCAAAACAATATTTCAATATAACTTTTATAAATAAGATTTTTTAATCTCTTACATTAATCTAAATTAACTCCTTTCATTTCCCTTGTTTCACAAGGTGCCTTACTCTTGAAGATGAACTTTATCCTTTAATTTAACATTGTAATGCTAAATATAACAGAATTTCTCCACACTTTGCTCACAATATGGCAGTAAAAAGATGAACACTGTGTTTAAAAGTCAGATGTGTTCATTTCACTGATTCTTGATTTTAATGCTGAGCAAAATTCATGAACCAAATTATAAATTGGAATTTTTCTTCATAAAATGTTTCCCTTGAACATTTATCAGATAAGCTTACTGAAGGAGCTTTGTGTTATGTTGCATACACACACACACACACACACACACACACACACACTTCTCAAAATGGGAGATAAAGAGTTTACCCTATATCAAAGTTCCATGGGTGACTTCCTTCTTTAAAACCCATGCTTTTCACTTTGGATTCAAGACATCAAGCTATGGCTGTTTTTTTTCAGTTTCTTTTCTGGTGGTAGTGATGTGTATTAGACATAATTTAACTAAAACATCAAATGCTTGCAGAAATTCAGTGGAATTTAATGTTAGAATTTATTAAGCTGTTTTCATAGTATGTACATTTTTTTCAGATTTTTGTTTTCCTTACTTTATCTTTAGGCTTTACCACTCTGGTACTAACAAACCCATTATGGGTTGTCAAAACAAGATTGTGTCTTCAATATGAAAAGTCTGCTTTATCCGAACAACCAAACAAATCTGTACAACATTACCGAGGAATGGGGGATGCCCTGATAAAAATTTTTCAGCTAGAAGGGATGCGTGGCCTTTACAAAGTAAGTGCATACAGTACATCAGAAATATGATTTAAGAAAGCTTTGTTTGTTGCTTAAATTCTTTTGGATTTTTTCATTGTTAAAGTAGCATTTGGGTACCTGTAAGTTTGTAGCTTTAAAATATCTGAACATAGAAAGGTCTATCAGTGTTGGAGAGATTATTTGTTTGTATGCAACTATAAATCATTATGCAGACTTAAAAATAGAACATATATTGCTTTTATTACATCAAAATGCTAAAATAATTACATTGCACTTACTATTTATGCTAAATTAGAATGCTAATGGATATATGTAACAATTACTATTTTTATTTATTCAGAATGTTAGTGGGCATATGTAGCAATTATTATTTGTATGAATGCTAATGGTTGTTTGTAGCAGTTATTACTTGTATTCATTCAGAATGTTAATGGACGTGTGTAACAATTTCTATTTATATTAAAACAGCATATTAAACAGCATTCTAATTGATAGGCATGTTATCTGTTATGTGTTTTAAATCAGCTTGTGTCACAAAAATCTGGCATCGTTCTCAGAAATACATTCTTTTTACCATGTAATTTACATATTAGTTTCATGTCAATCATGATTAGAGCTGAATTTTTCTGTACGCTTACTGTGAGAATATAACTAATATACCTTCTTCATTCTTCTACTCGGGAAGCCTAGAGCCGACAGGACACATACACATCTAAATGATTATCATATTTTTATGCATGGGAATCTTCTACTAACCAGTGCTGATATAATAAGCACATCTAACTGTTATCATCACTTTCTGCACAGCCACTTGTGTCATCTTCAAGCGCACCCAACTTAATTTTTGAAGGGTACTAAAACCTCTGTAAATAATCTAAAATCCAATCGATTAGAAAAACCTCAGTGCATATAAAGTTAGTTTTGAGTAAGTATGACTAAGTAAGACATAGTAATTAAACTGAAGATTTGAACTCTTATCTATTTTTATTAAGTTGTGGTGGAGCTAAATAGCTCCAGGACTCTGTTTTGTTTGACATTTTAAATAACTTTGTGTTCTTTTTAGTTTTCTTAGTACTTTTACTCGTAATGTTTATAGCAGTAATTTCTGCAAGCATGCATTTGATAATTTGTTGCTTTTATTTTTAGTTTTAATTTTCTTTAGTTTCTCTAAAATTTCATCATCCATCATTTAGAAAATCACTCCTTTACCCCCAGAGTAAGTCTTAAGTCTTCTTATTAAGTCTTATTTACCACACAAAGGAGAACCCATAGGACAATAAAGTTAAATCGTACTCATCAAAAAATAGTAACTTGTCTACTATTGTTTTGAAAGGGTGAGTGTGGTGTTCACATTGTATTTTCCCAAATTGTTTACATGCTCCACTCCACATACAATCTCGCAAACAAACATGTCAGCATATGTAACCCTCATCAACATAATAGAAGAGCCAGCCAAACCTCTATGGTGTGTGCATGTCAGACGCTGTGACAAACTACCAGCAGGTCATACATAGTGTTGACAAATCACTAAGGACTGAATAAAGTTGGACAGCATTGACATGACGTAGATTATAGCAGTGCACTACATTTCCCCACTGTTCGCTTTCTTTGTTCAACCTCCCGCTTTGTGACAGCATGTTAACTAACAAATGCAGCTTACTATAAATTTATATTGCTGTTTTATTTTTTATTTTAAAGGGGTTTATACCTGGAGTTCTGGGTGTATCCCATGGTGCTTTGCAGTTCATGGCTTATGAAGAATTGAAGTCACTCAACAGCCTTTACAGGCAGCAGCCTCTTGATGCCAGACTGGTAAATTCATGTTGTATTTTGTTACTGATATATGACTCAGACTGGTAAATACATGTTGCATTTTATGAATGAGTCATACTGGTAAATTCATGTTGTATTTTATGAATGAGTCGGACTGGTAAATTTAAAATTCCTAACATATGTTGTAAATGATATATGACAGACTGAAAAATGTATGTTGTGTTTTGTAAATGATGTGTGACCAGACTGGTAAATTCATATTGTGTTTTGTAAATGATGTATGACCAGACTGGTAAATTCATATTGTGTTTTGTAAATGATATATGACTCATTGGGTAAATTCACATTGTCATTTTTAATTAATGTACAGTGGTTTTGTAAATTGTGTATCCAGTATATTAATGTCCTTTTTAAGTATTTGCAATAAATTATAAACTCGAGCATTTTTCCACAACTTACTTAAAACAAATACCATAAAACATGAGTTTTCTATCATAAAGCCACCATGAGTATTGTATTTTTACATGAGTATGTACACACCAAAGACCATAAAAGATCTGCTTTCACTTTAATCTTTATTGTTTAATGGGTATAAACAATAAAGAACATATCCATTTATATGCGTTTAATCAGAGTGTTGCCCCTTAGTATCTTTGAATCACTTTGTTGTGAGAAAGAAATGGTGCAAGCTAGTACTGTGTAGATTTCTGTAGGGTGTTCTGTTTGATTGTTTTCTTTCTGGTCTCCAAGGAAACAGTTCTGTTTGTCACCAACTTCTGGTAAGGCATATTTTTTCCTTACTTTTGGTTTGCTGACACTCAGGGCTGTTTGCCTTCTTTATTTGACTTTGATAGCATCGTGATTGTCATTTATGTTTGGAAAAATGGCTGCATGTATTTGTACTTTAATTTCATCCCTTCTCAAATGCTAATTTGTAAAAGTGAAAGGACATGCATATTTTGTAAAAACTGGTCAAGTGTCTTTTGAGAGAGAATATCCCATACACATGTAGTTGCCTGGTTGTCAAGTGCCATTAAGAACAATATTGGGTGAGAATGTCTGGTGAAAACTTTAGCAGACAGAGATTAGAGTTGTACAGTAATGTGTTGTTATGAAGTGTATGTAGTACAAGTGATGTACAGTAATGTGTTGTTATGAAGTGTATGTAGTACAAGTGATGTACAGTAATGTGTTGTTATGAAGTGTATGTAGTACAAGTATTGCAGCCAGTCATAAAGGTGATCATTAGCTTATGAGAAAAGTGCACCTTTTTCTCTTCAGGCTACAGTGACTACTGTACTCTACCGGATTACGTTGGCGTGTGAATCCAGCATTATCATTGGACTTATCAGTAAACATTATGCTATAAGTTGATTCCTGTGAGTTCCATTCAAGAGCCAATATGGCGAAAATTGAAGCTTTAATTTGGTCTCAAGAAATTACAAAGATTATTTTGAACATTCCTTATGGTGTGTTGAGTAAATGCATGCAAAGATTCTGGAACACTCACCGTGATGTGCTTTTGTTGGTGCATGTGAAGTTCTGGATGATTCTCCACAGTGTGCTTTGTAAGCGCATTGAAGATTTTGGAACATTTGTGTAATGTGCCTGAAGGATCATCATCTAAATAAGAAAGACAGTGACTTGTTGCAAACCACGTGATTGTGAACACTTGCTAGTGACAACTGCCATCATTGAAAAGGTTATGTAAATTGACTTTAATTATTTCTTTAAAACTCTACTGTAACAATATCCATGAACTTTATTATATGTGTGTGTGTGTGTGGGGGGGGGGTGCGTGTGTGTATGTGTGTGTTAAATTGACTGCTGATGTCTGTTCTAGGAAAAACTAAAAGATTGTCTAGCATTAATTGAACATTGTTGTGGAGTGATACAAATGTCAATGCTCTTTTGATTTTTTTCATATTGTTGATTTACACATATTGATAACCATATGTTGGGGAGATAGTGGGTGGATGGGGGCTTGCTAAATATAGATTAAAAGATGGATTTATCTTTTCCTTTGGTAAGATTTCCACCTAAGGAAATATTTTGACAGTAAATGTTTTTTATAATGTTATGGAAGAGAGAAAACGTTTACAGCACCCACATAACTGCCAAGTGAGAGAGACAAGTGGTGTCTTCTGGAGAATTAATAATAACATAAAATTAAGATTCTGATCACATGTAATTAGATATGGATGATTAAATAATAATAATAATAACCAATAACTAGGGTAGCATTTGTGTCACAGTATCCTCCTCTCAGTCACATGCATTCATTAGTGTTGTCTGTTTGGTTCACCACACTATCCACTGCAAAAAACTCAATTCAAACACAGCTGCTTAAATTGCTCTAAGTCTAAGGGTCCCTAGAATGCAGAGTTCTAATTCTAAGGGCCCCTGAATCTGGGACACTGGGCTTCTCTTCTCCACCCCCTACAATGGCTGCCTATTCACTTCATTCCCTCTACTTCTTATACTTGGTGTCTGTTCAAGGTCTTCTCATTCTGCTGCTGTTTCACTGACTGACTCCTGTCTAAAGTCTCATTCAGCTGTGTTTCACTGACTGACTCCTGTCTAAAGTCTCATTCTGCTGTGTTTCACTGACAAACTCCTGTCTAAAATCTCATTCTGCTGCTTTTTCACTGACCGACTCCTGTCTAAAATCTCATTTTGCTGTGTTTGCACTTTAATCACCTAACAGTCTTTCATGATCTTTTCTGGGTTTTTTCTTTCTTTCTTATTAGGTCTAAGTCGATCTTCTCTGTTAAATTAGGAAATAGTCACTGTGAATGTTACATAAGTATTTTTGTGTTATTTTTTTATTATTATGTTTTACTTCTTGTGTACATTTACATACATACATACATACATACACACACACACACATATATGTATGTTGCTGTTTGTTTACTTAATATTGTCCAGTGCTTGGAGCTTTTTTCCCCATTAAAGATTAGAGCTCTCTAAGTCACCGTTATTATTATTTTTAAATCCTGTTTTTGTTGCAGGGTTCTGGTGAGTATATAATTTTTGCTGCCTTATCCAAGATGTTTGCTGCAACACTGACCTATCCATACCAAGTTGTTCGATCTCGATTACAAGACCAGCACCGAGAGTATGAGGGCGTTATGGATGTTGTCCGGCAAATTATTAGGTGAGATACATTTTACTGGCAAAATGCTTTTCCTGTTTTTATTTTTATTTATAGATTTTTGTTTTCAGTGCAAGTTTTGTCTGCCTTCCTCTCCATCATTTGTTAATTCACATTTTATTAATTCCATATCTCTCCGCTTTTGTAAATACTGATGCAGATTTTAGGGGGCACAGTTTTTCATGTGTTAAGGCATTTATTAAAAATATGTATTTCCCACTGCAACATTCTTACTACAGAAACAAAGCAAATTTTACAACAAATCAAGCTTTATTAAAAGTAATATTAAAAATTGAAAACTTCTTTCTTACTGCAACTGTGGTGCAATGAAATCCTTGGCAACCATACGTGTCTGACCACTACCAAATTTGCAGGCAATGCTGCTGTCTGGAAGCAGCTCCTTATAGATCTGTGGAGTTACCATCTACCATAAAGGATAGATTTTATTCTATGTTTAAGTTAGAAAGGAGAACTTTAGCCTTTATCACACTGTCTGGACACTATACAAACAGAAACGGAATATGTAGTAATGAATAATATTAAAAGTGCTCAAAGAGCTGTGGCTAATTTAAAGAAAACAAAAAAACTAACTTAAAGAAATATTAAAGAAATATGCATAAGTTACACATAACCTGTATAAAATAAAGATCATTAACATATAAAGTAACCATCCAAGTTGTATGGCTGTTACCTAAAAAGATAAACTATACAAAATGTTAAAATGATGGAATTTCAGTTTTAGTGGAATTTTCACAAAAGACAGTATTTGTATTCCACCTCAGCTGATTAGCTTAAGAGAACGTTAGTCTTTGTTCACACATAATAAATACTGAAACAGAGAACATTCAGTTCTGAATAAATAAAAGAGTTGAAAATGCATTTTCTCACAGAGCTCTCACGTCTAAAGCAAAAGATAAAATTACTATTGAAGAGAAAATATGTTTTAAAAATGAACCAAATAAATAGAAAGCCCAGATCTCTTGGTTGAAATAAATAAAATGTATGATATATCATAATGTATCCTGCCAAGAATTAACAGAAAGTTCTAAGAACAACCCTAAAAAAAAAAAAACTATTATCATATGCTAAAATGATCTTTCAGTTGAAGTGCCTATCAACATTTTGTGGATACCTCAGTTCACTGCAATTATTGAGAGTGACAAAATACATAATTTACCTTCTTCATGGAAAAATCATTGATTTGATTGTTTGTGTTTTGCAATTTATAGTGGTGTGTCATTTTCAAGTGTGGTTTACATAATTTTTCTGCCATATTCAGTTGAAAAATCACATCTGTACAGTGAGCTCAGTTCCTTGAGGAACTGCCCTTGAAGATCTCTATTTTTCTCCATTAACTGTGCTGCTGTGCTTTTTCTTTTGATTTTTGGTGATCCCTGTGTAGTCTAAGAACTTAGAGCATGTTTGAAAGCTAGCAATGCACAGTATACTGAATGCAGATTCTGCGATGTTTGGACTGTGCACATGCTAGTTGATTGAAGTACCCGTCCAACTAAATTATGTAAACAGGAGCAAGCAAGAGCATACAACTACATACAAACACAATGAAGGTTGGGGGAGGAGGGGAGGAATCCAATTTCTCTTACTGCAGGAGAACCATCATAATTTTTAGACACTTGCAGGAAGCAGAGTTCTGTCACAAAGGAGACTCCCACAAAATATGGGAGAGTTGACAGGTGTGTATATCAGAGAATTGTTATTTATAGAATACCATTGCATTACATCATTTATTGCAGGTATGCACAAACCGCGGGCCGCATGTGGTCCGAGACAGGGCTCTATGCAGCCCCCGGAGGACTTTTGGATGTTACCATTATTATGAATGTAAAGCACATTATTTCATTATTTGTGTTGTTTTTTTCTACTGAGCCATCCATGTGGCAGCCCTCCATGCACTATCAATTGGAAATTTGGCCCTCTGGCCTAAAAAGTTTGTGCACCCCTGATTTATTGTCATTGTCGGTTAGTCACCTCACATTAGCAATTCTCAAAATGCTTTCCATGTAATTGAAATCATAGTTTTTTAAGGAAGAAAAAGAGTGACAGAAGTTGCATTGTTATTCACTATTTCATTTATTTTATTTTTAAGCTTTTTATTTTCCTTAATTTAATTCAAACAATAGCAATTTTCTTTTCTTCATTGTATAATTTTATTTTATTCAGTTTATTTTTTAAAAGGACTATTTTTTTTTAAATGTTAACTCTTAACAGAAGAGAAGCAGAAAATGGAAAGAGATTTATTTATGTTTAGAGGCTAATTATCATGGGGCTAAAGCATGCTAATTATTATAGAGCTAAAGATTGCTGGTGGAAGTTTGCATACAAACTCTGCATATTCACAACAGTTTGTGAATTCTGAAGTGGTAAATTTCACAGCCCATGAAAATTAACATTTTTGAGGAAAATTTTCTGAAAGAAAAATTGTGAATTTCTAAATAAATACAGCTTTCTGTTATTTTTGGTAATGTTTCTTATTTTATTTCATTTTGTACAACTCTTAATATAAAGTCACATTTATTTTGTATCCATGTTTATATGCTTTAGAAGAGGATAAGGGAAGTAAACACAATGTCTGAGTTTAGATTTTTTTAATTGAAAACAAATTTATATTTCATTTTTATATAAATAAAAATAAATTCTCAGCTCATGCTTTGATATAATGGGTCCTATCTTTGTAAAATTTATTGTAGGAATTTTATCCACAGCTGAAGTACATTTACTGTGCTGTTACTATTTAGATTTATTGTACCTCTTTTTTATGTCACTATACAGTTCGTTTTCGAACATATTTGCCGTGTTTTTGGTTAAAGATTTATTTGCACAAGCGCAGTAAACTGTACTTATCCATTTTGATACTGTACTTCTACATTTTGATCATTCATGTATATTCAATGTGATTTTGATTACTGTAAATGACTATTTGAATTCTATTCATGATATTATTTATTGATTTAGGCATTATTATTTATGACAATATATAGATTATAAAATATATTTATAGTGAGCTGTATAATTTTATTTTCCATAAATTATAAAAAATTATTCTCAAACTATGATAATGTTTTTTTAGTGAATCACTGAATGTGTATGTGTGCATATGTAAACCCATTTTTCTCTGCAGGGTTGAGGGCAAGCGTGGTTTTTATAAAGGAATTTCACCCTACCTGCTTCATGTGACTCCCAACATCTGCATTGTCTTTTTGCTGTACGAATTCATGACATCACCCTGCAAGGAGCCCATCTGTGAACAGCATACAGTAACCATTGAGGGAGATATTGTCAGTGATACCGATCTATTTTCTTGAGATTGTTTGTTGCTGTCACTCTGTTTACTTCATCAATTAGAGCAGCATGATTAGAAACAGAATAATTTATTATTGTTCTCAGAAAACACTAGAAATGTAGAATACGTGTGCTCCTGAATTTCAGCAAATAACTATACAAGAGTTTGGGTGTTTTTACATTTTATTTATTTTATTTATTGACAATCATATTGTAGTTCTGTCCAAACTTTTTTTATATATAGGGCAGACAGAGAATCTCAATTAATAATAATTGACCTCTCACCTCTAATGCATGTGTATGCAGACTTTATATTTCCTAAATTGCATAGCTTTTACTCTCAGTGAAGCTTGATTTTAAATTGCAAATAATACTTACTAAGAAGAACATGATTAAAATGGTAAATTATGATTTGAGTAAATTAAAATAGCCTTTTGTAAACTATACTGATGGTGCTTGCTTACTTTTGAATTTATAGATGAGAGTTGCAAATGTTACTGAAAATTCCATGCAGAGTTAGGAGGTATGCATTTTTCTACTGTCAGTGCATATGGTATCAGATAAATTCACCCTTCATTTATTCTCTGGGGATCAAGAATAATAGCAAGATAGTTATAGGTGGTCATTGCAGAAAGAGTTGTGACATGCTGTTTCATTTTTTTCCACCTCTAATTTCTCAAGTGCTTGTTTAATATTTCCAGTAAAGAAGGAAAGAATCTGGATGAAGATCCTTAACATACAAGAAGCAAAAGATATGTACCATCTGCACTACTCTTCATTTGTGCCTTTAAATACCTTGTATGTTGGTCTTTTGAACCGCAGCACTTCTTTATAGATTGAACTCATCTCCCCTTGTGGAGAGAAACTTGGTCGGGAAGCCTTTGCTCTGGAAAATAATAACAGCCATTTTGCCAGTCTTTCTCAGTTTTAGAAGAAGAAGAAGAAATAATAATAAATCATTAGAAATAAACCATGTATTACTTTGAAAGATCACATTCCTTATATTATTTCTTTGTTTACCAGCTAAATTCAACCTGTGGCAGGTCAGTAGTTTGATGACCAGTTGGATAGGCTTGTAAAATGTTTTGATATAAATTCTCACATGAGAACTTGGCTACCAAACATGAAAATTAAGCCAAAAGCTTTAAGTTATTGCTGATTATTGTTTCTCATATTATTTATTCTACCACACATTCTTGTGACTGATTTATTTTTTGTTGTTGTTCTTAATACTCATATAAAGATCTCAGGTATGTTTAGTGTACAAAGATCCCATATTTTTTCATATTGAGTTCTGTAATAATGATACTTTCTTTATACTTCTGGGCAGAACTGATTTTTACTCAACATTTTGTTTGTCTTTCATCAGATTTTGAATACCTATTGTTTGAAATAGAATCAAGATTGGATTGAGACATCTTTGACATTTCAAGAACGAAAAGAGAATTTATGGTTGCATATGTGATATTGAAAATTTTGTAGATTTTTAAAAATTTATAACTAAATGTCCAGCCACTTTGCAATCTTGAGCTTGAGTTTATTTTATCATGTTAGAATGTTTAAAGATACACTATGCATGTGTATGTATCTTTCATTTCTATTGCATGTTTCTTGTATAGAGTTACTTTTCTTAATCTCATCCATCTAGTAGTGCATAATTTTCTTCATTAAACCTTTTGAAGCACTACAAGTTGTGCAAATCATTAAACATATTCTTATTTTTATAACATAATTGTTATTCTGAAATTTGAAATCAGATTTAAATGAATTATTACTAAGGGGAGTTAATAAAAGTGGATGTTCTCAGTTGCTCAGAATTAAAAAAATAAATTCACTGCCAATTTAAAAGAATGTGTTTTAATATATAAATAATTTCCCTACTTGAATTGTGTGCCTTTCATTTCATTAACTCATTATTATATGCAAACAAGTAAAAAATAAACACTTCATAATTTTTAACTTTATTTCTTTGGGTTTATTCAAATTTATTTTAAATTTCTTAAGTTCTACCTAAATAAATTTCTAAATATCTTAAACTTAAAAGTTCTGTATCAATAATCAGTTTGATGTTCTGTTTTCAAGTATTGTGATTGTAACAGGTGACACACTCAAATCATGTCTTATGAATGTATTCCAACTCTTTTTTCATAAAGAAATTATAGAGAGAAAAAAATGGTGAGTATAGGCTGAACACCCATATTAGGGCTTTATAAAAAATAAACAAATAATTCACAAGAATTGATGTTATAGGCTGAACACCCATAGTAGGACATTATAAGAAATGAAGAAATAATTAGCAAGAATTGATGTTAAAGATTTAATTTTTTGTAGTTAGATTTTTTTTGTAAAACATAAAGAAATATCTAGCAAGAATTGATTTTAATAGGTTTAACTTTCATAATAGGTTTTATAAAACATAAAGAAATATCTAGCAAGAATTTGATATTAATAGGTTCAACTTTCAAAATAAGGTTTTATAAACCTAAAGAAATATCTAGCAAGAATTGATTAAGTTTAACTCGCTTAGTAGATTTACTTTAAAATTTGTATTTAACTAATATTTTTCAGTTCATTCCAAAATCGTACAAGGAATTTGTTTAATTACATAATTAACATATTTTATCCAGTCTGAATAAGTCTTAATAATAATGACACTTTTGCTGGGAGTGGGGGAGAGAGAAAAGAAAAATGCACTTGAAGCTGAATGAATAAACATATTTTTAATATTAAACTCACCATGCTTGAAATCATTTCATAAACTCTTCCAAGAACGCATTCTTTTTAGATGTAAAGGGTTTCTAGTGCTCATTAAGTGAAGATTAAAAAGAATTTTAGCATATTAAAGTGCCTGTTTTTGTATTAGAATATTATTCTGTGGTTTTAATTTTAATTCATCTCACTTCACTCACTTTTTTTCACTAGTCTCTAAATTCTGTAAAAATATTTATGGTAAATTAATCATTTTCCCTTTTTAAAGATGTATGATGTACAAAAAGATTTTTTTAAATTTTAGCCAACTGTAAAATACTACAAATCTATTTGAAAGAATGGCTATGTTTCTTGGCATAGCTAAACAAATGGATTTCTTTATATACTTGCTGATAAGTATTATTGTGTGTTATGGTGCTATCATTATAACATTTGACATTTTCCTGTTTTATTTAAATGATTATTTAATGTTTATTTTATGGTGTGACAAACATTTTATAATTTCTCAAAAGCACTTGTACAAATGAAATGTAATTGAAATTGCCAGTTTCTCTATATGAGCACTTTTTCTTTTCATTCCATTATATTTTATCATTTTTTAAAAAATAATTTGGTAAGATTTATTGCTTGTCTGCTGTTTTGTGTCTTAGTTGTATCTATCTAGGAATTTCCTTTAATGATCTACACTAAACTATGTGAATTTAGACTATAACAGTTTTAGCTACATCCTCTTTGTAAATTTCTTATTATATACTGAGTAAGTTAAAAAATATGGACTTTGCTAATCAAGTCGGATGTTTAGAGGGATAGCTTCTTTGACTCAGTTTAATATTAATGAGGGGTTCTAACTTAAGAATGAAAATGCAGTTAGGAAAATTTTAAGAAAGTATTTAACATCCTATGCCACTAGTTTTGTTAAATTGTTCGTGCTTTCAAACAACAAATGCAGTTGTGAAGATGGTAAGAAAGTTTTTCTTATACCAATGGCATTTTTCAGTTATTTCACTGAAAATAGATAACGATTTTGTTATTTTGTAGTCTTTATGTTACAGGGTGTTCATAAAGAAACACAGCACATGTATAATGTGTGCACGTATTATTGAAATTATAATTATTATTATCGAAATATTAAATTAAATTAAATGTGTTAGCATGATTCATTGAATACATTTATGTGCATAGCATAATGACTAACAATATGATTATGAAACAATTTTTGTAATTTACTATGGTGCTTTCACTGCTACAAAAACCAATATGACATTCTAACTAAAATCGTTGAGCAAAATAACAAATGTTGATTTAATTAGTGTGTCATTTCTCTCTGTGTGATAAAACTTTTTTTATCTGCCTGTGATTTTTGTCATTCCAGTGAGTGCAAAGTGAATCAGAATTCCAAGGTCATCATTTAAGGGCCTTTCCCTTTTGGGAAATTTAAAAATGTTTCTTAATATTTAATAAAATGTTTGGAAATATTTAGAAATATTCTGTATGTTTTATAATATGTTCATAAGAATAATGCGTTTTGACAAATATATATATATATACATATGCATGTCATATATTCAGATATTTCACTTGAAATGTTTATTTTTAACTTTTCTGTATTGCTAAATGTTTATCATACCAATGTGTACAAAGGTATTTATATATTTCTAAATAGATCTATGATTAATACTTATGTGTACAGATGTATATTTATACATTTCTGAATAGATATATGATACACAATTATGTGTACAGGTGTATATTTATATATTGCTGAATATATTTATTTATATATTGTTGAATTGGTAAATTATTAATATACTTATGTATGCAGATGTATAATTATATATTTCTATACTGATAGATGTTTAACATAGTAATATGTGTACAGAACTCTGTTTAGATATTTCTCTTTTGATAAATTTTTAATATGATAATGTGTACATAGACCTTAGACATTTGACTTAATTGCTTTCATTTGTATTTTTTTAAGTTTGATTTTGAAGATCTGTTTTATAATAACTTTAAATGACGTTTTTTTAAATCAAACTACTTTTGCCTTGCACTAATTCAGCAAAAGTTGTCTTGAATTTTTTCAATACCATTTCAATTAAAACACTTGTTTGAAAGTGTATGTAGAGAATATTTTTATTTTCACTTTATTTTAATCAAACATATTGACATTTAGAATCAAACTGGTTTGTGTAATACAAAAATAATTCATTTATTGATGGTGCTTGAAGCATATTCTACACAGAACATTTTTTGTTATTGTGTCCCTCTCTGCAGTCTGCAGTTTACATAATTATTTTAAATTGTCAGCACCTACCTTTCCAATCTGTTTTGGATTTTTTTAAGGATATGCTTATTGATCATTTTTTAATGTTTTGCACATTGATTAGTATGTACATATAAGAACTTTTTTTTTCTAAACTGTATTATTATTGAATGAACAATTTTATTTTATTTGCTTAAAATACTATTATTTGTATCTTATTATTTTGCTTTATGTGTGTTTTTGGCAATCCCCTCCCTCCCCAATGAACTTTTTGTTTTAACTCTTTCTACCCCAGATATGGCTATAGCCATACTTACTCACCAACCGTTTCTGCCCAAGAACAAGAATGGCTTTACCAGTACGTCAATCATTTCGGCCTAAGTATGGCCTGCACATTTAGGCAGACAGCAGTGGGCTGCAGAAGTAGATAAACTGCACAGCTGGGGTAGAATGAGTTAAACTCTATTATTATTAAATAAACAATTTTATTTTATTTTGCTTAATATTCTTGTATTTATACCATATTATATTGGCTTCTATGTTTACTTTTGGAAAGTCGCTCTCATCCCAGTGGGCTTTTTGTTTTAATCTATTTTATTATTATTAAATATTATTTAAATATTTTGCTTTATCATTATTATTTATACAATTATTGTTTTAGTTAAGTGTATTATTTTGGTTTCTATATTTGCTTATGGTAGTCTCTCTCTTCCCTCCTCTCCTCCCCCCCACACACACACACACACATACACATGTTTGTTTATTTTATGAAAAAATCAAAATAAGTTCATTCTTTGAGATTCAATATATATTATATCTCCTGGTTTTAATTTTTGTATTATGAATTATTTTGTTAATTGAAATTTTTTTATGACTTCCTTTTTTAACAAAGAAATAGATAGACAGACAGATGAGATAGGTACAGTCTTACTTATCTCTATAAAAAAGAATAATAAAATTGATGCAAGTATATAATGGGGCCAGGATGATATTTTTATGGTATTAACAGTATTGATGTTTTCAATCATACAGTATTTTCAACCAATTTATTTTCAATTGAATTAGATAAAAATATGTAGTTTTGGGTTGCATATTTTATCTAATTATTATTATTATTATTATTATTAAAAGTGTACTATCTGACATTTTTAAAAGAAAATAATACTTTGGGGGTTTTTTGTAAAAGTTAATATATGGTAGGTTGGGGCTGAGTGTCTTGTACTTGCTGGAAAAGATTTTAAATAATGATTTTTTTTTTCACTTGCTGGCCTAATTGCACTGCTCTTGTTGAGGGATGTATTGGAATATGTTATAAAATACTTTGGTGTTGCTAATGAAGTCTGGTGCAGCTAAATTAAAATCTCACAAATTGTGATATGTGCCTTGTAACAAGTACATACTTTATGGTCACAACAAAAAATGCACATTGAAATCTCAGTTATCGGAATGCTTTTGGGGGGTGGAGAGTGAGGTATAAATATGAGAAATAAGAAAAATAGAATACAAAGATATACTTAGAACTATAAAAAATGCATGAGATTTATGGTATCTCAACACTTATTTCTGCTGCCTTTATATTCTTTTCATTTTTTTTCAGGTTCTTTTGTTTTTTAACACTGTTTTAAACAAACAGCTAAAAGTCCAAGTAAAGAGAAGAATTGTTGTCTGTGGTTCAAGCAGACAAAATAAAAGAAATAATTCAAGTACATATGTAAAATGGGCAGAATCAAAATCTGCATGTTAAGTAACTGATTCTATCGTCTTAATGTGCATATGGGAGAGTACAATTATTTTAATGTATTCTGATGTCAAATGATGATTGAAACAGATGTTAGCTGACCTATTTCAAAAAGTATGTTAATGCAGTAATCAGATAATCAAGCAACAGATAATCAAGATGTCACTATTATTTCATTTGTTTTTCTTGTTTGTAGTTAATAAATTGAAAGAACTTTTTTACAGTCATTTGGCTTGTGGGTGTCCCTTGTACAATATATATTTATTTATATACTAAACATTTGTTTTATATATATATATGTAAACCCTTATTTTTTGAAGGGTATGTGAATCTAGAATTACTTACCATTTATTTTTGGAAAGGTTATAATATCTACAATTCAGTGTGGCCTGAGGTAACTTATAAATTCTAATAAAGAAACTAAATCTGCATTTATGTGTTATTTATTTATTATAATGAACAGTGTGCTGGCGTAGCATTTTATAGAAGGGGTAAATGTCTGATTGTATAGTCAAAATTACAATGATTATTAGTTCAGCATCTGGTTTATGAAGTATGAGATATTCAGTGAGTTGTCCACAAAGTGGTTGGCTCTGGTTCACCTCAAGAAGTTGACTATATATATTGCTGTAGGTTGTATTTTCTTGAAAATCAAAGTGATTGGCAAATGTTGTTGCTGTCACCTGACCTGCTCATGCATGTCTTTGTACAGCTTCAGAATGTCTGTACTGCTTCATGTGATATTAATTCTTTGTTCCATAGAGGGATCACATTCAGAAACAAAATCATTCAAGTGTTTCTTCTTCTTTGACTGAATGTTAGATGAAGTACATTTAGTTGACTTGCATTAGGGGTCATTTGCTAACAACAGAAGTGAATCCTTACATACAGTTTAGTAGAATTACAATCAGTATGGCAAGATAGTGATGCCATGACAGGCATGCATGAACTGAGGCTGACTGATGGAACAGCAGATTCATGTTTTCGGCTTACTTACTGCTCACATTTATCTTTCAGCTCACTGCTCACATTCTTGTCTTTCAGCTCACCTCACATTCATGTCTTTAAGCTCACTGCTTACATTCACATCTTTCTGCTCGCATTCACATTCATGTCTTTCATCTCACTATTTACATTCATATCTTTCAGCTCACTGCCCACATTCATGTCTTTCAGCTCACTGCTCATATTCATGTCTTTAAATGCATTGCCCACATTCACGCCTTTCAGCTCATTGCTTATATTCATGGCTTTCAGCTCACTGCTCACATTTCAGTTCACTGCTTACATTCATTTCTTTCTGCTCACATTCACATTTCAGCTCACTGTGCTCACAATCATGTCTTTCAGTTCATTGCTTACATTTCTGTCTTTCAGCTCACTGCTCACACTCATGTCTTTCACTGTTTACATTCCTGCCTTCCTCACATTCTTGCCTTTCAGTTCACTGCTTACATTTTTCATCTCACTGCTCACATTCTTGTCATCCACCTCACTGCTCATATTCATGTCTTTCAGCTCACTCCTCATATTCTTGTCATCCACCTCACTGCTCACATTCTTGTCAGTTCACTACTCGCATTCATGTCTTTCAGCTCACTGCTCACTTTCACATTTCAGTTCACTGCTTGCATTCACATTTCAGTTCACTGCTCACATTCACTTTTTTAGTTCACTGCTCACATTCTTGTCTTTCAGCACACTGCTCACATTCATGTCTTTCAGCTCAACACACTTTCACATCATTTTGTTCACTGTTTACAGTCATATGTTTCAGCTCACTGCTCACCTCACATTCCCCCATCTTTACCACCAAGTACACATAATTAAATTCCTGGAATTCAATGCACATAAGATGCAATACCAATTTAATAACACATTTTATATAATACTAATAAAAGCAAGTATTTGTTTTAAAATGTAAAAAAATAATTTGAGTTTACTCTTAGGTAACCAAATTTCTAAGGCTGATTACTGAAAAATCATTTCAAAATGTATGCTTAACTGTACATGCAGAATTCTTACAAATTTTCACTGTCAGAAGTAATTTTTGCTTAATGAAACAAATCTTTTCATAAGCAAGTATCCAAACCTACTCCAAATCTCATAAATCTGAAAGTGGTTTACTCCACCAAAGGATTTTGTTCCCAAAATAGCATCTTAAAATAAGCTCACAGCACCTTCACACTTCCTTTTTTTTTTGGTGTTTATAAATGTCGCGTCTTGCAATATCTTCTGCATCCCCAGCAGTGGTTACATCTCTTTTGTTCTTTATTCAAACCTTCTTGAAAACATTTCATTTTGCTTGGTTAATTAACTCCTAGTGTGCTTGTTGCAGTAAATTTTACTTTAATAAAGCTCAGCAAAACTTTTAATTTAAATTTATTTGAAAGTATTTGAGATTTTATTTTCTCTGTCCAAACTTTATTCAATCAATTTTATTCAATCATTTCAGTTATGCAACATTTAAAAATCAGATAATGAAGGATGACTGCTGTTTGTCTTTTACTAGTTTTTGGTAGGTTCAAGTGTTGTGCATTAGTGTTGTTCATTTTAAACACTTTGCAAAACTTTCACATTATAAGTGTTTCAGTAACATATATTTTTTTTCCTGTCTTTTCTTGTCTTCAATTCTAATATTTATGTTGTCAGCATCTTATAGTATTAAACTATAAAATGTGGGCTTAGAACTTGTAAATGATGAATGTTTTAAAACAATAAAAGATACCATTCCTAGTAAACAATCAAAAAAACTATGAGTCAGTGTGATGATGTTTGAGCTAAGTTAGAGATTCTGTTTAAAGAAGTTGGCAGACCAGCTTATAACAGTTTGAGCTGACAGTGTTTAAGGTTGAGGAGAAAATGTTATCTGAAATTGTTTTATTGGATCAATCAGAGAGCAGCATTCCACACCACACCATCAAGATGATTTCTTGGCAAATAAAATGTTAAATCAACTTGATAAGAGTGAAATAATATTATTTCTCATTAGCATGATGCATGAAATGAAAAGAAACAGCACAAGGAGAAGAGGAACATTTATTTGGCATTAATCCAGGTTTACAAGTATGTTGGTCATTTATGTGATGGTAGAAAGTATATGTTAAATTAGAATCTAATTAAGGTGTGGGTAAGTACAGCTTTTTATCAACAGAATGACTTGCAGCTTGTATTCAGCCATTTTATAATGGATGTAGTACATCTTGTGTGCATAGCAGCACCACACAAATGTTTGACCTTTAAACAAACGTGACCTTTAAACAGGTGTATTTTTAACTTAATGATTACCACATGTAAGCTTAATAGCCTGAGATAAATGAGTTTTGGTGAACAGAAATTACTTTCTATCATCAACCAAGAAAGACATAGTGTGTGTAGAAGTAAAATTGCTTAGCAACAAAACAAATGCTGCACACGTACACACACAAAGTTAAATGCAAGTTGTTTTTTCAGTACAACGAAGAGGTTTCAAAACCTAACATAAGCAACAAGTAATATAAGCACCTTCACTAGGGTGTGGCAATCAGGTAAACAGACAATTTGCCTTTTACTCTTTCGGTGGCATTTATCATCTCTTCTCCAGGATCTACAGACTACATCTGTTTTGGCAGGCCAGGGGAAAAAATAGTGAATAAAAATAAGAATTTCCTTTTGAGCAAAAGACATTTACTGGGAATAATGGTGTTATGGGATGTCTGGCGTTTTTGAAAAAACAGAAATTCCCCCTCAGCAGTTGAATTTTCAATTATTTGGGGACATGGTGTTGAACTACTTAAGGATTAGTGTATGTGTGGATCATGACTGCAGTGAACATTTGGGTTTTAAAATTATGCACACTTTATAGATTTTGTTGTAGTTTGCAATGGACATAATTTGTAGAATAGACATTTTTTTCTTATTCATGATTGTTCTGAACCCAGTTATAGTTCTCGATTTATTTTATTCATGAGGCATTCTGATATATGCACATGTTTACTAGGCAAAAACCTTTCTATAAAATATTCTTCTCATTAAATGAGTTCTCCAGCTTAGTATTTATGTTGTGTGCTACCATAGATAATCCCTGTATTAATTGCTACATTTCTGCTACAGATTTTACAAGTATCCAGTTTAGCTGCACTCTTGTTTGTACATTTGAATGCTTGTAATGTGTAGTGTTTTCATGGATGAAATTTTATTGATCTTAAAAGTTTACCTACTTTTTCATTTGTAATTATGAGTAGTGTATACTCAGTAAATGGAAGAAAACAAGAAAATGTCTTAAATATAAAGTGTTCAAAGGTAAATAGTTTTGGAACCTGTAATTCTCTCATGGGCATATTTTCAAATATAAACATATGTAGCATCTATTTTACTATGGATTTAATGTTTTTATCTACTTGTTCTGTCCTTACCTCCGCATGTATGGCTTTGTCGGCACTGTACATTGGCACTAGCACTAAATATACAGTGATGTGTTAGAATACATATTTTTATTATTGTAGATTGCTTTATGTTGCAGGGGTTGTATTAGAGGAAAGAAATAGCGGATATTTTTAATTGATGTATTTTTTATATGATGATTGGTGCTATATTGTATTTGTGTATTTTATGATTTACCTGTGAGAATTTTTTTCTGTGACATGCCAATATTGATTTTTTTATTTTAGATCTAATCCCATATATTATGTGTTAGAAAAGAATTAAGTTTTAAAGCATAATTATTGTAGTTATACAGTTAAATTGTCACATAACTCTTGAGATTAGAAGTAATTTACATCTAAATAAAAGTGAGAAAACAGGAAAAGCAATTACCACCAGTTTTTAACAATAAATGGTTGCCGGAATATATGGATGTTTTTGCCATCCACATTATTTTGCTCTCTCTCTCTCTCTCTCTCTCTCTCTCTCTCTCTCTATTTATATATACACATGTAGAGAGGGGGGTGTACAAACGTTTTAGGCCAGAGGGCCAAATTTCCAATTGTTAGTGCGTGGAGGACCACAAGTCAGATTGCACATGGATGGCTCAGTAGACACAAAACAACACAAATAATGAAATGAAGTCCTCTGGGGTCTGCATAGAGCCCTGTCTCAGGCCATATGTGGCCTGTGGGTCATGGTTTGTGCACCCCAAATATATATATTGGCATTTTAGGGGTGAAGAACCATGCTTTGCATGATCTAAATAAAGGAAACATAAAACAGCTAGGCATCTCTCTTGCTGTGGCTGCCATTCGTCATCATTGTTCATCACCATTATCCATCCTATGACCTGCCTTACCACTCGACTATTGCTTATAGAGTGTGTGTGTGTGTGTGTGTGTGAGTGCATGCGTGTGGGTTCACATGCATAGCAAAAACATATAAGTTGTATCAATTACATGTTCATGTTTTACTGTAATGATAAGTAACAGACAGTCTTATCATAGAAAGAAACATGAAAAGTATGTGCATCAGTACAAGACAAATTAAAACATCTACTGTTCAAGTAAGAAACAAAAGAAAAAACTTTTGAGTAATGTGCAGCTTTAGCATCACTAATATTACATATAGATATAGGTGGCTAAATAGAAGCATTAAAAACTAAGTGTATTCTTTCAATCTTTTATTCTTTAATTGCAGATATGAAGGTTGGTTGGCTTTCTACAAGGGCGTCCTGCCCTGCTTGCTCCGAGTGACGCCTGCCTGTGCCATTACTTTTGTTGTATATGAAAAAGTCATCACTCTAGTTCAGAAATAACAACCGCATTCTTACCTTAGACTAGATATTAGACTGCATACAAACTTTGCACCAGCCATTCTGGTACTTTTCATTCAACGAATTGGTTGCTAGGTATCAACAAGAGATACATATTTATGTATAAGTGTACAATTGGATGTGTTAATTAATCTAATATTTATCGTGGGTAAAAAAAAAAAAGGAAGGAGGAAAGAAAGACCAAGGTTGTGATGCTATCCAAAACAAATTGGATGCATTAAACTTAATCACTTTGTAGTTTGGTTTTGTTTTTTTTAACTAGATTGATTGACAAGTACATAATTCAACTCACATTAATCTGATGACATCTGCTTTTGTCCACTGCAGATCAGAATTTACAACTTACTCCATGAGGGCAGATTTCTGCGCACTTATATGTACCACAAAATATAATGTCTACTTGTACTCCATGGGTCCACATTTCCATAGTTATATGTACTGCAAAACATAATAATCTGAGTCCAGATGTCTGTGTGTTCCTAAAGCCAAAATTTCTGCACATACTTCGGGAAGCCTGGTGTCCACTCAGAAGTTCCCATGAACTGCACATCTTTAAAATTACTACATACAAAAAGTCTTGCATGTTTTAGTTCATTGACATTTAGAGAAGATTTTCATGCTGATTTCTATTATATGGTTCTGAAAGAGAAACTGCAAAAGATGTGCTTGTGGAGTGCATGTCTTGGAGACAGAGAGAGAGAGAGCTCCACATGTCTCAAGCTTATACTTATGTTTGGATTCCATTAATATCCTGAAATGTCTGCCAGACCTACCTGTAAAGAAAATTCAGCTTGTAGATAGAGAAAACATCATTTGTTCATGAAATTCAGAAGTAACTAGCCATGTGACTTTGACATATGCCAGCCAGAAGAGAAAGATTGCAGTCACCGAAAGGAAAATTTTATATTTATAGGTCAATGCCTTTCTTACATAAAAAGATATTTTAAGTGGATATTTGGAAAGTGTGTGCATTTAATAAAAGATTGGGAGTACTTGGTATAAAAGAATGCATTCTAACCATTCACCTGTATTTTAGAGATTACCATTAGATATTTTTCATCAGCACTTTAATAATAATCTACCTGCAATTAAATGCATACATCAGCACTTTAAGATAATCTACCTGCAGTTTAATGCATACTGTAGAAGACCCATTTATGGGCATTGAGTTGGTACCAGTGCATCATAAGACCTAAAAGAATTCTCTTAAAGTTAGTGCATCACATCACCCAAATGGATTTTGGGGAATTACATGTGCAACTATATAATGTGCTGAAATAGAAGATCTAATGATTTGCATTCATGGTGCTTGTGTGTGGAGTGTGTGCATTGAAGTATTTTCATTTTATCATTAAGCACTTTGATGTCCTCATGGAGCACTGCAGCCATGATATCCAACCCACCACATTCTCCCTTGACTGAATTTATTTTTTTGTAATCAAACTGTCCTTTTTTTAAAAATGCTTGAGGTGATTTTTTTTTTTACATTTGAATAATCAGTGTTGTTTATTCTTGAATGATAAAAAATTATTTATGATGTTATTTTTGTTGTCAGATCAGGTTTATGATAATGGCATTTCAGGATGGCAGAGATGTACATATGATTAATCCTCATTTTGTTCTATTATATCAACCTGTGCAGGTTATAATATAAATGGGTTTGTAGGGTTTTATTTTCTCTTTTGTCAGTTAATTATTTTTAATAAATTTTAATTATTATTTCTTGCTTTGGATGTACGGAGAGAAAACAGGAATTGGATTTGACCGAAAGCTGTAAGGAATTATTTCAGTAAATAATTCTTTTTCTTCAAATTAATTTTTTAAGTGAAGGTTATACAGCCGGCTATTCAGTATTATATATTTTAGTATGATGTTTTACAATCATGTGCATAATTATTTTCTTACATACACCAAATTTTACTGTTTGTTGAAATATATTGTTTATATTAATTCATTTTTAAAAAATTAAGTGATCTCTTTTAAAATTTGCTCACTTCTGTGCTATCATGCCTAAAACAACTCTTGTACAAGATATCTTTTTGTTCTTAAATGAAGTTATTTTGTTTACCATTATGTAAACAAACTTTTACACTCTTAGGTAGGCTAAGAAAATTACACGTATTATCCTTTTTCTCAGTATATACAAGGCTTTTGTGTGTATAATACACATTAAATTATCACAAGAAATACACTTAGAAAGAAATACTCAGTTAATTTAACATTTTTTCCTTATATGCAGAAAACACTTTAACATACAACAAAAATAATTGGCTTCACCATTTGCTTGTAAAATGACTGTCAAGCTCTTTTCCATTCAGTAGTATATTATTTGAAATAGTCAGTATACTATGATTTTCACTTATTACAATCACTTTTGCTGAAACCATGTTTAACAACCAGAACAATTATACAGTTAAAATTGCCAGCCTCACAAGAACTTTGATATCATGTAAGTATGCCTTATTTGTCACAATCACCTTATCTGTTACCTTTTTGCTTTGTTGATACTTTGTCTATACTCAGCAGCAAGAACAAACACAGTTAAACTTGTCAGCCTCACAAAAACTTAAGTATGCTGTAAGCAGGCTTATTAATGTCTAAACTGTCACTACCTCCAAAGTGCATTTAAATTTATAGATTTTTTTTTCTGGGTAGCTTACTTTGCCTAACAAACTTTAAAAAACAGCAGTGTTGTGCAGTAGTTATTGTTGTATTGGAAAGTGGTGATCAAGAAAACAACTAGACATTTTTTAAAAATCTGTCTGTTATAATGAATGAACAAATGAAAATAAAAATAAGTGCTAATAACTGGTAATAACTAATTATTACATAGTTTTATAGTTGCAATAAAAGAAGAAAGAGAAGTATTGTTGCTGACCAAATATTCAGTGTATTTGGGAGGTGGAGAAGAGAGATCTTTTTAAAAGGTGATATCTGATCATGCATAATATACTGAATACCACGGATACTTGATCTGCAGACAAAGCTGTCCACCACTGCACAAGTGAAAACTGATAAACTATACATCTCTCTGTAGTTTTGCTATATGTCTCTAAATTCCAAACATCCCAATATATCAGGTACAATACAAGCACTAAATTCCAACATATCATAGTACAACACAAACACTAAATTCCAACTTATCTTGGTACAACACCAGCACTAAATTCCAAAACATCTTGGTACAACTTCACAAACTAACTTCCAAAAAACCTTAGTAGAACAAGCTAAATTCCACATCTTGTTACAACACAAACAGTAATCTGCCATCTGCTTTCACTGCCTCTGTAATTTGTTCAGTGCGCTTATTAACTGTATGGGTTCGTATTTGCTGTAGGGATAAGTAACAGTTTGTTAATTTTAATTTTCATTTTTTCTCCTTTACACAACCATCTTCAAGTGACAGTTTTAATTTTGTCCATGCAATCTATTGTTGCCCAACACCAGATTTGTATTTGCATAAGGTAATCAAACTGATTTGATTCAGTAAACTATTCTACACTAAGCAGAAATTTGAAATAATAGTAATCTATAAATAAGTAGAGTGTAGGACTGCCCTTTGTTTCAATTAACCAAAGAATTTCCCATTACTTTGTGTTTGAGTTTGAATTAAGCCAATTGCACAGTCTCTTTTTATAGCTAATTGCACAGTCTATGTTTATATGAAGCACTAGAACACTGACCATAAACTAAGAAAATAATAATATCTTTGAAAGTTTGGGATTGGTTATATTTAACCTTCACCTTCTCTGTGAATCAGTCGTAGTTTCCCTGTAAATAAGTAGTTTAAGTGACTTAAAATTATGACTCTTAAAATACAAATATGAAGATTTAAAATAAATTTTGAAGCAAGCAGTTCTGCATGATAATGTTTTTTGATAGAATCTAGATATACAAAAACAAATTAGATCTAATGATTAGAAAATGCAAGACTGAGCGTCATTAGAATCATTTTCTTTGTGATTGTTCATAATATAATACTTAAAAAAGCTAATGAGAGTGAAATTTAAAAGACACATTCACTGTTAACTGCTATTCAGCAGTGGTAATGACAATAAAACCTCTTGTAACCAATAGGGTTATGACTTTATGAGGGGGGGAACTTTGGATCAGTAAGCCAGTAAATTGGATAAGCAAATGGGGGTGGGGGTGTTGTGGTCATATAATTATATATAAGAAAAACCAAAGATATATATAGCTGATTTTAAACAAAAATATGTAAGTCATTTTATAAATACTAAAGTGTATTGAAACAGTACCTTTATCAGTCATTCACACTGTAGGTTTCCTTACCTGACTCTCATCAGTAGAAACATTTTGCAACTGACCTGGTTGAAATGTAGTCATTTACTTTGGGAGTTAGTTTTAGTGTTGAAATAAGAGAAGTTTTACTGCACAACACTTATAATTATTTAGAAGATACGTACTTTGGTATTATACTCAGAATTTAATTTTTTAAAAGTCTTAAATCAGCAGGCATTTAGTATTTTATCAAAGCATGCAATTAATTACACAAGTCATCAGTCTTTTAAACTGCTTTTTAAAAAAAAAATATTTATTTCCTTTAAAACTTTGATACTGTAAAACATCAAATTCACTGTCATTTAAAATAATAACTTTAAAAATAATTTTGTTAACACCATCATGTCACATGTCATACCTTGTCAGGAGTGTTTGAATGGTCCCACACCTGCTTTATTAATATTACTTTCTGTTTTATTGTGTAACAACATCAGTTTTATTAATATCAGTTTTCACTTCATAGTCACTACATGGATAGAAATCACTGTTTGCTCTGTATTACCAATTTTGTGAATGTAACCTTAAAATGGACAGATTCAGTAACCACCTTCTCTGTTGATATTATTTGAGTTGTTTTGCTAAAAGGTGATCCCTCTAAATGATGGTAATGGTAAAAATGAAAGTAGTGCTTTTAAGCTATTTACACCACTATCAACTGGGTCGCAGCCCATATTTTAAAATGAGCCATCACTTGTTTTGCAATGTCAGCTATTTTTGTAGGTGCTAGAGTTTTTTGGGGTAAGACAGTACATGTTAGCAAAGTGATAAGGTTGACTCCATCACCATCTTTTCACTGTAAACATGAATGACTTCATTGCTGTTCTTGAGAAGTAGGCAGTGGATTCTCTCTCACAGTTTTTTTCATGAACTATCTCCAGGTGAATCAAAGACATTTGTGTACATTTTAAAAAAAAATGTTATCTTCTTGATTCCACGTTTTGAACAAACATCTTATTCCCAAACTGAATTGCCATTGTTTCATCAACAGGAATATGATACTTGTGCATGCACAAATAAGTGGTTTCCAAAAATGATTTTGAAAGAATAATTGTTGCATATGACAGGTAGCATTTGCTCTTTAAATATATTACATAAATTGGACTTGCAACTTCAGTCTTTAAATACGGTGTTTGTGTTAAAAAATTTGTTTTTTTATCTGTTTATATTTTTATCTTTGATGTTTTGGTAATTTTATAATAAATATATTAACAGTTCTTCTAAGTTAAGAATATAAATGTGTATCAGTTTGTGAAGCATGGCAGTATTGTATGAAGCAACACAGACTTAGAGTTGGAGTTTAAAAAATCTTTTGAAAGGTATCGTCGCTGTCAAACGACAACAATGTGAATGTGGTAATTGTTATGTGACAAGAGTATATACTTATAATTATTATGTACTTGCTTTACCTTTTTTTTCTATTGTCAAACTGTAGTGTCAGAAGTAAACTCTTTGACCTCCTTACCAGTATGTATATACTGAACTGTTCTGAGTTATAGTGACATCTACTTTCATTTGGAACATTAATGTTACTATTGTGGTTGATGATGATAAGGGTAAACAACTCTTGATTATGTTATTGATACAAAGTTTTCATATTTTGTTTGATGGGAAAGAATTGGATTGTTAAGTAAGGTTTAATGACTGGATATCCAAAAGAGTATCATATATCCTTTAATCTATGCTCACCTCCTTTGATGATATCCTTTAATACTTGAGTTAAATTATATACAGAGACCAATTACCTCCCTTGATTAGAAAGAATACACATAAAATACAATTAAGTTCAATATATGTTTTTGATTAAATTGGGTTAGTTTAAAAAAAGTTTTCAATTATATAGAGTTTTTAAAAAGTCCTCTCTTACTGGTATAAATAGTTTTATTTTATTCAGGTTAAGTCAAATTTGGCGTACAAAATAACACTGTGAGAATGTGCCAAACTGCAGATTTCAAAACGCCTCTTTCTGTTTGTTAAATATAAGGTGAGATTATCTCCCCAATTTTTTGTTTGTTTGTTTTTTTAATATAAACAAGCAAAAACAGCCTGAAGAAACTGATTACTTTGCTTGATTTGAATGGAGATTTACACTTTAATAAATATATTTATATATTTTGCAGTGAAATGAAGTCACCCATTGATATTTTATTTTTTATATCAAGTCTCACCTAAAAGTTTATACTTTTAAGTGCACTGTTAACTACTATTTCCTCCTTAAAATGCATGACCTTATAAAAGTTTGTATGTTAAAAAAACTTAGGATTAATTTTTAGTTGCTGGTGATTTTAAATATTTGTTGATTAAAGGAAAATAAAATGTTAAAATTTGTTAATCTGCAGCACAGTAACACTGATTAATTTCAGATAGTAAAACTTTTAAAACTATTTGAAACATCTATTGACATGCATAGCACATCGTTGTTGCAAGTTTGCAATAATATCCAAGATCAATTACCTCCCTTGATTTGAAAGTAGATGAGCAATATTTGCATGTAGGCATGTGCAGAATGGTTGATTAACTACTTTGCTTTGAAAATAGTGAGTGTTGGCTGTATGCTACCAAACAATATTAGTAGCATATCCCTTTCAATAACCAACAACACACAATCGTTGACCAAAAAATGCATAAATTTCTGTTTGTGTTTTTGTTTTTGAAAGTTTTTTTAGGTTTTGTTCTTTGTCAGTCAAATCCAAAGCTGTCTTGTGAGTATTCAGAGGAATGGATAATGTAGGTTTATATTTACAATAAATCATCCATATATATTGGATTTATGGCTGCGTGGTGAAAGCTGAAATTTTCTAAGGCAGCATAGTTTGCCCACAGGATGGATAATTTTCATGGGGAGGGGGATTAGGGTCCACCCCCAGAATCAATGAAATTTTGCATGGAGGTTTATCCAGAAGGGCATTGGGGGGGGGGGGCGACCCCTTTTATCCACATGAAGATGGATTAGGGTTAGGGTACAAATATCAATTGCTATCTACACCAGGGCAATGACAGGTTTCTCTGCTAGTTTAAAATTAAATTTAAATGTACTTTATATAAAATTATTATTATTTGTAATTATTGTTACTTGCAATAAATTCCACTGTTAAATGTCAAACAGACGCCATCAAATTTGATAGTCTTGTATTTGTTGTTTTTCTTCCCATGCATCTTTGCATACTTTTATTTTACACTTACTTTAGGGAGTGACATACTTCCCTTCAAAACAAAAACTATTTTCTGTCTTGTATTTTATTGTTAGAATCGAACATTGCAAGTTAACGAGGATTCGATCCCAACCTACCTCGGTGCATTTTTTTTCTTCAAACTATTCCGTTTTGCAGCCAGCGACGATGTCAAGACAAACTTAGTGCTGTTTGTGAACTATTAACCGCATACCCCGAACAGGCCTAATGTAAGCCGGCTGGATTATGTCGACATATACTTGTGTGGGGTGATCAGACAGGTAGGAAACCATACTGCTGTTATGACGCGGTTGCCTGCAGGTTTGTGCCAAATGTAGTACGTCCTGGAGTGCGAAGATTTTTTTTTTAAAAGGATACAAAAAAAGAAAAGCTACAGCTATTACAAACCCGACAATGAATTTATCACAACCCCAAAGGCAGCGCGCCAGTCTTTAGTATAGTGCCACAAAGCTTTCTGTTTGTCGTGATTTTTTTTTGATTTTTTTTACCACTCGAAATATTATTCTTCGTAATAAAACTAGTTAGTAATATTTGGTTACATTACTAGGAAACTGCTCCTGCAAATAATCGTTGACTCTTTGTGTGTACTGTTGTGCAGTAACAAAAACTGTGTACAGTTCAAATAGTTATTTAAACATGCACACAGCATATTTAAAGAGGTAGGGTTGTGAACCAAACAGCCACCGGTATAGTCTTAACCGTGCATCTTTGAGCTCACCGCTTGTCCAACATCCAAAAAAAGATTAACCTAACGACAGGTGCCAGTTCACTTGCGGCTGAAACACCGAATTCTTAAACACAGGTGCGCGTTTTTTGGGGTCTGCATCTGTGGCATTTTACGAAAACTATGACGTGCTTGGTTCTACCAGAGGTCAAGCCTGGTTCGAGTTTGCTCCCTTTTCGGTCTGAAGCTCCCAATTGTGCTGGATACACGTTCACGTAATGTAATTCAGAAATAAATACCAGGTTCTTATTACGTGTTTCATTGAAAATAATTTGCCACTTACGTCAGAATTGGGATGAGCGGCAATAATCTCCCAGCCTCGCTTTTCGGGTATTGCCAAAGGCGGGTACTAATTAGTTTGTAATCAAACCGGGTGGAACAGGTGACAAAGCTCGTTGATGATAAGGCAACTCCAGATAACGTGTCGAGTGAAATTAATATCTGGACTTGGGACACTTTTTATAGGAAAAAAAAAATATTCACTCACAACCGTATCTTTTCTTAGGCCTATTATCTGTGTGTGTGAAAAGATTTGGCAGTTATCTTGCTTTGTTGTCAATTCGTGTTGTATATTGTTGCTTTGTGGTGACTAACGCGTCCATCTAGCACAGAGAGTTGGTTTTATCAGGCTGTAAAACATTCACCAGCAACACAAACATCTCCATTTAGCCGCCATTTACCGTTCTGGGGTTGCTGCTAGAATTCCGGTAAATACGCGAGTCTAAATGCTCGGAAATTATGTCAGTCGCTAACGATAATCCTTTTTCTTCTGTTTTTTTAACCTGTTGAGCAAACTGCAGTCTTGCTGCGATGTCACACTCCTGCAACACTGGTCTTTCGCGGTAGCACAGTGGCATGACGCATACCGACGCCATCAGTTTTGATTTATTTGTGAAAAAATTCATTCGTCATCACCATTCTACAACTTCTTTCATCTACAACTTTTCTTTCAACAACATTCCACTCTGTCTTTCATCATCTTCACACCCTCTCAACAGCTGCACACCGTGCCAGGCAGCGAAATCGGCTGATAGCCGGAAGGTACTATTATCAACAACAACAAAAAAGCTTTGATATAGATTCTTATTCCTAATTCTACTTCAGTCTGTTGATGAATTGTGATACAGACTTAGACCTAGTCCTTCTTCAATCAGATAATGAATTGTGATACAGATTTATCTTCCTAAACTCACCATCTTCACAGCCATTTCTTACGTAACACGAACAAGAACAATTGCCGTCCGCTTTTTGAGAGAAAAAGATTAATATATCCACATGCATGTACACATCAGTAATTCTTTTCTTTTTTCTTTATGCTGGAGCGTGCCGAAAAGTGGTTCAAGAGTTAATCATTTCCTGTGGGTCCGCTGTCGCTGATTTCGCAAGCAGGCGCAATGGCCAAGGAGCGGTTAATAATCACCCGTATTTCTGTCAACTCCGCGCTGATTTGTATCTAGGTCACGTGAGCAAAACGTTGGTGTCCTTCCTTTCGCGCTGCCGTCCATCCCATAATGATGGGTGTAGATCAGTAATGGGTATAAATCATTAAAGGGGTGTAGATCAGTAATGGGTATAAATCATTAAAGGGGTGTAGATCAGTAATGGGTATAAATCATTAACGGGGTGTAGATCAGTAATGGGTATAAATCATTAACGGGGTGTAGATCAGTAATGGGTATAAATCATTAAAGGGGTGTAGATCAGTAATGGGTATAAATCATTAAAGGGGTGTAGATCAGTAATGGGTATAAATCATTAAAGGGGTGTAGATCAGTAATGGGTATAAATCATTAAAGGGGTGTAGATCAGTAATGGGTATAAATCATTAAAGGGGTGTAGATCAGTAATGGGTATAAATTAGTAAAGGGGTTTAGGTCGGTAATGGGGGGGGGAGAGGGGGTAAATGTTTGGATTTGTAATTTGGCACAGTCCTTTAAACAATGAAATATTTTAGAAAGTAACGGCTTCTTTAATCGATATGTAAGCAAACTGTTTACTCGAGCGAGTAAGTGCAAACATTCTATGACAGCTGCGAGTGATCATATTATAATTTATTTGAATCAGTTTTCAAAAACCATAATTGTACCGTGTCAGTTTGAATTAACCTGTGGTTGATATTCGAGTTATTACTTTTAGTAAATGCCCACTCAGTATTGTTTAGCGTAGCCTATTACATAAGGCAGCTGTGACGTTTGGTGGAGTGGGTAGTAACGATAAATGGTAGTGTGAATGCACCCCTCCCCTCCCTGCATTAATTAAAATTGCAGGTAGAGTCCATATTCCAGGACTGGACCGCAGAATAACTGTGGATGCTTTAATGAGGTAGACCACAGTCTCACAGCTCTAAGTCACCCAACAATCTTGGTTACTTAGAAGATGTGAATAAAATAAGGTACTCTGTATTACAGTGGCAAACTATTTATCAATGAATAAACTTTAGCTGAATGATTGATAATATTCTTAAGATACTAGAATGTCAATAATCATCGAGATGACCTGGCGCGGAACTCAAACAATTCTGAAATAGTCATTGGTTCAGTGACAGCCGCAATGTTGGCGACCTAGCTTAGTTGTAGTAGAGGTCAAGCCTCCTCTTCAGCTCGCGCTGCTGTTTAGCAGCATACACAATTGTGTGTACACGGTACACTTTGGCCCAGGCCCAGGGATCACTTCCTTGGTGTGTATGCTGGAGTACGTAGCTCAAGCTGTATCCTCCTTGCAGCAAGCGGTCACACACTTGCCGCTTGAGGAAAAGGAGTCACCTTTACTACTAGTTCGCTCTAGCCACAAATGATTTCAGCTAGCTCCCTCTTTCACACACACACACACACACACACACACACACACACACACACACACACAAACAGAGACAATATACATAATTACTAGTTAATACACAGGGTTACTCAGCAGGAGTGACATGAAAGAATGTAATAAGACATTAGTTGATATGACATGACACCCCTCTCAGTCATTATACTAGTTAATTAAATGTGCAGTACTTAAACACATGTACAATATTTCAACACAATCAACAATGCTATTAAATTTGTTAAGCAACATGAATTTGTAAAAGATAATCATTGCGTTAGTTTACAGTTATCAACAGGACATTTGGATGAGTATGTTAATTACACAATTGAATCAAGTACTGAGCATTGATCTACAGCAAAGAGTTTCATGTATCTTAAATTACTCAAATGAAATAATATGTTTAAAATAGTTTGTAATTCTTGCATTGCAAAGTGAAGTAGATTTTATCACCTTGATTCGGCAGATTTAATAAATCTATTTAAGACTTTACCTTGGTAGAATTATTAATTAATCACAAGAGACAATCTGTTCTCAAACAATGGGAACTGGTATCACCCATTGATGGTGCTGGGAAGCTGTTCTTAAAACCGTAGTTTTCAGCCCATTGATGGTGTTGGGAAGCTGTTCTTAAAACCGTAGTTTTCAGCCCATTGGCAGTGCATGGCAGCAAGAAAAAGTCATATTCCTTCTAAACCAAGAGATGATTAAATTTGCCTATCTGTGCACGTGTACCATTTTCAGAGTGACAATAAGTTTTCCACCTACAGAAATATTATGTGACGGTAAATATGTTGTCATAAATGTTATGGAAGAGAGAAAACGTTTACAGCGCCCGAATATCCGCCCAAGTCAGACAGACGAGTAGTATCTTCTGGAGAATTATTATTAACAAATTAATATTCTCATCACTTGTAATTAGTTATGGATAATGAATGATAATAATAATCATAACCATTAACTAGGTGGCGTTAGCGTCATAGAAAGTGATAAGGCTCTGTCTGGTGATGAGTTCAAATTTGTTAAATTAATTGCCATTGTGTTGAAATACTAGCTCTAATAAGGGCTTAGGTGTGGCACTAGCTGACACTCTGGTGTTATGTTGTCCCGGTAGTCCGATGGATGAGCTGCTCTGTGGAATGATGTGTCCTCCGTGTCCCCAGCAAACATATATAGGCCCTATGTATACTGATGCAAAAGTAGGTCAGGCTGACCTTATTAGAGCTTTTGTGAAACCAGCCTTACTGCCCACCCCCAAGCCCTCGTCAGGGCGGGAAAATCACATTGGCTTACAGCAAACGGCCACCCTCGAGTCCATATCAGAGCTAGAAAGAGAGGGAGGGGACGTTTAAAACATCTAAGAATACACAGCGATCTATATGGATACAAGGACCAATGAGGATAAAGCATTAACTTCCAGATCGAATCAGAAAAAGTTCTTCCTTAACTCAACACTCTCCAAACTAAACTGTCAGGAGAGGGAGAGAAGCCACATATGGAAAAACGCCATCAAGCTCTGGACTGTGCCATCTACCTATGGCAGAGTTTAAACGAACACTTCCCAATGACTAGAGTACCACCACCATCTACCTATGGCAGAGTTTAAACGAACACTTCCCAATGACTAGAGTACCACCACCATCTACCTATGGCAGAGTTTAAACGAACACTTCCCAATGACTAGAGTACCACCACCATCGACAGACAGTAAAGATTAAACGAACACCTCTCAACAGCTAGAATGCAATCACTATCGACAGACAGTGAAGCTTAAACGAACACCTCTCAACAGCTAGAATGCAATCACTATCGACAGACAGTGAAGCTTAAACGAACACCTCTCAACAGCTAGAATGCAATCACTATCGACAGACAGTGAAGCTTAAACGAACACCTCTCAACAGCTAGAATGCAATCACTATCGACAGACAGTGAAGCTTAAACGAACACCTCTCAACAGCTAGAATGCAATCACTATCGACAGACAGTGAAGCTTAAATGAACACCTCTCAACAGCTAGAATGCAATCACTATCGACAGACAGTGAAGCTTAAATGAACACCTCTCAACAGCTAGAATGCAATCACTATCGACAGACAGTAAAGATTAAACGAACACCTCTCAACAGCTAGAATGCAATCACTATCGACAGACAGTGAAGATTAAACGAACACCTCTCAACAGCTAGAATGCAATCACTATCGACAGACAGTGAAGCTTAAACGAACACCTCTCAACAGCTAGAATGCAATCACTATCGACAGACAGTGAAGATTAAACGAACACCTCTCAACAGCTAGAATGCAATCACTATCGACAGACAGTGAAGATTAAATGAACACCTCTCAACAGCTAGAATGCAATCACTGTCGACAGACAGTGAAGATTAAATGAACACCTCTCAACAGCTAGAATGCAATCACTATCGACAGACAGTGAAGCTTAAACGAACACCTCTCAACAGCTAGAATGCAATCACTATCGACAGACAGTGAAGCTTAAACGAACACCTCTCAACAGCTAGAATGCAATCACTATCGACAGACAGTAAAGATTAAATGAACACCTCTCAACAGCTAGAATGCAATCACTATCGACAGACAGTGAAGATTATATAATCACCAGCCATAGCACAGGTGATTCTTCTCTCAATTTGTTTTAGGGGTTATTTTGTTTACAATTCCATGTAACAAATAAAACACATTTTACTTGGTTAGATAATTAAAATATTTAAGAAGAAAATATTTAATTAATTATATACATTTATTTGCATTTTTGTGTGTCACACAAAACACACAAAGACATTTTTAAACGAGTGGTGTCACATTCTTCCTTTTGTCCCAATATGTCACACACACACACACACACCAAACTTTCCTTGCTGGACATACTTTAACTTTTGGTACCGGGTTCCCACCATCCACCCCACTAAATAACCAGGGGAAACACTGGTCAATAAAGAAACTTGTGGGATTAATAAAGTTTAAATTAAAAGCATAGTAGAATTCGCTTTAAAAATAAACATACAGGCGATCACACACACACACTGAGTTACCCAACCTTTGAGACCACCCCTCACATTGTCATTAGGTTTTGTACTTCCCCCCTTTATTGTACTGGCTGCCGTTTTCGTCAGTATACCTGTTGTTGAAAGTCAAATACACATGTACTCTCAGCCGCTACTTTACCTCGGTTAGCAGTCTGCCTCGCGAACTGAGTCAGTCACAACCCTGCGAAACAATTTCTGTGAAAACAATCAGTTTGAAAAGTTTGCCTACAAGCCACACAGCATTGCGTGTGCCAACCCGCGGACCAGATCTATCCTTACACTTTGTTACATGTTTTGCGGACTCAGTCGAAAACTGGGAGCTGGGATGTACTAGGATTGCAAGATTTTCTCGGTAAGTTTTATTATTAATACTATTGTGCTCAGTCATTAGTGTGTCGATAGCCTTTAGTCGACAACCGCAGAGGTTCGTCTGAGGTTTATCTCATGTTCATTCAAGTAGGACTAGGTCACTAGGTGATTTGCATCGGTATAGGCCATAGTATAAATTTTTCATGTTGAACCCGATCTGTTTGTTAAATGTCTGAATGTTCGTTTTAAAAGCATTTGGTGTTGTGGATCTAGTCATTTCGTTCTAATTCAGTCAAGTCAGCGTTTTATCAGACAAACCAAATTTCGACCTGATACATCAGTCAAGTCAGCATGTGGCTTTATGTCTAGTTAGGTAGAGTTTTTGTATCGAAGTCTTCAGAGATTTAATATTTTAATACCAAATGTATCGAGTCAAGAAGAGTTGTGTCTCTTAGGCAGGAAGAATAATATCAAATCTTATCGTTACATAAGTAAATTCAAATTGAGTGGCTTTTAGACAAATAGGGCACAGGCCATTGACTGTATCATGATGTTTAATTCGGCGCTTAGGTGTTAGATCTACTTTTGTTCCAAATTATCAGTCATTACATCTCCTTCGCCGCCAAACAGTGGCCTGTGATATTAATCATTATTTTTAGTGTATTAAATCTGATTTTGTTCTAAATCATCGGCCAACACATTGCCCAGTCAGATCAGTCAGCGGTCCGTATAGCTTAGCTATTCTTATTTCCGGTTTTAAATTTAATATAGTTCTAATTCACTCTATTCTTCCTCCCCTCTCCAATTAATCCAATCAGTGGTCTGTTTATTTAATCATACTTTAATATTAAATCTAATTTTATTCCGATTCATTAGCCAGTCAAGCCAGTGGAAGCTGAGAATTTGGTTTCTCTAGTAGTCTAATCAAAACCTAACTGCTTGCACAATGAAGAGCAACTGCGTACGTGATAAACGACTGATAACACGATGACCTTAACAAACCCTCATGTCACGTGCCATCTCTGTTTCTCAGCTCCATTAGGTCAGCTGAGAGGTCAGTTAGTGTTTTTAGAAGCTTCTGCTAGAAACACGTTAAGCGAAGAGATGTGAAAGTGGTGTGGAACGTGTTGCAACAAATTATTTCCCCTAAATGTTGTAGGCCTGTGTGTACCATTATGCGTTTGTTTGTGTGTGTGGTTACGCGTGCGCGTTTATATGTAAGCGTGTGTAAATGTGAACAAAGGTTTATATATAGGCCTCTGTAATCTGGACGTGTGTGTATATGTGTGTGCATGCGTATAGGTGAATATATATGCTTGCCTGTTGGTGTGTGGTGAACGTGCATAGTATTGTGTGTGTGCCTGCACGCGTGTGCAGTTATGCGTGCGTGTTTGTACTTGCGAGTGTCCATGAGTGTATGAAAAGAGGCTTACATGTGTGTAGTGCTTGCCTTCTTGTGTGTATGTGCGTGCGCGCGCGCCCTTCTGTGACAAATTGATATTGACGTATGCAGCCAAGTTGTGTAGACGATTTTCTTTAAGCTGTACAGGCACCCAACGTTATAATTATTATGTGCTTTTTTGGTGTTGTTGTCGTTATTGCATTCTATGTCACAGCTCAGTCATGCGTGTTGAGTACTGATTTTCGCTGGATTTTTTTTTTTTTAAAGTGTCTGAACAGTTCTCAAGGTGCCATATAAGCTAGTCCATATAATTATCACGTCACGCTATTTTTGCCATTTTTACACCTCTTCCCCCTCCCTCCTTGTCATACTTCGTCACAAAACCCTAGACCCCCTCTCTGTGACGTCACCAATCTCTTACCCTCTCCCCCCATGTTTTCTACTTTTAATTAATCATGCTTTTACAAGGACTGCTTGCTTGGCTAGTTAAGATATGCTAGCATATAAGCGTTAATTAAAGACGTGTATAATTTACTTTTATCCATTGCTATGGGCTGCCGAAAAGTCACGAAAATTAAAACTAATGTGACACTGGAAACCTTACGTTGCGCTGGCTCATTCCTCTAAAGTTTTTCTCTCCCCTCATCCCATCTTTTTCGACTGCATTTTTCTTTTAAATGTTATCAAGCTTCGAAACCTTTTTATACTAGTAGAACTGTTTACAGTCTAGTGGTGTAAACAAAACATTTTCAGTAAACAGAAAAAATGCAAATAAAAGCTAACATTTAGTATATTTATTCCCTTTAAAGCGCGACATCCCAGCGCAACAAAGGGCCAAACCTTTGTGTTGTTCAACTAATTGCGTTTGTTTATATTTTTCCATGTTAAAAAAAATTAATATGATTGAGCGTTCACTGCAGAACAAACACCGCCTGTCAACTTATTAAACTTTTTTGATCTCATCGGACTGTTGTCAGGATGGTGGTAACTTGTTAGTCTTTTTGGTTTACTTTTCTAAAATTTAATTTAATCACCAGTAGACTTGCTGATTATTTAGTTTACATTTTGTTTTTGAAAGTGTGTATTAAAATCTGTTTAAAAAGTTTAATCCAGTTAGAGGTGAATTTTTCATCTGAGATAACAATACTAATATAAGACGTCCACCAGTGAGTTATTATCTATTTGCAGATAAAAATGGAGTGGGGATGCAGATCACAAAATCATTTTTCTTTCACTCTGACATTATTTTTGAAAGAAGTGTTCCACACTCATAATTATTGAGTGAAGTCACATATCTTCAACACCCTCTCCCTCCTTCGTTACACTTCGTCAAAAATTGTGTCCCCCTTCCCCCTCACGTGAACGATCTAAGGTTGGGAAAAAGTGTATAAACGTAAAGAAAAAACCCTATAATTACTGTCAATGACTACTGACTGTTGTGTTGTATCCGCTGCTCGCTAAGCGAAATGCTGTTAAAAAGTCCAGACATATTACAAAGGGAGGCCACTAGTGTGAAAGCCTGCAATCGTTTCCTCTTGAAACGGTTTTGACTTTTTTTCTTTTCTGCGAATTAGTAGTCACACTTCAGAGATGTTTTGTTTTGTGTTTTTATACTCTTTACTCCAAAGGAAATTTGATAATAAACAAAACACTCTCATTTTTTTCCTCCCTTTTGCAATATGTGTATAAGATAGAAAATAGTGTGGGTTTAACTTGCAAGCAATTACAGTATTGCAGGAGTAAAGAAAATTAAATAAATATGACTGTTGGAGTATTACATTGATTTAGAATTTTCACTTAAAAATAAATTCCCTGGATCGTTAACGGGAAGAGTTCACAATTGGAATGTATTATTTGGGTCAAAAGGAAGTAATTTTACTCCTCCATGGCCCGAGCTCGTCTCAGACTACGTGAAAATTGGAAATGTACAACATCAGCAAGAGTTATCTAACATCTCAGCCATCAACTAGAGTATTCTAACATTTCAGCCATCAGCAAGAGTTATCTAACATCTCAGCCATTAACTAGAGTTATCTAACATCACAGCCAATCAACTAGAGTTATCTAACATCACAGCCAATCAACTAGAGTTATCTAACATCTCAGCCATCAACTAGAGTTATCTAACATCTCAGCCATCAACTAGAGTTATCTAACATCACAGCCAATGAGTTCATCTATAAGTCATGCCCGATTGTTTGAATAAAGTTTGTATTCAACTGATCAGTTTATTTCGGAGAGTGCACACTTAACTAGTTTCCATGAAGAACAGCAACTGCACATGGCGTCCCTTGACAGTATGTGATGTCTCGTTGCAGTTGTCTTTCAGGTAGGAACAACTCAATACCGAATAGATGTGCTAGACGCTGTAGTCCGTGGTAGACCAGGAACCAGCTAAAATGAACATTTTTTCTATAGCAACCTATAAGCATGAACACTTACTTGGACTTCATGGCGACAGCGCTAGACTAACTCTTACAATACACATCACAAATCGTTAGCTACGCGCTAACACATAATTCACAGACTAAAAAAAAATATTTATAAGTGAACCATAATAGTTCCACTCCTGCAATTACATAAATTCATAGATACAGTATACAGTTTGACCTGGTCGGGTCATGGCTTCTTAAGGTCACGGCATGAGCTTGTTTTCGCTGTGGGCAGTTTTGCAAGTAATGGCCGTATTCGTAACGGTTGAAACATGATGCGCTCTTTCGGTCGTGCTTCTGTTCTGGACTGGAATGCGGTTTTCTCGCGTTTAACAATTCTGTCAACACTCTTTCCTCTTTTTCTCTTTTGTTCATTCACATTTTTATTGTCTCTCTGTGCAAGCTTGCTCTGATGTACACACGGTTTGTTGGCACTGCCAATATGACGGTCTCCATCTCGCTTTGTTGTAGCGCTCTGCTGCATCAGCAGTTTCCTCTACTGAAACTAATTTCCGTTCAGATTACTATTTCTGGTTTGTATGTACCAATGACCTTAATCATCTCATCCTTAATTCCATTATAGGTCTTTGGGACTTAAGCTAGATCCATCCATTTTTGGGAAGAGACCCATGACTCGTCTGAAGTATTGTGCATGCATTTCTGTGTTGTTTTGCGCCGTCTCGTTATGCGAGGTACCACTGTACAAAGAAACTTTGATCTTTAGCAAGAAGGTTTATAAGACAGTTTGTACTAGCAAAGATAGCACTGTCTCTTATTTATTAATGCTTGCTCAAACTGCTCATTTGTAAATCCATTTTTTTCTTGTTTCTCCTTTGTAAATACAGCCGTTTTGTTTTGTTATAATTATTAGTTTTCTTATGTGTTTAATAGTTTATATCAAGACCTTGGTGTATTTTAAATGTAATTATTGTAAAGCACGTAGAACTTTTATACGATTACGTATTAATAATTAAAATAGTAATAATAAAATGTTAACCTTTCTCATTTCCCCCTAGCACCGACCCCTTCAATTCTGTTCCCCGGGTACGTGTATTTACTTAATCAGTTACATGTATTTGAGCCTATCCCGCGACCCATTTATTTCTAGGTCAGGCCCTCAGTTTGACATCCGATGTACTTCCGTGTCAGCTGAATGAATACACGCACTCACAGTTATAGTATCGCGTAGTGGAAGCTGGGTCACAGAGAGATAGTTAAATATCTACATTGCTTGAGCCGACGCCATTTGAGCACGGAGGGTGTGAGTCGGGAAAACCCGAAAATTTTACTTGTTCTTGGTTTGAAAATACGTGTCGTGTGCAATATCATTCACTACGTTATCCTGTGCTTGACCTAATTGTTCTCGCGAATTATTTTACACTCTGTACCCTTCTTGTGATTATGAATGATCTCTGATATGGCAAAAAGAGTAATATTAGCCTACTGAATAATTTATCACCGCACATGTATAACCTTCTTTTATCTGTGTCACGGTGAATGAGTACTGATCACTTTAGCATACTGAATAGTTTTATGCCCTTCGTGTATACACTTCTTGTATTTGTGTCACTGTGAATTAGTGCTGATCTGTATTGCATTGCGAACTGAATAATTTAATGCCCTTCGTGTATACACTTCTTGTATTTGTGTCACTGTGAATTAGTGCTGATCTGTATTGCATTGCGAACTGAATAATTTAATGCCCTTCGTGTATATCCTTGTATCTGTGAACGAGTGCTGATTCGTCCGTTCATGACTCTCAGTTGTGACTAGCAATGAGCACTGATCTATAGTGTTCTTAACTGAATAACTTAATATTCAATAGCCTTCAGGCGTGTGAATGAAAATAGCTCTGGCATATTTAAAAAAGAGAGAGAGAGAGATTTAATATCGAACTGTCTTGCTTGGAATTGAATTTGGGAATGATTGAGATTGCGCCATCTAGTATAATAATGTTGTGCTGAGCAATTTAACGATTGTGACTCAGTACTGACCTAGTATAATAATGATATGCTGAGTAATTTAACATTATATTCATTACCTAGTTGGGTCTGTAATTGCGAATGAGCCCTAATCTAGTGTAAACCATGCAGAATAATTTAAAACCCAACATTTTCTCAGTGGCTTTGGGTGAGCCCTAATCTAGTGTAAACCATGCAGAATAATTTAAAACCCAACATTTTCTCAGCGGCTGTGGGTGAGCCCTAATCTAGTGTAAAGTGTAAACCGTACTGAATAATTTAAAACCCAGGAAACATCGGCGCTGTAGATGAGCAGCGTTGACTTAGCACATAATAAACTGATGTATTACTGATTGCTCCAAAGCTCTCCTATGGGCCGGGATTGTACAAAAGTGATCAGTGACGTAGTGAATGACTTTACACACTTCTTGTGGTTGAGGTTATGAAAATGTTCTGATATGACGTCTAACCCAAGGAATAATTTAACGCTTAACGCCCTACTTGCTGGCTCATTAGAGAATGATAATTGATATGACGTCTAATCTGAGGAATAATTTAACGCTTAACGCCCTTCTTTCTGGCTCAGTAGAGAATGATAATATAATATAATTGATATGACGTCTAACCTGAGGAATAATTTAACGCTTAACGCCCCTCTTGCTAGTATAGTAGAGAACGATAAATGATCTGAGTCTAGCCAGCTGAATAATTTAACACTTAATCCTTTCTTGCTGTTTCAGTTGTGAAAAATAATTGAGCTTACGTACTTGTATACAACAATTCAACAAGGTTTTAAGATGTACCCGTAAATGAGATTTGATCTTCAAGTGCTATAATAAATAATCTACTGAGTAATCCTTTTTCTTTTTTTTTGTGGCGTGAATATTTCATTCACCTCTAAAGTAGTGAAAAATAGTCTAGCACTCAGCTAGTGTAATTGTTTAGCATACTTTTGACTAGTCTAGCTCTCAAAGCACGTATTGTAACTGTTTGGCGTACTGAATAGGTTTTATTTAATTTTTAAAAATCTCATTAGCACAACGGGTTCAGATCAAGATGTTTTCATGTCACACAAAAAATTATAATCGTTAAAAGAGCGAGAGAGTGTGTGTGTGCGTGTGACTGTGTGTATGTGTGAGAGAGTGTGTGTGCGTGTGACTGTGTGTATGTGTGAGAGAGTGTGTGTGCGTGTGACTGTGTGTATGTGTGAGAGAGTGTGTGTGTGGTGAGGGATTTGTTGGTGGGGTGAGTAGAGTCAGGGAGGATATACGTTTTCTTTACTGATTTTAAGTACAGGGATATCATAAATGAATAATACGACTCATTAAACGCAAGCAGTGTTGCCGGAAGCACTTGAGAATAAAAAAATCAGGTCCGCAGCACAAATGTAGAATATGTAGTTGTTAAATTTTTCAGTGTCTCGAAGAGTAACGGTCCAGTGACCATTGTCTTTTTCTTAGGTCCCACGTGGAGCGACACTCAAAGTCAGGTACGACATTTAATTGACTTCACAGCGCCAAGCGATGTAGCCGCGTTATATCGATTATTTATAAGTGTTGACTGAGGCAGCCATGAATATTTCAGAGTAGCTTTAATTTCAGATTTGTATGTACATCTATTTTAGATCAGGATTTCTCGACCTGGGCTTCGCGCTACCCTAGGACTCCGCGAGAGGTCGTGATTAAAAATAAACATCATATACAGGGGTTCCTTGAGTCCTGAGATATATTTCAAAGGGTTCCGCCAGTGTATAAAGGTTGAGAAAAATGGTTTAAATGGTCTCTCTCACACTCCTCTCTCTTCCCTTCTTTCTCCCCCCCCCCCATCTCTCTCTCTCTCCCCCCTTCTCTCTCTTCCCCTCTCATTTTCGCTGATGCTGTTTTCATTTTGCGAATACAAGATGCATGAAACTCACGTTGACACGTCAGTAATGAAGATTAACTCACGTTGACATGTCAGTAATGAAGGTTAACTCACGCTGACACGTCAGTAATGAAGATTAACTCACGCTGACACATCAGTAAAGAAAGGTTAACTCACGGAGTAGGGTTGTAATATTTCCAAAGCAGGGGTTCTCAACCTTTTTGCCCCACGCACCCTTTTTTTTACCATATGTAAGACTATCAGTCCCCCCTCCCTTTCAAAGATTGTCTAACTTAAAGGTTGCATTCCAAAATAATAATGCAGTTTGAGTCTATGGTCCCAATACCCTCCCCCTAAAACCCTAAAATCCCCCTCCCCCCGGTTGAGAATCCCCGCCCTATATAGCAGTCATCCAAATCCATCTCTTGATTGGAAATTTCAAGGTCAGGAATCGGTTTGCCATGTGCTCTTGACTTAATATACCGACTAGCAGGAAATGATTATAAACAGAGACATTCGGATTTCACTGTAAAGATCGCCGTCTGGCCATTGAACTTAATCCCCGCATTAATCAACAATGCGACATTTCTGAACAGGATTTCCCCATTATAAATAAGCAATAATGTGTACTGTCGTGAAAGACTAGCAACATTTTTTTTAAAAAATTATTTTGTAGTCGTAGTTTGGCTTGAAGACCATTCTGTGGCTGACTTTCATCAGGTTGAGATCGATTTCATGTCTGGCTTGTCCTCACAACACGTTCTAGCTCAGTCGGGTCACTCCATTTCTGCCAGCCCACTGTGTGGCAGGACCGTTGATCGGATTTTACATTGTAATGAACGACCACATATAAAGTTCGCAGACGTAAGAAGAACAGCAGGTTTTGTTTTTTTTAGTGAATTTGGATGATTCACCCGGAACCTTTACCTCTACTTCAAACCCCTTCCAATACATTGGAAATATAGAGAAATTCCCCTTCCAATCTATTAATCTTCCTGTGCGCGCCTTTGTGTGTGTGTGTGTGTGTGTGTGTGTGTGTGTGTGTGTGTGTGTGTGTGTGTGTGTGTGTGTGTGTGTGATTTTTCTTTTATTAAGCCGCTTGCCTGCCCATGACACCAAGAAGAAATCCAACTCCGGCCCTGGTGACGTCACATCCGGACATTTACAAGAATTCACACCTGTATCTTGAAAGACGAGTCGCCTGGAGGGCAGCAGTAAACTGATGTGGATGGGGCGGGACAGGAAGGAGTGTGTGTGGTAGGGTGGGGTGGGGTGGAGCGCTGAGAGTCGTGAAAAATAAATAATCGAGGTCATGTCTACCCGTAGTTAATCGAAATCACTCATTCTTGTTAATGGGTTGCGCTCTGGGCACGTTAATGCACAGCAAGCTGCAGTATGTCGGTTAAAAACAAATTTAGACTCAATCGCACGCGAGCACTCATCTTGTTCACAGATAACCAGACAGAAACGAATTCAAAAGAAGCTAGTTACAAGTCTTTCTTTCTCTCTGGATTAAAGCTGTAAACATTCCTTATTTCTTTGATATTTAAAAAAAAATCATATACGTGGCAATCAAATGAAGTTTAGATACAATCATAAACGTGACAATCAAATGAAGTTTAGATACAATCATGTACGTGGCAATCAAAAGGAAGTTCACATAAAATCATGTACGTGGCAATCAAAAGGAAGTTTACATAAAATCATGTACGTGACAGTCAAAAGGAAGTTTTACATAAAATCGTGTACGTGACAGTCAAAAGGAAGTTTACATAAAATTATGTACGTGACAGTCAAAAGGAAGTTTCTCTCTACAGATTATTTTCTTTCAGTAAATGCTGAATAATTAACTTCCTGGCGTTCAGTCAAGAACTAAAAACAATCTACATATACAACACTCATTCGCGAGATTTCAAAGCACTCGATGAAATAGTATGACTGCGCTCGGCCAAGAACTAAAAACATTTTATACAACACTCATTCAAAGAATCGCGAGATGTCAAAGCACTCGATGAAATTGTATGACTGCGCTCGGATCTGTTGGTAATGTAAACTCTGGTGTGCATATCACTCTCTTGTTGGCCCAATATAGATTGTTCATTCTGTTCATTTCAGACACGTAGGCTTACTGCTCACATCTGTTATGTCCAAGTACTGTTGATGTTTTGTCACAATATAAAAGCTCGTGCTTATTTTGCAGCTGTGTGGTCCATCCGTTGTTGAATCCATTAGAGATTTGGCACCGTATTCATTGCTTGTTGCTCGTACGTATGTCCATGCGGTGTTGATTCAGTACAGATTGTATCCCTCTGTTCATTTCATCACGGATTTTTGACAGCTTTATGTCCCAATTTTAGCCCAATACAGTTTCTTCAGTCTGTTCGTGCCAGCAGGTGTTTTTCACCGACACGTGTCCTATTTGTAGACTGACTGCAAGGATCTATATTACGTTCATTTCATCGCATAGTCTTCGCGGCTCTATGTCCTGTTCTTGGCTCAACACACTTCTTCACTGTATTCAATTCAACGTGCCCCGTTTACATTGGTATACTCATCTCTCTCTCTCTCTCTCTCTCTCTCTATTTTGTTGTCCCATAAACATCATATTTTACGATGTAATTAGTAATTCAGCACGAATACAGGTGTTTGTTCACCTCACGGTTCTGGCATAGTACCGACAGGTCTCCACTGCAAGCATTTAAAGTTCTTTACGTCACATACAATACCTACACAGAGGGGTCTCCACTGCAAGCATTTAAAGTTCTTTACGTCACATGCAATACCTACACAGATGGGTCTCCACTGCATGTAAAGTTCTTTACGTCACTTACAATACCTACACAGACTTCATAGCAGTTAGAAACTCTATCTATATTTCATGCGAACTGAAGTGAATTTGATAGTTAGCTGTTACCTTCCTGGCTTCTGAGTGAATAATTTATTTTATTATGTATCTGTATGCCCTTGTTGAAAGCCTTCCTATTTCTGTATAGGGCTGCAACTTCTGAGTCAAAGCTTTCCCAACTTCTTATTTACATTGTCAACAAAGTCTTATGTTGTGCTCACTTTGTACTTGCATTGTCAACAAGGTCTTATGTTGTGCTCACTTTGTACTTGCATTGTCAACAAACTCTTTTGTTAGTGTCCTCACTTTGTACTTGCATTGTCAACAAGGTCTTATTGTCACGAAGATCAAGAAATATTAATAAATTTTTTTTCTCTCCCTCTAAGTAACTTTTAACTTTAAACTATGAACGAAACCGCTAAGTTAATTAAAAGAGGGACAGGGTGAAAATGACCATTTTTCAACAACTGGGAAAACTAAGTCGGAAACATTAGCTTTAAGTTCGTGTCGGGGAATGGAAAAGATATAATTAGCTTGCAAGAGAATGCTGGCTTGACCCTCTGCGGTCAGGACACCACGCTCATAAATATATGTCAGCGTAGGGCCAGCGTACGGAATTCGTGAGCGAGCGCTGGCGTCCCAATTATGTCCGTGACGAAGGCAGACTTGAGTTTTTGAAATGTAAACATCTTTTTTTTATAAGAATCACCACTATAAATGTTTGGTAGTTTAAGTTGATATTGCTATTGTGTAATTATTATTGTTTTTTGAAAGTATTAGTGAAATAGAAGTTGAGTTATTGGAAAGTTAATCATTGTATATTAAGTTAAAGAGGTTGGTCTGTGTGTGTACTGCTTGTCAGGTGGCCATGAGCTGCCAGTAACTATAGTTTTTAAAATAAAATAGGAGTAGGACAGCTTGCTCTGAGATTTTAGTGTGTGCTCTGAGAGTTAGCTAGAGGTTAAATGGATACGTAAATCACAGTGTCAACTGGGAACTTGATACTTTGGCACTGATAGAACTGGACGCCAGAGGTAGCCAGGATGGGCAGAGAATATTCCTAAGCACGTACAGTGCTGGTTGTAAATGGGCAGTGTTGGATGGGGGATAGTGTCTGTGCTGGAAGGAGGGGTGTGTTCGAGTCATCACATAGAAAGTGACGTACAAGAGTTTGTGTATAAAAGAGGAGACAGAGCCAGGGGTGAATGAGAAACGTGGAAGAGAAACGTGGAAAATGTAGCGTGTTGTAGGAGAGCGGAACATGCTCTCTGTTTCTCCCTGCTTTGTTGGTACCAAGAAAACTCTTCGAAGTTGGGAGGCAAGCAACTAGAGGGTTCTTGGATCCTGTAACAGTGTGACACATGTCTACCTGGACTGCGTATGAGACGCGTCGTAACGACCGTTGCAGTTTTTAGATGGGCCGAATCAAATCAGATAGCCATCTCAGGTTTTCAAAGACTCTGTCAAAGACCGCGGGTGATCGATTATTTTCCAGGCAGAAGGCAAATTCCTGGTGGAAGTTTAATGTCACGGCGCTGGGAGATGTTACAGAACGAGATGTTACATAGTGGTAGTAACTATCGTTGGAAGCAGTAGCGGTCATGCATGAGGCATACCGCCGAGAACGGCAAAGGTTGGCCGTTGTGAAGAAGAGAAGAGATGAGAAACGAAGTTAAGAGAAGAGAAGATGAGAAACGAAGTTAAGGGAAGAGAAGATGAGAAACGAAGTTATGATGAAGAGAAGAGAAGCGAAAAGAAGTAATGAATAAGTGAGGAGAAATAGGCCTAACGAGGAGCGTAACAGTGGCAGTGAAGGCTACTGTATTTGGGTTCCAGGGAGCGGACCCGTGTCGAGACGTCGACGGTGTTTTTGAGCATCTTTAACCCCCCCCCCCCCCAGCACAAGAAGAGCCGATAACGATGTGAGCCCAGCACAAGAAGGAAGTGTGAGCCCAGCACCAGAAGCGTAACGATATGAGCAGAGAACGAGAGTAACGAATTATAAGAGCAGAGAACAAGGAGAACGTGACAATACCTATGTGAGTAAAAGAAAATTCTAACTAATTAGGGAAATCTCAGAGCACGTAGCACATAAACATAAGTATAAACTAGAACCTAAAACAAAAACTAGAATCTTAATTAAGCATTAAACTAAAATTAGAAGTAAACCTTGAAGTAAAAAGATATTGATGGAACCATTGAAAAGACTTGCAAGTTAAATGACATTTGTTTTGAACTTTGTGTATTATTATTGAACATTGATGTGTGGCGCCAGAACTCTGAAATAATGACTGTTCTATTATGTTGTAAAATGCCTAAGCAATGTTAGAAGTAGTACTGCATGAAGAAATTGAGTTTTGTATTTCTTTGATTTTAATTCATCATTTATCATTTTTCTTTCTTCTTTCTTCCCCCTTTCCCATGGGTGTGAGTGTGGATGGCTGACTGACTAACCAACGTGTGAGAGGAAACCTATAGACCAATAAATTTGAACTCGTACTCCGATATTGGGCCTTTCTTCTGTCTATGGTTTCGAAAGAGTGGTTGCTGTCGTTGTTATACGTTGTGTCGTCTGTGCCGTCTACACTTCACCCCTACCGTATGCAAGCACACATGCAAACATGTCGGCAATACGTAACCTACACGCAGAATTAAATTCGAGCCAAACAAACATCTTGGTATTCTGTGTGTGGATTTGTCATTCTCTTTATGCAAGTCCTACGTGGAGCCGGCAAGCCACCATCCCTCTCCCCTCCTGTCCGAGAAGGGAGGGTGGGTGGCGACATTTGGTGACCCTGACGTGATAGGTAAAAATTGTTTTGCGGTGTGTTTGCATCATTTCTCTTTCTGCTATCTATCTCATGTAGTATCATCATATTTTGCAGTTATGATGGTTACAGTAATTTGATTTAAGAAAGTGGTGAATTAGTATTTGATATATCTTTTTTTTGCTTTAATTTTTGAAAACTTGTTTTGATGATGTATTCTGCCTTTAATTTTTGAAATCTTGTTTTGACGTTGTATTCTGCTTTAATACTCATTTTTGCGTGTAACTATTTCATGATTTAATTTGAGAGCGCCGGTATTAGCAAACCGTTACTGTAGGCCGAATTGCGATAAATTCGTTTTGATTGCTTAGAAATTTAATACTTTAAACGCCTAGTCAGAGAGGCAAGTCCGAGTTTTATATCTCCGTTTTGGTGTTTTGTTATTGAAAATATTTGATGTATGTATTGCAACAAGTTTCGAAATTCTATGTAAATATTAATGCCGATGTTGATCGCATATTCTACTTTGATTTTTGAGTCATGCCATTTTAAAGTTCGTTACGGTTTTAGAGGCAACGCTGTTGAGAGTACCCGATGTTTTTTCGTTTTTGAAGTTGTTGATTTTGAAGTTGATGAAGTATTCGTGCAAGCGTCACAATACTATGATGTACTCAGGGAGTACCTAATGATTTTGAGATTGTTGAAGTATTCGTGCAGAGTCACAATACTGTAGTACTTAGAGAGAAGTACCTTGTGTTTTGCGTCAGTTTTGGAAACTGAGCCGTTATATGTTTGAAATTTGAGTTTTGGGCCGGCATTGTAGAAACCGCGTATATTCGTTGTTGACGGCAGTGGGGCCGTGTGCATAAATTTTTGTTGTCGAAAACTTTGGAAATCGGGCGATAAAGCGACCTCGTTTTAGTAGCAAACGCATTTTTGATTTGCTAGAGTTTCTGTAAAACTCGCTAACCGTACGAATGGCTAATTAAATAAATGACTAGTAAGAATTGGGCAGGAGAAAACAGAATTAAAGCAATAAGTAATTAACAAAGCAATAAGTGATTGACAGTGATGTAGTGAAATGTTGGACTACTACAATAAGCGTGGTGTAAATGATAGTTATTGTAATGATAAAGAAAACACGCGAATCGCACAGAAAGTACTACACTAAAAATGTAAACACAGTGATGGAAAAGGAAAGGGAAAGACTCTTCAGAGCATCGTATTTCAGCCGGCCATAAAGATAATTACTCCGAGAAACCCACTGTCCCCCTCTGACAGGAAAGGTCACGACCCAGGTGTGTAGGTTCGTGTTAGTCATGCATTTGGAAAAACGGGAAGATAGAAAGTATTCTGATTGTTGGTGTACGTTAGAAATAGTTAAAGAATTCTATTTTGGCAATTTTTATTCTTAGGTATCTCAGCTCTTGTACTGATGAATGCCTTCATTTAGTAAGACTGCCATTGTGGAAACAGAAGATTATATTTTGTAAAGATAGCTTTGAATCATACGTAATGAAGAGGCTTGTTAGACTATTAAATGTATAGAGTGGATTACAGCATATAAGCAGACGGAATACGTAGGTCTTATAGTGAGACATTTTGTTTTGCGGTGTTAGATTTTTCAGTGACAACAGACTTTGTTTTGATTCATTTCTGTCCTCCGGGGCACACTCCCGCACAGCCAGCGACCTAATTTTTTTTTCGTTCACTCACCGCAGTGACGCTACGCTTGCTGACGACCACGCCAGAGAATTTTTTCTCCTTACCTTTGTAAAGGAAGGAACGGTTGCTTAGGACGCTGTTAGAAATGGCCTCGTATTTTAGTGCACAATAATTTTGTTTTGTGAAAGATCATTAATTGGCATTTTCGTAAATTGCTTCATGTCATTTTATTTTTCTAACTTAGGAGTAGAAGTATACTTGTACACAATTTTTTAAGCAAGAGTGACTGAAAAAAAAAATGTTGTGATAATAATAGAACAACAACAGATCATTGTGAGGTTACGTTCAGATCAAGATTTTGGAACAAGTTTATAGTTCTTATATAAATAAATAACATCATACCGGTATTAACTGTTTTACATTTATAAATATATTTGTGAGATTTTCTTGCATAAAAATTTTAGAGAAAGATACTTGCAATTTTTTTGAATTGACAATTGTGACACGTTAATAGCTAACTTGAAGTCTGTATATCTAACTTGATTTCACTGAAAAATTTTAAAGGGACTACCCTGTAAGGTGATTTGATTTTTTCTCTCGATAGTTCTCCATCATCATGATAGATGATAAGTTTTCCTAGGCTGATATTTTTTTTTGAAAAAAAACGCATGTTAATTCTTTTGCATAAATTGGTAAAATAGAAAATAGGTAGGTGTATAGACAGTAAATACGCTTATGCAATTTATTTTTAGGGCTGAGCACCGTACGAACCAATGCATTGTCTAGGCATCCAATAGACACAGTTTAAATGAGTTTCGTGAAGCAGAATAATTTTAATCGTTTGGATTGTAATCAACTTTTGAAAAGAAAAAAAAATTTTTTTAATATTGTTGACCTACACTTATTTCATAAGCTTCGGTCAAAAAGGAGGAGGGATATGTCACGAAGATCAAGAAATATTAATAAATTTTTTTTCTCTCCCTCTAAGTAACTTTTAACTTTAAACTATGAACGAAACCGCTAAGTTAATTAAAAGAGGGACAGGGTGAAAATGACCATTTTTCAACAACTGGTAAAACTAAGTCGGAAACATTAGCTTTAAGTTCGTGTCGGGGAATGGAAAAGATATAATTAGCTTGCAAGAGAATGCTGGCTTGACCCTCTGCGGTCAGGACACCACGCTCATAAATATATGTCAGCGTAGGGCCAGCATACGGAATTCGTGAGCGAGCGCTGGCGTCCCAATTATGTCCGTGACGAAGGCAGACTTGAGTTTTTGAAATGTAAACATCTTTTTTTTATAAGAATCACCACTATAAATGTTTGGTAGTTTAAGTTGATATTGCTATTGTGTAATTATTATTGTTTTTTGAAAGTATTAGTGAAATAGAAGTTGAGTTATTGGAAAGTTAATCATTGTATATTAAGTTAAAGAGGTTGGTCTGTGTGTGTACTGCTTGTCAGGTGGCCATGAGCTGCCAGTAACTATAGTTTTTAAAATAAAATAGGAGTAGGACAGCTTGCTCTGAGATTTTAGTGTGTGCTCTGAGAGTTAGCTAGAGGTTAAATGGATACGTAAATCACAGTGTCAACTGGGAACTTGATACTTTGGCACTGATAGAACTGGACGCCAGAGGTAGCCAGGATGGGCAGAGAATATTCCTAAGCACGTACAGTGCTGGTTGTAAATGGGCAGTGTTGGATGGGGGATAGTGTCTGTGCTGGAAGGAGGGGTGTGTTCGAGTCATCACATAGAAAGTGACGTACAAGAGTTTGTGTATAAAAGAGGAGACAGAGCCAGGGGTGAATGAGAAACGTGGAAGAGAAACGTGGAAAATGTAGCGTGTTGTAGGAGAGCGGAACATGCTCTCTGTTTCTCCCTGCTTTGTTGGTACCAAGAAAACTCTTCGAAGTTGGGAGGCAAGCAACTAGAGGGTTCTTGGATCCTGTAACAGTGTGACACATGTCTACCTGGACTGCGTATGAGACGCGTCGTAACGACCGTTGCAGTTTTTAGATGGGCCGAATCAAATCAGATAGCCATCTCAGGTTTTCAAAGACTCTGTCAAAGACCGCGGGTGATCGATTATTTTCCAGGCAGAAGGCAAATTCCTGGTGGAAGTTTAATGTCACGGCGCTGGGAGATGTTACAGAACGAGATGTTACATAGTGGTAGTAACTATCGTTGGAAGCAGTAGCGGTCATGCATGAGGCATACCGCCGAGAACGGCAAAGGTTGGCCGTTGTGAAGAAGAGAAGAGATGAGAAACGAAGTTAAGAGAAGAGAAGATGAGAAACGAAGTTAAGGGAAGAGAAGATGAGAAACGAAGTTATGATGAAGAGAAGAGAAGCGAAAAGAAGTAATGAATAAGTGAGGAGAAATAGGCCTAACGAGGAGCGTAACAGTGGCAGTGAAGGCTACTGTATTTGGGTTCCAGGGAGCGGACCCGTGTCGAGACGTCGACGGTGTTTTTGAGCATCTTTAACCCCCCCCCCCCCCAGCACAAGAAGAGCCGATAACGATGTGAGCCCAGCACAAGAAGGAAGTGTGAGCCCAGCACCAGAAGCGTAACGATATGAGCAGAGAACGAGAGTAACGAATTATAAGAGCAGAGAACAAGGAGAACGTGACAATACCTATGTGAGTAAAAGAAAATTCTAACTAATTAGGGAAATCTCAGAGCACGTAGCACATAAACATAAGTATAAACTAGAACCTAAAACAAAAACTAGAATCTTAATTAAGCATTAAACTAAAATTAGAAGTAAACCTTGAAGTAAAAAGATATTGATGGAACCATTGAAAAGACTTGCAAGTTAAATGACATTTGTTTTGAACTTTGTGTATTATTATTGAACATTGATGTGTGGCGCCAGAACTCTGAAATAATGACTGTTCTATTATGTTGTAAAATGCCTAAGCAATGTTAGAAGTAGTACTGCATGAAGAAATTGAGTTTTGTATTTCTTTGATTTTAATTCATCATTTATCATTTTTCTTTCTTCTTTCTTCCCCCTTTCCCATGGGTGTGAGTGTGGATGGCTGACTGACTAACCAACGTGTGAGAGGAAACCTATAGACCAATAAATTTGAACTCGTACTCCGATATTGGGCCTTTCTTCTGTCTATGGTTTCGAAAGAGTGGTTGCTGTCGTTGTTATACGTTGTGTCGTCTGTGCCGTCTACACTTCACCCCTACCGTATGCAAGCACACATGCAAACATGTCGGCAATACGTAACCTACACGCAGAATTAAATTCGAGCCAAACAAACATCTTGGTATTCTGTGTGTGGATTTGTCATTCTCTTTATGCAAGTCCTACGTGGAGCCGGCAAGCCACCATCCCTCTCCCCTCCTGTCGGAGAAGGGAGGGTGGGTGGCGACACTTATGTTGTGCTCACTTTGTACTTGCATTGTCAACAAAGTCTTATGTTAGTGTCCTCACTTTGTACTTGCATTGTCAACAAAGTCTTATGTTAGTGTCCTCACTTTGTACTTGCATTGTCAACAAAGTCTTATGTTAGTGTCCTCACTTTGTACTTGCATTGTCAACAAAGTCTTATGTTAGTGTTCTCTCTTTGTACTTGCATTGTCAACAAAGTCTTATGTTAGTGTTCTCTCTTTGTACTTGCATTGTCAACAAAGTCTTATGTTGTGCTCACTTTGTACTTGCATTGTCAACAAAGTCTTATGTTAGTGTCCTCACTTTGTACTTGCATTGTCAACAAAGTCTTATGTTAGTGTTCTCTCTTTGTACTTGCATTGTCAACAAAGTCTTATGTTAGTGTTCTCTCTTTGTACTTGCATTGTCAACAAAGTCTTATGTTAGTGTTCTCTCTTTGTACTTGCATTGTCAACAAAGTCTTATGTTAGTGTTCTCTCTTTGTACTTGCATTGTCAACAAAGTCTTATGTTGTGCTCACTTTGTACTTGCATTGTCAACAAACTCTTTTGTTAGTGTCCTCACTTTGTACTTGCATTGTCAACAAGGTCTTATTGTCACGAAGATCAAGAAATATTAATAAATTTTTTTTCTCTCCCTCTAAGTAACTTTTAACTTTAAACTATGAACGAAACCGCTAAGTTAATTAAAAGAGGGACAGGGTGAAAATGACCATTTTTCAACAACTGGGAAAACTAAGTCGGAAACATTAGCTTTAAGTTCGTGTCGGGGAATGGAAAAGATATAATTAGCTTGCAAGAGAATGCTGGCTTGACCCTCTGCGGTCAGGACACCACGCTCATAAATATATGTCAGCGTAGGGCCAGCGTACGGAATTCGTGAGCGAGCGCTGGCGTCCCAATTATGTCCGTGACGAAGGCAGACTTGAGTTTTTGAAATGTAAACATCTTTTTTTTATAAGAATCACCACTATAAATGTTTGGTAGTTTAAGTTGATATTGCTATTGTGTAATTATTATTGTTTTTTGAAAGTATTAGTGAAATAGAAGTTGAGTTATTGGAAAGTTAATCATTGTATATTAAGTTAAAGAGGTTGGTCTGTGTGTGTACTGCTTGTCAGGTGGCCATGAGCTGCCAGTAACTATAGTTTTTAAAATAAAATAGGAGTAGGACAGCTTGCTCTGAGATTTTAGTGTGTGCTCTGAGAGTTAGCTAGAGGTTAAATGGATACGTAAATCACAGTGTCAACTGGGAACTTGATACTTTGGCACTGATAGAACTGGACGCCAGAGGTAGCCAGGATGGGCAGAGAATATTCCTAAGCACGTACAGTGCTGGTTGTAAATGGGCAGTGTTGGATGGGGGATAGTGTCTGTGCTGGAAGGAGGGGTGTGTTCGAGTCATCACATAGAAAGTGACGTACAAGAGTTTGTGTATAAAAGAGGAGACAGAGCCAGGGGTGAATGAGAAACGTGGAAGAGAAACGTGGAAAATGTAGCGTGTTGTAGGAGAGCGGAACATGCTCTCTGTTTCTCCCTGCTTTGTTGGTACCAAGAAAACTCTTCGAAGTTGGGAGGCAAGCAACTAGAGGGTTCTTGGATCCTGTAACAGTGTGACACATGTCTACCTGGACTGCGTATGAGACGCGTCGTAACGACCGTTGCAGTTTTTAGATGGGCCGAATCAAATCAGATAGCCATCTCAGGTTTTCAAAGACTCTGTCAAAGACCGCGGGTGATCGATTATTTTCCAGGCAGAAGGCAAATTCCTGGTGGAAGTTTAATGTCACGGCGCTGGGAGATGTTACAGAACGAGATGTTACATAGTGGTAGTAACTATCGTTGGAAGCAGTAGCGGTCATGCATGAGGCATACCGCCGAGAACGGCAAAGGTTGGCCGTTGTGAAGAAGAGAAGAGATGAGAAACGAAGTTAAGAGAAGAGAAGATGAGAAACGAAGTTAAGGGAAGAGAAGATGAGAAACGAAGTTATGATGAAGAGAAGAGAAGCGAAAAGAAGTAATGAATAAGTGAGGAGAAATAGGCCTAACGAGGAGCGTAACAGTGGCAGTGAAGGCTACTGTATTTGGGTTCCAGGGAGCGGACCCGTGTCGAGACGTCGACGGTGTTTTTGAGCATCTTTAACCCCCCCCCCCCCCCAGCACAAGAAGAGCCGATAACGATGTGAGCCCAGCACAAGAAGGAAGTGTGAGCCCAGCACCAGAAGCGTAACGATATGAGCAGAGAACGAGAGTAACGAATTATAAGAGCAGAGAACAAGGAGAACGTGACAATACCTATGTGAGTAAAAGAAAATTCTAACTAATTAGGGAAATCTCAGAGCACGTAGCACATAAACATAAGTATAAACTAGAACCTAAAACAAAAACTAGAATCTTAATTAAGCATTAAACTAAAATTAGAAGTAAACCTTGAAGTAAAAAGATATTGATGGAACCATTGAAAAGACTTGCAAGTTAAATGACATTTGTTTTGAACTTTGTGTATTATTATTGAACATTGATGTGTGGCGCCAGAACTCTGAAATAATGACTGTTCTATTATGTTGTAAAATGCCTAAGCAATGTTAGAAGTAGTACTGCATGAAGAAATTGAGTTTTGTATTTCTTTGATTTTAATTCATCATTTATCATTTTTCTTTCTTCTTTCTTCCCCCTTTCCCATGGGTGTGAGTGTGGATGGCTGACTGACTAACCAACGTGTGAGAGGAAACCTATAGACCAATAAATTTGAACTCGTACTCCGATATTGGGCCTTTCTTCTGTCTATGGTTTCGAAAGAGTGGTTGCTGTCGTTGTTATACGTTGTGTCGTCTGTGCCGTCTACACTTCACCCCTACCGTATGCAAGCACACATGCAAACATGTCGGCAATACGTAACCTACACGCAGAATTAAATTCGAGCCAAACAAACATCTTGGTATTCTGTGTGTGGATTTGTCATTCTCTTTATGCAAGTCCTACGTGGAGCCGGCAAGCCACCATCCCTCTCCCCTCCTGTCGGAGAAGGGAGGGTGGGTGGCGACACTTATGTTGTGCTCACTTTGTACTTGCATTGTCAACAAAGTCTTATGTTAGTGTCCTCACTTTGTACTTGCATTGTCAACAAAGTCTTATGTTAGTGTCCTCACTTTGTACTTGCATTGTCAACAAAGTCTTATGTTAGTGTCCTCACTTTGTACTTGCATTGTCAACAAAGTCTTATGTTAGTGTTCTCTCTTTGTACTTGCATTGTCAACAAAGTCTTATGTTAGTGTTCTCTCTTTGTACTTGCATTGTCAACAAAGTCTTATGTTGTGCTCACTTTGTACTTGCATTGTCAACAAAGTCTTATGTTAGTGTCCTCACTTTGTACTTGCATTGTCAACAAAGTCTTATGTTAGTGTTCTCTCTTTGTACTTGCATTGTCAACAAAGTCTTATGTTAGTGTTCTCTCTTTGTACTTGCATTGTCAACAAAGTCTTATGTTAGTGTTCTCTCTTTGTACTTGCATTGTCAACAAAGTCTTATGTTAGTGTTCTCTCTTTGTACTTGCATTGTCAACAAAGTCTTATGTTGTGCTCACTTTGTACTTGCATTGTCAACAAAGTCTTATGTTAGTGTCCTCACTTTGTACTTGCATTGTCAACAAAGCCTTATATTGGTGTTCCCACTTTATACTTCGCTGTCAACAAGGCCTTATTTAGATGTGTCCCCAATTTGTACTTGTGTGTGTTAATAATAAAAACTGCTCCTCCAGCTAATTATATGAATTACATTTTCCAATTTTCCCTGTTTGCAAAATACACAGTATAAATGCACGGCTTTAACGTTTTAATATATATAAAGAGTTTTGCACATTATATATTAATATCACGTGCTGAAATTCTAGTGTGTTCGACCATTTCAAGGACATTTAACAACCTAAAACATTTAGAAAATTGTCACAGTGTCATTGTGTGAAAGACTTGAACTCTTTTATTTTAATAAGCGTGCAACATTGTGTGTGTGTGTGTGTGTGTGTGTGTGTGTGTGTGTGTGTGTGTGTGTATTACGTGGCAGTGTGTATATATACTTGCGCATATTTGTATGCGTGTGTGTATGCGTGCGTGTGTGAATCTTCACTACAAACTTCAATTGCGGGGCTGACATTTTTTTAAATGATCAGATGTCCAACCGATGAGAGATGGTATTAAGTTACGTCACAGTTTGGCGCACTGACGAGATATGCTACTTTGTCGTCATTCACTCCCAAGAAAATGCAACAAGAAAAAAAACTATTTGCAGATATTTTACTACTTACCCACGTCTCTAGAAAAGTACGGCAGAATTCGAATACCAAAGATTGAAATTTATATTCAGATGATTTATGTGTCGCTTGGTCACTAAACTTATATAAAACTTTAGGATGCTTCGTGTTGCAATACAACCAGACTCTTCAAATGTAAAAATAGATCCAATTGACCTTACCTGAAAAATAAAAGGCATCTTAGGATTTATGTGTGCATGCGCGTGAGTCTGCATTGTGTGTATGTGTGTGTATACTATAGTGTGAAACTCATTTTGTGTAGTTTTTTTTTCCCCTTCTAATCCATTGGACCACACCAAATGACTTCCATGAACCTCGTATCCCTTCCTATTGCACAATCCCTTCAGTGACCTCATTTTCTGCTTCGACGACTGTTCGATCTGATGGATTGGACACGGCCGGTAAGATGCAGCGTTACACACTGCACTTGGTAGGTTTTAGTCACTCACCAGCATTTAGGGTGTTAGTCGTCGCAGACAGGAGATACAGCGGAGACTGTGTTGTGTCTATCCAATATTATTATTATTGGATGCTGATTTTATTGACAGTTTTATTTGCTTGTTACATTTTTTCTTCGGCGCAGCTATAAGATAGAGGTATTTACATGCAAGCAGGGAAAAATTGCAAACGCACAATCTATTGAACCCCACTGATGACGTCATGATTTTAAAAGAGCATCAATTCGGGGTGGAGTGGGTGTTGTCTGATCTATGGCATTAAACCGAGTTTATACTAGCCATTAGATTGTTACATTAATCGAGAATGCTCTTTTGAACTAATATGTGACGTCATCGATCGACTTTTGCCCAGTAGACAGGGTAAGTATTAACGCCGCTGAATTCAGCAAGAAACATGTGATCATGTAAGCAAAATTAAATGTTGACCTTCCCGAGATCAACACGGACTGTCTCAAAATCGACCTTGCAAACTCTCTCCTTGAACTGATTTTGCAAGTGTATTTAGTCCATTTGATCCGGTCGTTCACAAGTGCATCGGGTCATCTCAATACACAAACATTAGTAGTCGGTTACGGTTCGTTGATCTTCGTCATTATGGCAGCTGCTGTCAGTTGGACTGAAAAAGCCTTCCGCTCAGATTTACTTTTAATTACAATAATTTACAAGAGCGCTGATGGTCAGTAACTGACTTATGAGTGGGAACTGTAGGTCCATGAAGTAAAGTTTTGTGCCACACCAAGTACGTGTCCTTGCCGACATATGTCTAAAGCATTACATTACGTCACTAAATATTCTAACGGCCTAACCTATGTATTAGCGAAGAATACAAACTTTCGTGGCTGTTGCAATTGTAACCAATAGACCTTATGATTGCTGACGTAGCGTACACTCTACACCACTAGACAGCTGGCGATACCAGTATGGTGTCACCTTCCCCTCTTCTAAAAAAAAAGGAATAAATAAATTATTAAATAATAATAAATAAATCTGAGACTTTTGTTAGTGAAATGGTTCTGACTGGAAAGTCTGTAACTCAAAAGTCCAACATTAACCTCTTGCTTTTTCAATCAATTCCAGCTCGGCATGAAAAACTTACAAGGGGACCCGTAAATGACGTGCTCCATAACTCCGGGGGGTGGGGGGGAGCGGTTGTCTTAGTACTGTGGCCTGTGGGACATTAAATTGTATTCCGTAAAATAACAATCAAAATTAAAGAAGTTAAAGTAAAAGCTCTAAACGTTTTGCAATAATTATACGTAAAAGTTCTCGAGATCATTATTAAAACTATTTTAACACATTAGAAGAGTGTTACATTCAAGTGTTTTTTTAGAGACCCTGTCTTAGCATGAGGATTTAAAGATTGTTAATTTTTAACATCTATGCTGACGACAGACTAGTTGCCAGACTCACCCTTCAGTCTCCTTAATCAATTCTCTCAGTTTAGATATTAACTACAGGGACAGATGAATCTGTGTAATATTGCGTGAATTGGGCATGTTATCCTAATAACGACTAATTATGCATACAAAACATTCACATTTGACTCTGGCCCCCGGCCCAATTCCTTTTAGTCTTCTCTCACTAATAATTTCCAAGATTGGTGGACTCAACGATAAGGAATGATCAACAAACAGAATAAGGCATTAGGTGTCATGTGTTCGGAAAGTAGTGTTTGTTGAACGTTTTCAGTTACACATCATTATGTGACCAATCACAGCTGGCTTTTGGGCAAAAGCGAAGATGAACAGAGAGAACATATATCGCGCGAGATTAAAAAACAAACTTTACAAACCAGCTCTTTTGTGAAGTTTGTTAACAGTACATCTAATTTAGTGGCTGCAAGTTTTGAAGTTTCAAAAATCATAGCTAGGCATGGAAAGCCTTTCAGTGATGGCGATTATATAAATTATAAAGGAATCGTTGTTAGAATGTGTACCTTGTTTGTTTGAAGACTTTCAAAATAAAGACAAAATTATTAAGAGAATAAAGGATTTGTCAGTTAGTCGAAATACGGTAAAAGAGAGAGTAATTAAATTGAATGCTAATATTGAAGAACAAGTAAGAAATTATATTAATTCATGTCACGCCTATTCTATTTGCCTTGAAAGTACCGATGTGACATCGTCCGCTAGGTTGGCCATCATTGCTAGATATTAAAAAGATAACGAAATGGATGAAGAACTAATAAAATTAGCAACTTTTATCTACAACAACAACGGGTGCAGATTTATGTCAAACTGTTTTGACTGAAGTCGGAAATGCAGATTATAGATGTAGCAAAAATATTTTCTGTAACAGCTGATGGTGCTCCAAGCATGACTGGAAAGCTACAGGTTTTGTTACGTTATTTACATGTTGGACACCCACTGTAAGCCTTTCACTGCATTGTGCACGAGGAAGCCAGCCCTACGTGCAAAATCCGGCTTAAAGGAACTTGAAGACTTGAAATGTCACAAAAACTGTAAATTTCATTACTCTACGTGCTTTGAATAAGAGAATATTTGAACAGCTGTTAAATGACGTTCAATCACTTTACTCTGGTTTACTAATGTACAACAATGTTCGTTGGCTCAGTCACTCTGGTTTACTAATGTACAACAATGTTCGTTGGCTCAGTCACTCTGGTTTACTAATGTACAACAATGTTCGTTGGCTCAGTCACTCTGGTTTACTAATGTACAACAATGTTCGTTGGCTCAGCAGAGGTCACGTTCTGGAACGTTTTGTAGAGTGCCTTGATGAAATTCGAATGTTTATGGATGACAACCAACATAATTACTCAGAATTAACTAATGTTGACTGGCTCAGCAGACTAATGTTCTTGACAGATTTTTCAGTACACCTCACTCTGTGGAAGCTTTTTTAGCTGCAGACAGCCACTGGTTGATTGTTTTTATATTTTAGGCTGGCTCTGATGACATTCGATAATAAAGGAAAGGGTGCATCACATTGGCAGATTTTTTTAATGGAAAATATTTAAAACAAATTACTTTTTAATTTTCTCTAGTTGTATACATACACGCTCACTGCACAGTGCATTCCAGTATTTCTGTTCATGGCTTGTAGCTTTAAAAAAATTAAATGCGAGTGATTTGTTGTAAGATGTGAGTTGTGAAAACCGAAAGTTGACCACAAAATCTATTTTTATAACAGCTATGGCAGCGCTCATGCAATTTGACCATATGTTCAGGAAAATGTGTGCCTGTCAGGTTGATCACTGTTTCAGTCTGTTGGACAGTCACCTCACATTTCCCGGACAGTTGTCGATTACAAATTGGAAAGAGCAGATCGTTGCTTGACAGCTGCCGTTTTAGAAAATTCACTAACCAATTTAAACATTCACTTTCCGCAATCATGATATTACAGTCCTTCTATAACATAAATATCTCCCTTGGTGCTCGCGCCCGCCTGCGAAATCAGTTAAAATGTGTTGAAGCGGTCATGAACCCAAACAAATCGAACTGAAATTTGGCCAGCTGATTAGGAACTTATAAACCAAAACTTTGTCACCTAGTTACTGTAAGCACAGGTAAATTGGTAAAACTTCTCCAGACCCAGCGAAACGTTTTATACAGTACTTGTTTAATGATATATGACTTGTAATCAGTTGGCTTTGGTCATTATTATCCACCAGGCCGCTTCTAGATACGATTGTAGTCACTGTATAATAATGTAAGCCTAAAATCTGACTGCTTTACTGTCGGAAGTTTAAATCGACGGGGATCGGAATTTTCCGATACTCATTTACAGTATCTGGGAAGGTCTGAGCAAAAAACTATTTTATTCTTGTCTTGAAATCTTGTTTACCGACTGATTTGTCAGTAACACTTGTAGCAAAGCGGCGAAGTATGTACTAGTGCACGATACTGATCAAATATCAAGTCTTGTTTATTCCTGAAATTAATATGAGTTGAGTTCACCGTATTTATATTAACAAAGTACACACATACAAATATTATGTAAACTAAGCGTCGTGATATTAATAAGTCGGTCACGTACATATGGTACGCACACAACTTGCAAAATGAAAACTAAAAACTGTGTGCACCGTATAGCATAATCTATATCGGCCAAACTTTCTTTTAAGTAAGCGAGACCCACTTGTTGATCTCTATTCTGCTTTGCATTCTACTGAGACTGTGGAATAATCGAAACCGTGGTCATACTAACCATGCATACCACGGTGCGATAAAATGCGTATTAAAAAAAAAAAAACAACGGGGAAAGCAACAGCTAACGTGCTTGTCAGATGGTAGGGTGTTTTTTTAATCGACTTGCTCTAAAAGTCGCGCAAAAGCGTCATATTCTGGAAAGTACCTTGAGATCATTATTAACAGCGTCTGCCTCGCTCAGGGGCTATCGCTAAGAATAACTCTTCAAAATCGTGAGACAGTAAAGGACAGAGAAGCATTGAGATGCCCGGATGACGACAGACGACCATGTTTTGGTTCGTGGAAAATCAACGGGTGTATATTTTGCTTCAGACATAATATTTTAAACCTTTGATGTAAGACACATTTTTAATTCGGAGGCAAGTATTTCACATTGTAGTTTTCTGGAGTGAAAGTGAGTGTAATGTTTCTCAATTTAAGGTAGAAAAATAGTAGTTTCGATGTTGCTCTAGATTTTTCTTATATCGCTTTAAGTTTATGACTAGTATAGTAGTAAGACTAAGAGTAATGAAATTCTATATGAAAGTGGGAAGTTCCACTGTTGGCGTATCGTGTTTTAATCGCGATCTTCTCAAGAGCTGGGTCAGATTATTTTATGTGAGTTGAAACAAATCCGTCCTACATGTACTATTTCAGTGTCCGTAGACTTTGTGGCCATACACTTACAGGATGATCTGTGTATTAAATTATTCTATTAATACTGTATTATTATTAAATTTTGTTTGACACTTATAGTCACTGAAGTACTATTATTATTAGTGGCTTTAATAAATAGTTTTAACTTTTATACTAAAGCAATGCAGAAGTGTTTGTCAGTGCTAGTCTGCTACTAAATGTGTCTCATTGTACTTGTAGTCAGTTTTCTTTAGAGCAGAGTTCACATTAACCTTGAATATGTTTATATAAGTTCAGTGTTGTACTAACTTACTATTTATTTGTTTTGAAAATAAACATTTTAAATACATTTATTGACCTAATACAAATCTTGGATAATGAAAACAGATGTGTATTACTCTGTGTATATGTGATCTATTTATATAATGTGTATTAACTTAAATTTAAAACAATCAGATCACATGTCTTATTTTAGAAATCATGACTAAAGCGTAAAGGTCAGTTTGTTTTTTTATTGTACACTTATTTTTACTAAGCTGTCTCACCAGCAAGAAAATAAGTTTAAAAACAAATCACACATTAAATTATATTATTTAATACTACTAATACTTGTAATAGTAGCTTGATCATTGATGAATTATAAATTTTATTCAGTTCATGCCAGCAAACAAAATCATTGCTGACAAAATTTTTAGTTTTATAAACCATTGTTGTTAAAAACAGGCAACTCAATATAATTTTACCTGTAGAGATGTATTCTACTTTTCAGAATATTTGATATTAGTAGTTTTGTAGTAATAATATATATAATAATAACTTTAAGAAATCATTGTCATGTGAATCTTTATTATAATTGTATAAAACAGTTAATCGTATCCTAATATTAATACCTAACCATCCTGCAACTCATTCATTTTTCTTTCTTTTTTTTTTTTTAAAAAGTTTTAAAACCACACTTTATTAGGGGTGACTGGTTTTAAAAGAAACAAAAATACTTGTTATTCTGTAGTGTAACAACAATTTTGAATTTATTATTTTCTGACTCAGTTTATAGTCTTAATATGTATTTCACTATTTGTATGGGATGACTTCAAAAACTTGTTATACTTATTACACATTTACAATGCTAACTTTGAATTTCATTGTTCTCAGTTGCACTTGCAGTCCTCTTTTGTTTTGATTATTAATTCAGGCAAGATTAGGATTCTAGGAATCAAAACCCCCAAATTATTGTAATTCTACAGTGCATTTGTGCTGGACCACTGCCATTTTAGACATTCACTTTTCCCAATCATGACATTACTCTTCTTTTAGTTTTAGAGCATAATATCTCCTGTGGCACTTCTAGCGACTTGTGCCTGTCTGCAAAATCTGTAAGTGGAATTGAATTAGTCATGAAATTGTCACATTTAAATGAATCTTTTATATACTAAAACAAGTAATATTGAACTTCCTTATAATTTATATAGAAGAATACTTTTAAAACCTGAAACATGCAGTCACAAGGTTGTGATCTCTCACTACTTATTACTTTTCTAGTATTTAATTATACTAAAATTATGACAGTGCAGTAATAAGACAGTAGATTCAATTTAGAAATAATTATATATAGTGTATATGCATTCATTTTCTTAGATAAAGTAAAAAAATAGCCATTTAAAAAAATTTTGTTCTTAAATGAAGATGAATGTTTTTAAAATCATAACATTAAACACTTATTAAAATTTAAAGGTGTATTCTCCCCCCCCCCCCCCCCAGTCTTCTAGCCCTATTGAAATTGAGCTTTTACTTTTTAAATTCCAATTTATATTGTTATAACAACATAAACAATGTTTTTTTAGGGATGGGAATACTCTTTTGATTAATGTTTGTTACTTTGTTAGTTGGTGGCTTTAATCTGATTTGATAAAATAATTATGATTATACGCACATAATCATTTCAAGATTTGAAAAGTTTGATCTATGTAAATGTTTGGCTGGAAATTTTTATATATATATGCAATACTGTGTTGCAGTATTAACAGTCCTAATAGTAATACAGTAATACTTTTAGCTTTATGCCATTAAAAGAATTATTGAGATGAATTAACCTCTTTTATTGATATGTTTTCATATTATTATTAACATTTTTATTAATGTATATTCATATTATTATTAAACCATATTGTTAAATTATTTGTGTTCCATTGTGTTATGTTGAATACTTTGGAAATTAATATGTACGTTTTATTATTTATAAAAGAATTTCACAACTGGTTTTTTCTGCAGACATTTTAACATAAAACTACATAACACTGGAGAGTACATGAAAAGATATCCTGAGTAATAAATTCATGTATTTTACTCTGTAGAAATGTGTCAGTGACTTGTGTGGCCTTTTGAATGGGCCAGTTCACAAAATGTTACTGTCTACAATGTTTCTTTTGTCGCTAGTTATTTCTTCGCCTCTGGGATCTGATTAAAAAAATTAAAAAGGAAATACATTTTCTTCAGCTGTGTTTAAGATTACTTTGAATTTTGATGTATGCAGTAAAACAGCCTTTCCTGTCTTTATTTCTAAATTTATCAAAAGCTTCTTTCAGAGCGATGCATCTCCTTTTTTTTTTTTTTTTTGTCTTTCCCCAAGGACTATCTCATCTGCAGACTGTTTAACAGAGACTTGTTACTTATTTTACTGTTTTTTTAAATAGATAGATTCTTGCATATTAGTATATTTTTATATATAAAATTGATATATTTAGCCTATTCATTGCTTACATTAGAACAAATTAAATATAGATGAGTTGGGACATTAGAAATTAGATATGTTGGGACATCTTACTAAGAATGTATTAATAATTTAGAATAAATATATAATATTAGAATAAATTATAATGTCATAATGCTCATCCATTTCTGACAAGTAGACTTGAAAACCTTGTTATGAGTCTTTTGCAGCTGTAGATGATTATAGCTTATTAAATTTAATTTCATCCATAAAGGAAGCTTGACTGAACTTATAGTCCTCCTGTGTCTAGCAACTTTATGTAAAATCATGCTTCATCTTTCTATCTGAATATCTTTTAGTGTTGCTTACAGTTACATTACTTCTGGTTATAAGATCCCTATGCATAAAATGATAAATGCACACAATAATGCTATACAAATTGTATTATTATTTTTGTTGTTAACATCAGTAACATTTCAGAGAGTTAAATAACTTATAAGCATTATAAACTATTATATATATTTGTAGTAATATAAACATTTATGTGCTATAACATACATAATTATTCAGTCTCTATTTTATTTTACTTAATATGTGAGTGTTCTATGTTTAAAATTTTGATTTAGTGTAGTAGTAGAAAAATGTTTGCTTGAAATGATTAAAAGGCATTTGTATTATTGATTAAAGGGCATTTTGGATGATGTATTCCTTTTTCTAGATGCACAACAAGCAATCCCCAAATTATCACTTATTTAATGTTAATTATATTGCTACAAGAGGAGAAATTGCAGACCAATCTTTAAACATTTCTTATAATAATAAAATATGAAATGCCAACTGGAATTTGTAACAGGCTTATGTAAAGATAAGCATTTAGCAAAAATGTTATCAGAAGCTCATTTACATTTATTATACTAGCTTCAAGCTTTTGGTTTAACATTTTGCCTTTTTATTTCAATTTTCATGATGTAAGGAAACTGAAATAGAGAATATTTACTTTATGCACATCTTTTACAAATGATGATAAACTAATACTTTTTTGTGTCAAAAACCATAATAGATCTATTTTAGATATTGATTTATTTGTTTTAATGGGATGATATGTAATAATGTATATGAGAGGGGCAGCATGAGAGAGAGAATGGGAGAGATAGATGCAACTCATAGAGAATGCATGTATTTTTGTAACCCAATACTTTTCTCCTTTTTTAAAAAATTGTTTCCTTATATAATAAAAAGGATGAATATTAGAAATGCTGCCACAAGGCAATGTCAGTCATCTCTAGTATTGCCTGTGGTCTATGCAGTATTTGATTCCTTATGGTAGGAACTGAATGATTTTGAAGTTTGGTTTCATTGGGATGGCTGCATCAGTTCTCAGAATTCTCAAATAATGTCGTCTGAAAATCCTCATCAGCTCTTCTCTGTTCCCCAAAAGTTGAATTGTGTGCATTTTTGTGAAGAGAATGACCATAAACTTTCTTTATGGAAGTGATCAACATTTTCCAATGGTTGTGTTTCTTTATAAACACCCAGAGTGTGTTGTAGGGAGCAATATATGCCAGGTCTTAACATGCTAATATTAGAAAAATTATATCAGTCTGGTCAATAAATGATCTTATACTAAGCAGGAATTTTATCTTAATTTGATAATGGTGAGAGGGTCATACCTGGGCACTTGGCCACAGGGGACTGGAGCATGTGAAGTTCACCTTGTAACCTTCATATCCTGCCTGATAACACCTCTTGTCATGCAAAGAAGAAAAGACTAGCTCTAGCCACACACTTCTGTATGACAAAATCATCTTTCTTTCCCATTGCCCCTCCTTCCTGTAACTCCAAACATGCTTTGATTGAGATAACATTGCCCTCTGTAAATACTGATTGTCAGAAATGGAGTTCTAGGAGTAATCTTAGTCCAGTAAGGTCAGTGATGGATTTACTTGGTTTTTGCTGAGAACAAGTTTTTATAATAAAGTAAGGAGAATGCTTAAGTTTTGGAAATGTTTTAATTGTACAAGAAAGAGAAATATTTACTAATTTAGAGTAAGCAATGGTTAGATTGGTTGTAGGTTAGAGATAATATAATTTTGCTTTTGCTTAATTAAAGAAATATGGATTTTGATTTTTGTATTTGATGTGCTGTGTGCCCTTTCATGAATTTTATTGTTGAACTCTTTAAATTTACTGTTCTTGCCCATCTTTGTACTGTTGGCATTTATATTTAAAATAAATTATCTTTCTTAAATCCTTGAGCTTTTAGTTTTATCCACTAATTTAATGACACAAGAAGCAAACTACTATGATTAGAGACCAGTGAGATCTGATGAGCTAAGAGTAATATCTCTCCCTATGTTTATTTATTATTAATTCCAGTATGTTAATGTTGCTGCTAGTTTTAATTTAATTAAGTCGCAGAATTGATGCTGTCAGTTCATTTCACATAAATTTAAAGGTTACATAAAAATATAGTTGCATTTTATTATGTATATTATATAATATTGTAAATAATATGAAAATTTGGATTTCTGATTGAAATTTTTGTCATATGGCTTGATTACAAAGGATACATTTTCAAAGTACATCTACTTGTGTCCTGCTTCCAGTAACTTGTTTGTTTTAGTGTTAAGTTAAATGCTATTACATGTATTATGTATGTATTGATCATCTTACCACCGTGAAGGGTGATGGCTGTAAAATTCACTCCTGTTTTACGTTGAATGCTATTATTACATATGTATTGATCATCTTACCACTTATGTTAGGATGCTGGGTGTGTCTGCACAAGGTTGAAATATGCATTTGTTCAAACATTTTATGAATTTGGGTCTTGGTGTCCATATTTTGCCAGCAGAATAACTTCCTAAGTTATTTATTTGTTTACCCAACAGACTGTTTTTCATATGGAATTTGGAAAAGTAGTTGTATAGTTTATGTAATAAGACTATCTTATTTATTTATTATTTATCTAAAGTTGAACTGTATATGATTGCTTATTTTTTAAATTTTGAGGGGACTGATTGTTTTAAAGATTTGTCCATGTTGATTTCATAGTTCTTAGCTGTGTTGGTATTCAAGAGTTTATATTTGTTGGATTAAGTGTTCTTAGTTGTATGTACACTGATATTGAAGAGTTCTTACATTTGGATTAATAGTTCTCAGCTGTACATACAGTTAGTGATATTAAAAAGTTATCTGTATTAAACTGTTGTGGATGGGTAAAAACCACTATTGATTTTGATCACATTAATTCATGCCTAGATTTTGACACTTGTGTAGAATGTACCAAATATCTAATGAACAAATTCATTGCTTAATATATCATAGGGTAGATTGAGACTGCTGGCAGCATTAGAGATTTTGAAACAAAAGACAAAACAGTATCTGTAGGTGACACAAAATAGTCTATAAATACTATAGCATATTTTACATTCACTTAAGTGTGTATGCTCTTAAGTGAGCATAAGTTTGATTAGAGTCAATCTGCTAAAGTCCGATATCACTGACTTGCAATTCTTCTCCATTGAGGAGGATTCTGGAGCATTGTGGCCTTGTATAGGATTCCTTTCCAGGCAGGATTGCAAACTGAGGATGAGTGGCAGGCATCTTGGTCTAGGAATAGTAGAATGGTAGAAGAGATCTGGAATATAAAAAAACTTTGATGTGAGTCAGGATTAGACCAAACAGGATCAAAACATATACACTTACATAAGAAATGTTTCACTAAAAGATACTCCTGTCCAATTATTTTTTCAGGTGCTTTTATATGCAGTGAAAATAAGTCATTTTTGTAGCTAAATTTTCTATTAGAGATAAATGTTCAGTACAGAGAGTGGGGGGAAAATAAACATAGGCAAACTTTAAATACTGAATGGTTGATTTAGAATAAAAAATTCCAGATATCTCTCCTGTCATGCAACTAGAGACAGAAGCTAAATCAGAAGGACTTTGCAAATCTGAGAGGTTACAGACCTTGCACTTCCCAACTGTAGAGGGGTGAAAGTTTCACATTCAGTCTGTTGACAAGCTGTTTCCTTTTCTCAATCTCATATTTTTGTAAAGTTTTCTCTCTTTAGCATTTTGGTCACTCTATTGGAGACTGATATCCAAGGTAACTCTTAAAATATATCACTTTGTTGTGGGAGCAGTAGTAATGTGACCATTGAATAGATTTCAGTGTAAACAATCCAAGTTGAACAAAGCAGGTAGGCTATTGCAAAATGTCATTGTGGTATCAGAGAAAATATTTGTTACAATTTCTCTACTTTATTTTCTTGTCTCCATTCAGTTATAACCACTGTATAGATTTAGAAGCAAACAATTTAATTTAAGCAGACATTGCACATGCAAATTGTCACTATTTATAGTTTGATGTGTTGAGGTAGATAGTTTTGTATTCACTTTGCAGTCTGCTTCAGTACTTTCTTTTTTTTACAAAGTATCAATTCATTTAAATCATGAGATATGCCATTATCACTTAGGGCATCTGGTGTAAATATGGGCACACCATACTGAAAGCAACATCCATGCCACCTGTAAAATCTTTTTTCTTACTAGCAGCATTTTGGCTGTTTAATGTGGGGCAAAATTTATGACATCTGTTTTACATATACTATTTCATTTGTATAGATTTGTAATTCTGTTATTATAGTTTATATAGGTTTGGTAATATTTCATAGAGCAATTTCTTTGTTTTGAAGTCAACAAAAAGCAATGCCAGCTATGAAAAAAAACAGCATTTTGTGTTGGATGCTATAGATATAATTTTGATTTAAATTTGGTTACTATGGTAATAAAAATTTGAATTGAAGTGCATTTGCATTCAAATAAAGGTTACTAGTGATTGGTTATTACATTAATAATCAATAAGTTAGATAGAAAAAATGTGTTTTTCTCTTGTTTGATAATTGAAATTCAAAGACAAAATTAATTTACAACAGGTATCTAAAAGATTTGTTACTTTGTAATGCCTAAATTTTCTAAAAATTGATAGTGGAAAAACAAAATTCAACATGAAAATTTAAAACTATTATTTTTAACATAATAGTTTTCATAAATAAAGTTGAAATCATGCAGAAAGTGACTATAACTATAAGACTATAATTAATGCACTTGTTTTCTAGTTTAATATAAATTATTTAGAAGTATCTGTAAATAGATTTTAGAAAATATCCACAACTTTTTGTATTATTAAGTTTAATTCAGTTCTTTACTTTAGTATTGAATTTTAATTTTTTTTCTTTCCCAGCTGTAATTGAGACATCCAGACTGTTTCTGAACTGCAGATAAACTTACCAATAAAATTGGTCACTGTAGACAGCAACCTTCACTTGGAAATTATTCTGCTACTCTACAGAATTGTTGTCACACACCCTACCCCCCTGGAAATATCAGGGGCAATTCATTTGACCTTTAAACTGAATTGAATATTTTTATATTTTTAAACAACAAAAACTCCAGACAGACTAGCTGCAAGTCTTTTCACACAGCAGAATCAGCCAAGGAGTTGGAGGTGGGGAAGGAATGGAACATATTCATAATGCCATAGCTTGGTATCAAAAACGGGTATGTATTAAAAACAGGTTCCTTTGCTTGCTAATTTTTTATAATACTTTTATTGTGCAAAGATCTTAAGAATATAATGTTTATTTTATTTTTCATAAATATGATTAGCTCTGCCTCCAAGTCTTATCATCAAGCCAAATTTAATGTACAATATTTGTGATTGCCTATGAAAAATAGCCTGCCTGACAGAACACTTCTATATTTATCTAAGATTAGTAATATGCTTAAATTCACATTGGCAAACTCAATATATGAAAGCAGTATGTATAAAAATGCCTTTGCACATTTATAAATGTGTTCACATATCTACCACATGCATACATGCATATATTGTCAATGAGAATGTCAAAACCCCTCTGTTTAATATGTTACTTGCACACCTAGATCTGCTTATATATGCATATGTTCTCAAAGTCAGAATAAGGTGTATGGATAATGAATTTGATCACAAGTACTGATTACCTGATCTGGATTGCCCAAAGTATTTCTGCTAGTTATATTTGAAAAGCTTGATCTCATTAAAGAGTGATGGCTCTAAAACAGTAAAGTTGATTTCTTTTCACATGCAAGACTATTGCTTTCTTCTGTGTGTGTCTTAGAACATATAGCCATTTCAGAACTGATTGAGTGAGTCATTTGTAAACAGACAAAATATTGCATTATATTCTTATAGATTGGATCATATGACAAACAGCTATGGGAGCAATCTGTGGAGAGAAAGCTTCAAAAAGTGAGTAATGTGTATGTTATATATTAGCTATTATTATTATTATTATTATTATTATTATTAATATCTTTTACTCATCAGCTGCTTGTGTCTGTCTATAATAAAATTTTACAAAAAATTATTATTTTGTATTAAGTTAGACAAATAATAATAAAAGATGCTTTGTGTTTCAGGGTTTGCCTAATGTTCATCATGCACCCAGAAAAACAGTACGCCTCAAGACAGAGTATATCGATGTTGATTTGATCAGAGGTATGGAATTTATCATTTATATAGAGGGTCATCAATTTAGTATGGAGAGGAAGAGAGTGTTGCTGTTTGCACATGTTTTCATAGGAGTGGTGGTGGTGGTGGTGAGTAAAACCAAGCAGTCTGTGATGCCAACACCACCTAGTTAATGGTTATGATTATTATTATTAATTAATCATCTATAACTAATTATAAGTGATGAGGATCTCAATTTATATTTAATAATTAATAATTCTCCAGCTGACACCACTTGTCTCTCTCACTTAAAAGATATGCAGGCGCTGTAAATGTTTTCTCTCTTCCACAACATTAAAGACAGCACAATTACTATCACACAATATTTCCATAGGTAGAAAACTTCTTACTAAAGGAGAAGATAAATCTATCATTTAATTTATATTTAGCAAGCCCCCATCCACCCGCTTTCCTCTCCAATTTAAGGTTATCAATATGTCTGAGAAGGTCAATAAATTTATTAAATCAATAATCAAATATACATATAACAAATACAACGAAAAAGATTACTTGACATCAATATTTCCATGAAACCACATTGAATAATTTTAATATATATATACAGTCTTAAATCCTAACACACAATTTGATAGATTACTATCAATACAAATCACAGGATAGTTATTATCTGAGAACAGAAATGGAGTTATTAGAGATAAGCTATAATAGTTTCTATTGTATGGTGAAGTTGCAGTGCTTTTTTCGTATGCTTTTGTAACAAAGCCACAAGTTTATTGTTTATGTTATTACTGTCGATTCCACATGCTTCCCTTCTCACATTGTAGAGCACTGATAGCTGCTATTCTCTCAAGGCTAATCTGGGCGCTCCTTCATTGTATTAGTTCCCCCAGGCAAGACAGCAATTATGGCAATTTCCATTAACTTCCTTGTACCAAAAATTGCTCGATGTAGTCAGCATACTTTGCCACCATACATCAACGGAGTGCAGTGTATTCCTTACACTGATAGATACTTCTTGCTTCTACTACCACAGTCATAGTGGTGTATAATCAGTAAACCAAGAGATTCAGATAAAACAAAGAAAGGCTGCTTTTTTCCTGTAAAATATAATCAAGGAACAAATGCTAAGTTTCCAGTTTATTCATTTTTAACTCCATTCTTTCTTACATTCAAGTCTCAGCTTACAGTCTGAAGAGAGTGAAATTGTTGATTTATATTTATACATGTGTATGTAATAAATAGAAGACTAAATCATCTGATGCTTATGAGATATTTTTAGGCTCCACCTTCACAAAGACAAAGCCCCAAGTACCATGGATCTACATTACAAGAAAGGCTTTTGTCAGAGTGCTTTTCTTCCCATTTTATTACAGATGGTAAATATGACTTAACAGATTTTTCTTTGTGTAGTGTATATGTGTGAAGACTGAGATTGGCCATTGAATTTGCACTAATATTTGAAAACATCACTACAGTTCAAATCATTTTGTAGGTTCTGATGGGTTTTTTCTATGCATTAAATTAAAATGGGGCAGGTACTTACCTGGTGATATTTATATTTGAATTTTGCTTTTAAATTAAAAAAGAACTGTATGTCTGAAAGTATTACTTTAAGTATGCTCTGTTTTTATTTTATTTTTGTAAAAAAAAAATTTTTTTTTTACACTTTTGGTTCTGCGTGTTCATGTAAGATAATGACAAACCCAATGAGTTGAAAAAGAACAACACCCTGTGAAAATTTATGAAGAGGAATAAAATTACATGAAAATCTTGTTTGAGAAACACTAGAATTATGAAGTCTTTAGAGATCTTAAGTTCTCACATTATTCTGTTAGCTTGGCTTTGACAGGTTGTCACTAAAAATGTCCAAAAAAGTGAGAGGCTGCCAGTGTGGAACTCTTTTCATGGAAACCATATAAAATAATCAGGAAGCTGCTGAGAAATGAAGAGTAGTCAATATATTTATTCATGACTGACTTTATATTGCATATTGCTGAAATCATTCAATCTATTTTTCTTTTAATATAAGAAAAGATAGGTTAGAGAAAAAGTTATTTAATCAGATTGATATCCTTAGCTTCTTTTCACTATTTAATTTCTTAAAAGAAGTCTGATAAAACCAGGTAAACTGTTCTCTAACTATCATGCTTTTTCTAGATAATTAAAAACATTCAAATATTTTATTGCAGTTTGCTGAATTCAGGTCGGTCATTCATTAATTATTTCATTAACAAGTTATAGACTTTTTGCACTTTGTATATACTAAGGCTGATTATCAGATAATAAATAATATTTAGTCAACATATTGTAATCATTAAAAATTAATTTATCCAGTTGTTTAAAATATACTCTTAGCCAGTAATACATTTTAAGATTTATCCAAGTAAACATTGTGAATTGTACACTGATTCATTTTGCTGTTGTTTAGGTGGGTGCATCAAACATCATGGCGAGTGTTTTGCATTCTTCTCACACTTTACTCCCTCCAACTTGTCACTACCATTGTGTACCTCAGGAATGTGGATGGAAGCATCATTGAAGATGTGAGTTTGCATCCACTCTATCTTTGAATTAACTACTTAACAGTTTTATGCTTTCACATTAAACAATAACACACATAATGTATATGATAATTGCCTACTTTTTATATGTTCTTATATTACATTTCTTCCTGTGGAAATATGCTTATTTGTTTAAATTTTATCATAGAAAAATCTTAGAAGGAATAAATCTTTTGAAATCTCTGTTGTTACATTATCTTTATTTTTCTGTATCAAGAGCAATTAATATATGAAGATGTTTCTTTTGTTTGGTTTATATAAAGATATTTCTTTTGTTTGTTTTTATGTTGTTATTATAATAAGTCTTTATATCAGATAATTATTATATTATTACCCATTGGGTGGTGGTGGGGGGTGGCACTAATGTGCATGAACATACAGTCAGAAAATTAACAATATGGCCTTAACTTCTCTATGTATATGCACATCTTAATTATTTTAATATGGCATGTATGAGCTACCAAATGATATTTTGTATAATTACAGCCTACACTACGTGTAAATAAAAGATAAATTTTGTTAAATATAAAACTGTTACTGCCTCTTGAATAGAGACAATAAATGAAAGTACTGCCTCTTGAATTGAGCTCGTCTTATCTGATTTTTATATATATATTTTTTTTTTAATTTTGTCTCATTTTGACAAATAAATAAATACAAATAAAAAGAATGTTTGATAGATATAATATTACTTTATTTCATATACTTAATTTTTAGAGAAAAATTCTAAGCAGAAATAATCATTATCGTTCATTTTATTGAGTAGGTACACTCCTAAAATTGTCAGACATTTGCAATACATTTTACTTCATGATGCTGTACTAGATCATTCTTTTCATTACTACACATAAAGGTCAGAGTATTCTCACAAAAAGCAAAAATGTGTTCTATAAAACATTAACAAATTATTATTGGAAACATTTTTTAAAATATTACTATGATTTAGATTTCTTTGTAACAAGTTTAATGTAGGTAAAATAAGAATGATTTGACAGTGACCTAAATGTAGTTTATGCAATCATATTCCACATCTAAAACAAACAAGAAATTAAAAGATTGGTAGAATTAGCTCCAGAAGAGTTGAGTCTGTTACACTCTCTTTCCATTTTTGTACAAATGCTGTTTTATACTTCAATACAATTCACACTTTTTGAACAAAGAATAAAATTATTACCAAAATAACAAAATATCAGCATTCTTAATATTCATTGTATTTGCTGACATGTTCAATTAATACACAAATAATTGCATAAAATTAAATGATTTAAAACATAATAACTTCTATCTTTCACTTAGAATGAGAATTGAAATGATAGCTATATTGCAATATAACTATGAAATAGTATTTATTCATACTTTAGCATCAGTCAAATTTCGTTTTTTAAATTACATGAACTTTGGTCAAGAAGACAATAATTTTTATTTAGTGTTTTGTATTTCATTAAATGTTACAATATTTTTAATATTTGTTTCAATCCATAGAGCATCTTTCCCTCTTTCTCTTGCAATTTTCAGTCACTAACTCTCTATCAGAACGAACTCTTCTGGCCATGTTTAGAGTTAAATATAATATTATCAATTTATTTTTAAGTCATTTGCAATCGATCATTGTATTTAACCAGCATCCTGATTTTAAAGATCACTAGCATAAAGTTTTCCTGTAAAGTGATCAGTTCATTTTTCATGATTTTTTTTTAAAGTATATATTTTATTCTGAAGGTAGGGTAGTGTGATCTTTAATTCTATGATAGGTGAATTTGCTTTAGTTCCCTTTTATACTTTTATATACTCCCTAATTTATGTTGTATCTTTCTTTGTAATTGATGGGATGCTCATAAACTTAGAGAGGTTTGTTAACTTACAGAAAAGAATTTGTGTATGTCATATTTTATTTGCATTTCAGGAACTTGCTCTGACAGAAGTGATGGTACCAATGGTTTTAATGTTTTTATTGGGACTAATTCATTCTCAGACAGTATTGGCACACTTCTCTTTGAAACCACCGCGAAGGGATAATAGATTACATGGGTATAAATCATTTACATTTGTAAATATTTTTATACTTAATTGATTGGATACTTGTTTGGTTAGTTCACAAATTCATTGATTGATTGTATATGTGAGCATATAATATGTGTGCACGAATGCATACAGAAAAATTAATGATAAATAAGATTGCCCTCAAACCAGTTGTTTAAAATATACTCTTTGCCTACATTATAACATGCATTAACATACCTGCCTACCTTCCGCTTTTAGCGGAAGAATCTCCCGCTTTTACCTCGAATCTCCCGCTCTTCCGCTTCCAAAAGAAATCTTCCGCTTTCATTTTCATTTTCAATTTTTTTTTTCACGATCGATTATGACAGGACGAAAAACTTACCGTGCGTTCAATAGAGCTAACGGCGGCGTAACTCTAACTGCTTCTCTGTCGTCTGCTATGAGCTCTTCAGCATACGAGTCCTTTTCTAACACTTCCGGAATCTTATTCGTCGGCCGTTATTAATTTTAGTTGACAAAACAGAATTTCGCTCGTGAAATAAACATTTTCTTTAAATATTTTTTATGTTGAGAAGTCAGAGCTTAGCGGGATAAGCAAATTCGGTTCATAACGTTTTTACTGCCCGTTCGACCGATAGACGAAGTTCGCTTTTCAAAATGGCGGCCACGTAGCGATAGTATATGCGTGACAATTACGAAATATTTACTTTAATAAATAACATTCAACTTACATGTAAGACAGTCTATGCAATTTTCTTCAGAAATTATCCATCCAAAACGAGCTACTTTGACGAATTATATTGCAATGCTAGGAAAAAGATTGGCGTTTTCAATAACGGTAGGCCTATGTTTGAAACCGCATTGAGGTTCAAATAATCATTTTTCTAGAATCCGTTGTAATTAATCTTATATAATATGTAAGGCTTCAAAATTTATTTTTTTAAAAAAAGTGACACAAGTTTTAAAACAAAAGATCATCGGCGATAAAGAAATGATCCTGAGCCAAATTTGTTTGAAAGTAATTTACGGAATTGTGAACATTTTGATTTAGTCGAATTTTTTATTTTAATCATTTCTGCTAAAAAAATAATAAAAAATTAGAAATATATATACATGTATTTGTAAATTAGCCGTTGATATTTTGTGATTACGCAGTACACACATTATTATAATAGAATTTTAGAAGGCATGATAATAAATACACATACATTGAAGACAAAAGAAATGCATAAAAGTAAAACATTAAAAATAATAATATTAATCATATCCAATTCTTAATTAACAAAGCATGCTTATTGAAGAATAATGTCTTTTTAATAACATTTTAAATGTTACAGGAAGACTTTCACTGTTTTTTCTCTAGTCTAATGGACATGTAAATTTAGAAAAATACGGGTGTTTTATATATTTAAATCATTTATAAATTAAAATCTGAACCAGATATTCTAAAACTAATAACTGGTATTGCTTTCTCATAACAAAGACAACATATATTCCAAATTTTATTAATGTGGATTGATAAATATATTTTTTTAAAAATTTCTTTGCAATATTCTGGTTCTATGTAGTATTAGAAAATAAAAAGACTGTACACTGAGGATGTAAAGGATTGTAATATATAGTATTAGTATATTTAATTCTGAGAGAGCTAAATGACTAAGAGCAGTCCAATGTAGTATGGATAGGGTATATTTATTTTAAAAAAATAAACCACTTGAACACTTTTAAAGTTCTATAGTCTTTATTTTACTTTAAATGTGTTTTTCTCAAAATGACTTTTTTCCTCTGTTGAACTAAATGCTAAGACCCCTTTTGAATAGTTGTAATTATTCCATGTCCCTGAAATTTGGTATACTAGTTTCTCATACATAAAATTAAAAGGTTGTGCATGGATGAAAGCCTATATGCTTTAGGTTTAACTTTAAGTAAATTTTATTTTTTTAAATTCTACATGTTCTCCCAAAATATATATTTTAGATGGGTACAATAAAAAAAAATCATAACTTTTTTCTTAAAATTTTTCAATAGGCACATGTTCCTTTTTGTGGCTTGTACATTAGATAATAAAAAGTTAAATATATATTTTTTAAAAAATCCATTTATGAAATATTTAATGAATTTCTGTAAAAGTGAAAATCATGATGCGGTACTTCAATGGCCCATTATTTTGAAATGTGAAGATCCTTCTTCAAATGAAGTCTAAAGAAATATCTAAATAAAACTGCCTAACAGTAACACTTGGTGTGCTTGACAAAAATTCATCTAAAATAAACAGTGGAATGGAGACTAGACAAAATGTAGACAAATTGTTGTGCTTTGCATTAATCATTACATTATTGGTAAGTTTATTTACAAATATTAACATTATTTTTTTAATTTTGCATTTATTTTATATTATTGGTATTTCTATTAAAAAGCCAGACTCCGCATAAAATCTTCTGGTTTCCATTCAAAATCTTCTGGTTTTGGACCAGTGATCTTCTGGTTTCCTAAGGTGGGGGGTAGGCAGGTCTGCATTAAGGTTGTTTGGAGTACCTGACATAGAAGTGTATATAAAACCTGTCAGATGTTCAGACATTCTAATATACATCTGAAGTTGGCAGACGTTCCTGGTATAGTAGTGTGCATCACACATTAGTATTGTATTGAAAAATGTCCCTGACATTATCATATACATTAAAGCTGTCAGATGCCATCAGCTGGCAAAGATGAGGAACACGAGAGAGAGAGAGATGATAACAGATTAAGAAAAAACACCATTATAATAAATCTTAACAATAATGGTTGATGGAATAGCCAGAAAGGTAAAGCATCCATTCCTGCTTAATATGAATTACAAAATTTATTTTATTCTGAAATTTAATTCAGCTAAGCAGACTTAAGTGCATTAATTATATTCAATTTGCATGCATTAAGAAAGAATATATAAATATGATCTAAGGAACTTTGTAAACTCAGGCTTAAGAGTATAATATATTACAAAGTTAATTGCTTTTGACCACTGTGTCAAACTTATTTCATTTATAGCACATATATATTTATATTTTTAAGCACAAAATTATTTACAGTATCTGATAGATTAATAGACTGTAATTTGACTGAAACCTTGCACTACAGTCCACTTGCACTACAGTTCACTTGCACTATAGTCTTGCACTACAGTCCACTTGCACTACAGTTCACTTGCACTATAGTAAACAAAGATACCTATTATTGTGTGGGTAATACACTCCAAATTTACATATAATGCATTCCACTGACTGATTATTATAACTCTTGAGTCTATTAGTCTCCACAAGAACTCTTTTGTTGGCAAACATTTTCTTTTAAAAATTAATTATTCACTATTCATGAAACTATTTTTGTTATCCATTAATCATGAATTTTATAGTTAACATTATTTATGCCATTTAAAAAAAAAATTATTATTTGATGTTTACTTCCAGAAAATCTAAAAAGCGGCAGCGACAGGTCAATAGTATTTCAGTTGATACTCCTTCAGATACTAGTCCTGTCAGCCAGCAGCTTCGGGAGTCGACTTCAGACAGCCGAGAACGCATACGCTTATCACCACCTCGGTCCAATTTATTGCGCAGTATTCCTCGTGTGAGAGTTAGTCATTCAGACCAACCTTACTTGCAGTCCACCTCACTGCCCCCTTTGCAAAAACAACCAGTTTCACGTGAAGGTGTGCGGTTGTCAAAGCGTGAAATAAAGAAAAATGTCAGAATCATGGACCCAGTGCAGAATTTTGTTAACCCTGCACAAGACTCAGACACAGATGAAGTGACAGTTCAGGGAAATGTATGCTCAGGTGGCATTGTTAATGGCTTAGTACATGAAAGCAATGGTTGTGCAGTTTTTGATGGAAAATATAAATACAAATCTCAGACTGGAACAAATAAAGCTCCATTTCAGGTAAGCACATTAAAGGAATTGTGTAGTGAGGGTTTTCGCAGTGTGGCTCCTAATGGCATTGAGACTAGTCAGTTACAACGAGACACTTCAGATGAAGATTTGTTGGCAGGTAAATTTGAATTTGTGAATGTCACTAAGGAAGTGCATAGTGAAGAGTTTTGTACTGAAAGTGCTCTGCATAATCTGTACCCATCTAAAGAAAAAAGTTCTGCATCAGACTTGGAAAGCTTGCCATTTTCTTATGCCTTGTCACGTATGTCTGAATGTGGTCATCGAGGTGATAGAAATTCAGTGTCAGAAGATACTACTGACCAAAAAGATGAAGATAATTTATCTGACACTGGGCATGTGTCCAATTCATCTAACTATAATCCTTCAGACTCTGGTCCAGAAAGTGATGCAGATAACATGGAAGATGATGATTCCTTATGTCCTCCCATGTCCAAGAGTGTTAATTCTTTGCTAGAAAGTGGAGCAGAACTGACAAGTAACCAGTCTTCTCTTAATATTTCTGGAATCCTTCCATCTAGTTCCACCAGTCTATCTTCACTCCAAGCGTCACCAAGAAAAATGTCCCTAGCCCAGCAGCAGCAAAACCAAGATGCTGAATCATCAGGAAGTGAACCTGGCTCGCCTGATGGTCGACAGGCTGGAAGTGGGTTAACAATTCGTCGCAGGCGTAGTAGAGCTAACTCAAACCAGGTTGCATCAGATACAGGAGATGGAGTCCCAAGACCTCGCTCTGTGACACCTAAACTAATAAATTTACGTGCACAGAGCAAAAATACCCAAACAAGTGGGATCAGTTCCTCAGAAAATGAAGCTGGCGGAAAATCAAACGAGTCCAATAATAAGGTAAAATCAATAATTATTATTATTAATTGTTTTGGATTGTTGGATTTTTATCATGTGGCATTAACCTCTAAAATTTCCCAAATAATATGGGAATATGTTCAATTTGAATGCATTATGCCTTATTAAGCTAAGATGAAGAAATATTTGCATTCAGTGAGACTTTACCAGACCAAACTCTGTGTGTGTGTGTTATCCCAGTTAGTGAAATGCTATTATTCACAACTTTTACTCTCCTAGGAAGCACAAAATGTAATTATATGGGGTCAAATTTGTAAGTGATATATATGATATAAATGTCAATTAGCAAACTGCTAACTGGAAGAGAAATTATTCTTAACTTTAACAATTCTAGGAAGCACAAAATGTAATTATTTGGGGTCAGATATGTAAGAGTGATATGCATGAAAAAAATGCCAATTAGCAAACTGCTAACTGGAAGAGAGGTGGAAGAGCACACACCTATGTGAAAATTTTATTAGTTTCAATTCATATACAAGACTTAGTAGTTGAAAAACAAGGACAAAGGGGAAAATGATTGAGAACACAAAAAGAAGCAAACAGATATGTGTATATATATATATATATTATTTAGACCAAACATTTTTGTGAATTTTTTCCCACTGCTTTTACTTTGATTTAACTTTTTATGCATGCCAAACCTTTAGTTTAAGGTTAGTACTTCTCAAAATAGCAAAGCAGGAGTTACAATGTAGTTTGTTGCAGAAGGCTTAAAGAAATTACAAAGTGAAACACATCAAATATAGCAAGTGACAATAAATTAAAAATAATGCTTATAAGCAAATTTGATGAACAAATAAAATACAGTAACTACTATCAATTCACTTTAATTGAACAATTAGAAGAATTATTTTATCATCTCATCTATCTTTCCCTAGGTACAATCTCTTGGGGGCCTTGACTTGTATGTGTGAGCTTTAGCTATCATGTAATGTTTTTTTTATAAACATAACTCAGAAAATCTTGTGGGGGTTGGCAATCCTCTTGACATTTGTGCTCTGGCAATCTATTTACTTTTTTAGCCATTATAAATTGATCTATTCATTTCTCTTTTTTTTTTTGCAGACTTCCTCGTTAAAAAATATGCTTTAAATTTCTGTCTTTCTGCAGGCCTTCATAAAATCAAAAAAATATATTAATGACTTTCAGAACTTTGCCTTGAACTCTAGTAATAATTAATATTTAATATTTAAAAATCATCTATTTTTTGCAGGTTTTCTTAGTTTTATTCTATAAGTTTTTCGTGGTTCTTTTTTTAATATTCTTTGGTACTTTTTATTTGTATAGATCTATATCACCTATTTGGTAGAAACGTTTCTCTAAGCTCCATCTGATCATTAAATCTTTATAGAGATTTCCATAAATATTGATAATTTTAAAAATCTTTCACACAGGCCTCAATAAGCTCTGAAGAGTGGGAGGATCGCATGCAGTCAGACATGACTACCTCTTCCTCTTATTCGTCCAGTAATTCTGAAAGTGAGCTGACTGACAGCAACCAAAACATGGATGAGGATGATGATGTTCTTGTCCATGATGGTCTGTCAACAAGCGTCTTTCATAGCATAAATCTTCTCCAGCCAGTGAGTTTCCATTCATTCTCTGATGTTTAAACTTTCTAAACACAAGGGTTGCAAAATCGATATTTTAATTTGATAATTAAATTAATAATTATGCAGGTGTTTAAGTCATTTACCTGTATTGTCTAATAAGCATTTGTATGCCATTCATCATTATAGATACTTCTTATTAATAGAATTATTAAGGAGCACTTTTTAAAAGACATTTGTTTCAGGTATGTAAGTCCAGAAAACAGTTAAGTATTTAATAAGCAAATTTTACATTTGTACAAAGAACATAAACACTGGGAAAATGGTTTTGATATTTATTTGTAGGTTCTGCATTGATTCCTTTATGGCACATGCAGTGGTACAGATTTATGAATGATCTGGGGGAAAAGTTTCTTCTCAAAACTTTCTTGTTAATCCTTTGGTGTTGGATATTTTCCATTTTCCCTTACTTTTCACCAAGGTGCATAAATATTCATCTTAATGCACACATAATAAGGGTGAACTTTAGATAGTCCAGAAAACTTTTATTGGTCATTATATTATTAAAAAAATATAATATATGCATTTATGATGATTGTATTTATATAATTTGTTTTTGAAAAGGTGATTTTACATTTAGCAGGTCACTCGCTATAAATATGTATGGACTTGTACTCACTGTTTTTTGATTACCAACAAATATATAACCGCACTGAACAGGTTAATAGTCACTTGGATGTGTAATTTAGTGGGGTTTGGTCACTCAGATATTAGTCTGTGTATGTAATTTAGTTAATATGGCTGTCACTGTGTTGGCCATTTGAATTCAGGTAATCATGTTGAACATCATTTTTTCATCAAACAAAATTTTCAAACTTTGACTTTCTTGACTTTTATCATATTAAGCAATCTAGTCATATTTGCTGGTTATTTTGATAGCAATATCAAAATGCCAATATTTTATTCATTAAATCTGTCTCAAAATAACTAGTTTGAGATAGTGTCTAAAAATTCATTAAAAAGGGCTCTTGAAAAATACATGAGACACTAATTGCAAGCTTCTATTTTGGGCAATGAACTCATAGACAGATCCTTGAGTACTAAATACTATTGCAGGGGGGGGGGGGGGGGGAGTAGACCCAACAATATTCACTTATAATATTTCTTGATCTGACTTAGTGATTTGCTTAATAAAAATATCTGACAGCACTTAAACTCTTAGGTTGCTTTTGTAATCGAGGCTTATCAACTAAATATGCTGTAAATTTTCATAATCATTTTGTAAGAGTAACAAGAGAACTGCTTTTTAATCAGAAGAATAAATGAAAAAAATATTTCTATTTGATGTAACATTTTGAATATCTTTTCTTCTTTAATATGATTGGCATGTATATCCCTGCATGTAAAGTGTTAAACATTCCTTTGCTATAAATGTTTTTTGTTTTGCCCCATGAATTTATTTGTTTTTTTTTAAGAAAAAAAAGTTTTGTTAAATAAATATTCTTAAGGTTTAATTAAAAATATAATATGGTTTATTTCATAAATATACATTTTTGATACATTTTTCTACTTTACTTAATTTATATTTACTTAATATTTAACCATTTAAGTATATATGTTTATCTAAATATTTTTCTTAAATTCAAATATGGATCTGTTTTAAGTTTTTAAGTAAGGAAAATTTATCTTTTAAAGAAATTATTTATTTAAAATAATTATATTATTGTTATTATTTTGTTTTATATTTATTATTAATATTCTGCTATGCATGTGCTATTACTGGTGATATAATTATTGATTTTAATTTATTTATTTTCTTTTTTATTTAACTTATGAACATACTAGTTGTATCATGATAGACATTGCACACTGAAGTATTTTCATTAGTCATAACAAAAGGGGACAGCCATATATCCTTATAATAAAAGTATAAAAATTTCTGAACTTATAATTACAACTCTTTTAAATCAGTAGTAGTCTTTTGTTTCAATCCTTGTTTCAGATGTAGTTACAGCTCAAGTATGATGTTGATCATAATTTGGTTTATTTCATTTATTTTTTTATTGTAAATCTTTTCGTCATTTGAGAAATGTGTGTCAGAGCAAAAAGAATATATGAATCCAAGGGAAGTAGTTCAACAGAATTACTGATCAAATATTGTTATGTTTACACCTTTGTTTAAACAATTCTGGGATGGTAACTTTACATTTTTAGAGTGTGTTTAACACAAACATCTAATGCATTCAAAGGAGTAATCAAACAAAAAAATAATGTTCCCTTTTGCAATTAAAAAAAATCTTTTTTTAATTATATCTATATATGCTATGCACTTTAGATTAAAGTGTTCTTTTTAAATTTGAGTGTCTTGTAAGTTTATTGTATATGTATTTTCAGTATGTGTGTTCTCAGGAGATGTCGGTTTATTGTTATCTGACATTTATATTTCTCTGAAGATGTTGCTTATTTTCATTTTACAGTCAGACTTGACTAGGTTGAAGTGTAAGCTACCTCCAGGCTTTCTTTTTTTTGTTGTTGTTGTACAAGTTTCCCATAAACTGTAACATTTAAGATTATGTTTTAAATAATATGTGTATTTATATAAAGACTCTCAGTAATATAAGTGCTTTCATTACAAAATAATGTATAAGCATGGCAGCATTCTAATTGATATATAACTTTATAATACAATTGAAAGTGGTTTTATTACTATATTGTTTTGTTCAGATAAATGCATTTGCTCTACTTAATCATTTTTTAATTCTGCATTCTCCTTGGATTTTGATCATTTGAAACTGTCTGAAATATGATCATTTAATCAGCTTCGTCAGGTTTGACTGTCGTGTGTACTTTCTGTCTTTAAAATGGCAGTGTATCTGTATTATTTCATATGTTTTGTTTTGTTTCATTTAAGGGCACAAACCCTCGCGTAATGATCAACACTAAGGTATAATGAAACTGCTAACTGTTAAATTGTACAGTACACCTTCATTTGACTTTTATTTCAAACTATTATTCCTGCAGATATGACTCCGCAGGTTTAGCACATTGGTGTAGTTTTACAGGAAATTAATTGGCATCATTATATATGGCATAAATTATAATAATATGTATTTTTTCTTAAAGAAGACAAATTCATATAGTCACACAATTTATTCATTTATTTACATTTTTTAAAAGAGATATTCCACATCATTGTGAAAGTGTTTTGATTAATATGATGTTTCAACTGAATTTATTCTTTGTACCAGAAAGACGAAAATGTGTAGCCACTGTGTTATTCCTGCAGAGTTTGATCTGTAATCTACTTTCTTGAGATTAATATAGAGAATATAAACTTAGATTTAAATTTGGATGGGTGAAAGCTAAATTACCCAAATAGCATGCGTCTTTTAGTTCTTTGTATGGTTTGATGACTTTATTTTTTGTAAATACTATCACAAGAAGCAGTAAATTTGCATAAATATTACTACTAGCATATAATGCCGGTACTTTAAACCATTTTTCACTTAATATTTTGAATTCTTTTAAAGTCCTGACTTGTTTGAATTTGTTTAATGTTCTAGCTTAATTAAAGAAACATAATAATTTCAGTTACTCTTTAAAAAATGTTAAATAGAAAAACATATTTTTCAAACTCAAAATTCTAACCAGAAAGTATTGTTGATAAATGCATTCTCAGTGGTCATTTTTAACACTTATAAAAAAAAAAAAAAGAAAATATTTTTTTTAAAAAACAATATCTGTTATTGTTAATGCAGATGTATACAGACTATAAAAAGTGGTAAAGGTTTTGTTATGTATTGTCACTGACAACCCTATTTCTGAATTGCCTGCATTATAATTCATATACTAATCTGATTCTAAACTGCTTGCTTGCTAAAGACATTTTATCTCTGGCTTCCTGTAAACCTGTACTGTACTTAGCAGTATATTACTGCTACTGTCTGATAGAATTCATCATCAATAAGCCTGTGAGTGTGACACAATAGCTCTCCCATGTCAGCTCTCCTTTCGTTGTTGTTCCTATTAACCAGATTTTAGTCTCATCATGTTATTCTGAAGTATTTCAGTCACATGTTGGGAATGCTTATTGAATACATTCTTGAATTAAAAGAAAGTTTCTGAAGATACTTACTTATTTAAAGGAATAAAAAGCAATCAAATCTTTTCTTATCAGTTATTGAAATGCTTTGTTAAGCATTTTAATGCAAATCTGCACAAATGGGAGATCTTTTGTGTCTCTTGTCTTTAGTCCATTCAATTTTAAAATATTAGAAAAATACACTTTTTTCTTTAAAAAAAAACAACAACATAACTTTTCTGTTTTTTAGGACATTTAAAATGCCATTATATTAATACTATTTCCTGTATAATTTTATGCTGACAAAAGTTAATTTCACAGACAAAATTAATGTAGATGTTCTAGGAATATAATAATAATACTTAATAGTGGTATGAATTATTTAAATATTTAAAACTTATAATTATATAGATAATATAGATTATGATGCTTTGAACACTTTGTTTTGCTTTCCTAGCACATTAGTTTCTAAATAATTTGATTATAAATTGTTTAAGCAGACATTGACTTTGTTATGTATCCTAGTCATATAGTTACAACTACAAGTAAATGTATTCCAAGTGACACTATAGAGCTTATCATTACTTTGAGGGTGTACTGTACTAAATACTGTGTAATGTTGATATTTTTAATGCTCTATAAATACATTCAAAATATTTATTTCTTTTATGTGTATGCATCTAAACAAGAAATTATTTTGCAGTGTTTGCAGTTATATTAACAGCTCAGGGACTTTAAGTCAACTGAAAGTTTTAGTAGCTTTATGCTTTTTCCATTATCTTGGTGCTCTTTTTTTTTTCTTCAGTTTCCACATTGGTAAATGGGACATAAAATAAGAAAGAAAAATAGAAGTCCTTTCCTTTTAAAGTTTCTACATTTATCAAAGTTTGTGAACTGGTTTATTGACAGCTCATTTAGCAAAATTTGATTTTCATGCTAGTTGCCAATCTTAATTAGTTGCAGATCAGTTTATCTGATAATAATACTAATACTTTAAGATACATTTAATTAAATATAATGCAGTGGACCCTTGCATAACATTGGGTTTGCATAACAATATTCCTCTTTCTATAGATGCTTGTTTATTTGCACAGTGTTAGAATCCATGCATAACATTGCCATGTTTGAGCCAGATTTGGACTGTCAGGCTCTGCAAACAAGCTCATGCATCATAGCTTAGCCAATCAGAGTATTGTTGTAGAGTGTTTTGACCCTGTTTGCATAGTTGAAAAGACACCACCCATCCATCCATAACTCTCTCTTATTTTATTAATTAAAGTTTCTTTAATTTTTAACAATGGCTTTTAAAATAAAAGTCAACAGACCCAGGACAGCAATTTCATGGCAAACCAAACAGGAAATTTAGCAAAACAGGAAAATTTGTGAATGCAAGTGTGGCTGAGTTTGGTGGATAATGAACTCTCTTATTTATAAACAAAATTTTTTAGTCTAAGGTAATAATTAAATCCTTATTTATTTAATTGACAAAATTTGTTTCACTATTTAGATTTTGTTTATTTACTGTAATTCCCATATTTGTTTAACATTAATTTCACATAACATTACTTTTTCTGTATTAAATTAATAACATGCAAAGGTCCACTGTAATTTAAGTACAATATGTATGTTACAATTTCAATTATTAATATTAATTATTATATTTTAATTTTTACATATCTTTAATATACAATCTGGATTTAAATTGAGGAAGTAAACAATATATAATTTGTATAATATCATACACTTGTGAATATGTGTTAGTCATGTTTATATATAAATTGGTTATGTTACAATGCAGATGTAAAGCAGTAATTTTACTTTATTTAGTATAGGGTTATTTTAGTCATATTTATAATTCTTATTAATTTATTACTTAATATTTATTTTGTTTGTAAATGTAACTTGAGCAATCACTATCTTATTCTCTCTTTTTGATATTACTCTTTTAACTTATTTGCCTTTGCACATTTGATATAGTTTGTGGTTTTCTGCCTTCCCCGCAGTTTCTTTTTGCTAATTGTGTGTCCTTAGGATCAGACCATATTTATTCATTGTCATACTATAAGAAACATCTTATTCAATGCCATGATTTCATTCTATATAATTCTTTTTATGTTCTTCTTCAGCTAAAAAAATTGCTGCAGGTTGTTACCATTTTTTGTGTTATTCCTTTCCTGTCATCATTACCATCATTATCTTTTTCATCATCATGCTTCATTATTATTTATTGTTAAGTTTTTCCTCCATTTCCTTTTTCCTGTATTTACATTTTAAATTATAATTAATATTTATATACTTTAGATATTCTGCTCTGACCTGCAATATAGAATTTCTGTTAGTATTGTGAATTTGTTATCTTCTTTTACAGTTACTATTTAAATTTATAACTTTACCAGTGCAAGGGTGTTTTATAACAAATCTATACCAAGTAAAGGGCTAAATACTGTTATACAGTATTATATTTATTAAAAATCTAGTACCCTAAAACATAAAATTGCAAATTCTTATAATATATGAACACATTACAGTAACTGTGAATAATTCATTAAAGGATAGAAGAAGCTGACTTTGATTAATCAGTCTGCATTCTTTTTCTTATAAACGAAAACTTAGAATTTCAGAAACTAAATTCCATTGCTACTTATCGTTAGTAATACTATATCAGTATGATCCCTTCATTATAAAATATACACCTGTTTTGTTGTGCTGTGTTTGGAATGATTAGAATTTATTATATATAACATTTAGGTCTGGGTTTGCATGATTGTGTTCTTAAAATGATATTACTATTATTAGCTGGTGTATGCATTTGAACAGATTTCACCTATCTTTCTTTTTTTTTTTTTAATTCAGCCTACTGCACCCAACAGTCATGTACCTCAGCCAGATAAAGGTTAGTCTGGTAAATGGTGTAAATAGTTTGGATAGTAGAAATGGATGTTTTGTTAACAATTTTTATTGACTCTAAGAGTTGACTTATAGTAGTGTTAGGATAAAGATTAATTGTGTTCTTATTTTTTCACTTCCATAATTGGCCTGTTTTAAGTTTAATAGCACAATAAAAACTTATAGCTAATTATAAAGTTCAAGTTATATCAGTTATCACTGAAAAGTATTAATTTGATTTTTGTGTTTCTCTGTTGTTTCATTTCTTTGTTACAGATTTTACTTGCTGTGCCGTTATAGTGTCAGTAATTTCATTTTTATTAAATTACACACATCATTACTTGGTAAAGAGTGTGTTATATTTCCTGGCAGTCATGTTTTCTTCATTTCACTTTAAATCTTAAACTTTATTCACTTCTGCTTTACTAGTATTATACAGTGCATGTAGACACACTTTCTCATTGGAGTGGTCTTATATAATATATATATATATATATATATATATATATATATGCAGTAAGGATAATTATATTTTAATTACATTAGAAAATTTTCATTCTTTATGATCATAATCATTTAAAATAATTACACCTGTCTATTTTGAAATAATTTACCATTCATTAGTGTTATGTATTGATATATATAGCATATTTTTTCCTATTTAAAATCATTGATTTTATTTAATTTACACAGTTGCATATAACTCTGCTTTGTGTCAAACATGCATGTGTGTGTTTAGTCAAAGAAGTACCAGTTTTCATATAGTGTTCTTTTACTTCTGGTAAATTTATTTGGAGAACATGTTTCAAAATCACACTGGCAACTCCTGTCACCAACAGCAATAAAGTATTGATGTATATAGTTAGAGTCAGTATATATTTGATTTATTTTACCGAATCACAAAATACTGCACTTATTCATGACCACATCAACAGCAATTTAGTATTGATGTATATACTTAGAGATCAGTACACATTGATCTTTTACCAAATCACAAAATACTGCACTTAAACATAACCACAACAAGAGCAGTAAAGTATTGGTGTATATATACTTAGAGGTCAGTAAACATTTGATCTTGTGCCAAATCACAAAATACTGTACTTAATCATGACCACAACGATAGCAATAAAGTATTGGGTATATATACCTTTAAAGTAGCAAGCATTTGTTCTTTTATTACTAAAGTACAAAATACTGCACTTAATTATGACCACAACAACAATAAAGTATTGTTGTATATACTTAGGGGTCAGTAAACATTTGAGCTTTTACAAAATCACAAAATACAGCACTTAATTATGATCACTTTGAGGATTTTAAAACATTTTTTATGTCCTGTATTTACTATATCGCACTCAGATGAAGATAGTTGAGATATATATCGGCATCAGTTGATTGTTCAGCCACCAGTAACTGAACATTAACTGATTATTTTCTGTTAGCCCTATATTTTATAGCATGTCGAGATAGTCACACTAAACTATATATGAATCATGAGATGATCTTATGTTGGTGGTTTTTTCCCCTGGAGAATTGTCAAGCAACAATACTAATATTGCTGTTGAATTACTAGCATTATCCAGCAACAGTAATAATGTTCTGTTGAGTTATTAACATTATCCAGCAACAGTAATAATGTTCTGTTGAGTTATAACATTATCCAGCAACAGTAATAATGTTCTGTTGAGTTACTAACATTATCCAGCAACAGTAATAATGTTCTGTTGAGTTACTAACATTATCCAGCAACAGTTATGTTCTGTTGAGTTACTAACATTATCCAGCAACAGTAATAATGTTCTGTTGAGTTACTAACATTATCCAGCAACAGTTATGTTCTGTTGAGTTACTAACATTATCCAGCAACAGTAATAATGTTCTGTTGAGTTACTAACATTATCCAGCAACAGTAATAATGTTCTGTTGAGTTACTAGCATTATCCAACAACAGTAATAATGTTCTGTTGAGTTACTAACATTGTCAAGCAACAATACTAATGTCATTGAGTTGCTAACATTGCCAAGCAACAGTTCTTAAATTGTTGTTAAATTACTGTACAGTGAGCTGTGTGATATGGGAGAGAAACGAGTGCAAGAAACTGGATCTTACTGCTCTAGATATTGGTTGGGCAATCATCGACAAAGTGGACAATCTTCCAGAAAGTTCAGATTACATTGTCATTGGCATTGTCCTTTCTCTGTGCCTGGGTATTGTGCCTCTGGCTTTTCGTGCATACTTTGAAAAAGAAATACCCCACCTTACAGCCTGGCAGTTCTTGGAATGGCTGTGGAGCATAGCACTTAAGAATTCTTGGCGGTAAGGAGTGGACTTTCTTATTGTAACCAATGTACTTGATGCGCATAAATGTGGTGACTAGCATAATAATAATAATAGTAATGGACCAACATAAAATAATTCTTACCAACTAAAATTCATCATACTAATGCAGCATTCAATGCACCAGTGGCATTTGTTGACCATAAAAATTAAATTAAAGTGCATTTTCTGAAGAAGATTAAGGAGTCAGCCATTTTATTACTTAAAAGCCAAAGATATCTATACATTAAGAAAAAATAATAAAACTTCTAAGTTTATTTCATCCTGTTATGAATTTGTCATCATTAAAGTCTTTTCTTCTTCAACATAAAAAAAGGAACTTTTGTTATGTTCATTTATAGTAGATGTTTACCGATATTTGGGGATTTTAAGTCTTAATTATTTTATTATTTCAATTTATACTAGCCTCAGCATGAGAAAACTGTGGTTAAATGACTTTTAAGATATAAACTATTTTATATATATATAGGTAACTTAAATCAAAGATATAAAGAGAACAACATAAATGTTTAATTTATTTTTAAAAATAAAGTATGTTAGTGGAATTTAACTTAATGTTGACTTTTTACATTGAAATATACATAACTGCTGCTGTTGTGATGCATGCATATAAAATAACTGTGTTTTAAAGATATTCACTGTCCATTACATCTGTTATTTAATTTTTAAATAGTTTGTTATTCTTAAATAAGTCTTAATATGCTAATTGTGTCAGAGATAGTGACTTTATTAGTATGGTATGATTGAGCATGTTGTCTTCTTCGTATACATCACTTGGTGAACTTATTTATAATGGGTATGCTATATTCTTTTTAGTGCATCAAATATCTCAATTTATTAGCATAAAAGTATGAATATGATTTCTTCTTTATAAAATTATAAATGGAAAAGAAAATCAGCTAAAAATTTTTAAAGTTGAAACTGAAATTTTATATTATTTGTTACCATTTTTTTTTGTTCCCTTGTTATTACCAGGCAGAATTTGATTGTGCTCAATGGAACGATTCAGCGACTAGTACTCAGCAGTATCTTCTTCTTTCTGCTTACTGTCACAGACAGAACATTCAAACAGGTATGATTAAAATGTTCTATAGGTCTAGAAAGACACCCCTGTACAACTTTCTGTGTACTGCCATAGGCAGAACGTTCAAACACATATAGTTAAAATGTTCTATAACTCTAGATAGGCACCTCTGTACAACTTTCTGCTTACTGTCACAGACAGAACATTCAAACACATATGGTTAAAACATTCTATAGGTCTAGACAGGCACCTCTATACAACTTCTGATAGAAACCTGTCTATTTAATTTGATAAATTTGCTTATATGTGCTATTACTTTGATAATTTCTATTCTCATATTCAGTTAATTGAATAATTATAATTTTGATTTTCAAGTCTTCTTTTTAATTTTGTTCCAGCCTTTTCACTTCCTTAAAGTCTCATTTATCAACTCCTCAAATAACTGTTATATTTTCCTAAAGTTCAGATTTTAGCAGTTAATATAGTGATTCCTGGATATTAACTGACTATAGTTGTACATATATATATATATGCATGTTTCGGTTTATTTTCTCAGTGTATAATTTTTTTAAAGTTTTATATTATAGTAATATTGGCTGATTGTAAAATTCAAATTTTAGCATACTCTGCATGTCTTTAAATGAGGTTTGAAAATTTACTCTAGGGTGGCTTTATTGATTTTCATTTGTGACATATATGAAAGAAATTTTAATTTGATTGTGAGCTAGAAATATTATGAGATAGAAATAGCATTAATTTTATTTTGAGGTTGATATATTAATTTAATAATAAAGTAGAAATGTTAATTTATATTTATTTTTATTATTCTTCTGTTTTTTTTATATACTTTGGCTCTTTTCCTGCTTTGTCATTTCTCTTTTTTCAACATTATTTAATACAGTTTTGGTATCAGAAATATTCTTTAATATTTTTCAGCATTTAATAACAATATTATTATACTCAAGTACTCTTTTTTTCCTTCTTCAGCGTCTCCTGTATGCAAAGCATTTCAGTTATCTGACATCCTCTCGCCGTGCCCGCAAATTTGACATGCCTCACTTTCGTCTAAACAAAGTGCGCAATATTAAAATTTGGCTTTCTCTTCGGTCTTACCTAAAAGTAAGTGGCATCCATTCTCCACTGATAAAGTTATCTGTATGAAACTATTGAAAGGGCATTGCATTTTCACGTCCCTTTACTAGAAACCCATTTCAGTGTGATGTGTTATCATTTAATTGTTTTCTTTTTTACAGTTATATTCAATATTGCTGTTATCTTTGAATCTACTTGTGAATTTAATAAATCTCACAATAAAAAAAAGAATGAATAGATCTGTGTAGTATGAATTCTAAAGTAACAATTTTTTTACAAAATACCTAATCTTTAAGAAAGGCTGTAAGAGCTTTGCATCAGTTACTAACAATTGAAGGGTCATATTTGTTTTAAAGTGTGTTGACATTAAATAATCAATAAAGTTATACATACATATATATATATATATATATATAGTTTTTTCCTGCACTGTGACAACACAAGAATTTCTGTTTAATAAAATTATAATTTATTGTGTTCAATGAATACTGTCATTTAAGTGCCACAAAGAAAACTTTATCATTCATACATTTTGATGCTGTCAGATTCAGGCTTATAGTCTGCAACAGACACCAAAGCATCAGCACTTTCCCCCCCAAAAAAATGAATTTAAAGAATTTAAAATAAATATTTAAAGAAATGTAACCCCCCCCCCCAAATTTTTTAAAATAAACAAATTATTCAAACAGTTGCATGGAAAATGTTTTCACAAATTTAAAATACCACAAAATGACAATCACTGTATCAGATTTTTTGTACCACTAATGTTTGGAAAATTATAAAATCATGGTCATGATCAGTCAAGCCTATCTGAACAACCGCAGTAGGTGATGGCAGGTTTTCTGGCCCTGCATTTGAGGATGTATCTGCAGTTTCAGAGGAGGTATTGCTAAGAAGTAATGTACGCTGTGTAGCATTGAAAGTGTACGATGCCCAAAGTCCAGTTATTTGGCAGTCATCACCATCACTCCTGCATGATTCACATGAACACAGTCAGAAGCCTGTTCTTTACCAAGCACTTTACAAAATGAAAGCCTCAGGTTCCTGGGATTGTAGCAATCTTTCTGGCATTGAAAGTGTACGATGCCCAAAGTCCAGTTATTTGGCAGTCATCACCATCACTCCTGCATGATTCACATGAACACAAGTGACATTTAGCCAGAAAGCCTGTTCTTTACCAAGCACTTTACAAAATGAAAGCCTCGGGTTCCTGGGATTGTAGCAATCTTTCTGGCTACTTGTTGAGTTTAGAGTTGGCAAGCAAGTCAAACAGGTCTTGGGCACTGGTGTAGAGCAACAATGGCTGCTGAAGCAAAGTTTTTCACTATAGCACTCTCACCATCAGATGGCCTTTATCATGTCTTGACATGAAATTTCTCTCCAATGTTGTCCCAAGATCTTCAAGTGCACAGACAATACCTGAAAATGGTCCATTGTTTTTAAATTGTGCGACACAGCCATCAGTCCACTGGACTATTTTCAAAACCCTGATGCCCCTTATGCCGTGCAGATGTTGAATTGACAGTGTAATAAAGTGATGTACTGATGGTAATCGTGGACCCTGTCAGTAGATACAAACACCAGTGATTCCATCAGTTTTGGACACTTGGTACACTTATAATATGTCACTTTAGGGTGGATTGTAACCTGAAACAAAACAATAAAAAGAACTGCAATATGCCAGGAATATGTGTATTATTTTATATATTATTTTATATATAAATATCAAGAGTTCAAAGTAACACCTGTACTTTATTTTCAAAACAAGCTTAAAACACCCACCTACTCGTGGTGCCAGTGTGCTGACTGCACTTCGTCTTGGTGAAATTTTCTGCAAGTCCATGACCATGCACACAGTCTCTTCTGGAAATGGCTTCAGTTCTTTGAGCAGAGTAAACCGCATATGCTGCCAGTCTGTGCAGTATAGGTGTTCAAATAGGAACTTTACTTCCTTTATCAGCTCCTCAGTCAGGAGATCGATGTTGCCAACTAATGTCGCCAGCGCCTTCCAGGTAGACCATCAGCACAAAGAAAGGGAATGAAAATAAACAATTTTAGTGTAATGATTGATCAGTTTCCAGATAAATTTAACCTCAATTTAATTCATATTTTGGGGGGGGGGGAGCGGAGATAAAGAAAAATAAAGAAAAACAAAAGAATTTAAAGGCTCGCCTGCTTCTCTCTTGATGTGACCACTTTGCTCTCCCATTTGTACCATTTGATCCGGCCACCATGGATCAGCAATGGCTGTAGGTGGGCCTGTAGTTGTACACCACATTGGTTGCATTGGCCATAGCAGCAATTTTTGTTTTTGCTGCTGCATGTAGTAAACTGAACTGCATGTCGCTCATCCAGGATGCGATAACTGTTGCTAATTTCAGCAGCTAAAGCATTCAGTGACTGGATTTTTAGATTCACGTTTGTACAATGCTCACACAGGTACTGGTGCAGTTGGGCTTTGGCCATTAGTCTAACATTCTAGGTCTGCACTTTGCAAAGGTTAAGGAGCCAATGTTGCAATTTGTCTTTTGGCAATCAACATGCATTTCCTGCAGTGACATTTGTAGTATTGATGCCCCTTTGCCAGTTTTTTTGCTAACAAGTTTCTTGTCAGGAATTTGAGTAGCTGTATCTTCTAAAAAGCTCTTTGCAAGCTTATGTACCTCTTTTGCTTTGTTTTCCCATCTTTTCCGCTCAGTGGGAATATCATGGTGAAGTGCAGTATTTTTGCTGATGTTCAGCTGAAGACACTTTGATCTGGCTGACCCCATTTGATTGCAGACACTCAGCAGGTTTTTACATGTCAATTAGTCCTCTCTGATATTCTTTTTCTTCAGCTGATGAATAGCATCAATAAGTCGCTGACCCATCTGCTGGACCTTGGATGACTTGGATGACTTGCGCATGGCTAATTGAGTCTATTGTTTTTACTAAATCTCTGCTTGTACTTAGTTAAAAATCACCCAAGAATACTAATGATATTCATCTGCGCTAAAAATAAACTGGTCACTCAAAGTTTAAGCATGTTGGAAGGCTGTGTATTCAGCTTGTTTGTACTAGTGTGTATGGTTTAACCCTTTGAACCCGGTGCGCAGGTACATAAAAAAACCTAACCCGAGCTCCCTGAGCAAAAAAAACGTCAATTAAAAAAAAATTCTACATGAAATCAGTTAGCCACTCAATGTGTGAAACACTTTATTGCCAAAATTCCTTCTTGGAATGATAATCTGATCAACAGCGGCTGTGAATTCGAATGCACAGGTAGTCTTTGCACGCAGAACATCGATAGACCGTTGCCATATTTAGCCTTGTACATTACACTGAACTTGCGCGCCAAGACGCAGACACACAAAAATCTTTGGAAGAGTTAATTTCTAGGGTAAGTCAGTATATACCGATGTTGTAATATATCGGAATATAATTTTATATGTTCATCCCGCTATTGCGGGCCACCGGGGAAATCCGATTTTCTGGTAATCCCACAAAAGCGTGATCTCGAATTCAAAGGGTTAAGTAACGAAGCGTTGTGAGCATTCATAAATGTTTGTTGTGTCATTGTGTATTATTAAATCCATAAACATTTTTGTAGACCCTTTGGGATGTACTTATTCGATTTATGTGTGTTTGGGTTTTAATTTTTATATATTAAATGTATGCAACATATGTTTTGGCACCAACCAGCATCAAATGACAAATCCACCATGTTTTTATTGGGCATTTTCATCACACACACAAAAGTTTAAAAATATACATTAAAAAAAACAGAAAGGTTTTTAATTTTTTTAATTCAGTATTATCTTTAACTGAAATCCAAAGGTTCAGACAATTTCTTACAATTTTTTTTTACATTCATCCAAAGTGGATCCCTTAATGGCCTATCTGTGCCACCTTTCCAAAGAATTGCCTTTATATATATTTCATATGCAAGACATTGATTTAATTTTGATTGCTTGAATTTCAGCGACGAGGTCCTCAGCGTTCTGTAGACGTGATTGTCTCAGCTGCATTTTACTGTAGCATCAGTCTCGTTTGTCTTATGTGTATTCAGGTAAGTCATCACTTTTTAAAAAAAAATTAGTTATGTTAGGGGAAGGGATTGTTATTTTTTCAGGAGTGTGTGTGAAGGATTACAAAACTGCTATTAACCACTTTTAAAAAAAATTGATTTATTTAATGATTTCAAGTAAAGTTGCATTATTTTTAGGTGATGAATACTTTTTATTTGAAATTATAATTCTTTCTCTACATTATTTATACAGTTATTATGATTGTGCTTTACTGCAGTTTTTAGTTTATCAAAACTTATTTTCCCCTCTCAACTGTACACTTTTGTTTCTATAAATGAATTATCTTTAATTCATATCTAACTCTTAACCAAGCAGTAATCAAAATGACCTTGCATTGTTTGGATTATATTTATTTATATTATATATTTATTTTTTATTTTTTTAATTTAATTTATTTATTTACTTTTTACTTTGTTTTTTGGGGGTGGTATACTAAAATAACATTACAGGACAATATAGAAAGGCAACCTCAGTGTATAAGTTGCCAGTTGTAAACATTGTTTGATCATGTATTTATTTTATTATTATTATTTTTAATCATTAGTGAAAAATTATTTTATCTTCCAAAATGGCAACTAGGGCATATATATTATTTATAATTTGTTTCATTGACTATTTGCCAATTCATGATGTTAAATGAGTTGCTTCTCTTAATCTAGTGCCTAATGCTTTATCAAAATAACCTTCACACTTTTTTGAAAAACTATAAATGTGGAAAAAAAAATTTCCTAAATAGATTTTGATGTAAGACACTAATGTTTACTAATATCTTTAACTTTTATTACGATTACACATTCATTTTCCATTAATTTTACATGAAAACCATATCCCCAAAATTTCTCTTGAAAATATCAGTTAAGTCAAAGTCAGATCTTTTAGACACAAAATATAATCACAAATTTATATCATTGTCAAGTTTATTTGGTTGGCTTTATTTGTTTTACATATAAAATTATAGCTTTAAAAGTAATTCTACAGACTTATTTACAAATTTCCTACTAATCTTCATATAGAATAATTAACAAAAAATTAATTACTCTAGGATTATCAGTTGTGATTTTTCACACAATACATCCAGTCTGTGATTCTTAGGTAAGTTGTCCCTAATTTATGCTGTAGAAAAGATATGTCAAAATAATTAAGCTAATGACCCTTTTGGCCTTGGTATGTATGTTAATGACAGCTGGTTTTGTGGTGGCAAAATAGTTTATTTGCTGTTGTGTTGATAAGATATGCAAGTTTTTGTGGTAGGAAGATAATCTGTCTTTTAATAATAATCTTTTTGAGAACTTTAAATACATCAAATAAAAGCTACTTAATAAAAGATCTTGCATTTTAAAATTTAAATTGTTATTATTCTTATTCCTCTTTCCATGTTTGGAAACAAAGCATCTTTTTTAGTTTAAAAAATTTTTTTTTGTAAATTATAAATAGCTAATATCTCTTTTCAGCCAATGTTCATGACACCTAAAACCCAGTACATTTTGTTACAGATGTTGAAAGATGCTGACACTTACTTGGATTTTCTGTGTAACTGGGAGTTGGTGGTCTGGTGTCTTGGGCTTGGAATCTACATCATGCGTTTCATGACTCTTGGCCTGAAAATCAACAAGAAATATCGCAATTTGTCTGTCTTAATTACAGAACAGGTACCTGCTGTGTTTGATTGTACCATGCTAAAACCCAGATTGTGCAGTTTGTTATTTTAACCTTTAGCTGACTGAAGGTGGTTTGTAATGCTCAAGGACAAGACAGTGAGAATTCCTAATTAGTGCACTACTCCAGAATGAGGCTTCTGTATAGTCACAAACATTTATTAGAAAGAATTTTTGTATGTTTAAATTTTTATGTTGTTTACTTAAGTATGTCCCCTTCAGAAATGGTTTCCAATCAACTAATATGGAAATTATTAGCATATTTATCTAAAAGTTGATTTAAAAGGATTTATAAAATCAAATAACTAGAAGATTGAATAGCCTTTTGCTGAAGAGGCAGGTGCACAGCAACCTTGAAAAGCTCTTGCAAAATGAGAACCATATTGAAAAGTGCTTGAATTCTATTTAGTCCTTGAAAAGCCCTTGAATTTGCCTTAAATCCTTGAATTATTTGGAGAAGTCCTTGATTTTTTTAAGGGAATATCCCACACCTTATTTTTCTACTGTTAGTTTGCATAAATACACCTATTTTAAATAATATTTGAAAATGTACAAGTTGTATCATATTACCATATTGGAATAATGCTTTATTATATTATTTCTGATCAAAATAAATATTTGCTTGAAGCACGTTGTGAACGGAACACGAAACATCAAGTCAAAAATCTGAAATCCCACAGGTAATGTTTTTGGATTTAAAAATATGTCTTTCCAGATAGAAATATTTGAGTATTTGTTTTATTGAATACTGGGATATCTTCAGTGAACATTATTTTGTTTAAATTGTAAACGATTCTACAATAAAGAATTGTGTTTGTTTATATTCTGATTCACCATTCTTCCAACTTGCATTATACACAAACAATTGTTATATTCGTCATGGTAAATTTGTAAATTTTCACCTCTTTATGATATATAAAAGTACTTTTATTAGCAATAATTATCATCTGATTCTCTCTTTGTGTTGCAGTTCACAAAATTTGTTCTTTCAAAAGTTTGCAGATTTTGACATTGTTATAGGCTGACAGTAGCGATATTTTGTCTCTTACAATGTCAGTCATTCTTCTATTGCATATTTAAGATTGGAATTCATATATGATTGAAATATTACATTCTGCACATTTATATACTCTTACAATAACTGCAAACATGTAAAATTCACAATTATATGCATAGAAGTGTTTTACACAAAGATATCTAAAATTGACCAGATATATTTTTTCACAATTTAACATTCACTATTATTTTATTTATATATATTAACTAAAAGTAGTTTTCACAAAATAAAATTATGTATTCATATTTATATTCATGTACCTAAAAGGGGCGAAAGTTTCAGAAATTTATTTCAGTTCTTTTTAAAAAGTGTTTTCATTCCAAAGTTGGTTTGTGTTGGTCATTCTAGCAAACAAAAACAAATTCAGTGTGCTATGGTTCATTCACACTATTTTATATAGTATTAAATTTGTTTATATTGTCTTAATTTGTTTGCAACAAAAGCATAATATAGTTATAATTTTGACATAATTAGTTTTTTAAAACTGTAGTGCACATATTGGTGTTCTTGAAAAGCCCTAGAAATTTTTTTTTAAGATTGCCTATGGACTCTGTATATATGTGGTTGGCACTACTCTGTATATAAAATAAAAAAATTATATACATCTGAAAAATATATGTGGTTGGTACTACTCTGTGTATAAATAAAAATGATATACATCTGAAAAATATATGTGGTTGGCACTACTCTGTACATAAAATTAAAAAATTATATACTTCTGAAAAATATATGTGGTTGGCACTAGGGCTGTCAATTTTTTCTTAAAAAGCTGCCTGGGTACCCATCCAGATTTTGAACGGGTACCCGTTCAAAAATTAGTATAATCTCCAAAGATGAAAGATTCATTAATTTGAATATTTTTTAAGTTGTATCATTTTCAAAGCTTTTATGTGCTTCTCATTCTGTTAACTTTCCAAACAAGACTCCATTCTGCTAAGAGGTTAAATTAACACATATAGCTCATTTTTAGTACATAAAATGTTATGTATATGATGATTCTTACAATGATGGTTTTTAATAATAGTCTTTATCTTACTTTGACAGATGTCTTCTCCTTTCAATGGACTCATTTTGTCATTCACTTTAGAATAATGTGGCAGAGTACATTTGCCTATTCCTATCTCTAGACTTAATTTTTATATAAATTGTTAAATTGTCATAGTGACTCGACCTTGGGCATTCCTTATGATGGTATTTTTGTAAGTGTCAGAGTTGGAGTAAACAACTCAAGTTGAGATTATGCTATAAATTGCTGATGCAGTCCAAACTTTTAATTGGCCTATCCCTATTTCTAGACTTAATTGTTAAATATATTGTTAAATTGTCAAAGTGACCTGACCTTGGGCACTCCTTCAGAGAATTCATAGATACTTTTTTCCTCAAGTTAAGTCATATCTGCTTTTTTCATTAGATTGGAGCAAAATCCTGAATGGTATATCTTTCTCATAGTTGCTTCTTGTATTTGAGTAGTCATGTGCAGAAATAAACTCTATTATTCCAGATTAACTTGTATCTGCAAATGGAACAAAAGCCACATAAGAAAGAAGAATTAATCCTGGCTAATAATGTTCTCAGGCTGGCTGAAGACCTTCTCAAAGTAAGACACTTTATTTACTGATTTTTCTTTTGTATGTGTGCGTGTGTGTTGGTTGGGTATTTGTGCAAATGAAAGTAAGCTGAAAGTGATATGTTCAATGTTGTATTTTAATATGTTCAGTTTTGTTGTTAATTATGTTCAGTTTTGTTATGTAAGTTCAGTTGTTATGTGTTCAGTTTGTTGACATTTTTCTTAACAGTTATTACATGTAGTCATTGCAAACCAATCTGTCAAATCATATTGTTGATATGTTTTGTTTACAGTTATTGCTTTTAGTTGCTGCAAACTAGTCTGTCAGTTCTATTTGTTTACATGTTTATATTTACAATTGTTAGATTTAGTCATTACCGCTAGTATGTCAGTTAAAGACAAAGTGAAGAGGAATCTAGGTTATGTGTGCAAATGAGTTCATTCAGTAAATTTAGATCTGATGATCTAATTAATCTTGATCTGATAATGTATATAAATCAATGAATCTATACATGCAATAAAATTGTTACATCTGTGGGTTTGTGCAGTAAGTACTGTATAGATTTTGATTGGATTTTTGCTGTTGTATACCTTAGTGTCCTAGAATCAAGATAGGCTAATAATATCACACTAGCCTATAAGGGAGTTCACCAGTAGTCCCAAATCTACAAAAATAGTAAAGTGCATAAGGGAGCTTGCCATTACATGTCAAACACAGGTCGTGGCTTGTACATCTTTGTAACCTCTCTGCACATGGGATGATTTGTGTTTCACTCAGATTGTGTTTCTCATTCTGGGTATTAGATTTTAGATTGTAATAAATGTTGTATTTTGATGGGTTGATTAGCTGTGTGGTTAGCTCTTATTTCTTTTTGTTAGATCAAACCCACATTTTTTTCTATAACTCTCTTCCTTTTATCTCTTTCTTTCTCTTAATCATGTTCTCTTTCTCTCTCTTCCATTATCACAATCTCTCTTTTCTCTTATTCTCAGTCTATCACTTCTTCCATTCCCTTCTTTGTTCATTTATTTCTCTCCTCCTCTCCCATCTATCTCTCAGTTTTCTTCATTCTTCCTTCCCTCTCACTTTTCATTCTTTCTGTCATGTGATTTCTGTGTGTGATTCTCTTTGTCTATCTATCTCCTTCTCACTTTTCCTTTCCCTCTTTCTTTTTGTCTCTTTCTCTCAAATACACTTCCTTTTGTATTTCTTATCTATTTTCTTTCATTCTCCCATTCATTTTCTTTCAGTTTCTCATCCCATTTTCTTTCTATAGCTCTCTTTTTGTCTATTTTCTCCTGTGCTCTACCTTTCTCTTTTGCACATTTTCTCATGCTTTCTCTCTTTTTGTACCGTCTCTAGCCTGAATTGTAACTATTTATATAATGATGTACCATCTCCAGCCTGAATTATAAAATTTCATAGGAAAAATAAGTTGTCTTTACTGTTTTAGAACTTGTTGATCATAAATTGACAGAGTTTAAGAACCAGTTTTGTGTTGTCTAGTGTCACAGGAAATGAGGGACAGAAATTATATTTTATTTCATTTTAAAAAACCGTTAACAAAACTAGTTGAAGCAACCCGAGTTTTGTTATTTTCATATGTAGCATGAAAACTCCAGTATCGGTCATCTAAGATCTCTTTAGTAGACAGACGTTCGTGACGCAGTGTGTGTTAATTATCATATTGAATATATGTATTAGTTTATGAAGGATATGTATATTAAATAAATTGGGACAACTGCGCACTACCGTCACGTGTTGTTGACGAGAGAAATGGCCAGTGCGCATTACAATTGACCACAGAAAAGCATGCATCACGATTACCACTATATATCCAAGGCAAAAATCATGTCACAGGACATAGCTTCTGGAAGTTTTGGAAACCTTCAGTGAAAGCTATATAAGGGACAAAATGAAGATTTTACTCTCAATGTTGAAAACGTCGATTCGTCTGAAGCCAGTCTAACTTCACGTATGAATTATCTCATGTACAGAGATTTCATAAAGGAAAGCTGCAATAATCTCTTTCCATCCGTTTTCCATCCGTCTGATGCCATATATTGAGTAACGAGGCAAAATTACTCAGTATAACTTTTGGCAAAGTGGAAAGTTCGCTGTCAAAGAAAACCCGATGCATGCGACGCTGGTTGTATGCAGTTAACGACACGAGGGACCAATTTTGTCTTCCCCCTGTCTGAGTTCGTTTGGCAGTCTATCCCGCTAATTGAGAGGCTAGCACCGAGATTTCTTACAGACATCCGGATTTCTACACTCAATGTAATGCGACGACACATCCCACTGGACGACTCCACCCGATAATGCTAAACGTCGTTGGGGTGTCCGTATCCACGACAACCAGAAACAGCGACAATTATCGAGACTGACAACAGTCAGTTAAATTTCAGATTTCTCCCCAGTGATAATCTGAAAGTGGTGCCTAGATTCTGCAGAATCTTCACCTGTAATGCGACGCCTCAATTGCGTCCTATCTTCACTTTGAAGTGCCGCTTATAAGTGACGTGTGAGCTTACGTCATCTCCTTGGAACTCTGACATTAATAGTGAGTAATCATTAGCACGGCTAACGCGCACATACTTAACTCAGGACTCTTAAGAAAATGAACACTATTATATCGTATGCAAAATAAGAACTTTAATGTTAAAAGTAATGCTTATTTTACATGTCAACTATTGTTAAAGCGGCCCCATTTGCCGCATAAGAATTGTGTAATTAATCTTTATTTTATATTTTGAATTTCATCATTTTCATCTCCCCTTATTTCCCACAGAGTGTATGACATTGGAAAGTTGAATGAATGATTAATCACTGTGCGAAAGAGTAGTGCCCCTTTTAAATCGGGAAATAAATAACCTGATTTAATCATCTTTCAACTCTCTTGTTATTCATAATTTTTGAGAGGGACGAAAGAATTTGTACTATTGTTGTGCACCGTTCGTCTGTTCGTCCATTTATTCACATTTATGATACACACTCACAACACACACCGCCAATAAAACGTTCCTTGGCATGACACTAATAAACTGGGCCCCACCCAAACATCAATGGAGTATGTCATGTGTGTCTATGTAACAACCTGACACGACGTAATACTGGCACACGTCACGGGCTTTTCTTGGAGGTGCACCGGAGCAGGCCAAAAATAGACTTCACCCCTTGCATCTCTAACTTCAGCTCGGGTCGGCTTGTAATGAGCCCTCCCGTTTTGTGACATCTAGTAAATAAAGTTGTGCTTATTGATAATTCAGGAAATATTTTTTTTAAGGAGTCAGTGAAAATTGTTCTTTTTGCTTATATAAAATCTGTATGAACCCTGAACATGTACAAGTGAATGGCCTGTCAATTTAGCGTCAGATATCAACTTTCAGGGTTTACAAGTGATTAACCTATTAATTTAGCCTCTGGTATCAAATTTCTGGGTTTGATGTTGCATACTGCCATAATAATAAACAACTTTATACAGTCCTGTTACATGCTTATCTGGTAATAATCAAGAAAATGCTATTTTTGCTTAGAAAAACTTTGTTTTCCTGTTTATTTGGGTTTATTTGTGAAGTTCTGTTTTCCTGTCCACTTTGTGTGATTTGTATTCATTTGTACTTTGTTCCCCACAAACAACAAGTGTTTCTTTAAACCATATTAAAATATATTGGATTTTGAATTAGATTTGTTTGTTTGATTTTACAGGAATTGGAAAGTCCTTTCAAGATCTCAGGATTTTCAGCCAACCCCTTAGTCTACAACATCACCAAAGTTGTTGTCCTTTCTGCATTTTCTGCAGTCATGACAGAATTGCTTGGATTCAAACTCAAACTCTATAAGATTAAGCTAAAAGCTTAGTCAAGCATCTCTCTTGAACACTGAGGCGCTGGCTCCGTCTCATCAGTCATTGATTTTTATTTTTAGTCATCTTTTCAGTGTTGGAATGCAGAAATCCACTAGTCTTCATTGATCACTGGTTGATCTTTGATAGTACAAAATCAGGTACTGCCAGTTTCCTTTGAATCTCATTGTCTTTGCTTGAACAATCAAAATTCATCTTTCTGTTTACAGTCATTTCATTATTTAATTTTCATTTTTGTCAGAAAATATACACAAGATGATGCACAGCTAGATGTTCAATCCAGAATGTGTTAATATGTGAGTAATGAAATGCTTGCTGTCTCAGCTGCTACTAAAGCAGTATTACTAGAGTGTACTAGTTTCAGTCCAAAGCCACCTTAAATTTTAATATTAACATTTATTTAACATCAATATTCATTTAAAATTTAACCAGTAAGAAGGAATATAAAGCTGTTACAATTACAAGTTATTAAAACATGAGGAAATTTTTCATTAAAGACAAACAGAATTTTTTTTTTCTCTCTCTCTTTTGTCTTTCATTTCTTTCTTTCTCTTATATATTTATTGTTTGAGGAGGGGAATGGTGGTGGTGGGGGGGATATTTATTTTATTATTATTATTAAATGTAATTATGTACCCAAAAGTATCAAGTGACTTTTTTTGTAAATGATTCAATCACAAATAAAAATATTTCGTTTTATTCCACTCATTATCTCACTCAAAAGATAGTCATGCAGCTGAACCATGAAGCTTGGTGTTGGCTTTTAAAACTGATTTTGATAAGAGAAAACAGTCATGCTGTTCTACAAATTCATGCATTCTTACTTCAGAAATCATTGTCATTGAGTTTTTTCCTTTTTACATTATTTGGACCTAGATTTGCTAGATTTATTGATTTTTTTTGTTGTTGTTGTTTTTGTTTTTTTTGTCTGGCAAACTAGAGAGCATTATTTAACAAATGTGTTCACTTCTTTTTTAAATACATATGTTGATTTTTGTTTTGTTTTTATTAAGTGCTTATAAAGCAGTGCATTCACATTGTGTTTTAATATTGGCATATCAAGATTTTGAGCTAATCTGCATATTTATGTTTTGAACTAATAGGTAAAATAAGGTTTTGAACTAGTGTGCATATTAAACTGGAGTTCCAGTCTTTGAAGGCAAGATTTCTATATCATTCACACTAAGGTGCTGACCCATTATTTGTGACGTTGCACACACGTATATGCATGGCATGAGAGTTTGTGTGTGTGCATGTGTGAGCATTTCCTACATCAGTCTGACACCCACCCACCCACCCCCAAAAATGTAGTTCAGTGCTGAGGTCAAATTTTTTGTCAGTGTATTTATTGCAGTATATTTACCATACTAATTATTTTGTGTGCAGCATAACTATATTTGTAGATACGTTTTAGTATCCCCATTATCCTTTTTATTTAACCAAATACTTACATATCCCTTCTTATCATTCACTGCAGAGAATGTTCTCTATGCAGATGATCCATTAGTAGTAATATAAGAGAATGATGTTGATGAATTGAGCCGATTATTTTCAAGGGTTCATTCCTAATGACTCCATGATATGGGAGAAGGAATAGGGTTTGGGCACATGGAGCCGATTTGCATTTTTTCAAGTTAAGAACATAGTTTCAGTCACTTAAAATTTTTAAAATATACCACAACCTTGATATTTCTGTAAATTTTCTTAATACCACGGTTTTGGAGAGTAGCTGCTCCTTGATTTAACTAGTACAGGACAGTGTATAAAGTTATATCCTTTGTTATGATTCAAGCTTTTAATTATGTCTACTTTGGTGTTGGTACTAATTTTTATGATTTATTTATTCAATTAAAAACCATAGAATCTTAAGCTATTATAGAACGCTCAGCAAAAATATGTCATTATAAATAGGTAGTAAAATGTACACATTTGAGCTTATCTCATTTGTGGGGCTGCATCTGTTCACACTTTGTGAGTATTTACATCATTGTTGGGCATCGTCTGCAAGATGAAGCTCAGTTTCCAGGATGACAACCACCTGCTGTCCACAGGCATCATACAGCAGTAGAATGTCAGAATTTACATTAAATTTGAAGACTTGAGTACCAGTCTTTTGTAATAATTGTCCCAGAAACACTAAATTTTTATTTCAAAATCGATCATGAAACTTTTGGTGTGCATTGGTGTTGGGGTGTGAAGAATCCAAGCTAATGCACTCAGGTTTAATATCTGTTGTTATGTTTTGATGAAGGTTGCACAAGAACATGTTGTTTGTCATCCAAATGCAAGGCTGTTTTAATTTTTTAAAATCCTAGTCATTTATAATCAAGTCTTATATCAGTCATGGATTAATTTTGGAATAAATGTTATTACACCCTTACATTTTAAAGGCTTATATAATTGGCCTCTGCTTTTTAAGAGTCAAACTTTTGAAAACCATAAATTTACACTGCAGATTTCATTGCCCTGAGACATTATGTATGTAAGACTGATGTAAGTTGAGATATAAATTTTTAAATGATGCCATTTTCATATCTTTATATTGTGAAAAAATCAGTTATAATTATGTTAATACTCTTATAACAGTTACATGGTGTATTGTTCAAACCTTGATATAAGTAAGATCAGCATCCAAGATCTTTGTGAGTTTCACTGCCATTTTATTATCCATGATGTAGTGACAACCAAATAGGCTTTTAAAGGTTCATCATTTTTTATTTGTGGTTTATTTTTGTGTGTGCAAGTTTGTCCACCTAATATTTTGACATTATAGTAAGACTATTGATATAGAAAATGTCTTTAAATACTCATTTTTCTAAACATGCTTAACATGCCTGTTTGCAATCTTGCTTTGTTTATAAATTTATATTCTTTAATTAATTTAATAGGCACCAAAAACAACTGAGCACTTGCAACTTCTACAAGTCTTGTATGAAATATAACATTTTTTTATTAATACTTATTTTAGAGAAAACGAACATTGATTGCTACCATTGAATATTTGTAGAATTGTTTACAAATTATAGAAACTTAATTGAGGAATTAAAATGAAACCTTTTTTTAAAATTAATTTTGAAACTGCACAAACATTTTAAGTACATGTATTTATTTTCTTTTTTCTTCATCTTTATTCTTTTAATGAAAATTAGTGCAAATGTATGATGATTTTAAAGATATTGAAAGTTAAGCTTAGATTTTGTTTATGTTGACATTTATTCAAAATTGCCAGATTAATTTGTACTTGGCATTTTTCTTTTTCTATTATAAATCATAATTTCATGGTTTCTTAATTCAAAGTTTTGGTTTTATTTTTTGTATCACTATTTTGTCCTTGTATGCGTGACATTTAAGGGTGTTTTTTTAAAAAAACAACACCTTTTAGATAATAATAATTAAAAGTACAGATATTATGATTTAAAGGTGTTTTTTAAAAAAAACAACACCTTTTAGATAATAATAATTAAAAGTACAGATATTATGATGAAGATGCTCTTAGATTTTTATCCACCCCCACCCCCAAAAAACAAAATCACACCACCAATTTCAGCACAGGTTCTGTTTAATTTCTTGTGAATCATGCCCTGATTAAAACATTTATCCCAAATCCCACTGATAAACTAAATGACGATTATATTCACCTTAAATTTTCTTGTTTGTCTATCAACATTCTGCCCAAATTGTTTGGGTTTTTTTTTTAATCTCCATATTTGTGCATCCCTCTATATTCATGATGTTTATAACATATGACACTTGTGGCTGTATATCAGTATTAATGTGATATTATTTTGTCCTATAAAATAATGTTAATTGTATTGATCTATATTTTTTTCTCACTTCCTTGTCATTTCTAGATTTTCTCAGGGTTTCTTGAGTGTTTGCATTAGACAGCAAAAAGATGTGCTTAAAGAAAAAAATTTAAAACCTTCACAACTTTTGACCTGGATTTCCCGAGGCCCAGTTGAAACTTGTTTTCCTTTAGTACAAAGACAAAACTCTCATTCATAATGTGATCACCCTGGTTTGCTTTCTGATTCATTTTTCGTTTTATTCAGTTTTTGTAGTGAAATTTGAATGTGCAAATTAAAAGCATACTGTGCTTGCAAGGAATGATTGCAAGTCCATTTTGTTGTAGTAAAAGTTCATATATGCTTAGTTATTGTGTGGGTATTTTTTTTTAATTTTATCAATTGAAAAGATTTTAGTCCTGTTTCTTTATATTGTAACAGTTAGTGGATTTTGTTTTGTGTGTTGTGCACAATTGTGAATTAGAAATTGGACTGTTACTTTGCATGTTGTGCCAACTTTGGTGTTAACAGTGATTTGAATGTCTTTTGACCATTTTGCATGTTGTGACAATTTTTGTGTTTGAATTTTTAAAGTAACTTTATTTTTCTTGTCCCAAATCCATATATAAGTAGTTTTTTAGTTAATGTTTGTGTTTATGTTTCACAGTCTGCCTAAGTGTTTGATAAAGAAGTGATGAATGACATTTTTAAAAGAGGACTGTTATTTTTTCATGTTGTTTGCTCATAACTGAGTTGGGGAGGAAAAAATATCATTGTTGCTGTTCCTTATCTGTGATGTATAGTTGAAATGTTGTGTCACCTTGTGCAGGCTCTTTATATGATCATAACAGCTTGCCACTGGTGGAGAATATAATTTTCATTTGTACATATAAAATGTAGTTGTTACCTGGACAGAGCCACATAATATTTCAGCTGGGTGAAAGGAAGTGTTTGTGCATATAATTTTTGTTTAAACATTACTCAGTATGCATGTTTGCCTAGAGCCTCACTTGTATTTACTTAATTTGATTATAATGATCATTCAGATCATTGGAGAGTCAATAAGCTTAAAGGTTCTATTGCAGCTTAATTGTGCAATCTTGATTATTCGCGTTTCTTATTAAAATTTGTCGTACTTTTTTGACTGAAAGCATTATAAACAGATTGTTGTCTGTGTTTGGTAATAAAACTCCAGAAGCTGGGGTAAAAAGTATATAGTCATGTGTTACAGTAATAGCCCCAGAAACTGGATAAAAAGTGTGTTGCCAGTTAATACACCCCAGAAGCTGGGGTAAACCTGTTATCAGTGTGTTAAAATAATACAGCACCAAAGGCTAGGATAAACGTTTAACAGTGCACTAAGTTAATACAGCACCAAAAGAAACCAGAGCCAAAGAAATAATGCCAAATATAGTTACAGTAGTTAATGCCAGATAATAGTTAATTACAGGCTGGAATTGCACCAGTTTGTTCATTCCACTTACAAATATATATCAGTTTGTGTGTAGTATAAATATCAGCATCTTCAGTTAGAATTTTACTTTTATTATCGCCCTGATGTGTTCATGAAAACTGATCCTTTCCACTGACTAGAATGTAGAAAATATGATTTTTGCACTTCAAGAAACTTGAACTGTAAATGAGACTCTAATAAAATTAGTAGTTTTCACCTAGCTCAATAAAATTAGCTTTTACCTATCTGGGTAGGGTAGTTTTCAATAAAAACATTTGAAAGTCATTGTCTGCCTATAGACCCGAGTTTACCAAATGAATGTATAAAATGCAGCATGCCATTTAAAATGACTGTTGTATGACAGAGACAAAGCACAGAAAATAATATTGATGATGAAAGCAGGCACACATTGAACTGAGATGACAATTTCTTGCTCCAAGATGCATGCAAAAATGCAAGAGATATACTGTAATAGCTAAGTTTGAAGAAATGGAAGATAATGATAGAAAGACCAAGAATGTAATGAAAGTAGTTCTGAAGCAAAATAATATTCCAATCAACACTAAAGAATTTAGCAGGAAATGGTCTTGCTGATTATAAATGAATTCATTACAGTTTATAATAGGCACTTTGTGGTCCCACAATACAAAGATGTACTCAGCATTGAACTATTTCTTTGTACATTTTCTGTGCATCAAGGAGCAGATTACAAATAATGAAATCTGCTGTGAGTTATTACATGCTGGGTGTGGCCAAAAAATTACTTTGTATCAACAATTCTTCAATGTTAGCTGTAAACATCAGAAATTTAATTTGCCTTGTAGAAAAGAAAGAATACTGTAGTGCTAATTTTTAGAGTTTTCTTTATCTTATATCAAGTTAATAATAATGATCAGAGGCTGTTGGATAAATATTTTTATTTATTAATAATTGTCTTTTTATGAGATTTGAATGTTACATTTTAAAAAATATTTCAGTAAAATAGATTTTGGTGAATATCATTGACAGACACAAGACACCTCAACCTAACAGAAAGGTTGGTTGGTTGACTTTTTCTATGCTAGTGCAAATATATAATTACATGTACTGTTATTCAAACAGTAGAGAAAGGGTTATCAGATATCGATAAACCCATTCTTCTCTCGACCATTTTTCCTGATGGTAAATTATCTTTAGACCAAGGCAAATGCTGTTCATCATTTTTATACTTGTATTTGTTACAAATAAATAATGTCTACAAAATGCTTCCGCAAGTTTTATCAGAGACTGGTTTCCTCAGAGTGTATTTAGTAAAAACAGATGAATGTGTTTCAGTTTCTGTTAGATGTTAATTCATGTGTGGATTTTACTTTGTCATTGTGATTATACTCCTGGTTGTTATAAGTTTTTCTTTGCTGTGCAAAGTTTTTTTTGTTGTTGTTTTGTGTGGGTGTTATTTTAGTTTTAATATGCTGTGACATCCCCAAAGTAATTTTTTTTAAAAATAAAAAATGATGGGTGATAATCCTTTGCTGCAAGTGCAATATATATGATGTGCTCAGAAAAGTATGGAATGTCCATTTAAAAAGAAATGTTTAAAAAATAACTGTAACAAACAATACGTTAAAGAAACAAGTTATATTTACATCTTTAAATGTTTTCCTGGCATTAACATTGTTAGGATTTACTTTCTCTGCTTAAGCATTTTAATATTTGCTTTATTTTTAACACTAGCTTAAGTAGAAAATGCTTTTTAAAAAAATCTGTGTAAAATTGGAAAGCTATTATTAAGAAGGAAATTAATAGACCTACCCTCTTCACAACTATGATAAATAAAGCAGACTTTTCCCTCAAGATTATATTATTCAGGAACAGTGTGTATAAATATATATATATATATAGTTTTCCAATTCAAATTCTGTGTCCGTCTGCAAAATGCTAAAGTGTCCTTGACCTTCAAGCACTTGGGAGTTGTTTTCATATGGCCAGCTTTATGTTGCATTGTCGCGAAATAGAGTACTCATCAAAAACACCAATTGTCAAGGTCATCAATAAATGTAGTTTTTCAATTCTGTGTATCCCTTTGTGCAAAATGCTAAAGCACCCTCTTTCAACTTGTAAACAGTTTTCGTAAATTTAAAATGGTGAAGGCAACATTTCAACTGAATAATGTCAATTTGCCATTCAAGTTGAAGTGCCATCAGTTCCCAGTAATGCCTGCATTCGCAGTGATTATTAATAAGTCAGTCAAAGACAAACCTTCGAGCATGTGGGTTTGTTTTTTTTTAGCAATCTTTATATTGCATTGTCACGTTCACAAAACAGAGACATCAAAGTACTCATAAAGAAAGTAGACAGTCAAGGTCATTTGCTAAATGATGCTCAAATTTTCACTCCCAATGTGACTTATCAAGCCTTCCAATAAGCAAATTCACTTATGTTCCTACCAATGCAAACATTTTAATTTCACACCGTCATATAATGGGTAGAAAATACTCTAGGATATATTGTTTTAAGCCCTTATGATATAATGATCATGCAAATAAATATCATAGAATACCTGACATAGTCATATAAAATGAGAATATCAAAGACAGTGATTATATAGACTTTTTTTTGTTGTTGTATTTGTTGAAGAAAAATCATACCAATTTTTCTTATATTGTAAACATTTATTATTTAATACCATAAGAAGCTAAAAATTTTAGCAATGTTTTTTTTAAAAAAAATAAGGGACAAGAATTTCAGCAAGATGGAAACTTTCTTTTCAGTTATTTTGTTGTGTTGGAAATGCATTTGCTCACTTATAAACTAAATGAAATGTTTATAAATAAACTAAAAAGTAGCTTTTTATCCATTGATCAGATTCTTTGTTCATATCTAATGAACAGGTATTTTGGTGGTCCAAATATGGGATAGCATTTAAAAACTGGTTGTGAATATGGTATATTTAAAAACTAAAAATGCATTAGAAATAAATGTCCAAATTATTTTAGAGCAACCTTATTGTTATTATTTGCTAGGGTATTTTTTTAAAAATTGATTGTCAAAGTTTAAATGTTTTTGTAATCCACAAATCTTTTACCTCATTGTTTCAGCAGCAGAAATGTTAGAGGGAATTTTGTGGGACTTGTAATAGAAAAAATATCAGATTCACTCTGTAGATTATATGTAGCAGTCTATTTATTAATATTAATTAACAACTCAGTAATTAAAGCAGTAATTGTTTGAGATCAAAACTGTATATATGCACTCACATTTATTTTTTTTCAAATGATGCTTAAAGATAATGTAATATAAAATACATTTTGTTGTAATTTTCAACAATTCAAAAAGTAGATATTCTGGTTCTCTTTGTTATTTACATTCCCATCAAGGAATATATTTTACATGAATGTATGTACATGTAACTGTTATCACTGGATGTTTATTGTGTTGTTTTTTAAATTTATGTGTACAAATTTTGTGATCACCCAGTTTTCACTCAAGAGTTTCAGTATTGTAAATACAACAGGAGCTGAATATACAAGAAACACATAAAATTGTTTACAATTGTGTTCAAGTGCAGGTGACAGTATTGAGGATGTTGCAGGTTGGTTATTGCAATGTTATGAAATGTTTTTTTGTGTCCACATTCCGTCTGTGTGAGGAAATAAAGGATTTTCCCATTTTACAATTTTGTTGTTTGTCATTTTATAGTTGTTGTTTTTTCTCCAGTTAACAGTTTAAGAATAGCTTCATAACAGTATATTAGTGTACAATTATTTCTTTCTTTAAGGTTAAATGATCATCAACAAACATTAACTTCTTTTTAACTAGAAATGAAAATATTTATGTAATAAGTGTAATGCATTTCTAAATGTAAGCTGTATCCCATTTAGAAACAAAACACAGTCTTGTGAATTAATTTTATTATTTATTTTATTGAGATTGTATTGCACAAATGTTATAAAAAAAGATGAAAAGACATTATTTTCTGTATAAGATATGTAAAATACTGACAGCAGTTTACTTACAAAGATACATTACAAAATCAGTGAATATTCTTTTAACAATGTCACAAGAGAGCTTACAACATGCATATTCCTTTGACAATGTCACGAGAGAGCTTACAACATGCATATTCCTTAGACAATGTCACAAGAGAGCTTACAACATGCATATTCCTTTGACAATGTCACGAGAGAGCTTACAATGTGCACATTCCTTTGACAATGTCACGAGAGAGCTTACAACATGCATGTTCCTTTGACAATGTCAGGAGATAGCTGACAACAGTTTTAAAAGTGCAATGCTAATCAATATAGGACACCTATTTAAAGAACAAATTCAAATAAACTACTTGCCAAATGACCCATTTTTAATAGGGCAGTGTCCTTTTGTCAGTATCTGTTGGGATGAAATGGAGTTTTGATGCTTTTTTCAGTGCCTCGTCTATTTGGCTGTTGATGATACAATATAGCAGGCTGTATTCAATCCTTCTTTTTCTGTTTTAATTTTCAGGCTACTAGCTTATAGCATTATTTTTATGTGGATGATTTCTTTTTCTAGCCCTGGCAAGGATTTAGAAGAAACAATCATTGCTGATGTTAGTATTGTCGTTTTATCTCGCTGATTAGTAGCCTCTCTATCCCACTATGATAGGGGCTTCAGTCTGTAATCAGAACACCCAACAATGGATTGAGCTTATTTGCACAGTTGACCTAGATTCCTCTTCGTTTGGTCTTTTTATGAGATGTCTGCAAGATGCAGCAACACAATAAATTTCTTCATTTATTTTGAATAAAGAGCTTTAGTCAGAATATACACTAACAATAGAACTATACCATTAGAAAGCTTTATTGAACTACACAATCAGAAAGCTCCCTAATACAAAATGATGTCCTAATGACACTATGACAGTAATGATCCAGTAGATCAAGCTCAGACTTTCATCAGAGTACCTGACCAATGGCATTAATAAAAGTAAAACTCAATGAGTAATAATGATCAAAATTACTGAACATACAGTGATTCATTTCAACATTAAAGGTTCTTTACATTTCTAAAAAGTTTTCTCTTTTCACAAATTTTCTTCTTTAGTGGAATATTTTTTTTTAAAGATTAAATGTACGTCTTCAATCACCCACATGTAATTTTTTTTATGGTACTTATTAGTCACTGTTATTTTTTAAATTAGTAGATTCTTTATGATGATTTCAGTTGCATACATAAAGTGGTTTTGTACTTCAGTCACAAATTAAAAATAAATTCTTCATGATGGTTACAGCTGCAGAAATATTTTGCCACTAAAATTGGCCCAACTGGCATTTCTCTGTTTTATGTACAAGAAGCAAACCTAATCTACTAGCACACTAAAGAACATTTGGCTACAATTTCATAGTGTTCAGAGAAAAAAACTGGCAGAAATCAAATATCATTTTGTAGTAGCACAGAATGCTAGTCCAGTTAAACAGAGACCTGATGTCAATGATTAATTAAATGTAATAATTATATTTATAGTATATAGTTTTCATGAACAAGATTTTTCTTCACTGTGTGAACTTCTCACTCTATTCTTAAGTATTTTTAACCTATTCTACACATTCAGTATATGAGCTGGCAAATGTCCACAAAGCTTTTTCTGGTAAATAGCATAAGCTGCTTAGTAAAGAAAGTTTCCTAAATAATAGTCATGGCACACTGTCACTAAACATGTATATCTGGTTCACTGTCAGTAAACTTACATGATGTGGCTTGGCAAGGTATGTCTTATACAATGTCAGTAAATTTACATGTAGCCTGGCTAGGTATACATGATACAGTCAGTAAACTTAAATGTAGCCTGGCTAGGTATACATGATACAGTCAGTAAACTTAATTGTAGCCTGGCTAGGTTTACTTGATACACTGTTAATAAACTTAAATGTAGCCTGGCTAGGTATACATGATATTGATAGTCAGTAAACTTAATTGTAGCCTGGCTAGGTTTACTTGATACACTGTTAATAAACTTAAATGTAGCCTGGCTAGGTATACATGATACAGTCAGTAAACTTAAATGTAGCCTGGCTAGGTATACATGATACAGTCAGTAAACTTAAATGTAGCCTGGCTAGGTTTACTTGAATCACTGTCAGTAAACTTACACTTTTTTATAAATCCATTTTAGAAGCAGATATATGTGTATGTGTGTGTGTGTGTATATATATATATATATATATATATGACTCACAGTCAGTTTTCCATTTTTAGAAATGAACCCATACCAACACCAAATGTATGTACAGCACAACAGTTCTGTCACACAAATTAGAGTGCAAATAATTTGAACCAAAGTTAGTACAATTTACAAATAAATATACTCCTGTCGCATTACACATTTATAACAATTCAATACAGTCTCAGACTGTATAATAGAAATAAATTAAAACCAATGTGTGCTGCCATAAATTACAAGGGCATGCCATCAAAACAATTCTACCATAGATATTTGTATACTTGATTAATGTTGTACATTACAGTTCAAGTATACCCAACTATTTCTGCCCAAAAATTCCAGTCCTAATACACACAATGCTGCCATATATTACTGTCCTGTCCAGGTATACACAAACAATTTTGCCATATACAGCAACCCAGATATATCCACACTCTGGTATACATTACAGTCCAGCTCAGGTCTATACAATCAATTCTGCCTTATGTTACATAAACTGTTCAGCATGCCAATACAAACAGAGAACAAATTTTGTATCAGACAAAATCTCTGAATGCAGAGAGCACAGTACTGCTAGATTCATCTCAGAAACTCGGTAAAATCAGAGATAAGACTACAGCAACAAAGAATCAGTAATGCTGTAGACTACTGCAGTATATTTATACAGAAACTCAGTAATACCACAAATTATATACTTATTCCATTAAAGTTGCTCACACACATTTATTCATTTGTTAATTCTTTCAAAGTGAATACAACTAGTTATGTATGAATGAAAATATTTTCAAACAAAGTCAATCCTAGAAACATTGTCCAGATCTGGTCCTCCACCTCCCTTGAGTTGACATTCACAAGGAGCCATCACAAAAGCACGAGGCAAATAAACTCGTAGCCTTTGGGGGTGGGGTATTAAAAACTTTTTTTTAATGAAGTGTCTTCTTTCACATTTTGGACCTATGCTTTAATTTTCATCTGTACTGTAGACTAAGACATCTTTGTGAGTAAGACATAGGTCAAAAAAAGAAATAAACAATCACAGATTAACAAGAAATCTATGCATAAACTTTTAAAATAAAAACTCAGAGAAAATATATATTAACAAGCAAAGATAAAACACACATACAATTCTGTATAGTAATAAATAATGCATGTACTGGCTGTAGTTATAAAATTTAAAATTCTCAAAAATATAAAGTCTGAATATCATGAATATCAAATGCCATCCTTCAAAAATATTAAAAATGCAACTGACGAATTTAAACATGTAATTCTATTCTTTGAAGGCAAGGGAATAATATACAAAATATAAATACTAGTGGTAAGAAACAATCTACTGTCTTCTGTAGCTGGTTGGCAAAAGGCCAAGATTAAAACAATCAATATGTCATATATTAATACTTTTTAATCTTGTGCTCAAAACTTTCTCTTGTAAGTTAATGGTAGATTGAATATTTCAAATAGTTTTTGTAAGTTTTTTCTTGAATTACCCATTGTTGTGGATGCAATTTATTTTTAAAAAGTACTGATAGGCCAATACTATATTGAAATCAGCAATGAAAAGGCTAATTTATATGAGATACAACATTTTAGTAATATCAATATTGTACTGAAATTGGCAAGAAAAAGGATAATTAATAGATACAAAAGTACCAAAATGTAATTTTATGCTGAATAAGCAATAAAAAGATTAATAGCAAAACAAAGAGGGAAAAAATTACAATATCAGCAATGAAAGGTTTAATATCAAAATGTGTAAATAAATAACAATGAATGTTGGTGACAAATTTGTCCTTTGCTAAATTAAATCTAAATTATTCAATGCATACAACCTTATTGCCGAGAGCATGTGACTATCAGTGACATGGTGCTGGTGAATAAGTTTAGCATCTGATTTCTATCCTTCCTGCATGACTTTTACAAATTACAAATTTTACATATTTTATTTTAAATGAAGCATTTTAAAGATGGTGCCACAGCAGATTTATTGCACCCACCATCTTCAATGTTATGTGAAGGTCAATGACCTGCACAATGATCTTCACACGATATTCTTCAGTGTAACCCGAGACAAGCTGTTACTTAAAGATACATGTACTTCAGCCATTACAGCCAGCATAACAAGTGACTCTTAAGGGGCTAAGGGTAATTACAAGATACCATAATAAAACTACAGTCAGTGTAACCAATGGCTGCTAGGGGAGGTTGCAAGATACTGCAATAATCCTATAATCAGTGTAACCAATGACTGTAAAGGGTAGTTAATAAGATACTACAATAACCCTACAATTAGTGTAACCAATGACTGCAAAGGGTAGTTATAAGATACTACAATAACCCTACAATCATTGTAACCTGATGACTGATAAAGATACTTAAAAGATATTTATGGGGTATACAATACATGCATGCTTTGGACATACATTATGATATAATATGTACAAATGCATATTTTCATGTATTATGTGAAAAAATATGCTGAATGATGTACAGTTTTATATATATGTACTGTGTGACATGCATACATGTATTAAGTAATATACATATATGTATTGTGTGATATACATATATATACATTAATTGCTTCCCCCCCATGTTTTTGAAACATTTCACTCTATTCCCAGAGAAATGTCAATGTGTTTAGACAAAAAAATTCTATCTACTCAAAATCATAAGTGAATCTTATAACTTCTGATCAACATACATCATACACACAGCCATATTATAGGAGAGTCCAACAAACTGTGTGGACATTCATCTCAGTAAATGCATTCTGAGATAGTGATGTTAATGCCTTCTTAACAAGTGCCTTTGGAACAACATTATAGGAATGATTTTTTTCTTAACTAGGATACCATATATGACAATGAATAAGATGTTTCAAACATTACAAACACAAGTAATGAAAGGTTACAGAACCTCATTGAGTATGACAGTTTAAAAACCTACTAAGCAGCCACTTCACAGTAAATACAAAAATACACACTAGATTAATTACAAATATTTGATAGTAAAGCAAGAATTTAATTAAATTAATTCTATTTCATTTGTTTTATCACCAAATTTACTTCTTTCTTAATAATGTAGTTTTGAAATTCCCAAGCATGCTTTATAAGTGCCATTTTAAATCATTGTTATGTAAAATTATTTATATGTACATGTAAATGGTGCCATTATGACATTAATAAATAATTAGATCCATTCAACTAAAGTTTTTCTCGGTACGTAAGCTATGTAATGCACTGTGATGCACCAGGCAAACCTCAACACAACTAACTTATTGTGAATTACACTGTGGTGCTCTATGGGTAATTTGGATACCGTGTGATACAATACTCCACTAGACCAGCTCCTTATGGTCAACACTGCAATGCTTCATGTAGCATACTGCTTAACCAACATGATACTCCACACAACACTCCACTAGACCAGCTCCTTATGACTGACACTGAAATGTCTGATGTAGGATGCCATTTGATCAACAATACTCCACACCCTTCACTTAGTCAGTTCACTTATGAATAAAACTGCAATGCCTCATGTAGCATTCTGCACAACCAACAAGATGCTCCATACAACACTCCACTTAAAATTCCTTATAATTCAAGACAACATGCATGAATAAGCTAATACTAGTTATGTACTAGTAGTGCTCCATGCTATAATCCACTGAAGTGACATTCTCATGAGGGACACCGCACATATATAAGCTGTGCAGTGCATCGCGATGCTCCATGCAACACTCCACTTACACTTCCCTCAACAATTTCTCGTCCTTCGCCCAAAGACACAACTACCTTCCTCTCTAAACCATTAGACACTCCCCAACGCACTACTGCTACTGAATTTGTGTCATTGTAAACCAGTCTCTTGATGCTTTCAAGGTCATCACTCTTAACAACCATTACTGGAATATTTTGCATTTTCAATCCAAGTATGATTCCTGAATTTTCAGACAGATCATCACGATCTTGATACCAATCTGGAATCACCATGACATCACGGAACTGCAAGGTGGCTGGGGTCTTGACTGCACTCATAACATGATGTGGTTTGACACCTAGAGAATAATAAGAGTATTAATTATAATAATACACACACATACTCAGAGACAGACAGATAGATAGACACACACACACACACACACACACACACAGATTAGCAAAATAAATATTTAAACATGTGACAATAATCATGAGTTGAGCAGTGGGTAAGGACTGATGAAGGAAAATCCAAAGACCAGGGCTGGGCAAAGCCAACAACCTTTTGCTAGCTAATTTTGCAAGAACTCACCAGGAACCTGTAACTGGCCATCGCACTGACCAGTGACTACATGCTCACTCTGCCACACCTTATTTCCTTCATGCCCATTTAGCAATTTCCATGTCAGAAGAGAAAGTCTGGTTAATCAGTTTCAGCATGGGCACTTTCTTGGACTATCATTAGGGTGATAATAACACAAACACTTCTCCTGAAATAAAGTTAACCATACTGTGATACCTCTCTGGATACCCTTCACATGATTATTATTTACTAATTAACAACACATAACTAATTACAAGTAGTAGTAATAGTACCGTTAACTTCCTTTGCTCCACAGGAATTGCATGAAAACTTTTCAAATTCTTTAGATGTTCTCAGTTTTGGGTAGATTCCTGTGGAGCCCTCCTCCCTTCTCTTGCATTCAGGGAGGAGAGTTAGAAGGGTTAATTACAAGTGATTGAGAATCTTAATTTATAGCTATTAATAATTCTCCCACAAGACCAACATTTCTCTCACTTGGAGAAAATTCTACTCTTTACACAATAATAGATGTTTTACTGTCACATAATGTTCTGCAGGTGGAAACTTCTTACTAAAGGAGTAATAAAAATCTGTCTTTTATTTATATTTAATGAGCCCCCATCCACCCACTATATTCCATCATAAGGTTTTAAAAAAGGTTTTAATATATGTGCAAGAAGGTTAATAAATTTAATTTATTAAATCAACAATGAATATAAATACAACATATGAATATAATCAAAAGAGCATTGACATTTACAGCACTTCACAACAAAGTTTGATTAACGCTAGACACTCAATCAGTTTATCCTAACACAGACATCAGCAGTCAAGTTAAAATATATATATGAGAGTGGAGTTTTAGAGAAATAATTAAAGTCAATGTACATAACCTTTTCAAAGATGGCAGCTATCGCTGGTTTGCAACAAGTCACTGGGTTTTTCTTTATTAGGTGATGGTCCAGCATATCCCTTCTAGGCAAGTTACACAACTGTTCCAGAATCTTTGATGTGCTCACAAAGCACAATGTGGAGAATCATCCAGAACTTCACATGCACTATCAAAGCACATAACACGGAGTGTTTTAGAATTTTCATGTGTGTTACTCAGCACACCATGAGGAATGTTCAAGAAACTTTTGTGAATTCTTGAGACCAAACTCGAACCTCAATTTTTGCCATATTGGCTCTCGAATGGAATTCACAGGAATCAACTTACTGATGCGTTTGACGACAATGCTGGATTCACACATCAACATGATCCAGGAGAGTACAGTAGTCACAGGACTATGAAATAAAAAAAGGCGTGCTCCTTTCTGCAAAAGTCAAATTAAGGCAGTGCTAAATTTCAGGCATATTATCATCTCTATACTCCTTTCTCTCTTATACAAACATTCTCAACTTACAATCCTGCAACAATATTTATTAGCCCAATACACAAGCAGCATAAGAAATATAGCATCAATCAAAATTCACAAGTATAATGTACAACGTAATCAAATTAGTGAACATAGTTCAATGGTTCAATTACATAAGCATTCTCCAATTCAAATCATAGATCAATAGCAAACATGTAAGAAATATTTCTAAGTCCATTCTTTCTTTATCAGTCAGTTAACTTAACATAAACTAACAATTGCCTTTATGACCGGGCTTGAGTTATGTCAAAATCAAAGTGATTAGAATATAGGACTTTCTTCAACAAAATAACTTTCAGTCCATTTCCATTGGCTGAAGTTGTTATGAACAAACTTGAGACTATTAGTCAGAAAAACTACTCATCCACTTGGCTTGGTTTGGATTGCATCAGCAAGTTCTAGAATGTTCTCCATCTGAGTTGTTTATTCCAACTCTGGTGCCCACAAAATATCGTCACAAGCAGTGCCCAAGGTCAGGTCATGTTAACATCGGCAACAATATATAATTATTAAGTTTAGAATTAGGGATAGGCAAATTTATTCCACCACATATACCCACAACAAAAGAGAATAGTCTCAGCATCATAACAACATTTTAACACCAGCCAAACATCAGCTTAACATACCAATGTGCAGTTTTGAGCGAAGACAATGTGCAATATGTTGGCCGCACTCCTCACAGTCCAAAGCATACTGACTTGCATGACCCTCGTGGGACAAGTATAGCTCCGGAGGTCCGTCTGTGTGTGCTGGATACCTGTGCTGAATTTCTCCATTAAAACTGTGTGAATACAGGTTGGATGTGTTACATGATGATTTTTTTCTTTTCTTACAATACTAATTCACTAACTAACTTCTTACAAAAATACTAGTTCACTAACTAACTTCTTACAAAAATACTAGTTCACTAACTAACTTCTTACAAAAATACTAGTTCACTAACTAACTTCTTACAAAAATACTAGTTCACTAACTAACTTCTTACAAAAATACTAGTTCACTAACTAACTTCTTACAAAAATACTCATTTAATTACTGGACTAAAAATTGAACAATGGCTAAACAGATGAGAAAATACCAGTGTTACCAAAATACTCATATTTATGCAGATTGAAATGGTCATATATAATTCATTTATTTTTATCAACAACAAATAATTTGACTTTTTTCCAGGTGCCCTAAACATGTTCTTAGTATACAAAAATGGCTAATGGTTAATCCAGCACTGTGCCATATAATACATTTGCTTTAGCTTATGTTCAAGGATTGCTATTAGTTAAACAAGGATGAACCATGAGACAAATGACACAGGCTGAGGGTACAATCTGTTTTTCAGACACTGGGATGGTAACTCTGTGTATCACTGTAAACAGATTAGGTTGACACAACTACTTTCCCCTTTACTAAATCCAATCAACAAGTGTGAAAACCTAAATCAATGAAACCTATTTGATGATGATATATGTGACATGTCCACATTAATGAAGCCTACTTGATGTTAGCTTATGTCATAAGCCTACTTCAATAAGGCCTACTTGACAATGGCTTATGTGACATGTCTACCTCAATGAAGCCTACTAGAAGCAGAAGATTTATGTGATATGTCTACCTCAATGAAGCCTACCTAGAAGCAGAAGTCTTATGTGATATGTCTATCTCAATGAAGCCTATATGCAGATAACTAAGCAGTATGTCTGTACCAAAGAAAACTGCCTGTAAATGACAATGTGGTAAGTCTATATCAATGAAACTATCCCTAGACAACTTATCAGATACATCTACATCAATGAAGCTACCCAAGATAACGTATCTGACACATCTCCATCAATGAAACCTACCTATGAATGATTAATGTAACAAATCGATATCAATGATGCCTATCTGTTAATAAATCATCTTAATTGCTAACAATCAGGAAAACTTTGTCATTCACATTTACCTACACCCACAAAACTTTACCTGTAGATAGCTCCATTCTTAAATGAAACAGCCGTCTCTAATCGCCGCATCACAGTTGGTGGGCATCTTAGACACATGTCCAGCTTTTCCTCAGTCATGGCAGGTGGGCGGTGCTCTTTGTGGTAAGTGGCAGACCACAAGTAAAGGTTAGTCACGTTATTCTTCAATCTGTCAAAAAACTCACGGAACAAACCATCTACCTCATCAGCTATGATGTAGAGCTCTGAGCATGTATTATGGGTAATGCCGTTGAATTCTCCAATTTGAACATCATGGATCATCTGCCCTGGAGCTTCAATTTGCCCACTCTCAGAAGAGGCAGAAGCAGAGACCTGGGAGGTTAAAAACAGTTTTTCTAGAACAGGTCCTATTTCTCTTTTGTTCCCATTGAGATGTAAGTGGACTTGGTTGACTTGATCTGGATAAGTTCGCTGGAGCGTTTCTGTCACCTAATAAAGGTGCAAGTAAATTTTCAGGTTTGGTCAGTGAACATTTAAAACCTATCATTATGGATCACATGATGTTCTGTCAAGTCAAAGATGAGAGTCATCAGTTCAGTTATTTTCTCTTACACTTAAAAAACAATTGATTGAAGAACAGAATGATAATTCAACTCTCTAAATCATCAGTAGAAAACTACCTACAAAAATGTCAAAACAAAAAGTAAGACAGTTCACATTTCTCAGCTGAACAAATGTCTCCCTATGCTAGATAACATTCTGGATTCTGGTTAGTGTACAATGATTTGAGTGAGTGACATAGAATTCTTGTCCTTCAAAATTAGGTCATTTTAGGAAAAGTCATTTTTAAGACTTAGGTAATTTTCTAAGCAAATTTTTTAAATATTTGTAGAATTTTTTCTTTTTTGTGTATAATGATTTTTCATTCTGACCTGGTGGTAGATGAGTTGTGTAGCAGCATCACTAAATGACCCAGTGCTGGTAATGTGTACCTGATGACCTCTTTGTACCCATTTCAGAGCAATCAGCATGAGGACAAGTGTCTTACCTGTGCCAGGTGGGCCCGTCAAATACATTAAAGGTTCATTTCTCTGTTAACAAGAGAGAAGCAGATACAAATTATCTCTAAAAAAGCCGTCTCTACCAAAAGAGTAAAAATTATGTGTAATTTTAATAGCTACTATTAATTAATGCGTTATATTTGTCTGTAACAAATACAGCCTTCCATCACATGTGATACAAGCATTCCTAACCTTCTTTAAGCAGCTCAAAATTCATTGTTTATTTATCCAAAATCTTTCTTGCAGAATTGGTGGTAAAATAACTTCTCAACAAATGTCATTTAAACTTCTTATTCAGTGGCTGCTTTGAGTTGTAAAATGTTCTGATTTTCATTTACTTAATGCCTAGTGCTGCTTGGATTATTCATATTGTACCTATTAGCCACAAACTAACAATAACAATCTATTCTGTTTTTTTCAATGAATATCTATGAATTATTTATTTAATATTTATGTAAATTATGTGTACACTATTTCATTTGAATCTCCAACCATCATATCATTAATCAGTTAATCAATAAACCAAATGATCAGTCAAATAATCAAATCTTTATTTTCTCATTCATATGTTGGTCAAATTGTAACAAGACAAGCATTCAACTGTTTTTTAAAAATTACTCATTGGTTAATCAATCAAGTGATCAATTAATAACTCATTCTTCTTTATATCTCTTATGTCTGTCAATGTACTAACAACTATTTTTAAAACACTTTAAAAAATTATATTGTATAATGATTTTTTTATTGATATTGTTTCACATAAGATTTAAAATAAGTGAAACTACCTTACCTGTAACAAAGCTAACTGTTGTGGAAAGAGGGAAAACTGGGTCATACGCTCTCCAGTTTCAGACACTGCATCACCAAGGGTTCGAAACTCAATTTGTCTAGATTTTTCCGCACAATATATATTGATTGTACTGGCAGGACCACAAAATCTGATCAGGGAAAAAATTAAAACACTAAGTATATTAAGGAAAAAGACATATTTTCAGTGCTCCCAGAAATGTACACACACAAATTATTACTTGCAGCCATTCACAACCATAAATAAACATCCTAACTGTTAGTGGTGAAAGGCTCCTAAGGCATGCAAAGGAAAGATATAATAAGGAAAGTTCAGTAAAGAGTGTTTAAAAAAAGTAATGTGCAAAGTTCAGTAATAATATAAAGAAGTAGTGTGAAAAGTTCAGTAATGCATGTAAAGAAGTAGTATACACAGCTCAGTAATGCATGTAAAGAAGTAGTGTACACAGCTCAGTAATGCATGTATAGAAGTAGTGTACACAGCTCAGTAATGCAGGTAAAGAAGTAGTGTACACAGCTCAGTAATAATATAAAGAAGTAGTGTGAAAAGTTCAGTAATGCATGTAAAGAAGTAGTGTACACAGCTCAGTAATGCATAGTAATGCATGTAAAGAAGTAGTGTACACAGCTCAGTAATGCATAGTAATGCATGTAAAGAAGTAATATACATAGTAGAACATTCAAGAAGTAGCATGTAAAGAAGCAGTGTACACTGCCCAGTATGTATGATGAGTAAAAAAAGTATTATATAGCCCAATAAATATGCTGAGTAAAGAAGTAGTGTATACAGTCCAATAAGCATTTTGATTAAAAAGTAGTGTATACAGCCCAATAAGCATTCTGATAAAAAAGTAGTGTATACAGCCCAGTAGGTATGCTGAGTATAGAAGTAATGTATATAGCCCAGTAAGCATTCTAAGTAAGAACTAGTGTATATAGCCCAGTAGGTATGCTGAGTAAGAAGTACATAAATCCAATGTTCCAAACTGACCTTGCTACCAAAAGTTCATAAACCTCGAGAGAATATTGACTTGAAATTCTCGTAAAAGCCACAAGGTGGCTCCACCAGTTCTTCAAAGCTTCCAAGATGTTGTCTGTCACGTTAGCAGGTTTATCAAGAGTTGTCATTTGGTCCGAGCATAAACATAAAGAGATTGCCTCTGATGGGTGTGGAACATTAAATAAGTCACAAAATTCCTAGAAACAGGAACAAAACATCTTTCTGAAACACTTAAAAATATTCTCTGTTTAACATTCTAATAAATAAAAGGAATAAAAAAATCTAATAAAGCAAACATACTCACACACTCAAACACCAGACACACAAATACAAACACTCAAACACCACACACACATACACATCCCTTATAGTTAACTTATACATACATGCATATATGCACACACATCAAACACACACATAAACACATGGGTACACACACACACACAAACACACACACACACACATCAAACACACCTCACACACACACACATGCACACTTTTCTTCCAAAGTGGTATGACTATTTAATTATTAGTAATTTCAATAACATACTGCCATACACTAAAACAGAAACTAATGCAAATAGAAAATATAAATTGCTTTATAGGCATACAATTGCAAAGCATTATCAGAAGCGATGTTCGACCAAATAATCTTTATCAAAACAAAACAATTACTAAATCAAATATTAATAATGAAACATATAAGCCTATTAATGTATGATAAATGTATCTAAATAGATAGCAAAATTTAAAATACCTACACCAGACCTTCTTATAGTCATACATGATCTGTAACTACACTTATACTGAATTGAAACTGAGTACCCTAACTTAAAATACATACATTTCAATACAAACAAAAACATTAAACTTAAACCAGTTCTATTAATTTTTAACTGAGTATATTAAACTTAAAACAAGACAAATAACTTTAACTGAGTACTTTAATCTGAAACCAAGTATAATAATCTTTAACTGATTAAATGTAACTGAAATCAATTAATTTAAACTTAAACCCAGAACACTAAACTTAATCCAAGTGCATTAAATTTAAACTAAAACCAAAGAATATTAAACTTGAACCAAGTATATTAAACTTTAACTGAATATATAAAACTTAACCAAATGGTTAAAATTAAACCCAAAATAAACTTAAACTGAGTTATTTAAACTGAAACCAAATACATTAATTTAAACTGAGTACATTCAATTTAAACTATTACATTAAACTTAAAGTGATTATAATAACTTTAGCTGAATACATTAATGCTGAAAAAACACAATCAACTTAAATTAGGTATATTAAACTTAAACAATGTGCATTAAACTTAAACTGAGTACTTAACATTTAAACCTAAACTGAATACATTATAAAAAAAGAACAACAAACAAGTACATTAAACTTAAACAGAGCATATTAAACTTTAACTGAGTACATTAAACTTAAGCCATGAACAGTAAACTTAAACCAAATGATAAATATATAAGATTTTAACTGAGTTCATTAAACTTAAACCACATACGTTAAAACAGAATTGATTCAGTTTAAATCAAGTACTTTAAATTTATACTGAGTACATTACATTTTAATTGAGTATATTAAATTTAAACCAAGTAAATCTAAGATCATGTCCTGGGATTATTCTCAATTATTTTATCCTTGATAATTAAAAGTAAAACTGAGTAATGATTCTTTTGAAGCAAAAACATATAAGTAGATTTCAAAATCAATGATAACTTTTGCTTACAAAAATAAAAATTTTCAAGAACCCAGGTGCAATAATGCATGCATAATTACTCTATTATTTTATTCTTGATAATTAAAAGTAAAACTGAGTAATGATTCTTTTGATTTTTGAAGCAAAAACATATAAGTAGCTTTCAAAATTAATAATTGATAACTTTTGCTTACATAAATAAAAATCAAATTGAATGGAAAAAATAAAACTTTTTAAGAACCCAGGTGCAATAATGCATGCATAATTACTCTGGTATAAGCTGCAAAAGTAACTGTGAATTGCTATAGAACAGACACACATACAGTTCTCTGATTTATTTTTTTTTAATTTATTTTTAAATACTTAAAAGTACTAATAGCAATCAGCAGCAATTCAATTAAATGTTTACAGTTTCATGTGTGTTCTTGGTGTTTTGTAGATGGTTGTGACAGCAGAAAAAGTTCTGTCTTGGCAAACTCACCTAATCAAGCCTTTTGGCCAAAATTAGTCCAATCTAAAATTTCAAAAATAGACTTAACCTGTTTGCCATCAGTGTGTTTTCACTAGTGCCAATGGAATGGGTCAGTGTACTAAAATATAAAAAAATTACTTATTTATAAAGTGATTTTAAAAAATTCAAAATACTCTGTAGTATAGAAATGTGTTAAGGAATTTAAAAAGTAACTGATTGGTTGTTTTGTATGAAGAGTGTTAACCATAAATAGTGACCCGATTTTGTGGTAAAGCCTATTTACCACTGACCGCCAATGGGTTAAACAACCATTGTGTGTTCTAATCACTTTGTAAATGATGTCACAAAGAGGGTTGGGGTTGGATAAAGAAGGTGAACAGTGGGGAAATGTCATAGCATACCACTATCATCTACATCAGGTCTCCACTGTCACAACTTTATTCCATCCCTTAGTGATTTGTCAACACTACGTAGGACCAGTTGGTTGTTCATAATAGTGTCCAACATGCATACACCATAGATGTTTGTCTTACTCTTTTAGTATGTGTGCAAGGGGTGTGTATGCTGATGTGTTTGTATGTGAGAAAGGAGTGTGCCATTTTTGATGCTTTTGATCTGTTTCAGACTACAGTGACTACTGTACTCTACCGGATCACGATGGTGTGTGTGTGTGTGTGTGTGTGTGTGTGTGTGTGTGTGTGTGTGTGTGTGTGTGTGTGTGTGTGTGTGTGTGTGTGTGTGTGTGTGTGTGTATCCAACATTGTCATCAAACTTATCAGTAATGTGTTGCTGTAAAATAATTCCTGTGAATTCCATTTGAGAGCCAATACTTAAAAAATTTGGGCTTGGGTTTGGTCTTGAGAATTCATAAAAGTTTCTTGAACTTTTCTTATGGTATGTTGAGTTCACACAAAGATTCTAAAACTCTCCATGTGATGTGTTTTGATAGCGCATATGAAGTTCTGGATGATTCTCTATGTTGTAATTTGTGGAACAGTTGTGTAATGTGCCTAGAAGGGGTATGTTGGACTGTCACCTAATAAAAAAGAAAGTGACTTGTTGCAAACCATGTGATTGTGAACATATGCCAGTGACAGCTGCCATCACTGAAATTGTGAAAAGGTTATGTACACTGACTTTAATAATCTCTCTAAAACTCCACTCTCATTTCTTTGATGAAACTATATCTATGAACTTGATTATATATATATTAATTTGACTACTGATGTCTATGCTAAGATAAACTGAATGATTTTCTAGTGTTAATCAAAGTGATGTAAATGTCAATGCTCTTTTGATTATATTTATATGTTGTATATTTTGTTGATTTAATTTATTGTTAAATTTACTAAACTTTTTACACATACTGATAACCATACGGTGGAGAGATAGTGGGTGGATGGGGGCTCGCTAAATATAGATTAAAGACGGATTTATGTTATTTGGTAAAAAGTTGGTAAAAAGCTTTTCACCTACAGAAATACTACACAGAAATGTTGTGTTTGTCTTTAATGTTGTGGAAGAGAGAAAATGCTTGCAGCACCCGCATATCCACCAAGTGAGAGATGAGTGGTGTCTTATGGAGAATTATTAATAACATAAATTAAGATTCTCATCACTTGTAATTAGTTATGATGATAATAATAATCTTAACCAATAACTAGAGTGGTGTTGTGTCACAGTACCCTAAATATAATAGAATTAAAACTAGTTTCACTTTGACTCTCATGTTATTAGCTATGAATCAAAATGAAGGCAAAATACTGTGTAAACAAAATGATAGCTAATCAACAAGTAATCAAAATAAAGGACAGGTAATTAAAATTTAAACTGTTAAATGCATCTAATTATAATTAAAATAAAATAGAACTTAATAAAGTATGTACTACAAACAAAATATAAAACAACTACTGAACTATAATTTAACATTTATATTTGATACACAATCAACTTATTGAAATTAACTTATTTAAAATCAGTGTAAAACAGATTGTAGCTTACGGAGCTTAAATCAGGATGTACTTCCAGTAAATCTCTAAATCTCTCACTGCTTACATTTGGAAGGATGAGGGTCTTGCGAATGGATGGCATGTATTGTTGTTTAATGTCAGACACCAGATGACTGAGCACTTTCTCAGCCTTGTTTAGCTGTTTCAGTGCTTGCTGAATTCTTTTCACTACAGTGTCATCATCCTGGTACTCACCTGTCAAAAAATGTATGCATTGTTTATAAGTTGTTTGACTAGAGATTATATTGTGAGGTTCACTGATATAAAATAATGGTATTTTGTAAAATTTTATTGCAACACAACAAAATGGTTGTCAAACAGTAACTTTTCACTTTATTTATTTAGACTTAGTTTATGACTTTTATTTTGAACAGCTGGCTTATCACATATTGGTGTTTTTTAGATTTAGATTGTGATTCTTTTCATTTAGATAAGAGACTGTTCGAACTGATGGAATTTTATTGTTGAAGATTTAGATTGTGATTTTTTAAGAAAAAAATTATAACTAGATGATAACAAAAAAAAAATGGTGTTGACTTTGTTTTAGAGATTTGTTTTTATATTTTTTAAATGTTAATATATGATCTGTTTCTTTGATAACAGTGTTGCTTTTAGATTTTGGATGGATTTATTTCTTTACAAGATGACTATATGCTGGAGACAAAGTGCTTTTGTTTAGATCTTAGTTTTAAGCTGTTTTTCTTACAAAGGGATATTTTTTTAATTGTAATTTTTGATTGGGATGGAGTTTTCTTTTTCTTTTGATAAGTGTCTGGTTAAAGGATTTTATAGGATGCTGTTTTCCTTTGTGAAAATAAAATATTAAGGTAAGCAGAATTTGCGTGTATTTGTTATTTAGTTAATTAAGCATTCAGATAATACAAGCAACTAAATTGACTATCATAGTTGCTGAGATATTTAAAATTTCGTTAATCAATCATGATCAATATACAATTTGTTTACAAAATCCTTCAAAACTATCTTTGGGTATGCAAAATAAACAGGTGAATAAAACAGGAACAGGTAAAATTATGATTAGGTTGACTGCTGAACCACAAGAACAGTACCCCATAAAACAGCTAAATCATTTATAACAAAATTCAAAAGTCCAACCACTTCTGTGAATGGCAGTTTAATCATCTAAAGATCAACAATACCATGACAATGAAGTGCTAAAGTAAAGTGCAAGCAAAGACAGATTATGATATTGAAATCCCTGACCTGGTCTCCATCCAACGGACTTTATCTCTGCTACAATCAGCCCATACATTCTGTGTATAATGAGGATATCAAAGTCTCCACGTTTCAGATCTGGTGACAAGTCCTTTGGTAATGGGATCCTGGCAGCTTTAGCATGTGCAGCATAACACTTCTTGTTTACATAGCTGTCATGTTGCATTTTCTGTAGAACAACCATTGCCTCCTGTTAACAGAAAAAAGAAAAATTGTAAAAATAGTAATATGTGTGTATATATATATATATAATTTTTTTTTTAACACAAAAAACACCCAGTAAAAGCATTATTTATACTGGGATCAAAAATGGAGCTTGATTAACCAAACATGAGATAATCTGTTACTGGTTGGTCACATGCTAATCTGACAAGTAAACAGCTTAAGTGTACCACAAGACATTCAAAACAACAAAATGTCAGACAGGCATTACCACCCACTCACCCCCTCCCAGAATTTGAATACAACACTGGCAACAAGTAAATCAATGAAACTGCAAAAAGGAATTATATCTATGTAAAAGAAGTTATTCCTGATTGCTTACCAGATAATTATGCACAGTCCCTTGCAACCTCCCAAAGGTATTTAATTTATAATTCTGATCCTTTCAAACACTAGATGGATTCCAAGTCAGTATGTCATTTTCAAGACTGCACAGTTGATGTTTTATGTTGTAGAGTGACTTAATTAGGACTGTGCCAGAGTGGCTCAATTATGACTGAGTCAAAGTGACTTAACTATATCTGGGCAAGATTGACTTAACTATGACTGGATCAAAATGACTTAAACTAAGACTGGGTCAGAGTGACTTAACTAGGAGTGTGTGGTGTGTGTGTGTGTGTGTGTGTGTGTGTGTGTGTGTGTGCGCGTGCGTGCGTGCGTGGGTGCGTGCGTGCGTGCGTGCGTGCGTGTGTGTGTGTGTGTGTGTGTGTGTGTGTGTGTGTGTGAGATAAGAGGTAAGAAATGGAGACACTTCCCATGTTATGCTGAACATATCGACTGTTTGCTCTCTTGTTTATGCTGACATTGTCAATCACCAACTATAGGTTTATGTGACTATTAATTAATAAAGGCTTACAAAATGTTATTTTCAAATGTTCTAATACTAATATTTTCCAATAACAGGTTTTAACAACAATAATAATAATTCAATTGTATCATTCCTAAAGCACATAATTTTTTAAAATTTTGATGGCCAATGGAAAGTGTGCATTAAACTATATTTCGGGTTTGGGTGGTTGTTCTCCTGCATTTAAAATATTACAGTATATATTTTATAAAATTAAATTTTAATATCATTAACTTTGTCATGTCAACTATAACCTGTAATATGACATTATCCGGTTGTTTTCATTCTACAACAAAACAACAATTATCGAAAAAAGTATACACTCATTATTATTGCAATTTTCCAGTTTAGAATTTAACAGCATTCAAAGCAAATTACTACTTTAATAAAATAAATATTATCTGCACAATAGTTTTTAATTTCTAGCCAGTTCTATTTTCTTGACTATAAACTCTATCATCATTAGCCTACTTTGCTGTAAACTAATTTACAAACATTCATTTTTTTTCTCAATGATAACTTCACTATTACATCATTCATGCATGAATATTTTTTTTTTTAAATGAAAGCATCTCCAATCAACATACTGTTTCAAGTTCATAAATGAAATTTATTACCTCTTACTACTATTATCAATGATTTGACAAACTCACCAATAAACTGTATGTTTTTTTGTTTAAACTAAAAAAATAAAACACTCTTATTTCTAATAATAATACATGATAATTTCACCTTATATCATTTGTTTAAGTTAGCATTTTAGAGTTTTGATTCAGTTTGATTATAAAATTATTATCTGCTACCAATGTAGAAGATAGATGTGTGTGATCAAATTTTACCACCTTCATGTGCAAGTAAAATTTATTGTATATCATTATATCTATGACAGTTAGATATTTATCTACAGCTGAGGGACATAAATTGTCACTGTATATTGAAAAAACACTTATCAGAATTTTGCGTACACAGAATACTTTAGAGTTATCTCAAGCTGGTCTTCCAGCTCTTGGAAGTCTGCATGAAGCAATTTTACATTAAACTATACACACTAATAAAGACTCCTTCCTAAATAAAAGATTTTGAGTGAAAGATCTCTTTTCTTAGGAGTACCTTGCTGTTATTCGCCAAAGCTCGCAAGCAGTGAAGCGTTCTTTGCATGACTTCATCATCTCGCCAATCACTTTCTTGAGTCTTCTGAACTTCTGTCACATGCATTGTCTCCACTTCCTTCACCTTAGTGGAGTGCACAATGTTCATATGCACTGGAGGTAGAAAGTAAGTACTCTCGGGCAATTCTGGAAACCAGTCATAAATGATCTCAAGGAATGTATCTGCAATCTTCTGGAAGTCAGTGCCACTTGAATTTTGCAAAATCTGGATTTAGATTATTCAAATCAATTGCATGTACTATCAACAATCATGATCGTGTTCATCAATTATGGTTGTGTTCATTGTGAGAAAGCATAAAGATTTTCAACTTCAAAAAGTGCTTAAAAGATAGAAAACATAAACTTCTTACAAGGACAGTTAAAAGAAGACTTACTACTAGAGCAAACCAGTTGCCAAAAATATCTCCCTTTACCCCTAAAATGCAAGTCAAATATCCAAATTATATGCAAACTTGATAGAGGAGATGTGATGTACATGTATATTATTCCAGAGGTTTACATGCAACTTCATACCAAAATGTGATGAATTTAATTCCAAAGGAGGTCCAATAATTCCAATAACAGTCCGTGCTTTGTAATCACTATCATTAACATAAATTGGAAACAAGGTCACTGAGTTGACTAAATGCTGGCACCACAAGTAAAAGTTATGGAAGTCAAATCCCCACCCCATTCATGGTCAATGAAGCTTTTTGGACTGATCCGTCCTCTTTCTAACACCACCTTGTCCCTAGATCAATACCACTAAACTGTGCCCCTAATTTTAAAATACTTAGAGATGTTAATTTATGCGACTCATTAATAAAAATACATAAAAGTTATATTTTAACATTTAAACATCTTTTTTAGAACACATCTCAGAGAATTTAAATACAGTTCCACATTTATAAGAAGCTGAAAGCATTTCCACATTAATTTTAATAATTATCACTGATAAATGAAATTAAACAAGCAAACTTATGACCCAATAATTAACATAAAAATAGTTTCTAAAGAAGAGAGGTCTTAATGAGGGTTTATCAATCTCAAATAATACTTTCTGCAGTAAAAAACCTACAGGAGGGTTTACTGTATATCAACAGAATAATACCGTCTGCAGCAGAGATGTTCGAAGGAGGGTATAATGTCAACAACAACAAAAAAAACATAATTATATCTTCTGAAGAAGAGAGGTTCTAATGAGAATTTATTGTAAAATCACAGAATAATTAATACGCTCTGCAGTATATAAGTCCCAAGGGAGATTTACTGTCATCTAAATAAAATGATGCCTTATGAGGTAGAGAAATTCCTAGAAAGTTCCATTTGGTTCCAAAATATTCTAGGAATATTTTTAAACTTAGAAAATGGAAAATTATCAAATATTTTCAGCAAATGATTGTTTGGAGAATATTATCACTTTACGTTGTTAATTGTGGTATCCTAAGAAGAAAAAAAACTTTGTTTTAAAACCAATATTTTGTCGTTATGTTTTGTTTGAAAGCCAGTATTTTATTGCTATGCAGTATTTGAAAGCCAGGGGGGTTTGTTTGAAAGCCAGTGTTTTACAGTTATGTATTGTTTGAAAGCCAGTATTTTGTTATGTATTGTTTGAAAGCCATTTCTTTTTGTTATGTATTGTTTGAAAGCCAGTATTTTACTAGTATGTTTTGTTTAAAAACCAGTATTTTACTGTTATATATCACTTCACCTCAAATGTCTAGCAATGCAATTTGAACCACCCTGCTAAAAATTTATTTGTAACTGTCAAGCTACTTCAAAGGTATTATTTACCATACTCTTATACACAGACAACCATAAATACATTTTCAAAAATAAATATTAAATAAAGTAACCTGTAAATAATAAAAAGTTTATAAAAAGTAAATTAAAAATGTTATGAATAAAAAAAAAGAAAAGAAAAAAAGGACACATACTAATACAGTTTAACTCCAGGGCTTACCAACCTCTTTTTTGATATACTGGTTATTTCGTTGTTTGCAACGCTTGAAAGATGTATTGCTTTTACCACTTGCATTCTGTTGTAGCACATGGGGCTCATCATTTCTATTAGACACAGGCCTATTTAACAAGTGACCCATCACTTTATCTACTGACGAAAACAAAAAACCTGGCTATAAATAATGCATCACACTGCAAAATAAAATGTACAGGAAATTAATCATACCACAATATCTTATCTGTTGCTGAACACATATGCATGCATGCACACACACACACACACACACATGCTCCCTTGCTCTTGATTTGTCAGAATTCAAACATTTCAACTGTACCTACAAAGTGGGTCAGCATTATAATAAGGATTATAGCATCAATCAATGAATTTTACAAGTGTACCCAAAGAGTCACTTTTGTGCACAGTTTAAAGGAGTTAAAGAATAAATACTGTATGAAAAATGTCCTTAATTTTATAGACTTAATTGTTATATAATTTGTTAAATTGTCAAAGTGACCCAGCCTTGAGCACTCTTTATGATGGTATTTTTTTAAGTTTCAGAGTTGGAGTAAACAACTCAAGTTAAGAATATTCTAGAAAATTGCTGATGCAATCCAAATCAGTTCCAACTGGATGAGTAGCTTTTCTGACTAATACTAGTAAGTCTCATACTCATTCATAAGAATTTTATCCAATGGGGATGGATGAAAGTTATTTTGTTAAAGAAGTTCTCTATTCTAATCACTTTGATTTTGATGAAACTGGACTCCGGTCGAAAAGGTGATCATCAGCTTTTAATAAATTAACTGACTGATAAAGAAAGATTGGACTTAGAAATATTTTGTACATGTTTGCTATTGATCTATGATTTGAATTGGAGAATGCTTATGTAATTGAACCTTTATTTCTATGTTCATTAATTTATGTTGTACATTAGTTGTGAATTTTGATCGATGCTATGTTTCTTATGCTGTGTACAAATCAGGCTAAAGAATTGCAGGATTTGTAAGTTGAGAATGTAAGAGAGAAAGGAGTTTAGAGATAAAATATGCCTGAAATTTAGTGCTGCCTTAATTTGACTTTTGCTGAACAGAGCAAGTAGGTATTTGAGTTGGGTTGGAATTAAATTTAATTGGGTTTTTACCTATTTTAGTGTATGAAAAAAATATAGGGGATTGGGTTGTCACTTCATGCTACAATGACTACTGTACTCTACTTGAATACATTGGTGGGTGCATCCAGTGTTGTCGTCAACTTATCAGTAAAATGTGATTCCTATGAATTCTGTTCAAGTGCCAATATGGTGGAAATTGTGAGTTTGGTCTTGAGAATTCACAAAGATTATTTTGAATGATCCTCATGGTGTGTTGAGTAAATGCGCATGGAAATTCAAGAACCTTCCTTGTTCTTGATAGAACATGTGAAATTCAGGACGATTCTCTGCAACATGTTTGGAGAGCACGTCAAAGATTCTGGAACAGTTGTGTAACCTGCCTCTAGAAGGGACACGTGGGATCTCATCTAAGTATGAAAGGCAGTGACTTGATGCAAACCAATGACTGTGAAACCTGTGCTGGCAACAGCTGCCAACTTTGAAAAGTTTATGTGCTTTGACTTAATTATTTCTCTGAGCTCTACTCTCATTTCCGTGATGATAACCACGAACTTGATTATTTATTTATGTTAATTCACAACTTATGTCTGTGCTAGGATAAACTGTCCAGCATTAATTGAACACTGTTGCAAAGTGATGTAAATATCAGTGTTCTTTGATAAATATGTTATATATTTGATGGTTGATTTAATAAATTTATTGTTAAATTTGTTGATCTTCTTACACATATTGATAACCATCATATATTGGAAAAACAGTGGTAGGATGGTGGCTTGCTAAATACAGAATAAGACTGATTTGTCTTCTCCTTTAGTAAGAAGTTTTCCAACTAGGGAAATATTGTGAGTTGGTAAATGTTTGTCTTTAATGTTGTGGAAGAGAGAAAACATTTATAGCACCTACATATCCACTAAGTGAGAGAGATGAGTGGTGTCTTCTGGAGAATTATTAATAATATAAATTAAGATTCTCATCACTTGTAAACTGTTATGGATGATTAATAAATAATAATAATCATAACCATTAACTAGATGGTGTTGGCCATCACACAATGCATTGTGCGGAGTTTTCAATGGTGATGTAGAAAATTTGAACCTCTCAGAGATATAAGGAATAATAACTTTATGTCAGGCTGCCACCCATCCATCCTTTAATCCAAATATTCTCTAACCCACTCATGCTTTTCCACCCATTTATCTAATGACATTATGTGTTTTGCACAAAATCTTTTTTTTATCCACATATTCTTCCTTCCAGTTCCACCCATTCTCTATTCATCATTCATTTATTGCTACAAACTTATTCTTCATTACAAAACAAAGCACTTTTGTCTCAGATACATTATAATGTACTGCCAACTCACTTTTTATTCTTGTTATCTTGTGCATATAAAAAATCCATTTATCTAGAGAAACAGATTTCTTGTCATTTGCATAATCACCATCTTCCTTGAGCCATGTTATTTAGCATTAAATCTCTAAGTTGGATGTAAATTGTTATTTCATTTATTTACTTCTTCTTCAAGCAATGAAATGAGTGTGAATGTGAGCAAGCAAGTGATAATGGCAGATAGTACATTTCTCTTAAGTAAAAATATAAGCAACTATAGGCATGCAAAAGCTTTCATCCATCAGAGACTGTGTGGCTATTAAGTATTACATACACTTAGTCTACTTGAGAAAGAGGAAATAATTAGTAAATGCACAAACACACACAGACACATGCATGCACACAAATACATACACACACAAGTATGTTTCTTTTAACAGTTTCAATCTGTCTTCATTGAATATGCTTGACTCTATTTATGTCTTCTCTTGCACTGCAAAGTAATAATTTTATATTATGTATATTTTCACTTTCTTAAATTAAGGTATCACTAGGCAATATTGCTAAGCTAAACCCCTTGCATAATTTAGAATACCGTAAAACTCCTGCATACCATAAAAGAAGTATATTTGTTTTATAGTGCTACAGTTACAGAGCCCTATACTATGTTAATTTAAAATGGGGCTGAGGGGTAACTTTTCCTTTTTAATTGGAGAGAAAAATGCAATTTATTTACATTATATTATATACATTCCCGTTTATATTATATTACCACACCAGTGAAAAAAGGTTATATTTCAAAGACTTCTCCATTTTTATAATATTCCTCCCACTGAGCTATTTATAAATGGAGAGGATATCCAATGATAGCAAGTGCTGCCAATGTGTCGCTAACAGAAGTTTCAGTGTGACCATTTTGAGAATACCAGAAAACATTACAGTGCTGAAGACTGTGTTGGAAAGCATTAATTGTTTTTAAATATGCCTTGCAAATTATATGATCATATTTAATTCATGTTATTAGACATATATTATAATAATTATTGTTTTTTAAATTGAGTAAAGATAGTCTTATATATTTTAGATGTTAAAATAAATGTTATTGAAAATATTAATTTATTACATTACACTTGGAGAATATGATCATTAGATGATGTCAAGGTAAAGAATATATATGAGAGAGTGTGTATATTGAAAATTTACTAAAAATAAATATACTAAATATAACTTCCTCTCATTATTTTCAAAAAAAAGTAGCATGTTCTTCTAACTTTGTCAGTGTAAACTTAAAACATAATTAATATCGTAATTACTTTTGTATTTTACTATAGCATACATTAATATAATGGAAAATCAGATTATAGAAAATCTCAGAAATTTGTATAAAATATTAGATTTTATGTGTTGAAGCATTTACATTTGTGACTGTCTGGCTGAAAATAAGTCTGTATTGATGCATATGAATGGTTATTAGACACTAGAGTCACTACATTTTATAATGTGTGCATATCCTTTATTTTGACAAAATATTTTGTTAACAACATATGATTCCTCATATTCCTTTTTTTTAAAAACACATTATTCCTGACCAGCAACTTTTGCATGGGTGAGGTACAATCTCGTTTCATCTAAATTATGGGCCTTGTTTTTGGCACAGTTAGATTACCTTAATCATATGTTTCTTAGATAAATATGAATGGATAAAGATCACAATTCTTAATTATAATTTGAAATAAATTTTAATTAATTAAACAGATTTATTATCCTTTTACATTTTAAACCATGGCTATCAAATCTGGTTTTTCACTATTACTTTTTAGTTTCCCCATCTACTTAGCTTTACTGACATATCACTACATAATGGTAGAAGTTATACCACTAGTACAGTTAATAGATCTGATAAGATAATTAATTTTTAGCCAGTATATAGTGGTAGTCTTTTCATAAAAATAGGACAAAACTTTTGGGTTATAATATTTATAATGCTAGTTGTAAATTATAGAATCATATCTAATGAATTTTATTAGATATTTCTTGCAACGACTTTGTTTTAATAGTTAGAAGTAAATTTATTTTTAGTTTAATTGATCAAATTATACATTCTTGAAATTATTTGGAACCTTAAACTTGCAGTAGGCCAACACAGCCACCTAATATTTCACATTAACAATAGGCCTATTCTGTTATCATATTAAAGAAAAATATTTGTAAACAGAAATATTTAATTGTAAACACATTACAAAAATATTTTATATATATTTAAGAAGGTATCTTGTATTTTTCAAAATCGAAGTATGTACTACACAATCTTTACGATAAAATACCCTTTTGACACCGATCATGATGAGTAGGCTATGGAATGGTCATACACACAACTAGCAAAATATATATTTACACGGACACTAGATCTGGAGAAAATGCTGGTGTAAATTAAACTGGTTTATTCTGAACATGGATGGAATTTTGGCAACACTAATATAGAGTTAGCTCTCACATTAAAGATTGTTCCATAAATAAAATTAATTTTAAAATCTCTTCGGTTGAGCTATCTTTAAAGGCCCTAGCCTTCAATGCACATTTTAACAATAACTACAATGTAGGTCTAGGCCTAAAGAAATGGGCTAGATCGATTCTGTTTTTCAAATTCAGACACGTTTTGCAATTACAATGTACATATAATTTAACAATTTTCCCAAATCTTTCATAAATATAGATTTTGTAAGTAGACCGAGTAAAACTTTCTACAACATGGCCTAAGGCTCTCGCTTTACAAGTTTACATTTCATTGATTATTATTTTAAGCGATAGACCTGGTAATGTTTTCCTTTTTTGTTTGTTAGTAATGTGTTGTGAATTTAATTTTATTTAATGAATTATAAATAAATTCAGAAAATTGGGTACAAATATATTGAAAACGGTCGATGTTAAACGCGCAGTTACCATAGACGCTACAATGCATCGGTCTATTCAATATGGCGGACGTTTGGCGAGAGCAAAAATGCCCGTGTCCTCTCCATATATAGAGCTCAGTTACTCTTCCTAATAATAATAACTGTCAGGAATCCATAAACAATTTGCCCTGCTACTAAAATCACCAATTCATAGAAAACATTTGCCTCTCCAAATCCTGGTAGGATTCCAATATTGCAGTTCACGACTAACTATAGGCCCAACAGAGAAGAAATGAGAGAAAAAATAGGTCCTAATAATATATAATACACTAACAAAAATATTGCATTCATGCATTGTAACTGAAGATATGATTTTTAAAATGCACTATATTTTTATGGTTGATAAGTTTTAGTATCACAAAACGTGTCGGAGGATTGTGCACTTTAAAAAAATCATCTTACGTCGACAGATTAAGTTTATCAAACTCCATGCGTTAGCATTTTGTTTCTGAAACAGTCGACATCCGGCTTGAGTACAGTACTCAAAAGTATGCAAGCAGCGATTATATAATCTCTACTTAGTCAGAAGCAAAATTCAAATCCCCAGTGAAACCAATAAACAGGCCAGCCTGCTTTGTATATGTATGCATTCGTCAAGTTGAGTCAGTTTGTTCTTAAACATTAAAATGATATGTTGGTTGGATTTTAAAGAGAAAAGTTATATCATGAAATAAAGTGTAGCCTACTTACTTGCAAAATAGAGTGCTCAAAACAAGCTTAGTAGGCTCGGTGTTTGTTAGGCAAATCAAATCCATGCTATCCAGAGATCAGCAATACTTCTCAGTGATCAAACTAAAATTCCAATGTCATTCTTTGACACCGACAAAAGCATCTCTCACAAAATATAAGACACGTGTGCTACCCGTGATTTAACAAGCGCCACTATTTTCAGTGCCTCTGCGCATAAAGGTGCGGAATTTCCCGAAAATTATAAACGAACGACCTTGACATGTTTGGACTAACTGACTGGGTGGGTGCTTGCTCAGGCAGATGCCAATGCAATAGATCGCATCGACTGATTTGGCGGCCGGCAAGCACATTAACCCAGTTTATCGACCCATCGGAAGCACTAAACACTAGCTATAATTTTTAAGTTCCAAAGCCTTGAATCTAGGAGTTCACACCGCCAAAACACAAGCGTCCATATCATAATGTGAAATACAGGTGCCCTATATGCTTATTACACGTATTTCAGTGTCATCAGAACTAACAAGTTTTGATAACACTGAAAAGCATGTAGGACAGTTATTTTTCGAGTTATGATCACACCCTAAACGCTTGTGCGTAGATCGTTTAGCACGTTTCGTATCAGTTCGAAGTGGAGCCAGGTCGATCTACTCGAGTTGCGTTTTGAACTAAACGCAGACGTGAGCTGTGCGGACACAACCACATGCAGTGAAATATGATCTGCGCCTACTGTCTATTGTTATCTCATTTTTGGCAAAGTGCCAGCAAGACAAAACAGCTGGGGTTGTGGGTACTTCCTGTTTGCATTGTTTTGTTCTCAAGACAAGAAACTCGAGAAAAAAATCGACATCTTTGCCAAGCTGGAAGGGGGGGGGGGGGGATTTTCCGCTTGCAGTCGAAACCGGATCTTGAGTGCTAGAGCAGGGTTTTACCAAGAACAGGAGCAGGATCTTTTACAGATTAAATTAGATTTTGTTGTTGAAGTGGTAAGAGAACAACTTTCCCCCTTAATTAAGAAAATTAACGCTGTTAACAATTCCTGTTTCTCCTGATCACTTTTCAACATGTGCATAATCAGTACAAAATTCGTGTAATTATTTAGATCAGCAAATAATATGCATCGCGAATGGTAGACTCACTAAATAGGCCTCTTAAAGGGTCTAAATTTAGACTCCACTTCATTTGTAATTCATAATTATATATTAATAATTTATAATTTGCTTGCTACACTAATTATGTACAAATATAAAACTTGAATGAAATAATATATTTAAAAAATTCTCTTTAATACTGGGGAATATTTTTTTTAAGAGTTTTACTCCCCGACTACAGTATCCATAAAAGTGAAAATAACGGACCTTGATTTTTTAAAAAAATTATTATTTTATGCTTTGTTGTCATATATATATTTACTATTGCATTTTGATTATATGGTGTTCTTTTTTTAATTTTTTTATTTTTATTTTTTGTGGCTTTCTATCTTTCTTTTCAATTCACAACTTACCCATTGCTATTAATTATCTACAAATACATCATATACTGAAGATCATTAATCTAACCTACCTTGCTTCCTAATAAATTCTGGCGCACACCTATTAGCTAAAATTGTGTGGCTATTCTTATCCTTTAAAAATAACAGCCCGCAGCCCAAGTGGTTGCTAATTTATGGCTATTTCTGTTCGCATTTCTTGAAATAGGAACTGTGACCTAAAGTGAAGACAATGCCTTTAGTCTAGAGACTGTAATATTTCATCCCTGACTTAAAATCAGAAATGCTCTCCTCATCTCAGTGGATGATAGCATTCATTTCATTCAGATAACCTGATTCACACAAAAGACTATTGTCAACACACAAGTGCGGGCTAACTCTGAGAGAGTAATGCCTAGAAGATTTATATAATTAATAGGTTCTCTAATTTTAACCTCATGCCGAATCCATTTCCTTAGATTATCCTTCCTTACGCATTTATTTATAATTGATCTCTTTTCATAAATGGAACACGGGGAGACAATAGCGACAATTAAAGATAAATTAATGCAGTATGGCACACACACACACACACAAAATCAGATACGATCAGGGTTGCCAAATCGATTAAATAAAATTTACTGAGAAATATTTAAAATGTCCACAATTTTTACGGACAAACACAATTTTTTACGGACACGCGGAAAATTTCTGACCCTATGAAGCTAAAAATTAAACATATTTGTATGACTGTCATTGTCACTGTGAGTCTATTTTATAGCGTTAGTTTATTATATTACATTCACATCAGTGTTTAGTTTCTCCTGCTTATGTCATTGTCACTGTGAGTCTATTTATAGCGTTAGTTTACTGTATTACATTCTCATCAGTGTTTAGTTTCTCCTGCTTATGTCATTGTCACTGTGAGTCTATAAATAGCGTTAGTTTATTGTATTACATTCTCATCAGTGTTTAGTTTCTCCTGCTTATGTTCATACATAGAAACGTTGACTCTGTCGACCATTGCGGGAGTAATTTTTCATGGTCCATTCCTCACAGTCAGTAAACTTTCCAACATTGGAGAAGACAATTTGTTTCTCAAATTGGTTTTCAGTAAACTAACAGCTGAGAACATGCTTTGCACTTCTGCTGTTCCGTGTGGAAGTGCCAACATTGTTTTTGCAAATTTTGAAAGTAGCGGATATCTGTACTCTTTGTCATGACTAGTGATTTGTCCATTTTGATGCCTGAAATCATCATAACTTCCGTCAATATTGACATTACTTAAATCCGCAATCTGATATTCAATAAACTCTATCTGTAAACATTCAAATTTTGCTGGAGCTACAATTTGTGGGAAAAGTCTCGCCAGTTCCAAAATGTCCAATGGTTCCACAGATATTCTGTTTGTGGGTTTCAGCAGTGATGTGAGTTTCAGCAGTCTGTTACTAATAGGCATTCTTTTCTTGGTCACACTGATTGCATTTTTACAGAATGTTATAACGTCAACCATAAATATTTTAACAGCCTATGGATCGTCTACGTTTTACAACTGTAATTTAGTTTGATAAACAATGAATATGTTTTCGTTTGATTTAAAGTTTTTCAAAACTTTTCAAATGATCAAAACTCGTTAACTCTTCAAGTGATAACAACACTTGTGGTCGTATATAGTATCCCAGCGCAGTTGATTTGCTTCTGAATATAAATCGGGTAAAATCGGAGAATTTGATTGAAACATTTTGGTGACATCGGCAGCACTGCTTGAAGAAATAAGAAATAACATTTCACAACAGGATTATGCAACTGAGTGTTAATTCAATCCACTGTAACTAAGTTTAATGGACACCTCGGAAAATGTTGCAAATTGGTTTCCTAATTCGAAAATCGCAAAAGATTTCGGCTCCAAATGGACAAACGGGTCTATGATGGTTAAAAAAATATTATAGGGAAACTGAATAAAGAAGATTTGTCAACTAAGCTAAGATATGTCATTTTAGTCTGTTAGTCGACGAGTCAACTGATGTATCTAGTTCCACTGTTTCGAATACGTACACGGGCTTAATGAGACGCTCTGATTAGACTTAAGATAAATTATAGCTCACTGCTGACATTATTTTAAAGTTTAATTTTTTACGGACATCCTAATGTTCTTACAGTCATTTTGGTTCAAATTTTTACGGATTGTCCGTAAATTTACGGACGGTTCGCAACCCTGGATACGATTAACAAGTAGAATAAACAAATGATTGAAAAATAACAATAAAATTTAATGCAAAATCTCTATTATAGCAGCTGCCTGATTAAAGACTTGCTTGCATCAACAATGTTATAACAAGAAGAAAAGCAATACTAAAACAAGAAAAGATAATTTAGAATATTACGATTTCAATTAAATTGTACGGTAAGAGTTTTGTCCTCTAAACCCTCAAGTAACATAAATGACATCATGAACATCATGAGAAGACAGCACTGTGCAAGCTCTGGAAAGAAAAGAACTAAAGTAACCACTAGCACCACCACCTAATACTCCCCCCCTCTTTGGGGGGGGAGGTGGGGGTGGGCTTCGTTGTTGAGCGGTCCACAAGGTGGTTGGGTCCCCAAAATAGAGCGAGGAGAGCTAAGTCCTTTGAAAGCTATCCGGGGCCGAGAACGTCATAATATAAAAACCACCACCCCCCACCCCCACTACAACCAAAACTTCCAAAGAATCACTCACTAAGCATCTGCGCCTATTAGGGAAATCAACAAAATATGGAATTTGACGTGTATGCATGCATCTGTAACCAGTCTCTCCTTTCCTGAAGTAACCACCGACACCCACCCTCTACCGTATGACGTCATGACGTCATTTAAGCTGCTAAATTTCATGGTATAGAACAGCGCTCTTAGCTATATATAAATATAGAGCTCAGTGGAGAAGTGAACATGAAATTCTCAGGATGCTAGCCAAGCAACAACAAAAAAGGAATATCCATTATAATATTCCACTACCATTCTTTACAAGGAAAAATAGCAATACACAATTAATCTAATTACCAACAACTTCGGGGGAGCTACAACCACTAAGTCGATGACATGTTATTTTATGTTAGAGGTTCTATGTATGTATCTCCTCCACCACCAGCTTGGAGCAGACATACAAGACCACACAAAAATACTCCCCAACCCTCCTTCTCCTCCCCCTCTGCAGTGATCAATTGTTGCCAGGCACTGCCAAGAAAGAAAAAACAAACAAACAAGCGAGAACTCCACAGACACACCCTACTCAGAAACAGAGTCACAAAGAAAGAATGAAAGTCGACTCATCCACCAACAGGCCCAACCACTCAATTCAAATCCCAAACCACTCCTTCCCCAACGCAAAATCGACACAGGTCGGAAGTGCTTCACATAAGTAAGCAAGCATAATTAATTTCTGTAGGCCTTCAGTCTCCCTAAATCCAAAACTACAATTACTTACTTTCTTTTTTTGCACTGTAGCTTGATTGAGAGTTCTGATTTCATAGCAATGAACGAGTTAGAAGAACTTATTTGTTATAGGGAATAAGAACTACAATTACCTACTTTCTTTGTGTGCACTGTAGCTTGATTGAGAGTTTTGATTTCATAGCAATGAACGAGTTAGAAGAACTTATCTGTTATAGGGAATAAAAATAAAACCTTGTCTACAAAGTAAATGAGCCCTTCCCACAATTCTGCCAGTCCACTACCCATCGTAACTGCAAATCTGCATCTCTGACGAGTGAGTGATCGAATATATACGTCAAACCTATCAGAACTGCTTGGCATATCTAATTTAATCCTGTGATGTAAAATTTTGAATGAGAAGTAAAATCTTCGTACGCATCCCCCTCTGCGTTTGTCCACGTCTACGCAGAAAGTGTCAATGGAAGGGAGACAGAGCGGACTTTAACCCTTTACACTTGATCTTTCAAACTGGATCTTGATGTAAACAATGGTTGCATTCGGACGAGGGCATTAAACTGCGTAGTTTTCAGTGGTGAATCGGCCGCGACCTTGACAGTATCCGTGAGAAATTCAATTTCATGTGTCAACTAGAGTATGTTCTGACGAAATATGAATCAGTCGTCACCATAAAAACGTTAACAAACGACTGCTTGTCTTGACACCTGATTCAACAAATGTTGAATTTGGTGACTACACTTTTCTCCTTCATGGAATTCTCAGTCGCAGGCCTTGAAGTACGGAGGCGTTGTGTTCTCTTTATTTTATAATTAACAGAGCCCCTGCACTGTTATATGTGTTATATTTTGTCTAGTGCGTTCGTTCCTGCTTGGAAATCTAAGACTTCTTTGTGTATTTGACTTTCGTGTTGTTTTCGTGAGTTAAGATGGGTTTCTATGATGAGTGTCATTATATTTTGTAGGCTGTTGTGTAGTGAATGTCTTTGACTGGACATTGTGTGGGACCGTGCTATATTTTTTTTAATGGTGAGGGTCGGTGAGTGTGCATTGTGTAAGTGTTACTGTTTATGAGAGCTATATGGTGAGGGTCACTGAATGGAAACACAGTGTTGAGTGTTGCCTTCTTTTGCTGTGGAAGTTATCCATCATCATTGTTCACCCTATAATCTGCCTACCCACTCCTGACAAATCATAAATATTATAGATTCATATAATGTGCATGCGTTCAGGTTTGAGTTCTCGGACGTTCTCACCTCTTGGGTACACAGGCAGGGCTTGTCTCCTACCTCCCATCGCTTGTCGGTGTGTGTGTGTGTGTGTCGTCATTCTCAGCAGCCATGTCGTCCTTTAAAAAAAAAAAATCCTGGTGGTTGATTTAATTTTGCAGTTGTTCTCTACTTAATATATTTTCCTCTCTTATTACTTTTAAAACAAAAACAAAAAAACAACCAGCATGGTCAATTAACTTTGTCATTGTAAACTTAAAGTATATTTGAAATCGTAATTACTTTTGTATTTCATTGTACATATATTAATATAAGAGAACATTGGACTGCAGAAAATCTTTCGAATTTGCATAAAGTCTTAGTTTGGTATGTGTGGAAGTGGTTTACATTTGTGACTGAAAATAAGTCTGTATTGAAGCATTTGAATGGTTATTAGATACTAAAGTCACCACATTACAAATGTTGATATTTTGATAGAATCATATATTTCTTCTCTGATATATAGTGTGAATGGGATAAATCACAATTCTTGATAATAATTTGAAATATATTTTAGTTAAACAGATTTAATATCCTTTTACATGTGTTTTTTATTTTGCCGATAAGAACTTGTCTTCAACATATTCTGGTCCTTTGAGCATTTGTTTGTTCGATCATCATTTGTCTAATTTTAGTGTTTTGTTATGTTTTGTTGAAAAATAATAATAATGATCGTAAAGATCTCCGAACGATAGCAATCCGGTCTCGCGGTGCTAAAACATAGTATTGTTGATGCGACTTTAACGCCAAAATAACAATACTTCAGTTAGAATGTTAGATGACACGGTGGGAGAATGAAAAACGTTACCAGAATAGTTAATACAAAACGTTATATTAATTTAATTTCATTATGAAGTATCAGTGCCTGCTTGACCTCTGGCAGGAGTTTTTTTTTTTAAAACTATTTCTTTTCTTTTTATACGACTATCTTCGGTCAGTGCTTGGCTGCTTTGAAAACAAAAATTGTCAAATGGATTAAGCGACTGAAACATATTGGGGGGGGGGGGAACAACCGAGTTTCTGCCAGATCTGTTTTAAAATGATGTAGAAAGCGAGGCCGATAAGACGACAAATGAATGTTTTTCAATTTGACCAAAGCAAACTGCACTTCAAATCCGAAACTAAACCGGACTGAATAAACAAACAGCAACAAAAATAATTCGTGTTTGTTAATACTCGTTGTTTTTTTTAAATTCAGTACCTTTTTTATGAGTTGCTGATTAGTAAAATATTTTAAGCTAAATTAGTGATTTACCGTTTTCATAATTTTCGTTTTGTTTTGACCTATATTCTGTTTTTACGGTGCAAATATTATGCAAGAGAAATTTACTCTCGCGGATCAAAACAAATAATCAACTTCCGGAGATCATGGCTTCCAAAGAAAATGACGAAAACCGATGTTGATGTCAAAACCATTTTCCACATAACTGATTATCAAACATTTCACTTATTTGACCGAAGCAATTTTTTTTGAAGCGGTATGCAAATATTATTTCTTTTAGTTTTCATTATAGCATTTATAAGCATTTGTTTAGTTAAGTTTGAATAAACACGGAAGAATTTTAGAAGTACTGTTGGCTTTCACAGTTCCTATAGGCCTATTTGCTCATTATGTATATGTATTCGGAGACAAACAAATCGGAGCTTTTTAAATACATTTTTGAAACATTTTTTAAAATATATTTTACGTTTGATTTCAGTTTTAAATTGCGTGTTCATTTATTATAAATATTAAATTAACTTGCAGTATTAAAATATTGTTTTCGAAATAAATTAATGTTTACAGACCTGTTCTTTAATTATATAATTATGTATACACTTATTGAATTAGAAGCTGTATATTTGGTATGTCAGTAATTAAGCTATAATAAATACTGAAATTACTTATAAAAAAAATAACTAAGTGTAATAAATAGCAAATAATAAATAAGTTAATAACGCACAAGGCATCGTTTCTACACTGTAAAAGATAATGTTACAACTCTAAAACTGAAAAAAAGTTGATTTATCTATAGGTTTATACAAAATAAATAGCATAGATCAACATTATAAATATTATTTGCTCTTAAATTATATTCTTATTTCTTTGCAGTTATATAATTTCAGCATATTTGATTTGTGAGAGGTTTCTTTTAGTGGAATCTTCTGTTGCATTTTACATTCTTTAGTTCATGTTTATTGTAAAAAAGATTTGGGAATAGAGACAAAAGAAACAATTTGTAGGAACATTTTTAAATGTGGCAAATTCATTAACATTTTATCATCATTATTATTATTGTTCTATTTAAAATTTTGACTTGCATGTATAATGAAATAATTTTAAGAAGATGAGAGTTTTAATTTTATATTTACATTTGATAACTGTTGTGAAATTATTATTTGGTAATCTCACTTCACAGACTTTGCATGGTGATACTTCAGATGAAGTAGAATGATCTTGAAATAAGATTAAGAATTTGGTGGGCTACAGTAAGAGAGGAGTAAAAGGAGAGAATATATGCAACTTTTTGTATAGAAAATGTTTAAAGATCATAAAGTTCAACATGTTTGTTAATAAGTAAATTTTCTGAGGTGATAACTAACTATACTCAAATAACTAAATAAATAAAACAACTCTTAGTTCTTTTGCAGCCTACATGAATCCTGCTTAATACACAACGTTGCTTATGATTACATTCTCTCTTTCTCTCTCTTAGTCTCTCTCCTATTTCTGTCATTGCCTATGGTGTCAATAGCACACACTGAAGAGCAACACACCTGCATTATATACATGAGCAATTATTAATATGCAAAAATGGGCAACGTGTAACTATTGATGACAAAGAAACTTTTTTACCCCACCATTTAATAGATTTTTTAAGTTGTCAAATCAGTTATAATTATTTGACAGGACATTTGATTTATTTTTTTCTCTTCTTACAAATAAAAATGAAAAAACACCCCTGCCAAGATCTAGCAGCTTGATAGTATTTTGTAAATTGAAAAAAAAAATTGTTGTATCCCTAGCATCAACAGTTATGATTGACTCAAGGACATTCCAGATGCACAGCCATGCTGCTAAGGCTTTCAGTGTCATGCATGAATTGCGGCTACAAGAGCAGTTGTGTGATGTCACTCTGAATGTGAATGGGGCCAAATTTCATGCACACAAGGTAAATTTGATTGGTACAAATGGTAGCTTCATTTATTGTAAGTAAACCTATGTACATGAGATTTGCCATCATCGATGTTAAGTACTCTAGTATAATTGGGTGTTATATGCAGCTATAACTAAGTGTAATTGTATTATTCCATACAAATGTAATCTTTATACACATCACTTATGTGAAATGATGAATATTCACACGCTCACTTTCATATTGAAACACTCATTTTATAAGACACAACAAAATCTTTGTGCATGCAAAGATTTTTACAAGTCATTGAGCAATTTCATGTAAAATTAACTTCGTAGAGAAAAAAAATTATTTTAAACAATTCAGTTATATATATTTATATATATATATGTGATAATCTGAAAGAAAATATACACAGGATTCTCAGTTAAATTACATTTTCATCATGTCCTTATTATACTTTTTACATGATTTATGGTAAAAGTAAATTATCATTTAGGAATTTTTATGTTTGCTGTTTCTTAAGGTTGTGTTAGCAGGTTATAGCCCCTACTTACGAGCAATGTTTACAAATGGCATGCTGGAATCAGCTCGTGACACAGTGGATATCCATGGCATAGAGGCTGAGACGATGGACCTATTGCTGGATTTCATGTACACTTGTTCAATAGAAATCAGTGTTGAAAATGTGCAGCATGTTCTGCAAGGTGCTAGTTTGCTGGGTCTGACATCACTACGCAATATGTGTGCACACTTTTTGCAATCTCATCTCACCCCTACAAATTGTCTGGGTATGTTGATTTTGTTTCTGTTGATACTTTAGCTTATTCATTTTAGAAATTTTAGGATTTGTGAGAGAATATTATGAATTTTATTTATTGAGTAGAAACGTGTTTATCTGGGCAAGACTTAGATAAATGAAAGTCTAGATAATCTTGAAAAATAAATGTAAGTAATTAAATAATAATATAATGGAAATATATTCAGAGCATAGCATTATATTTGCAGATCATTTTAAAACAAAAAGATATTGTACAATTTTACACAACAGCAAGGTGACAGTACATTTGACAAATAGTTGATAAGAATGCAAAGCTATATGTTTACAATTTTTGTTTTGAATAAACCAGAGGTAGAAGAAATGGAATCCTTATAAGCATATGTTGAATAATATTTAGGCTTTTCCAAAAATGACTTGATTTTTTCAGGCATTTTATTTTGTACTTTCTCAAATACATTTTGCTTAAAGACTGTCCTTTATCTTAGTAGACCATCATACCAATTATTTTAGTTGATCATTCCATAATAATTAGCCGTGATTTAATTATGCACATAAACTTTGAGATATGAACTATTTTATAGAAGATACTCATGCATATTTTCATCAGACAATTATTTTTGTCATCTTATCAACAGAACTCCCTAGTCTGAGCACATTTCCATTAAATATTTATTGAAATGAAGGCAAATAAAGAACTTTGTGCAAATTTTCAGGTATCCATCGTTTTGCGGACATGTATGCATGCACAGAACTGGAGTCAATAGCACGAGAGTTTATTTTTCAAAATTTCCTTCTGGTCACAAGCACAGAAGAATTCTTTGAGCTGACAGAAGATCAGTTGATTGGGCTGTTAAAAAGTGACAAGCTGCATGTTACTAATGAAAATCAGGCAAGTGGGCAGCATTATATGTTCTTGTTTTTCTTTTGTTGCCAAATTATTCTTCTAAATGCAGGGTTATTTGCATCAAGATCTACATCCCACCCATGCACCCACCCACCCAAAATTAAATTAATTTAAACAAAAATTTTGGAAAAAAGGAAAAGAAAGCTAATGAAAAGAGTATTTATATTTTTGTTCTAAATGTCTTAAAGCTTTGTTCACATTATGATTACATTACTTATACCTCAATGATGGTTTTATTTACATGGGATTTGAAGGCAATGTCATGCAGACATAGACCATACACTTACATTCTTTCTTTGTGTATTGTCTTGCATTGTTTGGATATACTAAATGTTACAATATTTAAATAAATTCATTTAAGTTTTGTAAATACAAATGCACATAATGTATGTGTTTTTTTAAAAAAAAGATTACTGTTTAGATAGTTTTATGATTTCACTTTAAATATACATATCTTGAATAGTTTACTATATTATACATTATTTAATAAAAGTTGTATTGCTTTTTAATTTTCATTGTAGATTCTGGAAATAGTTTTAAATATGGGTATTTGAATTTAAGAAGTAATTGAATTTGATTTTAGAAGTAATATTATATTCATCATTAAATACAGGTATTTGAAGCAGCATGTTCCTGGATACGACATGACATAGCAGAGCGTCGGCCTAATGCCTGTAAAATTCTTCAAAATATTCGACTGGCTCTTTTGGACCTTACATTTCTGGAAAATGTCGTTCTTAAGTCAGAGTTTTTTCGTACTTGTGCACAGTGCCAGCTTCTTATTAGCAAGGCCATTCGAACAAAACAGGATAGCTCTGAGCTTGAGAGGATAACCCCCCGTGCTCAGCCACCTTGTATTTATGTCATTGGTGGGAGGAATAGCACGCAGTGCCAACTTAGCAGCATGGAGCGGTTTGACTTTTTGTTGAACGAGTGGTTTGAAATGGTGAGTGGTGTACATTTTTCTTCTTTATGTGGCCAGTTTTGTTTAAGAAAAAGTCCCCAATGACTGTTGTAATTATTTACATGAATTATGTTGTGTTTCAGCCATACAAATACAAATCAAGTTCCACAATAGTTTGAGCTGTTTTACCACAGTTTATAACCTGGTTAATGGCTAATCCCTAGGTGATTCCAAAGTTACAGAAAAAGACTGGAGGGAGCAAAATTAAAGGCTTCAGAAGAAAGCCTAACTACCATTACTGCTTTATCATACTACATCAAGTTATGTTACTGAGAAGTTTAGAAAAGTTTTGAAGATTATTTTCCTTCTGTCACTTAACTTATCTATATCATTTCAGTGTAAGTTTTGGTGTGATTGTTATCTGTTGTACTTTTTGTTTTGTTTTGGCTGAGATTGGAAGTGTGAAAGTTATGTTGTGGTCATGTTTCATGTTATGAATTTTGCATGGTTTTGTCAGTTGAGTATTGAGAACAGTTAGTATGCTTTGCAGTTGGCTCAGTAATTCATGTTTATTTTGTGTGAGCCCATTCTTGTGAGGTAAGCAGCCCTCCATAATGAGAGTTTTTTTTCTTAATGGCCATTCTTTTCAAGGGCTTTATTTGACAGCTATACAGTCAGTCATCAATTTTTATATTGCTTATGCTTTGGGAAGCCTTATTTAAATCAGATTTTAATAATCAGATTTTATGCACTTCTCCTCAATCATAATTGCTTTATGCTTCTTTGATGTACCATCATCTTTCACATCACTGTTATGCTACTGTTATTTGCAATAGTAAAGATTAATAGCATAGTTAATGGCAAAGAAGCACTTTAGGAAGGTATGCACAAGATGTTGCAAACACTAACTGTAAGAATGTGATAGGCATCACCCGATACTTGCACTTTTCATTTCTATTGGTTGACCCAATTAAGTGTATTAATATAGATCAGCATAGCCCAAGGACTGCCAATATATGACATCAACACCCCAACTTCCTTAATTATTGAATTATGCCCTGTTGCCTTTTGTCACCTGTTTCATTCTCCAATGCATTCATCCAGAAGGGTAAATATCTTCATCACTTATATTGCATTATGCTAAAATCATTAGCTCTGAAGTCTTTCATAGTTGTGAGTACCAGTGTATTTGGAGTTTTAACTTTTTGCCCTAATTCTGCCACTGAAATAGTTAACACGTAGGATTTATTGTCTTGAGGGGAGGAGTAGGTAACTCTATACAATAGAATCCCAGCATCGTGACCTGCTTTATAACTGTAAATTGAATAGTCACCAAGATTGATGCTGAATTAGCTAAATTGCCAACTTAGTGAGTGAGGAGAGGAATAGCTACAGTGTTGCTCACTCACTCACTCACTCACTCACTCGGGGCATAATAACTGGGACCATCATTTCTCTTCTTACTCTCATCTGAAAGCCAGTAGCTATGGGTCAGTGAAGAAAAGTTTGTGACACAAGTCATGGGTGCCCCCCAATACCAGTGTCTCTAGGTCAAGGAAGAAAAGTATAAGGCATAAGTTACAGATACCATTCAAGTGCCAAGGAGGAAAATCATGTAGCATAGTCACAAATGCCATCCAAACAACATGGTCTCTGGCCATTGAGGACAGATGCCATCCAAGTGCCAGTGGCCCTGGACCAAGGGGGAAAGTGTTTCTTGACACATCACAGATGCCATTCAAGTGCCAATGAAGAAAATCGTGTAGCATGTCACAAATGCCATCCAAACAACATGGTCTCTGGCCATTGAGGACATGATACATGTCATAAATGCCACTCAATCTTCTCTTGGAAGATTGGATGGCTGAGCAAAAAGCCTGATTGCCAGTGGACTGAGTCACAAAAAACACAGCATATTCTATACTGACACTCACCCAAGCTAGAAGTCTGTGTGCTTGACATTGGTTGTAGGCAGTAACATACAGATGTGCTTTTATTGCATCCCCTCCTCTGCACACACACACACACACATATGTGTGCTTGCACACAACACTATCCACTGAATATCGAATATCTTTGTTTGGATATTTTTGGCACAATGATAGATTGTTTGTATTCTCATTCTCGCTGATCTGATCATGTAGCTAGCATGTTCTTAGCTGTATGCTTGCATTTAAAACACGACATAATCCAAATGTGAATATCAAATATCTTTGTTTGGATATTTTTAGCACAACAGATTGTTTGTATTCTCATTCTCACTGATCTGATCATGTAGCTAGCATGTTCTTAGTTGTATGCTTGCATTTAAAACACAACATAATTGACATACATTAGCGATGGTGTTTCTGGATTTGCTAAAAGCAAAGAAAAGACCCCTCTGGGACCAGAAAAAATATATGTGATATAAATTGGACAAAAACAAGGCTTTTCCTTTATGAAAGATTCACATCCAGTATTTTGCAAGACAAAGGATAGCTGGCAAAAAAATGGATGCTTCACCTTTTATTTTCCTAATTAAATGACACTTAACACTGTCAACTTTATTGCCCTAGCTTTTCTCTCCAAACTGTTAATGTGCTTTGCATCTACAGCAGTAACTACAGTTATGTTTGTATGAGCAACAGAAAAATAAAGGAAAAACAAAAAAATACAACTTTGCTTTTGCATACTGCTCACAAATGCTCTATGTAAACATGGCTTAGAACAGTCCCTTATCTCCAGTCCCATAAAGAAATCTTACTTTTACCTTTTTTCCAAGTCATCTGTCAAATGACTGTACAGATCCAGAAGCCAAACAGCAAACAACTGAAGGTTGGCACTCTAAAAGCAGATGAACACAACTTATGACATTTGCAGCAAGCAAGAAAAGAAATTGAAGAGAAAGGTTATATTTCCATGAAGTAAGAGTGAGATAGGAGTATTTGTCTCTTGTAGTATTTTGCTGGTTGCTAACCTGAGCCAATCTTGAACATAAAACACTAACTTAGTATGTGCACTTGCTTGTGTGGAGGAAAAAAAACATAATATCACAAACGTCACATAACTTTTTTGTCTTTTTGTTTTTCAGAACAATTGACTTTACTCAGTTTTCTTTATTAACTGAATTTATTTACAACTACAAAACTGCATTATAGCGTAAAGCATTTATTAATTATTTCAACTTCAAAACCTTTAAGTTTTATGATTCATCTGTCCATTGTTAATGTTGCAAAATCCTGACTTCAGTATTTGTGTGACAGATGTTAAAGATGGAGGTGGGTGGGGGAATATTTCACCTATGTTTGGATGATCTCTGATTCATTTATTATCAGCTAAACAGAATCTTTTTGTTTTCCTTTTTCTTGCAGCCTGAAATGCACATTGCCAGAACAGCAGTTGGTGCTGCCAGTTTGGATGGTCTTTTATATACAGTGGGTGGAGAATGTGCCTTGATGGAAACCCAAGATGATACGTTATATCTACGCTGCACAGAGTGCTATGATCCCGTCATGAAGCAGTGGTTTGAAAAGTCAGACATGTGCAAAGCTCGGTCTTTCATTGCTGTAGCTGCAGTGGGTGGTTATTTGTATGCAATTGGTATGTTTTATGTATGCAATTAATATTTGTTACTTATGCATGTGATTGTTACAAGTTTCTTATGTAATTGGTACATGTTATGCATGTAATTGGTACATGTTACTTATGTATATGCAATTGGTATATGTTGCTGATGTATATAATTGGTACTTGTTATTTATGTATTAGTACATTACTTATGTATGTGATTGGTAATACTGCTTATGTTTGTAATTGGTATATTGCTTATGTATGTAATTGGTATGTGTTACTTATGTATTTAACTGATACATGTTACATATGTATGCAATTGATATTTATATTGATATTTATTTCTTAAGTATAAAATTGGTACATGTTCCATATGTATGTAATTGGTGTTACTTATGCATGTCATTGGTATGCATTACTTATATGTGTAATTGCTATGTGTTATGTATATAAGTACTGATACATGTTACATGTGTATCTGATATCTGCCCCTCAGTATGTTATTTACTTAATATCTGTTACTTGTGTATGTAATTGGTATGCGTTATTTACTTAGGTGTGCAATTGATATGTGTTACTTATATAGGCAACTTATACATGTTGCTTATGTTTGTAATCAGTATGTTAAATGTGTATGCAATTGATGTTTATTTTTTAAGTATAAAATTGGTACATGTATTATTTAGATTGGTACAGTTACTTATGTGTGTAACGTACATGTTCCTTATGTATATTAATTAATGTTATGGGGTTGTCATGTATGTAATCGGTACATGTTATTTATGTATATAATTGCGACATGTTATTTATGTATATAATTGCGACATGTTATTTATGTATGCAATTGGTACCTGTTAAATATGTACTTGCTACCTTTTACTTATGCATGTAATTAGTATGTGTTACTTATGAATGTAATGAGTAAGTATTACTTGTGCATGCAGAAGTAATACTTATTAATATAGTTAGTACTTACTGTAAATGCAGTATAGGTACTTATGTATATAGTGCATATTATTTATGTATGCAATTGGCATGTATTATTAAGGCAATTGGTACAAATGTCCTAATTTGAAATTTACTTATTTATGTAAATGGTATGTGTTACTTATTTATGAAACTGGATTTCATTACCTACTGGTCATATTGGAATCAGACTTTTGTAAAATAATTGTGACAGGTGTTAACATTGTTTATTAAAAAGTAAAACTTAACTTGCATTTATTTTCATATTTTAAAAGTTTGCTAATTTAGTGATCATCTTAATCCATTAAGATAAAGAAACATAAGGTTGAAGTTTCTTACTTTGAAGTAATCCATTCAGAAATAAAGGGAAAAATAGCCAGCTTAGCTACTATTGCTTATTTGGTATTAATTACAAAATTAAGTAAAGAAGAACAATAAGGCATATGACTTATGTTTTTATACACACAGTGTATTAAAGAATATAAAAAAATCATAAAATTGTTTGTTTTTTATTTTTGGACAGGTGGAGAGGACAGGACAATCAGTTACAGTGCTGTGGAGAGGTTTGACCCCAAAACCAATACTTGGTCCGAGGCCCCAAATATGAAAGCCAAACGAGCTGGGGCTGGAGTAACGGTGTGTGATGGAAAAATTTATGTTGCAGGTTTGTGTTTGTGTTATAACCTTACACTTTATCCAGTTTGTGGATGTTAATTTGTGTTGTTGTGTTATCGTTGATTATTTACTTTTATTTTCCTTATAAAATGAACTTTCTCATTGAGAGATAAAGGAACCATTTCTTAAGAAAGTACATAAATTGTTATTACATGTATTGTTGTGTTTAGAACTTTTTGATTTTTTGAGGTGTACTCATTATTTCTTTGTTGCACAGTAGTGAAAAGTTCACGAAATCTGAAACACAAAACTGTCTTTCCCACCATTGTCAGTGAATTGTCTCAGAACAATCTAATAAATTGACTTTTATGTAACTGTGCTGCAAATAATCAGTGAAATATTATTATGGCTGTAATAGCCTTTGTTATTTCCTTCATGATTCAAATTTACTTCATCACTTAATGTCATTGTACAATTTAAGAATGTCAGAGTTAAAATATTTTATATCAGACTACCACACTGAATTATTTTCAGAAAGAAAGAAAAATTCCATGTTATTATTAAACAAACATTCCAAAGTTCAAAAAACAAACTTTGTTGGCTTTTCATATTTCTAATGCCACATATGACAGTTTAATATTTAATTTTTAAAATTTTGAAAGAAAATGAAGCACACTACTTCTCATTTATATAATATTTATCAATTAACTGATTTATTCCAATTTTAAAACTGAATTATCATCTTCAGATAATAGTATGTTAATATTTTTATTTATTCTTTGCCTCAATAACATTTCTTCTAAGAGCTATTTCTAAATTCATATAGTTAGCAGTTAGTTAATAGTTTAATTGCATTTACTGATAATTTTGAGTAACACATAGTTATCTTGTTCTTGGCCCCCTTTTTATTTAGTCCATATCATGTAATATTACACTCTGACTTTAGAAGTTAAATATTTGTGACATGAGAAGTACCCTACTCCCCCTTAAATTAATTCCTTAGGACTTAAGAATCAAGCTGGTGGAAACCAATAAACAAAAAATATTGTATCTTCATTTTTGGCTTTTAACTCCAGAGGGAATGCTATCAACCCTCTGTCTAGGTGTCTCTTGATTACATGAGCCCTTATTTAATTGAATCTTCTTCTATTTTTTTTTTTTTTTACTTTCATGATCAAGAAAAGTCATTGGTGATTATTGGTAGGGTCAGAAATAATCTGCAGTTTTGTCTTTATGCAAAGAAAATATAATATATTCACTCTTTAGAATCTCTTGTAAATATCTTCAATTTAGAGTTATGTCCCTTATGAATGATATCAAGTGCTTGCATTACAATGGAAGATTCAGAAGGGTACTTGTCTGTAGTAACTCTTATAATATAATAATTATAAACTCTAGGTATGCATTATATTACATCTTATTCATTATTCTTTAACGATTTAAAACAAAAAATATTTTAACATTTTATATAGATTTTGAACACCCAAATTTTGTAAAATTGCCTTTTATTATTGTTATCATTCCTCAAATTTTCTAACTGTCCGTCTTTATCTTGGGGTGAGAGCTTGCTCAAGGATCGTTTAGAGAGAGCAAGACTGCTGACACCATAAACATAAAGTTCCGCATCAGTCCCAAAAGGATTAGGTGCAATTTTTGATGCCCTTCATTGGGTAAATTCCATCCAATTTTGTTTTCGTTCCTTTGCTGTCCAATGAAAATGAACACCATGATTTTCCTTCATAGTCCAATAATAATAGAACAGTACTTTGTTTAATTTTCACTGGGTATAGATGAACACCTGGAATTATGTATATCTTTTTGTACTCTAATAATAATAGAACAATATTTTGCTGACATTATCATTGACCTCACTGGGACTAGGTGCAATTTTTGATGGTCTTCACTGGGTAAAAATGTCTTTGTAGTCCAGGAATAATAGAACAATACTTTTTTTTAAAAATTGGCAAGAAGTGTATGTACATTGCAGTAACAAAACAACCCAAACAATGTTCAGTACCAGAGCTTTGTGATACAGAATTGTAAAAATATCTGCAAGTTTTGTTTTTTTTTGATTTTTTAATAACAATTCTTCTTTATTTTTTATTGTAGAATTTTGAATATATTTCTCTTAGCTTATTAAAAGCATTTTAAATATATTTTTTACCATGCTTATGAATAGAATTTTGAACTGTTTCCCTCCAGGCATAAGGAATGTGAACATTTATTTTTTTTCTTTATGGTATGTAATTTGGAAAAAACCCAAGCATTCTGCAACTTTTAAATGCAAATATTAATTTCCTAATTTCTGATAGGGTATCATTTTGAAAGTGCAGAAAATTTAGTTTTTAAAATAAACTTTAAAATCACTTATTCATTATCTTGATCATGGCATGCGGTATTGTAAATATATGTATTATATAAATTATTAAAATTGTTCTAGAATCTAAGATACTTTTTTTCACACACACACACACACCTGTCCCTCATTTATATCATTGCAGGAGGCTATGACAAAATACTCCACACAGACCGAGCCAGCATGGAATGCTATGACCCGGACCTCCAGGAGTGGACTTTTACTGCTGAAATGGAAAAAGCTCGATCTGGTCTAGCTCTGGTTGCCCTTGACCACTACATCTACGCTTTTGGCGGTCGATTTCGGCCCACAGACCAGTATTTTGATCTCGTTGAAAGGTGATGTTAGCAAAATACATTTTTCTTCTGCTTATAATTGTTAATTGTTATGAAAAATGAAGGCTCTTATTTTCTAGAAAAGATTTGTGCAATGTGAGTAGCTCTAAGTTGCCCCCATTTAACATATTTCAGTACAAAAATTAGTATATAATTTGTGTTTGATGGTTTCAACCATCAAAATTTAAACCATCTGATGCTTGTATGATTAACTCATTCTATCCTGAGCATTTACAGTTTAATAATTTTGTCAGATACTACAAGCTAGAAAGAATACCAACACATTTTGAACTGTGTATTATTATTGCACTGAAAAATTTTGTTGTTGGATAAAAGAGAATAAGGTCAGCTTATTTATTTGTTTTAAATGAATTAGTAAGTTCTAACAAAATTATCATGAGTTGATTTTTTTCCCACTCACTTCACTGAACATAGGATTGCACATCAGAATTATAGCTTTAAGTTTGCTAATATTGATGTTTTTTCCATTTTTTTTTTTAAATCTTGAAATCATCTGTTTTTTATTATTGCTATGTTATTTCAAGAAGCTGCTAGATACTGCTACCATAGTATTGCTTGCTTCAATGCTTTTAGAAGTTGTTAGATATTTCTACCATAGTATTGCTTGTTTCAGTACTTTTAGAAGATGTTAGATATTTCTACCATAGTATTGCTTGCTTCAATGCTTTTAGAAGTTGTTAGATATTTCTACCATAGTATTGCTTGTTTCAGTACTTTTAGAAGATGTTAGATATTTCTACCATAGTATTGCTTGTTTCAGTACTTTTAGAAGATGTTAGATATTTCTACCATAGTATTGCTTGTTTCAGTACTTTTAGAAGATGTTAGATATTTCTACCATAGTATTGCTTGTTTCAGTACATTTTGAAGTTGTTAGATATTTCTACCATAGTATTGCTTGTTTCAGTACTTTTAGAAGATGTTAGATATTTCTACCATAGTATTGCTTGTTATCAGTACTTTTAGAAGATGTTAGATATTTCTACCATAGTATTGCTTGTTTCAGTACTTTTAGAAGATGTTAGATATTTCTACCATAGTATTGCTTGTTATCAGTACTTTTAGAAGATGTTAGATATTTCTACCATAGTATTGCTTGTTTCAGTACTTCTAGAAGTTGTTTAGATATTGCTGTCATAATATTGCTTGCTACATTAGTACTTCTAGAAAATACTAACAGTAGTACTGTTCACTACATTACTTTAGGAAGCTTCTGGGCACTGCTGCCCTATCATTGCTTGTTACTTTTAGAAACTTCTAGATACTGCTGCCATAGTATTGCTTATTACATTACTTTTAGAAATTGCTGGGCACTGATACCCTAGTATTGCTTGCTATGTCTAGAAGTTGCTGGACACTGCTGTCAGAGTATTGCTTGCTATGTCTAGAAGTTGCTGGACACTGCTTTCAGAGTATTGCTTGCTATGTCTAGAAGTTGCTGGACACTGCTGTCAGAGTGTTGCTTGCTACATTACTTCTAGGAGTTGTTAGTAAACGTTACTTTCTAGAAGTTGTAGAAACTGTTAACACTGCTGTAAGAGTATTGTTTGCTATGTTACTTCTAGAAGCTGCTGCCATATTATTAGCTAGATACTACTGCTGCAGTTTTGCTTGCAATATTACTTCTAGAAGTTGCTAGACACTATTTCCATGCTTACTACATTACTCTGGGGAGTTGCTTGAAGCTACTACCATGCTACATTACTCTGGGAGTTTCTAGATGCTATTTCCATGCTTGCTGCATTACCCTGGGAAGTCGCTAGATGCTACTTCCATGCTTGTTACATTACTCAGGGGAGTTGCTAGATCAGGGGTCACCAACACGGTGCCTGCGGGCACCATGGTCGCCCGCAAAGACCACATGAGTCGCCCACAGGCCTTTCTAAAAATAGCACAACTCAGCTGCAAACTAAGTAAATGTGTTATATTTCAGAAGATGGTAGCCCTTCATATGACTCAGTACCCATGAAGTAGCTCTCAGTATCAAAAAGGTTGGTGACCCCTGTGCTAGATGCTTCCATGCTTGCTACATTACTCTGGGAAGTTGATAGACACTACTTCCATGCTTGCTACATTACTAGAAACTAGTGCCATAGTACTAATTGCAACCTTACTTTTAGAAAATATTATTAAATACTGAATTCTTTTTCTCTTTAAAAAATTAAAACTATCAATTGTCAGAATTGCTGATTTAAAATTTAATATTTTAAGGAAATATTTTATTTTCTCTGTATGTCTTTTGTTGTTTGTAGATTCAACACTCTAACCCGACACTGGACCACCATCCGTTCCATGCAGAAGCCCCGAGCATGGGCAGGGGTTGCTATATTTGACAACCGCATCTACATCTGTGGTGGTTTCGATGGGCAAAATCGGCTAGGTGATGCTGAAATGTATGATCCTGAAACTGATCAGTGGACTTACATTTGTAAAATGATTGTGCCCCGTGCTGGTTGCGGTGCTGCTGTAGTGTGAATTAGTGGGTGCGCAGGGTGTTAAGTCTTTGACATTTCAGTGGGCTTTGTAATGCCCTGTATTTGTGTCTGGTGCCTTGCCTTCTTTTTTTTTTTTAATTTTTGGCATCCCTGCCTTTAATTCTTGTTTCCAGATTTACTAATTTGGTATTTGAGTGAGGTCCTAACATGGGCAGCTCATTGTTGGGTCCTCATATGGACAACTCAAAAGTGTGAGGTCCTCACCTGGACAACTCAACAAGTGTGAGGTCCTCACGTGGACAACTCAAGAAGTATACGATCAGCAACAAGCAAGCTTTTTTCAGTTCGCTTTAAAACCAGCCTGTTTCAGTTTTAGAAAGTCTGTAATTTGACATGCTGAGATGTGTTGTTTGTATATGTATGTTTAAAGAAGTGCACCACATGCATTTTTTGCAATGTGATTTGTGGGTTTTGTGTAGTAAAGTAGTATAAGTTGAATAACACATAAAAGAAAATAATTTTTTTTGTTGTAATTTCTTTCTATTCAAATCAGTATTAATTTATATATTGCACTAATAACGAATTCTATAGATTTGAAAGCTAGCAGTCTTTGCTCTTGAAAAGAGTAATACTGCATCAAAAGTGTTGGCAGTGTTTCACATAAAATGTTAGCAGTATTGTATATATAAGTGTTATCAGTGTTTCATAAAATATATTAACAGTACTTCATAAAATAGTGTTAACACTACATAATAAATGTTTCATAAAAAATCTTAGCAGTGTGCAATACATATTGTTAATAATATTTTATACAAATATTTAAGAAAAGTCTTAGTAATACTTCATAAAAAGATGGGTTCATAAAAAAATGTGCAGCAGTATTTCCAAAATGTTAGTAATTTTCCATATAGGTGCAGCAGTGTTTCATGAATATTGCTAATAATACTTTATAATAATGTCCTTGATAATAGGAAGTATTTTCTTAAACACTGACACCTATCAGCCTATACTAAGTCTGACCTTTTAATTCACTGCATCCTGATGTAAATAGGTATTGGAAAAGACACATAAATTCATTATTTTCAGGTTGTTTTTACCTTGGTCATTGCATTCTAGCAAAACTCCGCACGTACCTTGGTTTATTCATGACAGAAGAACTTGTGCTTGTACACAAATTGCCCTGGGTGAGATTTATGAAAATAAAAACTAACCTTGATTTAATACAGGTGCCTGATTCTTGCTGAAGAATTTTTTTTTAGTGGAGTAGGCATGTATTCTTACAGAAAATAAAATGAAGTTTCAGAATATAATTTTTTTTTTATTTGAATGTGTGTATTTCTTTTTTTTAGAGAATTCAAATCATTGAGATGTATTGTTTTTTGCTCAGTGGATGAGCTTCTGCTGAAGTGAAAAAACATCATCATTCTATTGAAGAAATGCTGGCAATGGAAAACCCCCAATTGTTTAATCAACTTGCTTACACTGTTGTATTTTTCTTGATAAAATATAATCTAAACTTGATAAACTTTAATTTTACTAAGAAAATGAACTGCCCCACCCCCCAAGATAAAGAATTCTTTTAAAAATAACTCATCGTTTAATGGCTTGAAAACTGATGATCAGTAATTAAATTTAATTAAAATGCTCTCTATTATCACTTTGATATTTTAACCTACTGTATCTAACTATTCGTTGAAGAAGTATTTTGATATCTAAACATGTAAAGAAACATTAGTTATGATTTTACATCTAAAGAAAGACTTTTTACATTTGGTCTTCAAAAACTGCTATAAAGATTAAAATAGTTACCATGTTTAAATGCTTCATGACACCTTAAAAGAAAATATTGAGAAGTTTTTTACTCTTATCTTAATATTTGGTATTTCACAGAAGTAGACATTTTATAACAAGTGTATCTATAGAATATTTTTTTAAGTCATAAAATTATCTTGCCTTTCCTAGAAGAAATTTTATAGCAATTTTACAAACTGTATATTCAGAAAGTCCACTACCACACACAACACACACACACACACACACACACACACACACACACACACACACACACACACACGTGCACACAGAACAACTGTCATTTATAGGATATAAAATATTTTTTACCATTTGAAGTGACTGTCTGCAACAGTCAAATCAGATTTGGACATTGTCATTTATTGTAGTCCATGCATACCTTGTCTTTCAACAAACTGCAGTAATAAGCATAATGTTTATAGAGTGCAAGGATTTGAAGACGAGATGGTGATTTACTAGTGTATCATCAGTACAGTTAAAAAAAAAAAATCAAACTCTCTAGCACTTTAAACTCTGATTTGAAAACAATTTCTGTAATCTTGAAATATTTGCTTGTGAGGATTGTATGGGATAGCTTGGCTTTGTATTGCCACTGTTATCAAGTGTTGCAGTCCTGCAGAAAGCAGTTGTTTACGATTGGTCACAATTATCTGCTCCTGAGCTGTAAAAAGAAACTTTGTCTTTGGGGCAAAGTTTTGCTCCTTTTAACTTTGGATAGTGTATTTGAAGCTACTGTAGGTTTTGTGGCATTCTAAAAAATACTTTCTCCCAAGAAATGGCATCTGCATTAAAAAATGCCAAGAAAGACACAAAATTACACACTATAAAAAACAAGTAGGACTAAACATTAACAATGTATTTTAGAAATTATTTTTAAAATAAGTGATGTGTGTATTTACAAACATTTTTTAATAATGTAAAATGCAACTGTTCTTGCAGTGTTCAAGGAAGGAATAGTGATGTTTTTTAGCACGTTTTGGTTATCTGGATTGGCCAACAAAGATTGTCACAGCATGTGGATTTCTGGATTGATAAAGACATAGCAAGATTATTGTGAGAAAATGAATAAAGAACTTTTCTTAATAATCAAGCATTAGTTGCGAGTTTACACTTTAGTTTTATTAATAAGGATAAAATTATTGCATTCATGCTTTGCTATGACTGTTGGTGCTTTGTTTTTGTTTTTAGGCCACAGCTTCAGTTTATGTAAACTTATATCTGCCGTGTTTTTCAAAAGCACAGAACATTTGGTGAAGAGTCTTATGCAGTATTTCCATCAAATGTAGAGAGTGTATCCTGATTATAAGCAACTTAGTTTCATTTGTTCAGAAATAACATTTATTATTAATATTAAAATATTAATATAGGATTTTAGTGATTATTTTTTTAAAAATTTATTACCAAACATTTAAATATTTTACTGATAAAAATAATTCAAACTTAATTTGTGGAAACATTTTGAAATATTTTTTTACAACATCTGTATCAGCAAATTTACCATTGGTGGATTAATGACAGCAATAAAGAGCATTTTTGCCAAAATTTACAGTACAGTAGACCTCAGTAAAGAACAGTTTTGCCAAAATGTACAGTACAGTAGACCTCAGTAAAGAACAATTGCTGAAGCCCATAGTTCACTTGATAGTAATAAAGAACACTTTTGCCCACATTTACAGTACAATTAAGTCTTGTTATCTGGCATCCTTCACTGGAAAATTCTTATAACTAGCATATCTGAAGCCCTTCATCAAAAATTGTCACCATTGTAGCAGGAATTGATACTGGTGATATCCAGCACTTTAGCACATCTGCAAGCAGACAGAATTTCACTTATCTGCTTGCAGACAAAATTTCACTTTTCTGCTTGCAGACAATTTCACTTAAGTTAATGTCTGCAAGCAGACAGACTACACTTGAGTTAACTTCTATGAGCATACATACTATACTTGAGCTAACTTCTGAATGCAGACAGATTATACTTTATGAGTTAACATCTGCAAGCAGACTTCACTTGAGTTAATGTTTGCAAGCAGAAAGGCTGCACTTGGGTTAACTCCTGAGAGCAGACAGACTACACTTGAGCTAGCCAAGAATAGCTTAGTTCTGTTATTGTTTGTTCTTAATGGATTTGTTATTGTACTGTATATTTTATCATGAAACTTTCTGTCACTGTGGCCTTCAGAAAGGCAGCAAATAGTGGTTTATTACAAAGAAGAAAATCGTAAGAATGCATTTCAATTGACATGTAGAGAAAAGATATTTATAAGCATCATGGAAATGGCTGGAATGAAAATGTTTTCATGACAGAGTTATTTTGTTACATTTATTTTAATATGCATCACACTTTAATTCTTTGAAAAGAATGAATGCCATATAAAGCAATGTTCCTGACATTATATGTATAAATCTCAAATTGAAATTTTTTAATAGTTGCCCTCTCCCATTTTATTTCATGGACATGCATAATAATGCTTTATAAGAACTACATCAGTGTATGCTATATATACACAGTAATGTGCCTAGAAATAAATTCAAATAAATGTAGGTCATCACAACACACTTGGTAACTAAACATGTCATTGTGATAAATAAAAGCTTTGATGTTATACATTGTCAGACATGATTAGCATCACGTTTCTCATTACACAGTTTCTTAGTGTGATTACTGTAGTCCATCATATCATGCACCTGATATTATAATATGTATGATAACTAAAAGGCATGTCACAGAACTCTAAACATGACATTGAGGATGTAAAATGATTACTGAAACTACCTTGTGTTTGCAAAATGTAACCCATAATTTGCAAATGATAACTGAGAAGTCGTCATGTCACACATGTTAACTTTAATGAACCATTGCATCAAGCCTTGCTATTTGCTATTTAACAAGACTACTATATGCCACATACTGTATAAGTCATTACATGACATCTCTTTAGCATAATTCATTGTTAAGTCATTAAGTAATTCATGGTAACTATAAATACTCTCATTGTACTTATATATATGATAAATGTAAATCCTCTTATCATACATATCAGCTGTAAACCCTCTTGTCATACATGATAAGTGTAAACCCTCTTGTCATACATGATAAGTGTAAACCCTCTCTTACATTACTGTAAACCATCTTGTACAGGATAGCTATAAACCCTCTCATCATATATCATAACTGTAAACCCTCCTATCACACATAACTGTAAAACCTCTCCCCATACATCATAACTGTAAACCCTGTTTTCATACATGAAAACTGTAAACCATTTCATTATGCAAGATAACTGTAAACCTCATGCATAACTGTAAATCACATCATACATTATAACTGTAAACTCTCATGCTTGATAACTAAAAAGTCCATTATTTCACCGTAACAATAAACTGTCACACCTAACTTAGCTAAAATAGTTGTAAACCATCATGTCACACAATATAGCTATAACCCATTATGCCACACATATGTATCTATTATATTGTGTAAGGTGTAAACCATAATGTAATAATTGTATATCATCATTACAACTGTAAGTTGTCATTTCACCCATATTAATGATTAACATGCCCTATCATATATTATTAATGCAATCCATTGTGCCACAAGTTAAAAAATATATTCATTGTGCTATACTTGAGAACTAAATAAAATTGTGACAAATATTTGAAAGTCATCCTATCACTTCCAGTGTGCAACAGATTTTGAGTATTTATTCTCATTAAAAAAAAAAAATTTGATTAACTTTGCATGTTTTAAAAATATTTTCTTAGTAATGCCAGACAGTTTTTTTCTTAAATAAAAAAGAAGATATTTTGACCGTATTTTATTAAATTTTTATTTAGAGACATGTTGCAAATTTCAGAATTAATGCTCTTGCACAGTTTTGAAATTTGCATTCTCAGGTAAAACTTTTGCAAAGGGAGATAACTGTGCAGTTTTGCATTGTAATATTCGTATTCTCAATAAATGTAGTATTTTTCATCCATAATATGTATAAGTTAATTTTTAGTTTATTAAAAAAAAATGATCGTATTAATCTGAACATTTTTGTTGTTGTCAGCTTTCTGTATTCATTATTGTAGGAAATCAGTCTCAGAACTATGGGCGTTATTTTGTTGTTGTTTATGTTTCAGTCTGTTAGTGAGAAAACATTTTGTTTTAATTACACCTTGAACTTTAAGAAGATAATAGAAAAAAATAGTAGTAATTTTTTCTAAACTGTCTTAATTTAATAAATAATAATCTAGGAATACAGGTAAGATTTGATCCTATAGTTTTCCTACATTTTCCTACCCCAAATAACTCAGTAACTCAAAAACTCTAAAGTCTTTCTTATTTAATTGGATTCCTTGTCTTCCATTTAAATGTGAGCCATTCAAAGACACGATTTTGGACCACAGGATGTAAACAGTTATAATTTCATGGCCTGTAAAAATGTACCCTGTTCGAATCTCGGCAAAAAAGTCAAATTCTGTGTACCTTGGGTATCCTCTAGTTTATGCTATTGTGTTTTCTTTGTCTAGTCTACTTGAATGAATTTGTAGTCAGTGTACAAGTACTGGTGAACATGAAAAACCAGTTGCCTTAATGCTCTTTGTTGGGCAAAGGCCATTGTATGTAAATAGATTTTTTTTCAATGTTTTTTATTACTGAAAACTATCAGCTCTGTAGGATGCCGATTTAAAACTATTGTGTGATATTAAATCCCATAACCACTCTGTAAGGTGCACTATGTTTAAACAGCTGGATGTAGTATTGGATGGTTCTCCTGCCTATTTGTTCTCAGATGCCACAGGTAACAGATGTATAAATGGTTTTCCTAATATCTGAGAATAAGATCGACTTAAAGATATTATTCTGTATGTTTTTGTTTTGCTTGCTTGTTTTTATGCTCTGCTTATATTTACTGAGAATTTAATTTTTATGTTTTTACTACTAATATTAGTGTTAATATAAATATGTTTTTCATTCACACTATGAAGCTTACTGCTATATAGATTTTGTTTGCATGTTGAAACACTGACCACAATACACAACAATGAAATTAATTCTTTCAGTAATAATGCAGAGTTGCTTACAAAACTAGACAACTGAATTATTATTTCTGTAACATTGCACATCAATCACACTTTCATGTTGTTATTATTCATGCATTGTTTAGCTAATTTCTTCTTGTTGAATTATTTTGTAGTGTTTGCACTTTAATCTTGCTCATCTCAATGTCATCAGTGCACTTACCTCACAGTGTCAGTACAGTTCTAAAAGCTGTGAGAAAAATATCTGATACATGAGAAAGTTTTTGTCATTTCATGATTTTTGCTTGTTAAATTTTGTCAGTTGCTGTTTTAACCATGTAGCTTATTATTTTTTTTTAAAGCTTTTAGGAAATTGATGCACCAAATAATTTTTTAAAAACCATCTCCATTCCTTTAAACTTATACCATAATCTGACTTTAATATACTTAACTTTTAAAATAAACAGCAACAAAAGATGGATTGTAATACATTATAAATAGAGCTTGAATAATGTTTAAATATTTTCTTTTATGAAGCAATTTACTAAGGTGTTAATTTACACTTCCATAAGCCTGAATCCCCTCTCATGTAATTTAAAATAAAAATATTCTGAAGAAAATATTTGCAAAGGACTTCTGCATTCAGCCTGATGTTTGGTTGGCAGAAATTTGTAAATGTTGACAACTCCCTGAATACTGGACTTTAAAATGGGAAACTTAGAAAATGGCGAGTTTCTGATGCAAAATGTGTGGAAAGATAGATTTACTAGATCTGAGTTAAACATTGAGGCTTGCATAAATTGAATTATTGATTGCTTAACAGAGCCAGGACTTCTCAGAACAATTCTACTAGTCTATTTACTAATTGTCACTTATTAATTGTGCTTTTTTATTTTTTTATTTTTTTTTTATTGACATCCTTTGCCATAGAGCTCAGATTTTGATACTGAAGTTCTCTCTCTGGGTATATGTCAGACACTAAACAGATGTTTGTTGACCCCCATTTTTAGTGTTTGTTAATTAACAATGGTATTGGTAAATGAGTTCACTAGTTTTGTTAATGATTGACAGCAGTGCAGTGGAGACAAGGTAATGGTGAACTATTTTTTTTTTAAAAACCACACCTGATACCTACATTTTTTTTTTTTAGCAGATATTGTTTTGTTCAAAGTTGTTTTAAGGTGCTCATAACTTTCAATTACTTGTCAAACACTAGTAATATGTATTAAAGGAAAAACACTTACCATTGCAAACTTAAATGACATCTGGGGTAAGGCTTCTCTACACTTCTTAAATGTGTGCATGAAGCAGTGATGGAAAAAAACTAGCACATTGCTATTAAAGTTAAAAGGAAAAAAACAATCCATTGATTGCTTTATAGTAAATAAAAAGAGATAATTTGTGAATGTGCACCTTTTGTTTTAAAATGAGAAGTGTAGTAGACATTAACCTCAAACATCCTCAGTAAATTTTATTTATTTTTTTAATGAATAATCGTGCACTTTTTTCTGAGTTTATTATTTATTGTTTTTATTCTTAGTATTATTATTAAACTTTTCCAGCCTTATTGTATCTATTTTTGTCAGAGTTATGGAAAGATTTGGATGCTTAGAAAGTTTGTAAGCTAAAATTATTTGATGTTATTTAACATTGCCAGTGTCTTATTAGAACCGTTTTTTAAAGAAAAGTTTTTTCAGTTGTCTTGAGCACCAAAATTCTAAAGTCTTTCATTTTTTTGAAATGTTTGGTAAAGGGACTGTTTCTCTTGCTCTTACAAGCAGTTTCTTTGTGGTGATGTTAATGTGTATATATATTTCTTTCAAATGAAACAATAAAACCCATGTGTTGGGAATCTAGTGCAAAGTTTGATAGTAGTTTTGTGTGTGTGTATGCAAATTGAATATCATTGTATATAGTAGTGTTGGCTGAGTAGGTTTGTATTTAAATAATTTCTGAGCTCAGCATTTCTATTTTAAAAAATACCAAGTTTAAAACAGTTTATTCAGCAGGCATAATTAACTCCATAATTTTTTTTTTTTAATTTCTTTTTCCCCCAGTAGTTTGTTTATTTCAAATAGTTTGTGTAGGAGTATTTACATATGTATGTATATATATACATATATATATAATTCCACAGTTCATTTATGTCAGTGTGCATAACTCCACAATTCATTTACTTTAGTGTGCATGGCTCCATAATTTATTAGCTTCAATATGCATAAATAACACAGCACCACAATTCATTGAATTCAGTGTGCATATTTCATAGTTCATTGCCTTTAGTGCGCATAACTCTATAGTTCATTTCCTTTAGTGTGAATAATTTTATGGTTCATTTCCTTTAGTGTGCATAACCCTATAGTTCTTTTCCTTTAGTGCACATAACTCTATAGTTCATTTCCTTTAGTGTGCATAACTCTATGGTTCATTTCCTTTAGTGCACTCTATAGTTCATTTCCTTTAGTGTGCATAACCCTATAGTTCTTTTCCTTTAGTGCACATAACTCTATAGTTCATTTCCTTTAGTGTGCATAACTCTATGGTTCATTTCCTTTAGTGTGCTCTATAGTTCATTTTCTTTAGTGTGCATAACTCTATGGTTCATTTCCTTTAGTGTGCTCTATAGTTAGTTTTTCTTTAGTGTGCATAACTCTATAGTTCATTTCCTTTAGTGTGCATAACTCTATGGTTCATTTCCTTTAGTGTGCATAACTATATAGTTTGTTTTCTTTAGTGTGCATAACTATATGGTTATAGTTCATTTTCTTTAGTGTGCAGAACTCCAACATTTGCTTATGTTAGTGTGTGAAACTCCACAATTTGCTTACTAGATTTCATTTCTCAGTGACCTCCAAATTCTGGACAATATTGCCAGCATTTAAATCAACAAGATAAACAAAGTAATCTTACTTGTTTTAATTTAAAAAATAACACAGGTATTTAATCTTTTGGGTATTTATTAATTAATTTTGTTGCAGTTATTGAATGACAAATACACACAAAATGTCTGTGATAGACAATGCAAACAAGAAGAGAAATGTTTCACACCTGAACTGATAACACTCATAATCACTGATTCACTTTGAATCAAGTAAAATACTGTTCTGAAATATACACGTGCAATACAAACATACACAAGTCATTTGTTACCTCCAAACTCTGAAGAACTCAATAAAATATACATTTTTCGTTATACAGCTGTATAATGATTGTTAAAAACAACTATTATGACAGATAACATACAACTGCAAACAGTGCTAACAATTTACAAATGATCAAGTTTGTTATACACATGTACCCACACGTGTACACACTGGCAAAACAAAACATGCCTATATTTACACTATAAAGGTACCTTTTAAAGGCATATTTATAATGTTAAGAAAATTTTCAAATCTCCCTTTAAATGGTAAACTAAATATATCCCCCATCCCCCTTCCAAATCAAATCAAGAATAATTTTTGTATATGCCAAGAAAGCATTCTTATCAAAGTTACATCACCCTCACCATTCTAAAGCTAGTGAGATGACAATAATTTCAACAAGCATACATATATTATGTAAAATTGCATGCTTCATAATGAAAAACAAGCACATCAAAGACACTTCAAACACAGACATCTTTCCACTTGGTCACAGTGCTAAATGTTTTGGAACAGACTGCTATGTTCCACAAATAGACACTGTAGAGAACCAAGAACACCACACAAAAATCTTATTACAGTGTTGTGTGTGAATACATGTACACATACACACCAGATAAAATCAATAGCAACTTAAACTGATAAAAGTATACTACTGAGCAGATCAGAATGAAACAAGTATATTCAGTGGGACATAGTATATACAGAAAAAGATTTATTCACTTTGGATAGTTCATTATGCAAATATATATATATATATATATATATATACACTAGAAATCAGAAGAAAAAAATGAGTCATTCAAAAATGATTTTAATCAATATATATAAGTCTTAATGTTAAATACAGATATTTTATTTAGCTATTTTTTTATTAACAAATTGAAATTAGTTTCGGGAAAGATTAGCTTCATTCTTGTTGCTTTCATACTATAAACTCTTTGAAAGTTATTTCGCTAGAGGCAACAGTTCTCATGTACAGTTGTCATGACAGGTGACATATCTGTGATGCATATTATAAACTCTTTGAAAGTTATATCACTCGAGGCTACAGTTCTCATATACAGATTTCATGACAGGTGTCATATCTGTGATGCATATTATAAACTCTTTGAAAGTTATATCACTCAAGATGGCAGTTTTCATATACAGTTGTCATGAAAGATGACCTATGTGACAAACTGCAAACTCTTTGAGTGGCATCACTAGAGACGAGTTCTCATGTACATTTGTCATGACTATTGACATATCTGTGAGCCATATAGCAAAGGTTACACTGCATTGAAAGTTACATTGCTAGAAATGACAATTCACATGCATAGTTGTCATAACAGTTAACATATCTGTGAGTAATATTTCAATGAGTTACCTTCCATTAGTCTACATGAAATTTTGAATCCACTGTTTACAATGCCATATTTAGTTTTTGTAATATTTATTTCTGTTGAGAGGCTAAATTTGTTCATGATGTTATTTATGGGTGGTTTTATAAGAAAAATGTCATCAATTAAAATAAACAAAAAAATGAACATGCCAAATTGCTGCAAAATGCTACAGAACAGAATGAAATTCTAATCCAAATGTCCATTTGTAACTGTCACAGGAAATGAGGGACAGAAATTATATTTTATTTCATTTTAAAAAACCGCTAACAAAACTAATTGAAGTAATCCGAGTTTTGTTATTTTTCGTATGTAGCATGTAACTTCCAGTAACGGTCACCTAAGATCTCTTTAGTAGACAGACGTTCGTGACGCAGTGTGTGTTAATTATCATATTGAATATATATATTAGTTTGTGAAAGATATGTATATTAAATGATTGGGACAACTGCGCACTTCGAGTCACGTGTTGTTGACAAGAGAAGTGGCCAGTGCGCAATTAGAATTCGCTACAGAAAAGCGTGCATCGCAATTACCACTATATTATCCAAGGCAAAAATCATGTCACGGGACATAGCTTCTGGAAGTTTTGGAAACCTTCAGTGAAGGCTATATAAGAGGCGAAATGAAGACTTTACTCTCAATGTTGAAAACGTCGATTCGTCTGAAGCCAGTCTAACTTCACGTATGAATTATCTCATGTACAGAGATTTCATAAAGGAAAGCTGCAAAGATCTCTTTCCTTCCGTTTTCCATCCGTCTGATGCCATATATTGAGTAACGAGGCAAAATTACTCAGTATAATTGTTGGCAAAGTGGAAAGTTCACTGTCCAAAGAAAACCCAATGCACGCGACGCTGGTTGTATGCAGTTAACGACACGAGGGACCAACTTGTTCTTCCCCCTGTCTGAGTTCGTTTTGGCAGTCTATCCCGCAAATTGAGGGGCTAGCGCCGGAGATACATATCCGGATTTCTACACTCAATGTAATGCGACGACACATCCCACTGGACGACTCCACCCGATAATGCTAAACGTCGTTGGGGTGTCCGTATCCACGACAACCAGAAACAGCGACAATTATCGAGACTGACAACAGTCAGTTAAATTTCAGATTTCTCCCCAGTGATAATCTGAAAGTGGTGCCTAGATCCTGCAGAATCTTCACCTGTAATGCACGCCTCAATTGCGTGTGATCTTCACTTTGAAGTGCCGCTTATAAGTGACGTGTGAGCTTACGTCATCTCCTTGGAACTCTGACATTAATAGTGAGTAAAAATTCGCACGGCTAACGCGCACATACTTAAGTCTAGGACTCAAAGAAAATGAACACTATTATATCGTTTGCAAAATAAGAACTTTAATGTTAAAATTAATGCTTATTCTATATGTAAACTATTGTTAAAGCGGCCACATTTGCCGCATAAGAATTGTGTAATTAATCTTTATTTTATATTTTGAATTTCATCATTTTCATCTCCCCTTATTTCCCACAGAGTGCATGACATTGGAAAGTTGAATGAATGATTAATCACTGTGCGAAAGAGTAGTGCCCCTTTTAAATCGGGAAATAAATAACCTGATTTAAACATCTTTCAACTCTCTTGTTATTCATAGTTTTTGAGAGGGACGAAAGAATTTGTACTATTGTTTTGCACCGTTCGTCTGTTCGTCCATTTATTCACATTTATGATACACACTCACAACACACACCGCCAATAAAACGTTCCTTGGCATGACATTAATAAATCGGGCCCCACCCAAACATCAATGGAGTATGTCATGTGTGTCTATGTAACAACTTGACGCGACGTAGTACTGGCATACGTCACCGGGCTTTTCTTGGAGGTGCACCGGAGCAGGCCAAAATTAGACTTCACCCCTTGCATCTCTAACTTCAGCTCGAGGTCGGCTTGTAACGAGCCTCCCGTTTTGTGACATCTGGTGACCCTGACGTGATCTGACAAGGTAAATTGTGTTGTTGTAAGAAAGTATCATCTCTTTCCTGCTTTTCTATCTCATCGCCATTATGCATTGTTTATTGCATGTTAGGGCTTTGCTATTGAGACTTAGGTGAACTGGATTTTGATAAGACTTATTATTGTGTTGAAATAAGTTTTATAATCTTTACGCTATTATCGTTAACGCGTACCGACTCGTGTTTAGACGTACTTAGATCGATATTTTGTACGCTACATTAGCAACTGTTATTTTGCTAACTTTGCAAATTTGCGATTAGGATTTCTTTTATTCGTGTTTGTCATAATCCTAATCACGTGGTGGCTGGTGTTCATACACACACCATTGCACCACTTGTGACCGACAGAGGTCAAAATCCCGCGAATATTCTAAGTCACTTTATCCATACTCGTGATAACTAGCAATTTTAAAAATGGCCGAGCTAGTAAACATAAAGAAAGAACTCATGGCTATGGGAAGAGAATTCGGGTACGAGAAAGCCGACCTAAAGAAATACGTGGATGAGGAGATAACTAAATGGTATGTTGCGAAAGAAAATGAGGCGAAAGAGGTGAGAGAGCTAGAAGATAAGAGACAGTTAGCTAAACAGCTAGAGATGCAAACTCTGAGAGAACTAGAGGATAAGAAAAATAAGCTAGAGGAAAAAAGATCGAAAGAGGCGAGAGAGTTGGAGGAGAAAAGAGCGAAAGAGGCTAGAGAACTAGAGGATAAGAAAAATAAGCTAGAGGAAAAAAGATCGAAAGAGGCGAGAGAGTTAGAAGAGAAAAGGGCGAAAGAGGCTAGAGAATTAGAGGATAAGAAAAATAAGCTAGAGGAAAAAAGAGCTAAAGAGGCAAGAGAAATAGAGTTATTAAAGATTCAGTCTGCTAGGGATTTAGAAGATAAAAGGCAGGAAGCAGAAGAGAAAAAGCTTAGATTAAAAGCTAAAGCACATCAGGAACAGCTTGAATTAGCTAAGCAAGAGTTAACAGCTAGAGAGAAGTTGTTAGAGGGGACTGCTAAGCAACAGGCCGAATTAAATAAACCCCGGACACGGCTAGCTTTCTTCAACCATGAAGTCGAGACGATTGACGAGTTTTTGACACGCTTTGACAGCTTCATTGCCAACTTTAATTACACTGACATTGAAAAGAAACAACAACTCGGTCAAATACTTCAAGGTGAAAGCTCGCGCGCATTTACTGATCTAACGCGCGATCCCGCTATTACTTATGCAGATCTCAAAACGGGTTTGATGCGTACTTTTCAATGTACAGCAGAAGGCTTTCGAAAAATGTTTAGGAGAGCCATACCTAAAGCAAATGACACCATGCAAGCCTTCGGTACCAGGTTACGCCATTATCTTGATAGATGGATTGATTTGACAGACATCCAGAAGACATATGAGGGCCTATTTGATTTGATATTAAGAGATCAATTTCTCCATATTGCTCCGCCTGCAATGACGACATATTTGCAGCGAAATCCCCCGACTAACTTCTGTGATATGTTGAAGTTAGCAGACACGTACAATGATTACCCTGATCCGGTAATTACGAGGAGTGCACCACGCCCTCCTCTTACAAATCGGCAGAAGTATACACCGAAATTGAACCGACCGATGACGAAATCGGAAAAACCCGAACCGGTACAACGGACATACACTAAGTCACAAGACGTACGACGTCACACACGTGACTCCCCACCTATGACATGTTACACTTGCAAAGGGAAGGGGCATAGTTCTCAGAACTGTCCCAGTCCACGTGATGTAAAGGTATGCACTGAAACAGGTGCAACTCTAAAGACCCAACAGGCTACAGTAAACGGAAAAAGAGTCAAAATACTGGTCGATACAGGCGCGTCCATAAGCTGCATAAATGCTAAACTTGTACGCCCTGAACAGTATCTAAGAGGTAGTGTCCGCATTCGATGTGTTATGGGACACCTTAGTACATGTCCAAGAGCCACTGTACATGTTACGTCATCCGTATTTTCCGGTACAGTCACCGCCGCAGTGATAAGAGACATGCAGTTCGGATTCATACTATCGCCCGGGCAGTGTGACACACACACTGATGGCATCTATCCTGTTCTCCCCGTAACCACTAGAGCACAACGGGAACGTAGTAAACAAGGACCCCCAGCTCTAAAGATAGTCGAGAATACATTCCCGCAGTTGACCCCAAGTCAACTCAGTCACCTGCAGCAGGAGGACAAAAGCTTGTCCTCAATGCTAAAGCTGGCACGGAAAAACACTATTACGTCCAGCAAGTACGCGACGATTACGTATTTCCTGAAGGACGGACTAGCGTTTCGGCGCACCGACTATAAGGAAAATGATACTAGAAGCACCACGTGTTTATTTACCCCTACACCACTCAGACCGCTGATTCTAAGCTTTGCACACGACTCAATCATGTCTGGACATCAGGGCGCGCGGCGCACTGAGCAGCGGGTTCGCGAGGACTTCTTTTGGCCAGGCCTGAGTCGGGATGTTCGCTCGTACGTTCGTACATGTACGCAGTGTCAACAACATATTGACCGAGGGCGTGTCAGTCGAGTTCCCCTCGAGATAGTACCAACAGTAGAGGAACCATTCCTAAAAGTCGCAGTAGACATTATTGGCCCAATCATTCCCGCGGCCGAAGGAGGATATCGCTATATCCTAACAATCGTGGATTTTGCAACACGATATCCAGAAGCAGTCGCATTAAAGGGCATCACAGCAATCGAAGTCGCAGACGCTTTAATAGACGTATTTTCTCGCACGGGCGTTCCCCGAGAAATATTGAGTGACCAGGGCACTCAATTCACCTCAGCAATGATGGCTGAAACAATGCGTCTACTAGCGTGTAAACAGTTGTTCTCATCACCATATCACGCTCAGTCTAATGGTGCCGTTGAACGTTTCAACGGTACAATAAAGAAAATGTTAATTAAAATGGCCTCGGAACAACCCGACCAGTGGCCACGTTTTCTAGCACCATTACTCTTCGCGTATCGCGAACTCCCACAAGAGAGTACGGGCTACTCACCATTCCAACTACTATACGGCAGGCAACCTCGGGGTCCCCTTAAGCTAATAAAAGAAACATGGGTCAAGGGAGACACTGTGACTGATGGTAAAGATGTTCACACATACGTAGCCGAACTACGTCAACGTCTGACCGAGACATGTCACTTAGCACAGGAAAACATTCGCGAAAAACAACCCCGATACAAGCGAAATTTTGACCGTACGGCTGTGGAACGTGACCTCGAACCAGGTCAGCTCGTGTTACTCTTGCGGCCCACACATAACAACCGCATGCAAATGCACTGGCGTGGACCCTACCGTGTTATTAAGCGTGTGAAGCAGAACGATTATAGCATACAGATAGGAAATAAGCAGAAAATCTATCACATAAATATGCTCAAGCGTTACTACGAACGCAACGACGAACAGATACAAAACGTGAATGTCGCACTGATACAATTGGAAGACTCCAATTTCAGAACAGACATGATGTCCGCCGAAACCACGCCTAACCCTGCAGTTACAGTCGATCAAGTCGAGATTGACTCGAACTTAACTGTCGAACAGCGCGACGCAATGTCAAAACTCTTACACAGACACGCGCGCATATTCACCGACCAACCGGGCCACTCAGATTTGGTTGAACACCGCATAAAACTTTTAAGTGACAAACCGATACGCTTAAAACAGTACCCACAGAAATATGAGAGCACAAAGTACATAGCAGAACAGGTGCGTGAAATGCAAAAACAGGGCGTGATTGAACAGTCAATCTCCCCATATTCATCACCGGTCGTCTTAGTTAAAAAGAAAGACGGTACGCTTCGTTTTTGTGTGGACTACAGACAGTTAAATGAGATAACTGAATTCGATGCGGAACCTATCCCAAATCAGGACGAATTATTCGCAAAACTAACCAAGGCACATTACTTCTCGAAGTTTGACATGTGCAAAGGGTACTGGCAACTGTCAGTTGCTATTGACGACAGACCAAAAACAGCATTTCCAACCCCGCTAGGCTTATTTCAGTTTTGCCGACTACCGTTCGGACTAGCGAACGCACCCGCAACATTTGCGCGCTTCATGCGAAAGTTACCGTTAGAGAGCGTTAACGCATTGAATTTCTTTGATGACATACTGGTAGCAACAGGAACATGGGACCAACATTTATCCTCAGTGAGTGGTCTACTTGACATTCTCGAGCGCAATAAATTGACCGTGAAACCCTCCAAAGTACGCGCGGGCTTTCGAGAGATTGAGTTTCTTGGCCATATCATAAGTGACGGACATATAGGCCCAAATCTAGACTTAACTGCAGCCATTCGTGACATGACCTTACCGACTACAAAGAAACAGGTCAGGGCAGTTTTGGGGCTAGTGGGGTACTACCGAAAATTTGTCCCAAACTTCAGTACGCTTCTTAAACCACTGACGGACTTAACTGGGAATAAACAACCTACGAAAATACGATGGACGGCCGAGTGTAGCACCGCCCTCGAAAAGGTGAAGGACATCTTGACCAGTAAACCCGTCCTACAGTTACCAGACTTTGACAAAAGATTTATTGTCAGGACCGACGCATCAGACGAAGGCCTCGGTGCCATACTTCTCCAAGAGACAGATGACGAATACCTACCGGTAGCATACGCGTCTAAGAAACTGTTAGATCGTGAGACACGGTATGCTACGATTGAAAAAGAGTGCTTAGCAATCGTATGGGCACTCAAGAAATTTAGTGCTTATCTGTACTCTAAACCATTCATCCTGCAGTGCGATCATAAGCCGCTGACATATCTGCGCACTAGCATGTACGATAACGCTAGGCTAACTAGATGGACACTCCTGCTACAGGAGTATAGCTTCGTTGTCGAACACATCGCGGGCCGAGAAAATTCGGGTGCCGATGCATTATCCCGGCATGCCATAACCGCGATATAAACAAGAGAGAGGATAGTCTCTCCACAGATGCGCATAAAATTCCTGTGGGGACTATCGTGTGAAATAAAATTTTTTTGTTCCTATTTGATTTCCACTCTGTGAGCTCCAATCAATTTTAAGAAGGGGGTTGTCACAGGAAATGAGGGACAGAAATTATATTTTATTTCATTTTAAAAAACCGCTAACAAAACTAATTGAAGTAATCCGAGTTTTGTTATTTTTCGTATGTAGCATGTAACTTCCAGTAACGGTCACCTAAGATCTCTTTAGTAGACAGACGTTCGTGACGCAGTGTGTGTTAATTATCATATTGAATATATATATTAGTTTGTGAAAGATATGTATATTAAATGATTGGGACAACTGCGCACTTCGAGTCACGTGTTGTTGACAAGAGAAGTGGCCAGTGCGCAATTAGAATTCGCTACAGAAAAGCGTGCATCGCAATTACCACTATATTATCCAAGGCAAAAATCATGTCACGGGACATAGCTTCTGGAAGTTTTGGAAACCTTCAGTGAAGGCTATATAAGAGGCGAAATGAAGACTTTACTCTCAATGTTGAAAACGTCGATTCGTCTGAAGCCAGTCTAACTTCACGTATGAATTATCTCATGTACAGAGATTTCATAAAGGAAAGCTGCAAAGATCTCTTTCCTTCCGTTTTCCATCCGTCTGATGCCATATATTGAGTAACGAGGCAAAATTACTCAGTATAATTGTTGGCAAAGTGGAAAGTTCACTGTCCAAAGAAAACCCAATGCACGCGACGCTGGTTGTATGCAGTTAACGACACGAGGGACCAACTTGTTCTTCCCCCTGTCTGAGTTCGTTTTGGCAGTCTATCCCGCAAATTGAGGGGCTAGCGCCGGAGATACATATCCGGATTTCTACACTCAATGTAATGCGACGACACATCCCACTGGACGACTCCACCCGATAATGCTAAACGTCGTTGGGGTGTCCGTATCCACGACAACCAGAAACAGCGACAATTATCGAGACTGACAACAGTCAGTTAAATTTCAGATTTCTCCCCAGTGATAATCTGAAAGTGGTGCCTAGATCCTGCAGAATCTTCACCTGTAATGCACGCCTCAATTGCGTGTGATCTTCACTTTGAAGTGCCGCTTATAAGTGACGTGTGAGCTTACGTCATCTCCTTGGAACTCTGACATTAATAGTGAGTAAAAATTCGCACGGCTAACGCGCACATACTTAAGTCTAGGACTCAAAGAAAATGAACACTATTATATCGTTTGCAAAATAAGAACTTTAATGTTAAAATTAATGCTTATTCTATATGTAAACTATTGTTAAAGCGGCCACATTTGCCGCATAAGAATTGTGTAATTAATCTTTATTTTATATTTTGAATTTCATCATTTTCATCTCCCCTTATTTCCCACAGAGTGCATGACATTGGAAAGTTGAATGAATGATTAATCACTGTGCGAAAGAGTAGTGCCCCTTTTAAATCGGGAAATAAATAACCTGATTTAAACATCTTTCAACTCTCTTGTTATTCATAGTTTTTGAGAGGGACGAAAGAATTTGTACTATTGTTTTGCACCGTTCGTCTGTTCGTCCATTTATTCACATTTATGATACACACTCACAACACACACCGCCAATAAAACGTTCCTTGGCATGACATTAATAAATCGGGCCCCACCCAAACATCAATGGAGTATGTCATGTGTGTCTATGTAACAACTTGACGCGACGTAGTACTGGCATACGTCACCGGGCTTTTCTTGGAGGTGCACCGGAGCAGGCCAAAATTAGACTTCACCCCTTGCATCTCTAACTTCAGCTCGAGGTCGGCTTGTAACGAGCCTCCCGTTTTGTGACAGTAACATTCAAACTGGAATAATGTTCAGTTTAATATAAACGAGTGTTATCTGAAATCTTGAAACCCACATACACATAACAATGATCAGATGATCAGGAAAGAAATGAACAAATATGGAAATAAATAAAATATGAACTCAAATATGTATTTCCATTTTCTTTCATTTGTTTTGTGATGACATGAATTTTAAATGATGAATAATAAAAACCAGTGACTATGATTTCATGACTATTTTGTATATTAGCAAGCAAACTTTCCCTCTTCTAACCATATTTTTCAACAATTCCTTTTTCAAAATCTCAGGAATTGTTTATCAGTTAGCAAACAAGCTTCCTTCCAACCACATTTTTTTAACAACAAAGAATTTCAAAAAAGAATCTCAGGCATTGCAAACAACATGCTCACAACACTACCATAAACTCTCTTTTACAATTTTCTGCAGTATTTTAGAGCTAAAATAATTGCATGATGCTAACATACAAGCAGTCATCCATAAGCAGGCCAGAGACAATATCACTTTTTATTATGACAGAAAGGACAAACTTTATAGTTAGTTTTGCACTAGACTCAATTAGGCAGTCAATGCAAGCAAAACTTGAGTTATGCAAATCAACTTAATGCAAGATATACACCTGGAACTTTCAGTATTATGCACATAAAACACTCAGGTTACTTTAAGATGCTTCCTGTGAATCTGTGGTAACCAAAACTATGTTGACACTTACTGGTATACTAAGCAGTGAGTCTGTACTAGTGTCATTCACATTCACACTTTGATCACAATTGTGCCTCTCAGCAAGTAGCCACCACTCAAGCAAACTGTGCCTTATTGTGGCAATTGATAGGTACCTATTGAAAATTTCATTATAAAGCCAGTTGTATTTTAATAACTAACTTTTATAAAATTAACTAACTTATTATAATAATATTAAAAGTACCTGTTTTATTATAATGCAGTAACTGCCTGTATTATTATAATGTAATAACCTGTATTTGACTTAGTGTTGAGTAACATTCAGCCATAAATAAATTTATTTCTATCGTTCACCATAAGTAGTGGAATTTTTTCTCCCCTGTAGAATTTACCTTTTTCTGAGAAGTTTATGAGGTCAAACTAGGAAATACAGATTATGTAGTGCTGTTTTGATGTGCAACTATAACTCCTATGAACATGATACCCACATAGCAAAGCAGAAAAAATGTAAAAGGCATTAAACACACTCATTTTCGTAAACTGCTAACATTGAGTTTTAAAAATCTACTAAGGTACAATCAGAATGGAAAGAAATTAGAAACCTTTAGAAAGAAATTGCAAGTAAATAACTATTGTTATGAGTCAAATAGCTTTTTCTGAATACTTAAGATTACCACATGCACACACAGGATAATATGTTCCTTTCAAGCCAAGGCCCCAAGATCCATGTAAGCTCCCAGGTCCAAATGTATGTTCTAGCAAACATGTTTTATCCATGCTTTCCCTAGCTTGAACAGAGATATCAGAGTGAATGTGGTACTTGACTGATCTTCCCAAAGATCCTGGGAATCAATACATCTTGAGGAATGACATGCAAATCACTCGAATGACAAAGTGTTGACTGCACATGCAATCTGGTCCAGGAAAGATGGCACAAGTACCAGTAATGAGCAAAACTCTCGATGTGATCTATCCCAAAGGAGACAATGACAGACGAAGTATGTCTGTCCTGATGAAGGTGTGTCCTGAAGGTCTGTTCTGTCAGAGTATCTGTGTACATTGCGCCTAGTACACTATGTAATATCAAGCTTAGTGCATCAGCACTGACATCGTACATCACAACAAACATGTAAAGAATCACATAATAACATAAATATTTTTCATATTATTAATACAACAAGCTCATAAATTATATTACGTCAAAAAGAACCCAGACACAAGGATACAGTGCATTTTCTTTGAACCCTGCCAACAAAGAAATGTCCTTGACAATATCTTTTGTTATGGTTGTGATATTAAAAATAATTTGTCAGACCAGATCAATGCGCAAACGTCCTGCCTATGACTGGTTGCTGAGTGAAGGGATGTGTATATTCACAAAAGAACCAAGCTCGATTGGCTGTGCCTTATCACAGAGCTTCAGGACTAAAAGTTTGTCTTGAAAAAGTCATGATCCAATGACACATGATCAAATGAAAAGAGCTGTGAATGAGAGGGAAACAAAAAGAGGAAATTAGCAGGCCTGTTTACTGATATAGACTTAATGAAAAAAAATACCACTAGTTATAATAAACAAGTCTGAAGCTACCAGTTAAGTAAGTTTTCTAACTGAATCAGCGATGGTAGGTACTTGAGGTAAAACATCTGGTACCTATGCAGATGACTGATGCAGTTAAAATGTCTTGCTGCACACCAGAATGGTTGAGTGTTTAAGGCAATCTCTGGTCAAAGAACTGGAAATGACAACACAATAATTTGTCTGAGTGACATGTCTTCCATCTCATCAGAAGACAGTCTGGATAATTGCATAAGATGAAGTGAGACAGCAAGGAACCCAAGAGAGGGAGAGGATGTTAATCAAATTCAGAAAGCAATATGACAATCAAACAAAAGGTAAAGTGCTTCCAGACTGGTCAAGTTCTACAATACATGAATCTGACTGGAACCTCACTTCATGCAGTGACATTTCCCTACCTAGCTTTACGATTTAATGGCCCCTACATTTTTTCCTGAACCAAATGATGCTGGCATTTTTTTGTTGGGGTTAAGAAGAAGGATAAAGTCCCCCCCACCTCCAGTACTGTTTCATATGGTTAAAGGTCAATAACTGCTGTCACTGTCACCTCTCTTGGTGGAAACTCTTTTAACCAATTTTTCCCTCAACTGTGGAAGTCTTAAATGCATATGGATAGGCACCTACCCCCAGGAAAGAAAAGACCCGTTTTTCTAGAGTCACACCTTCTACAGTACCAATCTACCTGCAAGGCACATCGATTCCAGACTTATGGTACTGGATGCTGATATCTGGGTCATTTATTTGCACATGAACCATGCACAACATTGAAGAGCATATTAGCATGCAGCATGCACCTACACATATTTTTTATCAAACAAGTGTAGGCAGTACCACAAAGTTGCCACCTCCTACCCCAAGAAAAGTAATCCTTTCAGTTTGAGGAAGACTGCTCACTCGCATACTTACATAAAGATAGCAAGAAGTGTACATTAAGGTCAGATTGAACTCAATATATTATTAGAGTAGGTGCCTGTTGTTTCTGTTTACACAGAGATGAGCATCTAATTGTCAGCCATATGGCCTTTTTATTAAAATGCTTACTGTTGCTAGACACAAGCGAACGTGTGAGATATTTTCTCCCCAAAGTATTCTGATCAACTCTGAAAAATGCAAGACCTTTCATTCTTATAGCCAGCATGTGCCACACAAGAAGAGTAGTGGTCAAATTATTCTTTCTTATGATCACAATCAAAGAAAAAAGGTAGTCAGCCATGACACAATGAGATCGACAAAGAAGGCAAACTGCAATGGGTGAAAGATAAGAAACAATGTCTTTACCACAACATGGAGACAGAAAAAAGAAATCAAGAATAAATAGATCCAACAACAACATAAGGTAAGAAAAAATGAATTTACCACAACATGAAGACAGAAAATAAAGGCAAGGGTAAACAGAGCCAACAGCAACAAAAGTCATGAGGAAAATGTATTTATCACAACCCAGAGACAGAAAAAAGGTAAGGATAAATGGAGCCAACAGCAAAAAAAAAAAAGGTAAAAAAAAAATGCATTTACCACAATATGGAGACAGGGAAAAAAGGAAAGGATAAACAGAGCCACAAAGGGTAAGAAAAAATGCATTTACCCCACAACCTGGAGACAGAAAAAAAAGATAAAGGTAAACAGAGCCAATAGCAACAATTAGAAAGAAAACATGGAAGATGACAGCCTCCAGGAAATGTGTAAATTCCAGGATTACAGCACATCATAAATATACCAAAGTAAACAAGGATTACTCTTAACAAGGGACGTACACCCAGTGAATGCTTTAATCTTTACCTCCATTGGGAGCTTACCTGGGCTCTAACTTGCACGTCTGTGGAAATTTATTATACTCCAACAGCATGCACATATGCTTGTGCAACAGAGCAAAAGAAAGCTTAAAGGTGCACTAATACAGGTTAATTCATTTGAGAATACATTCAGCTAATCCACTTACTAAACAATTTATATTCAAGATTTCATCAAACTCAAATAAAAACCTGCATGGATAATGTGATGGAATAATGTATACCATAATCCGCATCAGTCACTTTAGTAATATCAATATTCAAGATGAAGATCAGAGTCACTATGGTCTCAGAACAGTTTACTGAATATATTGGCATGGAGGCTGAACAACTATGGCACATTCAATAGACAGACTGGCTTAGAGATGATTGAAGAAACAAAGGACACAATAATCATCAAGCATATTTGCATTTTTCATAACAAGTGCTACATTCACACTTTTATTTCGTAGCCTTAAGGTCCAAGTAAAGAGGTATCTAGGTCAACTAGAAATCAGAAGAAAAAATGAGTTAATCAAAAATTATTTAAATCAATAGTTAGAAGTTCTGATTAATGTATAGCAACATCTATGGTCCATGTCAATAAATTTCTTAATGTATGCTGTTGATCGTGTGTGGGCTATTGAAACAATTTTCTACAACATTTCTGATGTTATTAATATACATAAACCTTTGTGACAGATGTAATGACATTTCTGATGTTAATATACATTTGGTGACATGCAGATTATGGCATCAAAAGGCTTCACAGTAACTCTTTTATTTGGAAAAGTAAATTTTCCTTTTGGTACTTAATTTTGTAATGACAAGGAGCAAAAAATTGTTTAAGGTCCAGTAAATGCTTCCTTTCAGTGTGGTCAAGGGTGGAATCACCACTGATTTCCATGACAAAGAACTAATTCAAAGATGTAATGAGAACTTAATTTAACTTTAATTGCAGCAGATTATTATTACATCATAATAACATCTTTCAACTGTTCACTTTTAGTACTTAAACTTTAGCAAAAACTTTCAAGAACTAAATACTATTGATTTATCTGTTGCTTAATGAATTTCTATTTGACCTAGATCTGGCTTTCTTGTTAAGAGTCTAGAGGACACAAAATATTTACCCGAAAACATCATACAACAGCGTTCAGCAGTAATGCTTATAAATTAAATGCCCTCAGGTCATGCAAATGGTGTGCTGTTAGAATATAATTATTCACTGTAAAATTTGTAGACCTCCTGTTTACATACAGCATATATTCATACCACTGCTCATGTTCAACATAAGCTTCCTTTGCATTTTCAAAAGTCTTTGAATATTAAAGATAGTTTCTTTGTCTTTAGAACTGTAAAAAATGGAGAAAAAAAAGAAAAGAATTCAAATCAGAGATATAAATCATCCACCATATCATAGAAAACAGTTCGTGACAAATTTACAGTTTCGACCACAAGGTCTTGTCTCCTAAGCTCCTCAAGTTTGAGCAAAATTCTGGCATAACTTTCAGGCACAAGGTTTCCTTGCATGCCACGAATGCCTCTACCAAGTACCCCAAACTCCTGAAGTAGGCTGGTCACTGTAGTCAATCGAACCTTTTGCATGGTGGGAATAGCAGCACACGCTGTCGTAATGTCCAGCTGATGCTCGGGCAACAAGACATTTGCTGAGATATCCAAGACCTTAACAATAATAATAAAAGTTTAATAGCATTTTACTTTAAGTTGATGACAAAAATGATAAATAAAAGATGTGCACAAACAAATTAATAAAATGAAATCTTGATCAAATTGTTGGCAAATGTGGCCAAAGTATTTGTATTTCTTTACTCTTAGATATCATCTATGGGTCATACTAATAACTTTTTAATGTGTGTTGTTATTAAACATACATCATTGCCAGGCAGTGTGTTAACTCACTTATTTTCAATGTGTAACCAATGTGCAACAACAATTACCTTGAAAAAAAACATAAAAAGCAATTTGACCTAGTTCCAATATAAGTAAATACAAGGGAGACCACTTAAACTGTGATTCCTTAACTCAATACCAACACATAGGTTCTGAAAATAGTCTAATATTCTTTATCTAGTCAAATAATATTTGCAAATATGAACTTTGTTGAATAAAAATGTTTAGTACATAATGCAAAGTGAAAGCCTTATATTCTTTGCTTAATCAACTATAACTGTAGTCTGTAAGCATTGAATGCTTTAGGCAAAAACATGCTAATATGCACTTTGATATACATGGTGATATTAGGGCTCCAGTGCAGACAAAAGTACAAAGGCACATCAATGCATATAAAAAATTAAATGACATTTAAATGGCTGAAAAACCACTTACAAGATCAAAAGTACATATACTCTTTCCTTTTAATTCACTATATTTCAGTTGGAATAAAGTTATGAACAGGTAAAGTAAAAGTTTAACTAAAAAAGTCGCCCTTCCACCCACTAATCTATCCCAAACAGGCCTCTCAGCAATTGACCTTGAACAACCTCAGGTGAGTGGTACATAGAGTTATACTGATAAAAGGTGAACTATTAAAGACATTGTTTACATAACCTGTATATTCTGTACTACAAAACATAACATCATTTGTGCAAAAGTTGAATGATTAGAGATATTACTTACATAACAGGGTAAATAATTGTGCTAAAAAAAACAGTCATATGAGCAATGGCTGAAAATGATTAGAGGCTGTTTACATACACTGTACTACAAAACATACAATCATCTGAGCAAAGACTGAAGGTTTAGAGACATTGTTTACATAATACAGTATATTCTGTGCTACCAAAAATGTCACCTGGGCAAAGGTTGACGATTAGGGACATTTTGACATTTAACATCGTATACTCTGTGCTACAAAACCTTAACACTTTACTAGCATAGAAATCCATCTGCTTTAAATGGTTACCAACTAGGCTCTACAGATAAGGAATGAATTTCTGTGTCTACAAACTGAAGCTAAAAAGACTGTTTTCAAAGTAAGCAATTTTAAATCATTCAAATATTTTCACTTGACATGACTAATGGGATTAGTAAATGAATAAGTACTTCTATTAATAATGCATGTGCTATATTGCATGAAGGGAATAAATATCAAATAGGCACAATGCACCCAAAACATCAGCTACAAATATGTTCATTTCAATAACAACAACACAATATCCCAAAATACAAACCCAACTCAATGAAAATAGCTAAATATTAAAAATATCTAAATAATATTTAAATTAAAAATGTCTAAATAAAAGTTGTCATCTCAACACTCCAAAATATTTAAACAAAAGCATTTTTTTAAAAACAACCAAAAACAACAAAATAACCATCTTCAGAGAAAGAAACCCCCAATAAATGTCACTTGCCTTCAGCTTCATGAGATGAGAGTTCAGGGTGTGGCAAAGCTGAGGAACTAATGCATCAGGTATATGATTCTGAGCTAAGTTAAGAACAGCCAACTGAGGAAAAAAGCGTAATACTGAAATGAGAGTACTTGGAGGGATGCGAGCTTGGTAGAAAAAGATAACCTGCACACAAAAAATCACAAGAAGGTTTAAGACAAAGAAAAGGAATGAGAAAGGAATGGTAAATTATTTTGTAGTGTAGCTGTGATAGTATGCAATTCTTCAAAGACGAATATCAGAAAAATACTGTATTATTATTATTTATTAATGCAGTATTGTCTGTGATTTTTTGCGATAGTTAGAACAGTGCTATGACTTTCAACAGTCTGGAATTGCTGACCACACCAACACAATCATTAAAAAAAAAAAAAAGGAAAAATAAGTATTCTGTGTTCTGTATTACCCTTCAAATATTCATTAAAATATTTAGAAAAATTCTGTTGCCAGTGTCTATTGTTTTATTTCATGGTGTCTTTGTCAAAAGATTTCCTTGCAGTAAAAATAACATTAAGCCTACACAGTGACAGTGATAATCTTGTGATAACTCCAAGTACTGATGACTGATTTTATTTTATTTCCACTTCCAAAACACACTGATTTTGTGATAACTTAGAATTTATACTAATAAAATATTATAGACATTTTCCTTTTAATTAAAAGGAAATCTTTCTTAATGTTTAATATATTTCAGTTTCTAATAGCAATCTCTGACAACATGCTTTCTAAATGTTCCTTAAAATATTTTAAATTTTCTATAAATGATTCTAAAGCACTGCCTACTGCATTTTACACTGAGATTATTATTTTTATTTTTAAAAATAGGAAAAATTGATTTTGTATCTTCAGAGACAAAATATAATATAACAATATATTTGATTTGTTTTTATAAGTGTTTGAGATTCTCTATTTATAATAAATGTTGAATTTCATATTTGTAGTAAGTGCTGGAGATTTTCTATATTTGTAATAGTAGTGACTCACAATGGAATATTCTCTAAGTCACAACACACACTGTTAAAAATTATCACAATAAAATACTTCCTAGATATATTCAAATTAAAATATTTTTTAAAAATTAGACAAGTAAAAAGAAATTCATTTGAAATTTCTCAAATCTCACTTTAACATCATCTGCAGCTTTTGAAATATTTGTAAGTCTAGCTCCTAGAGATGTGTATACAATTCTTCTTTCAAACCATTAGTGATAGTTTTTATCAAAATGGAACAGAGGCAAACAAGAAAACTGAACAGAGTAATATTAAACAAACTGGCAGTTGTCACCACTTAGATGTGGTCTATCTTCTTGACAATTTTATTACTGTCAATTTTTTCAAACTCAGTTTGGCAGACAAGGCACTTTCTCTAGTCATTAAAGCTATAAAGATAATCCAGCAGGCAAAGGACTTTGTCTAGTCATTAAAGCTATAAAAAAAATTAGGCAGGCAAGGGACTGTGTCTAGTCATTAAAGAGAATCTGGCAAACAAGGGACTTTGTCTAGTTACTAATGCTTTAAAGAGGATCTTTAATGACTAGACAAGGACTGTCTAGACATTAAAGCTATAAAGAAAATCTGGGAGGTAAGGGATTTTGTTTGATTATTAATGCTATAATCAAAATGCAAGGGACATAAAGTTATAATCAGGCAAGAAAGAGGCTTTGTCTACAGCATTAAAACTATTACACAGTATTATGCAGGAAGGGTTCTGTCTAGTTATTAAAGTTATAAAGAGGGACAGGAAAGAACTTTGCAAAGTCATGGAAACTGTAATCAGGCAGACAAGGCTTTGCATGGTCATGAAAACTATAATCAAGCAGACAAATTAAGAGCTTTTTCTGGTCATTAAAACTGTAATCAAGCACAATATTATCAAAGTATGCAAGGGATTTTGGTCATTTAAACAATAAAGAAAATTAGGCACACTAATTAAACATACAAGGACTTTGTCTGGTCATTAAAGCTATAAACAAGCAGGATGGCCTTTTGATCATTAAAGCTATAATCAAGCAGACAAGACGCTTAGTCTTGTCATTAAAGCTATAAAGAAAATTAGGCACACCAATTAAACATACAAGGACTTTGTCTGCTCATTAAAGCTATAAACAGGCAGACAAGAGCCTTTGCCTGGTCTTTAAAACTATAATCAGGCAGGAGGGCCTTTGATCATTAAAGCTATAAACAAGCAGGAGAGCCTTTTGATCATTAAAGCTATAAACAAGCAGGAGGGCCTTTTGATCATTAAAGCTATAAACAAGCAGGAGGGCCTTTTGATCATTAAAGCAATAAACAAGCAGGAGGGCCTTTGATCATTAAAGCAATAAACAAGCAGGAGGGCCTTTGATCATTAAAGTTATAAACAAGCAGGAGGGCCTTTTGATCATTAAAGCTATAAACAAGCAGGAGGGCCTTTTGATCATTAAAGCAATAAACAAGCAGGAGGGCCTTTGATCATTAAAGCAATAAACAAGCAGGAGGGCCTTTGATCATTAAAGCTATAAACAAGCAGGAGGGCCTTTTGATCATTAAAGCAATAAACAAGCAGGAGGGCCTTTGATCATTAAAGCTATAATCAAGCAGACAAGGCGCTTTGTCTGGTCATTAAAGCTATAAAGAGAATTAGCCACACCATTATTATTAAGTATACAAGGGACTTTGTCTGGTCATTAAAGCTATGAAAAGAATCAGCTAAAAACTCAGAAAGCTTTTCTCAGACAGTAAATAAGTAACGGCATCTCTATTTCCAAACAGTAAACATCTGATCTAACTCCAGTCTCATATAGTAAACAGATTTAACTCTATTCTCAGACAACTAATATTTGAGATAACTCAATTTTTAATACTGCAAACAATTAAAATAGATTCTCACACAGCAAACAAATGATTTAGTGCTATTCTCAATGAATATCTGTGATAATTCTCAAAATTTAAACAAATGAGACAGCTGACGTCAAAAAGGAAAAATCTTATTTATCTCTCTTCTCAAAGAGAAAACAAATAAGACAACTCTATTCTTTGATAAACAAACCAACAAAAAAGAATGGAATGCAAAAATGAATGTATTTTTACAAGTGATGACAACAGATATGGACAGCTCCACATTAACATAATCTTTCAAATCTACTCTCAAGGTGAACAACACACCTACATAAATCACACCTTTAAAAAAATTGCAAATGTGACTTATTTGTGACAATTATTCACACAAGAAGCAGATTAGGCTGACATTAAAAAAATCCATAAAATGTACTGCAAGCAATACCTGGCACAGCTTGCTGAAGTTCAGCTCTCTGAGTGTCAATGCGTGCTTGGAGTTTGCTAACGCAAAGAGGTCTGACTCGTTAAGATCACACCCACGCAGACCAAGAAATTGAAGCGGACAAACCAGAGCATTCAGAAGTTCCCCCAGACAGCCAAGAAGGTAGTTAAAACTCAGGTCAAGGCGTGTCAGTTGTGTAAAACTGGAAAAGAGGTCTGTAATACGTGTCCTGGCAGCCATTCGACTTCGTGTTCGACCTTCCTAATGGTAAATATTTGTAAGATCTCATTACTTCATATATCACACATTCAACCAACAGATTCTGCAAGAGTGATTAGCAGCTAAGATGAATTTGAATAAAAGTAGCAGAACATGAAAATCTCTATTAAGAAATATATAAATGTGTGCACATAAGTAATTCCACTAATTTACCTTTTTATTCAAACAATACTGTAAAAATGTCTAAGATTTGTGTTAGTTTAGTTCAGTTCTTGTTCACTTGATTTCATTCAGTTCAGTTATTTTCTTTACTAGCGCATTACCAGTTGATCAACCAGGTCTGCATTTAGTCAATGAATCAATAAAATCTTTTTAAAAAAAGAACTCTAAAATTATGTTTCTTATTCTTTTTTATTGATATGGGCAGCATTCTTATTTAATCATATTCATAGAGCTTACTGAGATGAGTGGCACTCTACTTAATTATGTTCATAGAGTTTACTGATATGGTTTGCTCTTTACTTCACTATTTCACAGAATTTACAGATGTCTGTTTTTTTTAAAACTATGCTCATATGGACAGCACTCTATGTTCATAGAGTTATGGCTATAATTTTTCTGAATGGTAGAAAAATGGTTTGGTAACATTTTAAAGTGACGATTAAAATTATTTAGTAATAATGATTTAAAACTCTTTGTGTGTGTGTGTGTGTGTGTGTGTACCTGGAGGTATATGCTACAATCTTGAATGTCCAATGCTCGTAACTTGGTAAATTTTTTTAACTGTGCTGCCAGAGCAACAAACAGGTTGTCTTCCAATTGCCGCAAAGATAATCCCTGTAAAGTCTGTAAGTAAAGACAAAACAGAAATTGAAGAAATAAAGTAAAATAGACTAGAACTTATGGTTGCTACAAAGATAATCCTTGTAAAGTCTTCAAGCAGAGGAAACTGAAACAGAATAATTACAGTAAAATGGACCAGGGCTTGTGGTTGCTATAAAGATAATTCCTGTAAAGTCTGCAAGCAGAGAAAACTGAAATAGAATAATTACAGTGGACCAGGACTTATGGTCATTTTCAAAAAAAAAAATCCTACTACTCGTCTCATGGAGTGAGGAAATTCTATCATTTAATTTATCATAAATTTTAAGAAATAGTGTATTATGAATTTTTTTTACATAGATACATAATTATGCAGTATGAAAATATTAAAGTTTCAGGAAGGAAACACATATGGTTGAGTGCTATAAAGTTCAAAAGTGTTAACTACTTACTTATATGTGGGTGGAATTTAACAGTATACATGTGAATGGGTGGAAATAAACAATATTACAATACACACAAACAACTCATGTATGTATGTGCTCTTATTAGTACTACTATTAACAAACTATACTTTTATGTGCGGTGACAGCATAACTCATAAAGACTTAGATTTTGTGTGCATACCTATTTCATTTGTGTATTGTGAGTTTGCGTTTTTCGGAGTTACAAACAGCTTTATGTTGCTTTTTTGTGTTCATGATAGAGAGACAATATCAAAGTACAAAGTACAGGTACTCATAAAAAAAAAGTGACAGTCAAGGATATTTGCTAAATGAAGCTGAGAAGAATTGATTTTAAGATTTCTGCAATTGAACTGTGAAAATAAGTAATCTATACAGTTTTCCATTTCTGTGTATCCATCTGTGCAAAATGCTAAAGTATCCTTGACCTTCGAGCATATGGGAGTTTTTTTTTTTTTCCAAATCTGTGTATCCATCTGTATGAAATGCTAAAATGTCCTTGACCTTCAAGCAAGTGGGAATTTTTTTGAGTGAGCTGGTATTTTCACATGGCCAGCTGTATGTTGCATTGTCACATTCATGAAACAGAGTCAACATTGAAGTACTCATCAAAAAATCAACAGTCAAAGCCATTTGCTAAATGATGCTCAAATTTTCACTTGTGACTTATATTTAATGAGCCCCCATCTACCCACAATTACTTCAGCGTAAGGTTTTAGTATATGTGCAAGGTTAATAAATTTAACAATTTATTAAATCAACAATCAAATATAGTATGTATGAATATAATCAAAGAGCACTGACATTTATATCACTCCACAACAATGTCTGATTAAACGTTGACACTTATTCAGTTTATCCTAGCATAGACATCAGCTTCAGACATCTCAAATTAACATATATATACTGGATACATACACCAACATGATCCAGTAGAGTACAGTAGTCAATGCAGTCTGAAGTGGATACAAAATTATAAAATACCAAAAGTATCAAAAGGCATGCTCCTCTCTGCAAAAGTCAAAATAAGGGCATAAGTTTCAGGAATATTTCATATCTAAACTCCTTAACATTCTTAACTTACAAATCCTGCAACAATATTCATTAGCCTGATACACAAGCAGCATAAGAAATATAGCATCAATCAAAATTCACAAGTGTAATGTACAATGTAATCAAGTTAGTAAACAGAAATAATGGTTCAATTACATAAAGCATTCTCCAATTCAAATCATAGATCAATAACAAACATTTACAAAATATTTCTATGTCCATTCTTCCTTTATCAGTCAGTTAACTTACCATGAGCTAACCATTGCCTTTATGACAGGGCTTGAGTTATATCAAAGAGATTAGAGTTTAAAACTTTCTTCAACAACTTTCAGTTTATCCCCTTTGGATGAAGTTGTTATGAACAAGTATGAGACTATTAGTCAGAAAAAACTATTCATGTGCTTGAAACTGGTTTGGATTACATCAGCAAGTTCTAGCATATTCTTTACTGGAGTTGTTATTTAACTCTGGTGCACAGTGCGAAAGCGTCAGAAGTCGAAAGCAACCCCTACATTAAGAAGAAGAAGAACTCTGGTGCTTACAAAAATATCATGCACAGTACCTGAAGGTCATGTCACTTTGACATTTAACAAATTATATAATAATTAAGTTTAGAAATAGGGACAAAAAAACTTACTGCATCACAGAGCACAATAACTTGTTTGCTACAGAAAGCAAATGTGAACAGATGCAAACACAAATGTAGAGTAAATGTAAAGCTAATAGTAAACACAGATATACAGCGAAAAAGTACTCATAGGACTATGTCAAATCATACTGTAGTAACAATGTCTGGTCCGAGAGAGCTAAGCAAATGAATTAAGTAAAAGAGTCAATGGCTAGCATATTTAACAACAGCCTCGAGTTATTGTGAGCTAATGAAAGCCCTACAGTGTCAAACCAAAACACTGGAAAATAATTGAAGAGAAATGACAAACTATTGCATAAGCAAACATGAACACAATTAAGACCAGTGGAGAGACTAGATGATTGATTCAGTGTTGATAATTGCTTTATGGTATTCTTTTAATACATTATATATTGTTAATTGTTGTATTGTGCAGTTAGTTACAATTCTATCATTCTACTGTATTAATTGTTGCAGCTTACTTATTGCATTGGGATGACAAATCAACAGAAACAAACAATGTCATCATATAAGATAAATGTACCATCATTTGATGGTGGATTAAGGTGTAAACCATAAAAAAAATTAGAATTAATTCATGAATATGGGTCACCCCAGTTATCAGTTTTCTAGCTAGTTTATAAATAAATAGAGTCACCTCAGCAATTAGGTTCAACAAAGGCATGTATTCGTCAGTCTAGATATTAATAGAAACATGGGATTTTCTAAGAAAACTTTATTAACTGCCTGTATATTTAAATTCATATGTAAATATGTTAACCTAAAATGAATTCATGCAGTTATTTCCTTACCTCTGTATCATGACCATGGATGATGATAAATGGACTAAATCGATCTGTAGAATCAGAGGGTATAGAAAACACATCTGACCTGAAGAAATAATAGTTTCAAACAAACAACATTTTTCTTTTTAAAATTCTTTCAAAGCAAATGTAAATTCACAAACATACTTTTAAGAAGGACCAAGATATAATGATGAAACAATGAAAATACAATGATAAAACAACAGAACAATGACAAAATAATGATATGACAAAGAAAAAAACAGTGACAGTAGAATGACAGACAAAACAATGATAGAACAATGGCAAAGACAAAGTAATGATAGAAGAATGATAGAACAATGGCAAAGACAAAGTAATGATAGAACAATGACAAAGACAAAGTAATAATAGAACAATGACAAAACAATGATAGAAAAATGACAGACAAAACAATGATAGAACAATGGCAAAGACAAAGTAATGATAGAAGAATGACAGACAAAACAATGATAGAACAATGACAAAGACAAAGTAATGAGAGAAGAATGACAGACAAAACATTGATAGAACAATGACAAAGACAAAGCAATGATAGAACAATGACATAACTATCATGAGCTGATTGAAGTCCATGCAAAATTTTCTTTCTGATACAAAGCTCTGTATCTCTGTCATTACTATACACTCTTCCCTACCCCACCCCTTCCCCAAATCACAATAACCATCAGCCAGCACTTATACAGACAATGACTCAGTTTGGAGCTGGATGCAGGATGTGTCTAGACATTCTGGTGATGTGTGGTAAAACAGAGTTAGTTAAATTTCCAGCTTGATCCAAAAGAGGTATATAATTCACAATTTTGTGCTGGATGCACCAGAAACTGAGCAATAGCCACACTGTCTTCTGTGAAGAAAGGGCAATAACTAGCCCACCCAGTTATCCTTGTATGCATTTCTGGTGCATAGACTTGTCAATTGGGGTGAGTATGAACTGGTTTAACTATATATATTAATACTTGTTTGTTATTATAGTAAGCAGTGATTGTTTAAAGATGTATATGTGTATAAATAGTCTGAGTGCCCCCATACTGAAAACCGTGATGTCTGATAACTGTCCAGACTATTCATTAAAATATTATTACTTTAGGATTAATTATCTTTACACCCCTCTAATTATGTTGTTAGATAACACCTTAGTAATACAATTATTGTGGGACAGAAACTTATATGTCTACTTGGTAATTTAGCATCCCAGTTAGTACTATCCTATTTGAAGGTAAGCAACTTAAACTCTCTGTGTGGAGTTATTTAGACTTTATATTTAATAAGGGTGACTGACTCTTGCAGATCGGCACTCTTGACTCTATAACGCTGTGACAAGAAGTGCACTCAAGATCAGGATGATCAAGACCCCTGAAAACTTGGCAACCTAATTGCCACCATTCTTGCAAACTTGTTACTACTACCAGTCAGCCAACAGAAGATTGCAGTAACTTTAGTGCCAGTCACTCAAACCATTAGTCGCTGTCACAAACTTTTAGATAAGTTAGGCCTAAGCCAACTATCAAGGACAATCACATAGCAGATAGCTTTTACCCTTATGACTGAATTATATAATTTCCTACAATAGGCAACCTTTTATTTAGCTCTTCCCAATTATTATTATTACTACTACACATTAAATTTATATCCTTAAATCTTACTTGTCTGTCCTAGTTAATTTGTGTAGTATTGTATGAATGTCAGAGTAAGGGGACATAACTCTTTGGGGGCTCGTTTAATTAGCCATTCTTGTCTTTCCTTCTATTTCTACTATGTTCAGCAACTCTGACAATTGACAGTATTTTAAGTGTGAGTGGGACTGTGCATGATGCTGAATAGTTTGGGTGCTCCAAATCATAAGTAGACTGACTTAGGCAAATGACCCACACACCATGTCACAATAACTCAACAAAGTGCAGATCGAAGGATTAATAATACTTTCCAGAGCCATATTTAATAAAACATATATTTACAAAACTGTTGATATTTTCAAAAACTGTTGGAAGCGGATCAAGGTGGTTCAAAAATAGATACAAGATAACTAAACATGATTAATAATCTGCAAAGCTTCATACAAAATGCTAATAATTCTAAAGTGTAACTGAAAAAAAACACAACTCAACAAGTGATCTAGAAGAAATACATCTTTTAAAATAGCAAGAACACTAACAAAAGTCAAATTTATCAGCAAGTAAGCTGATGGTGTGACTCACCTGATCTGAATGTTGGACACTTGTACTTGTACAGGTGTAATAGATCGCAAGCAGTTGCTAACAAGATAATCCAGGTAAAAGTTATCACCCGGCGAGAAGTTAAGAGTGTCGATTTTTACTAGCAGTCTCTGACCTGACAGAACACAACAAGGGTAACAAATTAATAAAATAAATTCTTGAAAACAAATGACTAAAATGATGACTATTAAAATCTGTGATTCCATTCTGAAGCATCTCAGGAAAAATATTTGATCAAACTGCACAATGACAAGACGCAAACTGTAGTTCTACACTAATTCTTTATCAGTTTATGCCCTATAAAGACTTTTATTTAAAACTAAAAATGCATATATTTTTATTTTTAAAAATAAAGATGATCACTGCAAAATTTGCAGCATACAGGCTAAAATGGTAGATCTATATTAAATGATGCTCTTTGTGAGACAGAGTGAATGACCCGACTGATGTTTTTACTGCTGATGCTGTAGATTTCTCATTTGAATGTTTAAAGTCTAACTACCAAAGTGCCACTTTAAGAAAAGTAGCTATGACAATGATAACACATCATCAGTCAATTCTTGTGGAATCAAAGGTTAAAAAAAACTATCATATGCACTCGTCTTTTTGATAATAAAGAGCAAATTTCAGTTAGGAGCAAATTTGTTTAAGATGTTAAAGAGTGGTTTATCTTCACTGAGGATGTGAACACTTCAACCAAATTCTAAACTTATGAGTTTGATAAATAGTACTATTGATAAATGTTGACACACCATATGTTGTGCTTCCATAAATACAATGGCAAAACAAACACATTTTTGAAATTTGTAATTCTTTCATTATTATTCATCAAATGTTTAAGCTCTACCAACATAGAACAAAGCCTAAACTATATCAATATGATGTTTATGCCAAATATACATATTTTACATCTATAAATATTTCTGCTCCTTAGGAACTAAACATAAATAAAAATTACTTTTGAACAATTGAAGATTTCTAATCCAAAGCATCTTGCTGATTATTGTAATTTGTGTGACACCACTGGACACCCTTTACTCAGTATGATTATTATTTATTAATTAACAACATATAACTAATTACAAGTGATTGAGAATCTTAATTTATAGCTATTAATAATTCTTCCACAAGACTAACACATCTCTCAGTTGGTGGATTATAAAACTCTATTCTTTACACAATAATACGACAGAGATGTTTTAGTGTTGCATAATGTTTCTGCAGGTGGAAACATCTTACTAAAGAGTTACCTTTCCTCAGTTTACATCAACATTTTCTCTCAATCAGTCAATGGTAATCTAGCCTAAAGCTTGATTCTTTCAAGTTTATGATCAGAGTTACCTTTCCTCAGTTTACATCAACATTTTCTCTCAATGGTAATCTAGCCTAAAGCTTGATTCTTTCAAGTTTATGAACAGAGTTACCTTTCTTCAATTTACATCAAGATATTTCCTCTGATCTTTTCTCTTTAGATTTTATTTGGATAAAAAAATAACATCAAATGAGCATTAATGTATCTCAAGCAAGCAATCTATGACCTTAGGGTACTGTTTGACTTTGCTTGTGAAAATGACTCACCTCGAGGAATGTTAATGTGAATATCAGTGTAGCGTGCCATAATTGTGTCCAATGTATCTTTCAACATTGCAGGAAGATTCTCAGATAAAAATCCATCTTTGTCGAGACCTGATTAAAAAAACAAAACACCTTTCATTATTGAAAGCAATAGCTCTAGGGTTCCTAAATTCACTACCTTGTTTAAGATCTGTTCTATTATTATAGAAAGGCTCAAGTATCTGCTACACAAACTACTGGCATCAATTTTTAAGAATAAAAATTACCACATAGGGGTAGCTTTAAAAAAAAAAAACCAGAAAAAACGGCAAGATCCAAAATATCTCCACATGAAGATTACCCCTATCATTTCTATGTTAGCAATTGGCAGCTTGTTGTTCTTGTTCTTCTTCTAAAGCAGGATCACTGTGGGATCACGTTAAACACATGATAGCCTGGTCATCAAGTTAAATTTTAAACATTATATCTAAATTTGTGATAACATTATTATCACATTAAACTTGTGACAGCATTAGCATCAAGTTAAACTTGCGATAAGCCTAGCTTCATGTTAAACTTATGACTTGTTCATCATCACGTTGAACTTCTAACTTAAACAAGATTTCATAACAGCATCAAAACTGAATAAAAGTGGCAAATTTTTAATCAACTGTAATATGTACACAGTTAATCAAAAATAAATAAATACAAATTATTTTTAAGTTTTGCAAATAAACTATGAAGTTATACCACACTCTAAACATTTTAAAAATAATTATTCAAGATGTATTCAAAAAATTATCACTCTTAAAAGTGTTTAAAATAAAATAAACAAATTCAAAATTAATTAAATTTAGCTTTAACTAATTACTGATGAAGATAAATAAATAGTGCACAAAGTTTGCTCCCTTACTATACTTTGGTAAAAATGTAAATAACCCAAAGAAATACATGGGCAAATTTTCCTTAACAGTCAATGGAATGAATCAACTAAAACTAAAGGTACTGACCTAAATTTCTACTGTTAAGACAGTATTTTGCAAAAGTATACAATATATTCATTCCTATCAGAAAATCAAAATATTCTGCAACTTAAATGAATACTCCATGATAGTGAAACTATATTCGGACTCTAAGCTGATGTTAAAAATACTTCACTCCAATATCTGTTCTTTATAAATGTGAAAGCAAAACTAGAGGAGTAAAAAAAAAAACCACAGGGAGAGAGAATCAGGCAATTACAGGAACAAAAAGCTACAGTAAACACCAGAATGTAAAAAAAGACATCGACATTAAGCTACAGTAAACACCAGAATGTAAAAAGACATCGACATTTTGTGTATGGATTCACAACAATCATCCCACTATTAAAATGTTTCCATTATAAGAATGGCCAATTACAAATTGAAAGTGAAAGCGATCAGGAGTAAAAGACCAAGAAATTGACAGTATTAGCAGCTAAGAATGACATGGTGGCCGACGTGAAAGTTTCCTTGATAAGTGACAGACTGTTCTCCCCACCCCACTTATTCTTTGAGGCCAATGAGGATGGTGTTTACAGACTGAGGTGGTGTTTACAGACTGAGGGTGATGTTTACAGACTGGGGGTGATGTTTACATATTGGAGGTGATGTTTATAGACTGCATTGCTTGTTTAATAAATGAAAACAGTAAATGAATTATTGCAATAATTATTGAATTATAGAATTATTATAATATTGCTACGGGAATTGCTATAGCAAATCAGAGAATTTAACTTTCAAAGCTCTGAATACTGACTGCTTCATCCTAAATGATGTGCTACAGCAGGCACCAAAGATGGTTAAGAATAAGGAACAGAAAAACTTGCAGCTTTATTCATAAAAATAATAAAATGAGATGAAACTGATTCTCAGTACCACTACTTGAAAAAATAGTAGCTCATCATTATCCAGAAAAGGGATCCAGTAAAAGTGAAATCTTCCCAACAAGAAAACAGTTGTTAGAAGCTGAATGACAGCAGAAGGAACCGACTGCCACTGGTGTTATGTCTGTCCATAAATTTTTGCTCCAGTTCATGCACCATTTTGTCATGGGAGAGGAAGGGTTACAAAGCTGGTATGGGAGGTGAGGGAGCAGCTTCACCAACCTCAACCCAAATGCCTGGTTGTTCTGCTAACAATCGAAGTGGTCTAGAAAATTCTGGAAGATCCTAGCCCATTGGAGGGATTTTCTATTTATTACAGTCCCTAATCCTTGCACTACGACATCAGCAGACTTTGAATCTTCAGTGTGCGCAGTTTTAAGTTCCTTGATTCAGATTTATGATACACAAAGACTTTTCCTTATGATTATGAAGTGATGTTCCTTGGGAATGCAATATCTAATTGGATTAAAAAAATGTCCTGCAAACCCAACAAACTGACAATATTACCATCAATGAGGAAATTTGATCACAGATAATAGCAACTCAATCACAAATTAATGTCAATAAAGAGCAAATTAAATTATAAATAAAATCAACAGTGAAAACATCCAGTCACAAATAACATCATCAGTGAAGAAATTTAATTTAATCATCCATAACACCATCAGTGAAGATATTCAATCATCCATAACACCATCAGTGAAGATATTCAATCATCCATAACACCATCAGTGAAGATATTCAATCATCCATAACACCATCAGTGAAGATATTCAATCATCCATAACACCATCAGTGAAGATATTCAATCAGACATGAACAAACAGTGAGGACATTCAAACATCAACAATGAGAACATTCATTCAATCATAACACCAACAGTGAGAACAATCAATCAAATACAACATCAACAGTGAGGACATTAACATAATATCTATCATGACAACATTCAATTACATATAATATCAATGTGAGAACATTCAATCACATATAAACATCACTCTTAAGAACATTCAATAACAAATAAAATCACTCATATTCTCATAACAACATTCAATCACATATAAACATCACTCTTAAGAACATTTAATAACAAATAACATCACTCATAAGAACATTCAATCACATATAACATCACTTGCAAGAATATTCAATCGCATATATTATCACTGGTGAGAACTTTCAATCTAAAATATAGTGGAACTGCATCATATCTACATTTAAATTATGCAAATTCAATTAAATGCTCTTGACAATAAAATAAAAGAGAGAGAGTGCAAAATTATAAATAGAAGTGAATGAGTGTATCCCTGGGGTAAGCATAAGATGGGGGACATGAATCTGCTGCTCCCTCATTCAGTCTCAGTTCCCATGTGCCTGTCATAGTGTGAGCATCTTGCAGCACTGAGCAAGATTCTAGTAGTTCCAAGAGTAATTTTCACTATTTGTCATTTTTATCTTTAATATTCTGACTTTAGAGCCTAACCTCAATATTTAGATGTGACTCTATTGTATGGTCATTCAATCATAAATGTATCATCAGTTAAGGCAGGACATTCTTCACATACACACCATCATCTGAAAAGGACATTCAATCATGCATAATATAATCGGTTTTTATGTGTTTTCCTATCCTAACAAGGCCTGAATGGGCGATAAAAACATCCTCAAAGATCTACATTCAAATTGAAGACCAAAGAGAAATGATGGCTAAATTCCAGAAGCGAACACAACTCACTGCAATAAAACCTCTGAGACAGGAGCAAGCAAACAGAAAAAACTTTTAAGCCAAAGGATGCATCTGGAGAAAGGATAGGTGTAAGGCAGAAAATGTCTGTAGTATTTTTGGAAGCAGCTTTGCGATTTATCTGGTGTTTAATGTTAAGTAGGACACCAAAGGTAATGACTGGCTTGGGCTTGCAAAGAATTAAGAAGAGCTTCTACTGGCATAGGGATCCCCAAAAATATTTTAAAAAGAACTTATTTTACAATTTAAAAAATAAATTTGAACACATGAGCACTCCTATTAGTAAGAGCATTTGTTAGCAAGAAGGCTGCTTTATTTTTAAGTACACACGATCATGTAAGTACAAAAGTACACAGTTACAAATGCTCTAATTCATTATTTGTCACACACCTGCAGTCTTTGTTATTATTCGTGCCAGTCGCTTTGAATTCATCTGTCTCTTTTTTAATGAAATTAGAGGACATGTGTGGACAATCAGCTTGCAATATGTTCCATCTGGAGAAAATAATGAACAGTGACAATTCCAATAAAACAATTTAATAATCTTAATTAATTCTTCAAAGTTTAGTGAGTGGCAATGAAATATTTTTCACGGTAGTTCTAACCTTATTTTTACATCAAAATGAAAGAATCAATGAAATTGTAAAGTTAAAGTTTCATTAGGATTTTAGTTTGAGCAGCCATTTTCATATGTATAAATCATTTAAGAATTTGAAATTTTAAAAAATGTGCAAAATTGATGAGAATTATATGTCAATCAGAAAATAAAATATAGGCTTACTTAGCTTGAAGCCACGGAAATCAAGGCACCTCATTTTGCAGCACTTTCGCCTTGTAAGCAGACCTCGAAATACAACCAGATCTAAACCCATTTCATCCTGGAAAACATCAGAATATCCTGTGGAACCCAAAACCTCCCTGAAACTGGAGAAAAAATCCCCCAAAGATGAAGAATGAGGAAAATAAACCATGTTTCTTTAAATTTTAATTACTTTACTAATTATCTCCTCAATAATTTACTTTTAAAAAATTACTTTATTAAAATATTAATAGAAACAGCTTCAACATAAATGTATAAATTGCTCCTATTGTCTCACTGTACTTCAGTATGAAAGACTATACTACAAAGTTTTTCAATCTCAGACTACTCTATCCTCTCAATGGATTTCTATTTCCAGTCACAAAGAGCATTTATTAGTTGTTTGAATCCTTTTGAAACTGCTTATCATCAATCCTTATAATGAAATAACAATAATGTTAGAAGTCATTGGTTACTTCTCTACTTGGGCTTTCATTATAATGAATATTTTACATAAATTTATTTTTATAAATAAAAATAAAATAATAAATATTTTAATCTTGGACAGTTTATATTTACTATTTAGTGCATATCAACTGTCTATATGTGTGTTCATGTGTATGTGCATGTGTGCTACTGGGTATGTCATATTTCTACTAACCATTTCCCTCTTCTGTTTCTTAAATACTATTATTAATGCACCTTGAAAATAGTTCTGTACAGATATGTATGATTATAGAACACTACAACCATGAACATTCCATATAACTACTGAAAATCTAATACAAAGAAGCTCTGTTTGTATGAAAGAAGACTAATGATTTAATAATGTAATTACTACTGTACCACTAACACTATCATCTTTTATTCTGCATGGTGCAGTCACTCACACATGATCTCATTTTATTATTAACTTTTTTGACTGTCAATACAACAGATATGATATACGACCAATTATCAGAAACTTATCATATTTATATTTCTGTTACAAATATACAGTGTTACACATACAAACCTCAGAGTTCGAAATGGCCAGCATGAAATGATGGTACTGACAGCTGTGCTCTGATGGTTGTCAATGGCAACTCGCAGCAGCATGGGAACTAAGTGTGGGGGCATAGTTCGTACAGCTGACACCAGCAAATCTGGACAGCCAAGGCAAATGTCTGCACTATCATTAATGGCATCACAACACAGTTCCTGAAGTGAAGTTGACTTTCGAAGATTAGTGGGTGTCCTCTCACGATCTCCTGGTGAACGTTTATGTCCATTGACATGGAGGCGATCATAGTCAACATAATCTAATGCTTTAAACATTCCTGTCATAAACATTTTATAAAAAGTTTATTTAAGAGAAAAATAACTAAAAATTCAACTCTTATGTTATTTATTTACAACATGATAACACTAAAACAAAGTTTAGACTTTGATGCTTTTTTCTTCTTCTTCATTTGAAATTTAAAAATACTTTTCAGTTGTAAATTTATACTAACTTTATAGCCTAACTTTTTCGATTTTAGTCCGGTAATGTTTAATGTATAGTAATAATAAAATTAATTTCTATAATTTAAAAATGTTTAAAAGTTAAAAAAAATTAATTTAAAAATTAAATATCAGTTCTTTAATGCTAAAATAACTTTAATTTAAGTGATTTTGTTGTTTAAAAATAATACCCACTTCAAATTGTATTTTATAAAAAAATATTAATTAAAAAGACCATCTAGATAGAACTTGAAGTTTTTAAACATTTATGAACTTTTCCAAATTTGAACTTAAATGTGAAAAAGGACCTAAAATTAAAATTGAGGAAGGCGCCTCATTATTTCATTGTAAAAGAGAAGTAGATGGAAGATCTTATTACCACTAGCTTGGCATCAATTCTGTGAACTCCGTCAGTTTCACAAAATTGACGACAGTTGTTCCCCTTGATCAAGCAAACCATATGGGTCAAAAGTGTTTTGAGAAAACGGACTTCTAGAGTGCACGTACATAGTTACCGTAGTAACCGTTTGATGAAGAGATTTTTGGATTCTCTGGGGTTTTTCCCCCCTCACATCTTTATGAAGATTTATTTATTAGTTTCACATATTGTTTGTAATATATAACTGCCATAATGCTAATGAGGTAGCATATTTGCATCTATTTTAAATCAGCTATTGCGAAGAGACTGTCTAGATTTAGCCCATGACCTTTGTATACGCGACGTTTCCTAACGATTTGTAAAGTTAACAAACGGCACTGGCGTAAGATTACGGGCAGCAGGGCCAGTGGAGAATTAACATTTTGCCCATCTCCCAGCAAAATATCACAATATCACAGAACGACGTCATCACTAATACTGCTTATATAAGAGAATGACGTCATCACTAATATTGTTATATCACAGAATGACGTCAACACGACTACTTATATCAAGAATGACGTCTATACATATTGCTTATATCACAAAATGATGTCAATATATATTGCTTATAATCAAAGAATAGCATCATGCTTATATCACAGAATAACGTCAATACATATTGGCGTTAGAATGGCGTCAACACGAATAGGCCTACTACTTATATCACAAAATGGCGTCAGTATATACTGCTTATATCTCAGAATGGCATCAACACTAATACTGCTTATATCTCAGAATGGCGTCACAATAATACTGCTTATATCTCAGAATGGCGTCAACACTAATACTGCTTATATCACAAAATGGCGTCAACACTAATACTGCTTATATCACAAAATGGCGTCAGTATATACTGCTTATATCTCAGAATGGCATCAACACTAATACTGCTTATATCTCAGAATGGCGTCACAATAATACTGCTTATATCTCAGAATGGCGTCAACACTAATACTGCTTATATCACAAAATGGCGTCAGTATATACTGCTTATATCTCAGAATGGCATCAACACTAATACTGCTTATATCTCAGAATGGCATCAACAATAATACTGCTTATATCTCAGAATGGCATCAACACTAATGCTGCTTATATCTCAGAATGGCGTCAACACTAATGCTGCTTATATCACAAAATGGCGTCAATATATACTGCTTAAATCTCAGAATGGCATCAACACTAATACTGCTTATATCTCAGAATGACGTCAACACTAATATTGTTTATGTCTAAGAATGGCATCAACACTTAATATTGCTTATATCACAGAATGTCGTCAAACATTTTGCTATTATCACAGAATGACTTCAACATTACTACTGCTTATATCACAGAATGACGTCAACACTACTACTGCTTATATCAGAGAATGACGTCTACACTACTACTGCTTATATCACTGCTTATATCACAGAATGACGTCAACACTAATATCGCTTCTCAGAATGGCGTACCAACTATTTTTCGTAGATATAAGACCGGTATATAATATTAATAACATTTCATTTTAAACACGCATAAAGTACTTAATGGTTTAGTAAGGTTTGGAATATGTTGAAAAACCAACGCAAGGTATTTCTTAAATAACATATTGTTTGGGGGCATCTCTCCCTCTGTCTCTTTTATGAGATTTTTTTTACCAGTCATTAATATTATTTTATGAATCAACAAAATGACACTAACATTTAATTATACGCACTGAAATTAAAAAAAAAAATACATAACTAAACAGATTATATATTTTATGCCAATCATCCATTTGAAAAAGAAAAACTTACAAAGTGCAGTAATCCTTTGAAAAGATCTTACAAAATGCCAATCATCAATTTGAAAAGAAATCTTACAAAGTGTAATAATCCATTAAAAAGATCTGACAAAATGCCTTTCATTCATTTGATAAGAAAAACGTACAGTGCAAAATCCATGGAAACATTCTCAGCAGATACATAAGTTGAATAAGAGAAACAATTAGGGGCTCATCCATTATAACTTCACACAGTTGTAAAATGGAATTTTAAAAAATTCAATGTTAAACTTGGAGGGAGGTTTCTGGTGTGGATGGAGAGGGCGGAGTGGAGCGTAGTTGATAGAAAAAGTTGAAAAGGGTGACGATGGAGGATGGGGTCGGAGGGAAATCAACTCTGGCTGTTTGTTATTTTACTTTTGAGTCAAGCCACCCAAAGTGAATGCTTTTTGTTTTCCAGGCTTGGTGATAGCTGTTTCTATCCCTCTTTTTTTTATTTTAAACTCTCTCGCCTATTTATACTGGACCATTTTATATTAATTTATCTCTAATAGTTATCATTAAGGATTTGTAGGTCTGCTTTTGTTTCTGTCAAAACTTGCTTTGTGTTAATTAGTTAGTTTTTCTATTAAGTGGTCCTTCCAGTCAGGCCGACTTTAGGTGATCAGTCCTAGAGGCCTTAGGGAAGCTCTGCACGTGGTGAGACGTAGGGGCATCACTACATAATGTAACAAACAACAGACCTCCTGGGTGTACGAGGGGTAGGGATAAAAAATATTTATATACATCGCGATAGTTAACACTCCACTTAATCTTTGGATGCATCACACTACTGCATCCGGTCGGATTATTACATTGTGTAAGTACGCATGCAATCACGTGTTTTCACGTAGAATCGTAGATTCTTTTTACACGACTAAAGAATGCACAGGAACAAAACAATTTTAGAGCAGTAAAAGCTTGAAGCTCCTCCCTACTGTAATTATGTATTTACCTACATATGTAGCTTACTTCTTACTTACTTTCTCACCCACCTGTCTATTTAGTTACGTACCTAATTACTTATTTAGATTACATAGTTATACAATCTTTTGCCTCATCATCAACTCCAACCCTTCACGACAATTACAAACACAAAATTTGTGGAAACACTCTTACAAATAGTGTGAAGTGATGTACTGACACAAGAATTGTAATAATAAATGGAAAACTATTTACTATAACAACAATTATATAAGATAATGGATAATGACTCTCTCTCTCTCTCTCTCTCTCTCTCTCTCACACACACACACACACACACACACAAACTTTCAACAGATTCAATTTGTTTCAGAATTCAGAGATATTACCTGTTCTTTCTGATTATATTATACACTAGATTTTGCCTGAGGCTTTGCTTGCATAAATATCAGTTTTCAGAAAATGTTGCTTTAGGTGAAATTATTTTATAGTACATTTTTTATAATCTCCAGGTAAGAAACCATAATTCAGCATGCAAAAAAAAAAAAGACTTTAAAAAAGTAAATGTCATGGAAATCGTAAGTGCTAATTTTTATTTTAAAGCTGGAGTGAAGGTCCATGCCTGCAGTCTGTGCAATTTATTAATCATCATTACAAAGCCTATGCTCACGGGGAACTGTAATCATTTAAGCTCAAAGTTATTTGAAGTAAGGGGTATTTGGGGGAGGAATACTGATTCTCATTTACCACACCCTCTCAATATAGTCACCTAAATAATTTTCTTTTGCAGATGCAGCACCTACAACCTTAATTGTACATATTACATAATGGCTTATGTAGCCCACACCCACCCACTTCTAAAAATAGGTTATATGTAAACCTACCTTCTAGAATGACTGACACTTATCCCTGGGCTGGAAGCATACCTGAATGTTCCAGACACTCACTCTAATAATGAACTCTAATGAACCAACTTGTCAGTGATTATTGCAAGTCTGAACATAGCGATCAAACAAAGAGAGTATGATAACTCAATATCGAGAGTGATACCCCCCCCCTCCTTTTTCCAAATTATATAGGTGAAGAAAGTATATATTAGGCAGGAACATTATTCTTTGGTGTTAAAACTTTATTATTTTTTGGAAATATATGTCTGATTCTTCTGGGCACCCTTCACTCGTTATGATTATTATTTATTAATAAATAACACATAACTAATTACAAGTGATTGAGAATCTTAATTTAAAGTTATTAATAATTCTCCCACTAGACCAATCTTCTGTCTCTCACGTGGCGGATTATAACAGTGTCGTAAAACTCTACTCTTTACACAATAATAAGATGACGTTTTACTGTTGCTTAATGAGGAGTATTAAAAATCTGTCTTTTATCAATATTTAATGAGCACCCATTCACCCACTTACTCCAACACAAGTTTTAATATACGTAAAGAAAGTTAATAGGGATAGGCAAATTTACAGTATGAAACATTTATTCCTAATTTCTATAAGTAAACTTCGTTTAAAATAACAAAACATACACGTTAACCTGTCAATTGAATAAGAATTTCCCAGTAGCTGAGAGAAATGCTTTTTAAAATTAAACAAAACCATTGTTTTGGGTTGTGTATGATTTTGTGCATTTTTGCCCAGAAGAGTGTAAAAGGTGCATCTGAAATCAATTGGCTATAAGCATCTTTCTTCATGTTTGGTAAACTAGTATTTCTTTTTTCATTTACACTCCCTGCAAATTAAGTATCAAGCAAGCCACATACTAACGCGATTTTGGTCACACACAAGACAGGTCGATAGGAAGATGGCTCGACCCCAAGTCATACCTAGACAGGTTTCGATAGTCGATGGAATAAACAGAGTCTGAAGAACAAGCATGTTAATGTAATAAGTAAAATGGCAGACAAAGACCACTAGCTGCTTTAGCTGCCTCTATGTCCCCACTCCATTTACCTGCATTAACTCGATTCTGGTCGGAACACCCTCAAAAAATTTAGTTAGTGAATAAAACCTGCTGTTTCATGCCATGCTTTAGCACCAGCACATCCAGTACAAGTAATGGAAGTAACGAATTTACTGCATTCTCCCGGGGAAGACAATGGCTATATTTTAGCCAACCCAATTTTCTCCAGATGCATTTGCATATTGCACAGCCTTGCAATTAGAAGTGAGTATAAGGATTAGTTTCATCATTTCATTAAAACTCTTATAATTCTTTGTTGTTTATATAAGAAGTGACTGTTAAATTTGTGTAATCAGAAGTGCATCACATACAACCATGATGTCTGATCACCCTCTTGCACATTTACCTAATCATATTGTCACTTTATAATTTCATATTGCAGAAGCGATTCCCAGTTACCATGTCTAAAAGAAAGAAACTCTCTATGTTCTTCTGCTTAGAACTATATACTTACTCAAAGACTATTATAAAATCAACACTGTAACTCCAAGACACTGAGACACATCGTGACTCCATGACTCATGTGGCTTTCAAGACTGTACGAGATTTTGGGGATACCATCTTACTGCCAGAATCCAAGTGAACTGCAGACGAGATGAGCTGTAGCGGACAGACACCGACTTACGCGCCAGCCACTCAACAGTCCTAAGAGACGCACAAAATACCAAATCGGTTTCATCACAACAGCCAGATCAGTCAACAATCCAAGAGATCTTCACACAGCAGAATTCCGTGTAATTAAATGATCTAGTATTCCAGCCTATATAGACACTTTTAACATTTAGATTCCCCCACTGTTTCATATCTTTAAAACAATATATCAAAATTCTAATTTCAAAACTATACTTGATTGTGTCATTCCGTTTTGTAATTACCTGTATTACTGAAGGGTCATTAGAGTAAAGAGACTAACTGTGGGGATTCGTTAAATAACCATTATCATCTCTCCTGCCATTTTAGTCTCATTGATTTTGATGTTTGATTTGCTCTTGAGGTGTGAGTGAAATTATGTATGTTGCCAGACAGTTTGAGCACCCTAGACCATAAGTCAGATATCTCATGACCCATCCATTACGTCAAATGCAATTAGAACAGTTCAGGGGTAGACACACGGGTGAACAGATAAAAAATGTTGAAAATGTCAGCTAATAAAGAGTTACTCTCTAATTTTTGTAAGAATCATTTAAGAACATGTATAGTCCCGCTTTAAGGAAGTTGCTCTGTATTATTTTACTTTTCGTGTGCAAAGAGGTCACCTGATAAATGATACCATTATCAAGGTGGTGACATATAATTAACGTTAATAATATTATATACAGTTATACAGTCACATAGCTTTAATGCAACTAAATAAACAATTACCCAATTCTGCTGAATATAGATAAATTACATCGGTATACTTCTAGAAATTATTAAAAAGGATATACTCCCATAGGAAATATTTATAAAACATATACAGGTACAATATTCAGAAAACTGAAGTCGAGCTACAGTATTTAATTTATTTGCTCCGAGTTTTAATGGTGTCATACTAGCTGATTTAGTGATTATCCATGCAACATTAACATTTTAAAGACTCTTTGTAGAATATACATTATAAGATCGACTCCAAGCAACTTTACAAATTAGTTTAACTGTTGACGTAAGGTTTCTTTATTAACACTTGGCAGTCTTTCTTATAATGCTGGCCAATTCCGTAGCTTATACTCATCGTTGCAAAGGTGATTTTACGCAGTCTGGATGAGAAAGAAAAAAAAGGAAAAAAAAGGTCACTTAAAGTATAAAATTCGTTTATTTAATGATGCACAACAAAAAGATTTTATAGTTTTTGATTAAGAAAAATAAAAATATGATTTTTAGCATTCGCCAAACTAAATATTATTAATTATATGATATGTATTATTTATTTTTAAAATAATTACAATTTGTTTTATTTTATTTAACTTCCGGTTGTTCTGATTAGTATTCTTGCTCTTAGTTTCACTTTCCTGTGAATACATACGGGGAGAGTATCCTTGTTTTGGTAAGTGTTCAGAAAATAACTGATAGTCATTGCATTCTTTCGTTTTTTCCTCCCATCATTTATTTAACAAGTATGTGCTTATATATCAGGCTAGTTGTGATAAGTTGTTTTTAAACGATGATAGAGATGAAACTGTTTTGTGCCTAACCATTATTTCTCATTATGACAATATGAGATTTATTCGTTGCTGAGGTGGCACTGGTTTTGTGTGTAGGAGTCTTCACGGAAGTGTATCAAATCGAAACTACAACGACCTGAATAACTACTGTATACTCCCACAAATTACTTTTCTTTATTAAGGTAGTGAAACGGTTTGCATTGTTTGTATTCTTGTTTTTAAAAAAAAACGTGTAAACGTAAATGTTTACAGCAGTAAAATTTAATTGTTTCGTTTGATACTTTAGTTGCATTTATAATCTGCTGAGAATATACTTAATTACATTTTTCTATATTAATTTAGTGTTTTGTTTAAAGAATTTTACAATTATTTTTGTTTCAAATTTATATTTTAAATCTAGGTAAAAGTATAAAATGTCTGTGCTTGAAATAGTACTGTATATTATTAAAGATAGGGAGATAGCTTTGAATTTGGTGGAATTAATATTATATGTGGCAGTGCTTGTATTGTATTGTTTTGACCCTATTGTAACTGAATAAGCTCTCATTGTCTCAGTATATTAATCTATTCACTCTAACAGCATGAAGGGGTCCTTTCTGCCTCTTGGCATTAATGAAGATAATTGAGATTCATCATCATGACAGAAAATACATGAATTAAAATCAAGACTGTAGAAGAAGTACACATATATTTATTTAAACTGGTATAGATTATTAGTAACATTTTCTGGGAGGTTTACCAAAATTACTATTTGGGATTCACTTGAGCCACCAAGAGACTGCCGTAGACACATGTAGAGGGCAGACAGGTATGAAAGTACTTTTGTTTGTGAAATCCTGATGTATACATAAATTCATTCTAGTGTCAGTTCTCTCTTGCTCTATTCCCTCATGCCACTTTGCCAGTTTTCATATCTACTATTTTATCCCAAGAAAATTGGTGTGCATTTTGATTATGGTAATTGATTGCATTGGCTTCATCCTTCTCCAGCCTTGCATTAGGGTCTTTCGGCTAAGGACATTCTTGACCCTGGATAGTTTAGGAAGTACTTAATTTCTTTCACAATATTCTGGAGTCCTGACCACCGTGTGGACTGTTAATATCAAACCCCCTCTCCCAAAGAGTGGAAATAATCAGTGGTTTTTGACAACTTCACAATTCTATTTTATTTTCTCCCAGTTCTAAAACAGTATAAAAGCAAAACAAAACCAACTAAGTATGGATTTTATGTTGTTGTTTTAAATAATAATTCATTTTTACTAAATTTGTTACTTTAATAAAAAAATAATAAAAAATAAATTTCCAGACCAGTTTTAACTATTTCAAAATTATTTTGCCACTATAATTATTTCCTAAGGGAGTTAATCTATTAATAAATTTCAGGGATTCATGAAAAATACCCTTTAATGGCCTCCCTGCATACTGAAATCATCATTTAATATTATACAAATTACAATTGTTCATTTTGCGAATGTATGTCATTTATTTTGCTTAAGTCATATATTAACATTTGTTTTGTATTAGTATATCACTTTTTATCAGATATGTGTGGGATGAAGAAAAGATGTTACTGTTGAGTTAGACAAGAAAACAAATATATTTTTTTTTTATGAATCACACAATTTTCAAATTTTTGCCTCCCTAAAACAATTGACATAATTAGAATATAATTTGTGTATCTTTTCTTAAATGCTTTGTAAGTATATTTAACAGGTGGTTTAAAGTTTTCTATTTAATATTTACAGCTGATTATTAAGAAGGGAAATTTCAACCTACATATGGATTTAAATTATAACTATGATTATTAACATTGGGTGACTAGGTAGAGTTGCAATAGTAATAGTTAACAAGAGTTGTTACTGTTTATAATAGTAAAAAGCGAGAATTATAACTGCTTATAATAGATAATTAGTGAGAGTTGCTTATCCCATGACTACTGATTAAGTGATTTAGGTCTGTATGAATTACATAAAGTCAGAATGACTTTTTATTTGTTATTGGCAGTTTTATTTTTTACATTTTTTTCTCTAGTGCCATGTGAAAAGAATTTTATAAATAATATTTTGAAATTATTGCTTATCATTTTAAATTTGTTTATCAAATCGGAAAGCTGTAGTAAATATGTAAATGTAGTAATCTGAAAACTTTTTGGCTGAGTTATTTTTATGAACTTTATTTGCAACATTTTTGATATTTTAGAAATGTGTTATGTGTATAGGAATTTAGGATAAGTAATAATTTTCCTTTCACCAGATAGTTCTGATCACCAGTCTTTGCATTTTTGCTCCCTTTTTTTGCATGCATAATAGTTTGGTTGTCAATCATAATGGCTGATGATCATTTCCGTGAAAGAAAGAGATGCCTGGAGATTCTGGAACTGAGTCCAAGTGCCAGTGAAGGTATGTAGAATTTGGACATGCAGCACCAAGTTCACTTTATAAACTAATAAAGCCAGGCAATTTTATTCATATTCTATATGTATAGCTATTTTATTAATTTATCAAGATGTAAACTCCTGTTCTGCTGTAATTGGATTTGTAACATTTTCTTTTATTGCTAGAAATTAATTGGCATGAAGAGTGATTTGAGATAAATACATTAAAAAAAATTTCATCTATCTCATTCTCAGGCTTAAGGAATTCAGCATTACATGTAATTAATACTAACAGTAAGAGATTTTGTGATTTTATAGTCTGAAACATATAATGAATACTAATGGTAAGACATTTTATACTTTTTGGGGTCTGAAACATACAGGACTAACACTAACAAAGATTTTTTTTTTTTAATTTCTAGACTGAAACATAATTAATACTACAAATAAGACATTTCCTAATGTTCTAGACTGAAACATATCATTACTGCTAACAGTAATATATTTTATAATTTTCTTATCAGAAACAAATCTTTAATATTTAGTTTTGCTGAAAGAAATTTATATGACTTATGAGTAGATGTAGCATTTTTTTTTAAAGTGTACACGTATTGTCCCTGAGAAATGTATTCCTTTATCAGTTTATGTTATACTTACATGTACAGTCAAAAGAAAATGATGGTTTGGTGGATTCATTGAGAGAAACATTTTGCAACAAATTTAAAGTATTACAGTTCCATACTTTGCAATAGAATCAGACTTAAATAATATGCTAGGAGAATTTGGGGTTAAGGGAATATACAAACTGCTTGATAAATACTTTTAATAATTGTTGAGTATCAAAGCATATCTTAGCACTTTACTGTCTCTGAGGACCATAGGCACTGTATATCTACCCCCTATCTTCAGTTTTCTTCTTCAATTTGGACATAACTCTAATGAGAAGAAATTAAATTTAGAACATATGTAAAGTATAATTAAAAATATGATAACTTCACATTGTAAAGTATATTTTATTTTGCTTGTACAGAAATGGTTGACCACCAAAGAATGTTACAAATGAAACATCATTACATATTTTTCTTTTTATTAGCTTATATCTGCAATCCAGACAAAAAGAATCTACCATATGCATGTATTTGTTAGCAGATTTTGTATCAGATACAGGTTCAAGGCCACTACCAGTTCTTGATATAAAAAAGAACTGTTGCTGGTGGAAGTGGGAGAGGCTGATCTCTAATTTTGTAGCTTATTTTTAGCTTCTTATAATTCCTTGTTTTGTATTGGGTAGAATGAATGAACTGGATCTACAGAGCATAAATAAATAGTCCTTTTGCATATAGCAATTGAAAAGTATTTGTGACTTTATTATGCTTTAATTTTAAAATAAAATCTTTTTATTTATAGAAGAAATCAAGAAAGCTTACAAAGCTCAAGCATTAAAGTATCATCCAGATAAGGTAAGTAAGCTTAAGTATTGATTGTATTTCTCTAGTGAATTTAATGTATATATATGTTAGTATTGAAATGATTGTCAAAAGGACATGTTTGACATATTTAATTTTAAGATATCTTAATTTACTTTCTATTTTATCTTAGTGGTGAATAAGACATTACTGTTCAATTTTAACGTTTGCTGATGCATTACATCTCTTTTTCCAGAACAAAAGTCCCAATGCTACTGAACATTTCCAAGAGATTCAGTATGCATATAAGTATCTTGTGGAGGGTAAGTCACTTCGGTTGTTTTGTAGACAACTTGGCATTTCTCTCTTCTTTCTCTCTCTCTCATGTGTGTATATATGTATGTATGTGTGTGTGTATGTTTACATGCATGTATGTGTGATGTGGATTTCTCTTCATAGTATCTAAGTGAAAAAATAATTTAGAGATTTCTTAAATTAATCACCATCTTTCAGGTGTAACATACACATACACAAACATGCATAAACACATACACAAGAATGTTAAAATAAACTCTCTTATAAAAACTTATCTTATTTCAGGGCCCAGTGTGTTGGATCATCACAGTGATAGTGATGATGAAGGAATTCCAGTAAGTAACAGGATTTATATACAATAGTATAATTTAGTGAAAATAAATGCACATTTTATGAGTTTGCTTTATCCATTTTTAATAAATCTGTATTACATTATCCTCCACTTATCCTAGATAATCCAAAATCTTAGCTTTAGAATGCACTCTGTTTGTTTTATTATGCTTTAAATTAGCTAAGGGTTCAGGTTGGACGAGGGTATTAAGGAAGAAAATTCATTGGTCTGTAGCATAAAAAACTTATTGTGATCATTATATTTCATCTCAATCTTATACAGCATGTAATTTCTATAAATTTCAGGTTAATGAATTGATAGGAGAATTTTATAACAGTGCTGATTCAATAATAATAAAAATAATAATAATGAAATGCCTTCACCTCAAATGTGCTAATAAATGGGATTGGCACCAGTTGGACAAAGTTATAAATGTGAAATTGGAAACATCACCAGACAATAGCAAATCACCAATTGAAGTCAAAGTGAGGTATGGAAAATGGTTCTGGAAAGTGTAGGAAAGAAATTGTGTACTTTTTGTGAAGTCTGCATCTGATATTATATGTCATCACAACATTACCACTGTAGTTACTAATCCCCAGTATAAATTAAAAGCTTGAAAAGGACAAGGTAAGGGGATTTAAGAAATAGCTTTATTATGTTACAATATCATTAAAATAAAAGATAAGACTTTATTCTCTGTTTGTGTAAATTGCAAAGTTGCTGCTACCCCTAGAGCCCAGCCTAAGTGACCAGTACAACCCTAGTCCCTTTGTCAATTCCCATACATGGAATTAACTCCAGGTTCACGTTGCAATGACCTGTGATGTGTTTATTTAGGAAAATGCTAAAGGGGTTGCTGTACAAAATCATTATGGAATGATACATCATAAACAACTGAACAGTGATTTTTAAGTTTTTCAGAGTTATTTTCCTTTTGACTAAGACAACTCTTTTATTATCCCTACTGTACATATTATGATAGTGAAAGGGTTTATATCATGGACCTTAAACCAGTTAATTTAAAAAGAATTGTTGTAGACTGCATATTAAGTTTTGGGATCATATCTTACAAAACTGAAGAATGATTTCATAATACTTTTAAGAGACTTTATTTCTGTACAAATATTAAAAAAATATTTTAAAATTATTTCAAAATGAAAAAATAAAACATTTATTTTAATATTTATTAATGGAGAATAAATTGATTTTTACATTTTATTTCAGCTCTTTTTCCTTATGAAACTTTTCCCATGGCTTTTTCAATGTAAGTTTGTTTCTTTTTAATTTATTCAAAGTGTAAAGAATACTGTTAATATCTGTCAACTGACTTTGTATTTAAGCTATTGTTTATATGAAGGTGTTTATATACTTTTGTTTGCAAATTTGAAAAATGACCATTATTAGTTAATGTTAGTCATCTTTGTTTATAATGATAAAGTTATACATGTATTCATTTAATAAAACAGTTCTTTAGCTTTTTAAACTGCACTTATTAATTAGTTGGCAAAAATGGAATCTATTTCCTGAATGATATGGAATTTTAGTTATATTAGTCTTCTTTGATCAAACAACAAAACTATGGTTTTAATTTTGCTTTTCTTCAGAGAGTTTTAAATGTTTTGATGATTATGTATAACAGATAGATTTGATTTACGAAACATCTTTTATTTTTTAATTTCATAAAATTAAAAATTGTATACATGTAAAAAAGTTTTACATATATTTTGTATGTAGATGGACATGACAATTCATTAATACTTTCTAGTGTAATTTAATCAGAATATTTTGTAAGAATAAAATTGATTTATTGTTTATAATTTAGTTGAAGTTGTCCAAACTCTTCTCTTGTGGAGCTTTGGTTTTGAATTACAGTTTGACATTTCTTAATCCTGGTCCAGCTGTAAAGTATAAGACAGTAATATATCTCAAAGGTATAGTTTTGATAATTTTAAATTTCTTACCTATGTCAAGTAAGAATATGATTAAGAATACATTTTTAATTTTAACAAATAGAAATTAGCTCAAAACAGTTTGTTCAGCTGGATTTTTTGAAAAAATGCTTTATCTTATAAATTATTGATGTGACTGGAATTACTTACATTCTTACTTTAAAATGCCAAACATACTGTGAAATAGAATTGTTAAGTCATTCAGTAATTATTTTCTCATGTAGCTACTTTTGAAAATGAAAAGAGCAGAACATTAGTATTGAAAAATCTTTCTTTATCACTTGCTTACAGTCACATCTCTTTTAATGAGGTCAGAATAAAGAATCATATTCTTATTCCGTTATTTGTGTTTTTCCAATTAAAAATAAAGTTATCTCAATCCCTGAATGTAACACATTGGTAAAAAATTATATTAATCCCTGAAACAAACATTGTTAAAATATTTAAGAAGGTGCCATTCAAAGATTAACAGGTGCAGGATTTCTTTAAATTTGTCTTTAATATATCTTGCTGTTGAGAATCAAACTGTATTACATAGCAGATAGTGTGTTACTGAAATAAAATAAATTATTTTATTTTTTGTTTAATTCATTACTGTCTTTCTCATTAGCCATGGGCCCACGGTATGAACGAGGAGGTGGTTTGCGACCAGAACATTTCTTCCAGATGTTTCATGATCCCCACGATCCATTTGGATATGATGATTCATCTGACAGTGATGAGGACACCTATGCTTACAGGTATCTTCACTGATTTTTTTCATTCATATTAGTTATTACAGATATAGCCACTGATGGTTTTGATGGTTATATATATATCTTTGTGTGTGTGAGTGACCCTCACATAAAATTATTAATTCAATGCAAAATTACATTATGTGCAATTAACATTAAACAAGCAAGGGACTTATAGTAAATAAATATAATTAAAACCATGAAATAAATTTTGACAATTAAATAATAAATATGGATTAATTATTACTTTAGACTAAGAAAATCTGATTATGAAGGTTTATTAAAAAAAATCATACTCAGCTGTAATCACACTTGCATTAACACCATTCTCATCTTTTGCTGCAATTTCATGTTGGTTTGCATCTATATTTATTGAGTGAGTTATGTGGAGTTCTTTTCACTAGAGAAACATTGCCAACTATGTAAACAAGACAAAAACACTACAGTCTTATTGACTGATTCAAGCTCTGAGCTCATTTGCAGAGCTCATCTGTCTAAGTTTAATGAAAACATTATGTCAACACAGCATTTTGCAAGGGTCCACTGTATCTCTATTATACATGATTATACAAGAACAAAAATAGTTTAATCATTCTTCATTCTTATAAGTAATATAAAAGTGATGGAAGTGTTTATATAGCTATTATTTTAGTGGTGGGTTCTTTTGTCTGCCTATCACCACCAAGGGGAGGGGGGTTTGAACAAAGACAGTGAACAATGGGGAAACGTCGCTTAGCATACCGCTATCATCTACGTCACAGCTATGCTGTCACAACTTTATTCAGTCCCTTAAGATGTAGGGTCTTTTTGTTGTTCATCACAGTGTCCGATATGTATACACCGTGGATGTTTGTCCGGCTATTTTATTATGCGTGCAAAGGTTACATCTGCTGATGTGTTGGTATGCAAGATTGTATGTAGAGTGGAGAATGTCAACAATACAGGACCGTACAATGCACGGACCACACTCACCATTTTATCACAATCAGACAAGTTACTATTTTCTGAGATGAATATGATTAACTTTATTGTTATACATGTTCTCTTTTATTATTATAATCTGTTTCATTACTGTGTCAAACACATAACACAATAATGAAACAGATCATAATAATAAAATCATTTTACTTTCAGAGGGCACCCCCCGCAAGGTGGCAACAGGTCAGCATACACATCATCACGATTTTCAAGTGCTGGAGCTAGTGCTGGCACAGGTGCTAGCGCTAGTGCTGATGCTAGTAGTGACCGCAGAAGAGACAGCAAACGTCAGAAGAAAAGGCGGGCCAAGGAAAAGCATCGGGCAGAGAAGAGTGGTGAGAATTAGATAAATTTGTGTCAAGTCTGACTGGATTCATTTTCAAACTTTTGTTGTGTGTTATATGAATTATATAGATTTTTCTTTAGATGGTCTGTGTAAATTGTCAAAGTAAATGAGCCATTGCCACAGCAACAACATCGAAAATAATAATTGTTTTAATAATTGCAAATCGTTTTGTTAATATTTCTAATTGTTTTTTTCTATAGTATATGTTTTTAATATTTGTAATTTTAGATTTGAAATGGTTAAAGCAGGATAAAATTGTATTGTCTGATGCCATTTATGTAGAGGTTATCAGAATTTTGCATCTTTTCAGAATAAATGGTTTTAGAGTCATTTCATCACATAAAAAAAAGAAATAATTTATTTTTAACATAATTATTTCCAAAGAATTTTTTCTTCATATTTTATAATTTTATTTATATTTTCAATATAAAATGTCCATCTTTCAAATTTGCGACATTTTTCTATTGATAATATTTGAATGGTTAAATTGCTGAATTTTCACTACTGTTAAATATAAAAGTTACAAAAAACTAAATATGTTTGAAATTTTATGTTTTTAATCATATTGGCTCATATACATCTCTAGAAATGTCGTGCTTTCATCTATAGCTTGTAGCGGTACTGATTTCAAGTCATCCATCCAAAGTCGCAGGGTGGAAATTGTAGATACATATCTGTCAACTCCCATTTGTCATTGATTAGGTCCACTTACTTTTTTTCACATCTCTATAAGCTCCCCTTCTAATCCATTCAGTTTCACATGGTCATTGTTATCATATAATTATAACTGTACATTTGCTCTGTGTAGATAACAAGTATTATTTAGATTATTCATATTTAGTTTTAATATTTAAGTTTACATTCTGTCTCCTTACACTATCCTTAGTTGTAATCTTTTCTGAATGTTGTTTTAGTTTATATCTAAAATTACAAACATTAAATGTTTAATTAAATATTTCTGGAGGGTGGTGGTAGCATCTTTTGTTAGCATTTCTGTGGTCCATCATTGGTCATTGTCACATAACAACACTACTAAACTAAAATGTTGCTTCAAAGTCTTTCTATAAGCCCTGCTTTTTTTTTTTTTTTTAAAGGACATTTAATTTGCATTTGGATATAGTCTATAAACAATCTTCATAGAAATTTGAAAGTGATAAAGAATAGTCTCCTTTATTATACCAGCCCTTGGACACATTTTTATATTTAAGTTAACAAGCATAAGAAATATTTAGTTTGCAGAACTAGTATTATAGCAAAATCTAGTGAAACACTTTCTTATCATCTAAAATTGTGTATTACTTATATTTGCACATTTAAATGTGAATATATGTATATATTAATTTTAGCTCCACTATCTGTATGTGATTTTCAGCTATAATAATAAGGTATTATATATCCATTTTGTACATAATTAGCAACTCTGTTTTACTCCTTAAATTTTCTTAAATAATAACCTTAATTCTACTGGAAAAAGAACTCATAATAGTAAAGCTGCATATTTAGAACTAGAAAACCTAGTTTGAAAATATTTAATTGCATTTAAGAGTGTGAAATTAAGAATTTCAAAATTTAATTGGAAAGCTAAATTTGGGGATGAAATTGGACTGGTGGTAATCTTTGTCCATATTAGCAGCAGCAGCAGCATCTTATACTACAACTTCATCAGCATCCAGCCGTGAAAGAAGCACTGCAGCTTCTTCTGATGGGCAGGCAGAGTCTCGGAAAAAAGATGCACCTACGCCCCAAACTTCTCTACATGAAGACAGGACCACACCGAATGGAAATAATCATGATAGCAAAAAGAACAATGAAGCAGAACGTTCAGATTTTGGCAAGTCTACAGAAGATGAACTGAATCTTAGCAGCAATGCTGACCAGGGCCAAGTGAGTGATTAAAAAATGAAAATTGTTGTAGGACTTAGGTTTTGTTGAAGTACAACATAAAATTAATTAATATGAGGTTTATTTTTAGTTAAGTTACATATATCAGATGTTATAAATTATTGGAAAATGATAAAATGAAACTAGAAATAATCTGTATATAAAAAGGGACTGCTTTTTTAAAATTCTCCAATTTTCACTGAGAAGAGAAGTTGCAGTAAATCAGCTATAATCTGAACTAGCTATTGATAAAGCTTCTTTAGATAGATGCATTTTTACTTACTCTCATTCAGATTTTTGTAATAAAAATAGTTAGGCCACCAAAGCACCTCTTCTACTAAGTGCCCGTATCGAAAACCTAATAAAGAAGAGTAAATAAAAGAGAAAATCTGTATGTATATATATTTGTCATATCTGTTTGAACCATTATAACAGAGAAGAAAAATCATTATCAGTATAATTTATCACATCCAATTCACTTGTTTTAATGGAATGAAAAAAATCTATTTATATAGAAATTTGTCACTCCAGATGTGACATAACATGAAAGAAAAAATCTATTTAACTAGAAATCTGACACATCCATTTGATCCATTGCAATAGAAAGGACAAAATCGTTATAACTCTAAATGCATCATTCCAACTCACCTATTGTAACAGAAAGGAAAAAGCCTGTTACTATAAATTTGTCAAAAAATCTTTATAACTAATATATATATATATCACTCCCATTGACCCATTGTGACATAAAGGACAAAGATCTCCAAAGATCAATGGTAAACAAAAGGAAAAATTACTTTTCCAAAATGTAAATATCACATTGAATTGAATGTGTACAAATTCTTTCACAATAGCTCAGTTAGGTGTGACATTTGTATTTGTACACATTCATTTTGGTGTGATATATATATTTTTGCAAAAGTAATTTTTCCTTTCTTTTGCCATGTTATATAAGTATAAATATGTGACATGATTCAGCAATAGTAAAAAGAAATGAAAAGGTCTAATATAAATGCATAGATACCAAAAACATGAACCTTTGATATTTGTGGAAATGAAAATGTCACATAAATGAATTGTGGTAAAAGAAACAGAGATTTAGTAATAATGTATAAATACTAATATGCAAACCCTTGGCATTCCTGAACTTAGTATGTGTGATTTCACTAATTCTTTTTTTTCTGCATACTTTTTCCATATTTGTGGTATTCATTTTTGCATAGTTGCAGCTTGGCATACTAGTTTATGAACCTCTTCCAGAAGTTTGTGTACCTGTTCCATTAGTTTGTGTACCTGTTCCATTAGTTTGTGTACCTGTTCCATTAGTTTGTGTACCTGTTCCATTAGTTTGTGTGCTTTTCCATTAGTTTGTGTATCTGTTCCATTAGTTTGTGTACCTGTTCCATTAGTTTGTGTACCTGTTCCATTAGTTTGTGTACTTGTTCTTAGTTTGTGTAACTGTTCCGTTAGTTTGTGTACCCGTTCCATTAATTTTTGTACCTATTCCATTAGTTGGTGTACTATTCCATGTTCAGTGTTTAGTTCACAGCTTGGCTAGGGATTGTGGCAGTATAAAATATGCATTCCATGCAGCTTAACTTGCTTAACACAAACACACACACATACACATACACACACACACACACACACACACACACACACACACACACACACACACACACACACACACATGCATATGTTTGTACAGTTATAAGTTTCAGTGTCAGATATTGCTACAATGCTGCTGTTGTGCCCTCCCCTCCCCCCAGTGTTGTTTTTGTAAAACATTTTAATAGTTGACTTGTTTCAGCCTGAAAATCCAGCCATGCATTCAATAGTAATGCAGTTAGTGTAATGGTGCAGAACATATTTACCCCTGCTATTGAATGACTTGTTGCACACAAAACTTTTCAGAATGGTGACTGTGATACTATTTGCATATTATGTAATATAATTTGTGTATTTTGACATTCCTCATCTCTCCCCCACCATGAAATTTGATAACCAAATTAAAATTTTCTTTCATTTTTTTTTTTAATGTTTGAAATTTATGATACACGATTGATTTATAATTGATATATACAATTTGTAAGTTTTGTTTACAGCTTTTAAGTTCTGCTACACACTTTGCCATTCTGTGTAGCATGATAGACTGCTTTTGAGCTGTTTTTGCTAAATTTACCTAACAAAGTAACAATCATAAACATTGAACTGCAATCTCTGTATTCATTAAAACCAACACCAATCTATCTATCTATCTATCTATCTATCTATCTATCTATCTATCTATCTATCTATCTATCTATCTATCTATCTATCTATCTATCTATCTATCTATCTATCTATCTATCTATATATAGAGATTGAACAGTCTGTGATACCAAGGTGAACAATTTGGTACCTATATCAGTATCAAAGTCCAGTAATAACAGCAACTTCTTCCCCCCACCAACTAAAACAAAACAAAGAAATGGTCAGAGGCTGTATGAATAATAGATTATGTTTTAAATATCATAGCAGTTCACATTCTCTAATAAGTGTGTCACACCCAACTGAAACATGCATGGTAAAAGAATGAAGAAAAGCTTTATAAAGATTCATGGTTGAGCCATGCTAAAAGAATGAAGAAAAGCTTTATAAAGATAAATTTCATGGTTGAACCATGGTAAAAGGAAAGGATAAAGTTTTACAAACATAAATATATCATCCAATCTAGCCATAATGACACAAAGAAAAATTGTATTAATATACAACAGAGATATGGTTAAATAGAAGAAAAGTTTATTAATATCACAATTGAGCTACGGTGAAAAAAAGAAAAGTTTTATAAATGTATAAAAGTTTTCATTTGATCCTTTGTAAAACAAGGACATCAGAAACTGTAAATACATTGTATCTGCTTGAGTTATGGTAACATAATTGAAAAATTATAAAAATTAAAATAAATTTTAAGCTGTTTTGGTTGGTGCTATTGTTTGATTTGCTTCTTAGTGTTCTTATGTCGGGAAGTAAATTAGATCTATATTGGTAAATTTGGAAAATGCCTAATTTAAAATGCCTGAAGTCAAGCAATGAAGAGAGTAAACTATTTTGAGGCTGCATGTTTAGTAAAGCAAAAAAGAAAAACCACACATATTTGTTGTTTGGGAAAAATAATAATTGCATGACATTATATAGATTCTATTAATTTGTACTTGGTAGATATGTAATATGCTTTAAAACTAAGAGATTTTGCATGCATTTTAAAAATTCTCTGGTTATATATTTTTGTAACATTAATTTGCTGTCTGGATCTGGTGTCAGACATGCATTTGAATACCTGGTTTTTTTCAGGGCACATTTGGTTAAATCATGTTTTATTATACAGTCTAGCAAGAGTGAAGAAGTCAAACCTGATGCAAACACTGAACCCACAATCCCTCATAAGAAGACTAAACAGCGCATGAGGGAAGAACAGAGAAAGAGAGAAGAGGTATTTATTATTAACTTGAATTATTAAAAATTAAATGGTGAGGAAAAGATTGGGTTGGATGGGATACCACAGATTTAAAAAAAAAATAGAAAAACGCTTTCATTAAATGCAGACAGTCTAATTTAATTTGGAGCAAAATAACTAGTAAGAGGATGTAATTCTGAATTACAGTAGCTTACAAAATCTGTACGTCACACTTTTAATTTTACAATTTTCTACCCAGATAGTAATCTTATCAAGCTATGATCTTTTATGTAGTAGAATCTTAGTTCTCTGGTAAATGTCATGGTATTGTAAAGGAATAATCCTGTCATCAACATCCCAACCGTGTGAGTGACAGTTTCTTTTTGCCGGAACTGCAGGATACATGATATACGCACATAGCTTACATTTATTAAATGGACACACATGCTCGATACCACAGAGTAATTTAGTATATTGCTTTCTCTTTCTCACTACCTTTAATAAATACATTTTATCACACTTGTCCACAAAAATAACAAATTAAAAACAATACAGTAGAGTACAGAAATACATTTGGTGCACAATGACTATTTTAAAAGCTCAAGCCAAGATTAGTTATAGCACTGTTAAATGCAATAGAATCTTTTTGAAAGAAAGAAACAAGATTGTTCTTTTATGTGTTTGCACTTATAATGAAGAAATGTTGATCTTATGTGATGAACACTTTTTTAATACTCAAATTTAAAGGCACCATTTGGCAAAAAATGTAGAAAAGGTGCAACTTGACCTAATAACAGACTGCCCAGTATGTACACTTTGACTTATTAATGGACTTCCCAGTATGGGCTCCATTTCAATGCCTTGTTTATTTAAGTGTATTTACTAACGTATTTGTTGTTATTTCAGATCTTACTTTTCACAATATATTTGAATTATTATTTTAATTTCCTCTAGATCTGATAATTTATATTTTATTTAGAAAGTAGTTTAGGTATAGTAACAATGGTAAAAATATTTCTCAGAAGAAAATTACATGAATATATGTATTTTTAGGAGATGGCAAAAATTGCTAAAGAATTGGAAGAAAAGGTTCGCATGGACAAGGAACGGAAAGCACGGAAACAGGCAGCTCAAGAGGCCAAAGAACGACAAGAGGCTGAATTGCGGAGACAGCAGGAAGAAGAGGAAATAGAAAAAGAAGCAAAACGACTTGCACTGGAGCAAAAGGTATTTGAATTGCCAGGAGTGCAGCAGAACAAGTAACTGTTTATGGCATGCCTGAGATTTCGCTGGGATGTGATCTTTCAAAAGGTGGTCAAAACTTGAGTCAGAATTTGTTTTGTGTGTTGTTCTTCTTTGAATTATGAAAAGATTACTTTAATACATTATCAGTATATCTTTATTTAATAATAAAGGGCCATTGGGCAAGTACATAAGGAAAATAGTAATTTTAAAAAACTTAATTTTTATTTCACTTTTACATGCTACTTTTAATGGCCCCTTTTGCCAGTAAGTGCACCAGTCCTATGGCAGAAAAAAAAGAAGAAAGTAATGAAACCATATAAACTATTTATTTATTTATTTATTATTATTACAGAGCTTGATTTTATGTTCCAGTTTCGAATACTTCAATTATGGGCTAAATTCCTAACAAATTTGTTATTCTTTAGCCTCTGCTAGTCACTTATGAAACAGTAAATTCCAAGAATATTTGGCATAAAAAGCAGGTAGCCTATGCACCATCATAATGAATTTGATAAGAAATGATAAAGTCTACAATGAGAGTTATTCAAAGCCAGATGCATTGGGAAATAGAAATCTGGATTCCACCAATATCCTTTAACATATAACAGTCACACACCTGATTCTCAGCTTTCTTATTCAGTTTTTATTACATGCATTGCATAAGTTCATCAAGTCTGTGGTTTTGTTCTTCAAACATGCATTGCATAAGTTTGTCAAATCTGTGGTTCTCTGTTCTTCAGAATGTATTTCATGAATTTATCAAATCTGTGTTTTTGTGTTTTTAAGAATTCATATCAGGAATTTATCAAAAATGTGATTCTGCTTTCTTATATGTTCCTTTCATGAATTCATTAAATCTGTGCTTTTGTGACTTTTTTTGTTTCAGCCATTATCTTCCTGCCATGTTAATTTTCAGTGGGTCTGTTAATGTCTTTGTTCTGTTCTGCTATGCTTGCAGTATAAGAATACATTTTCTTACTAGTTGTTCTTATTGGCTTTTTTCCTCTGTCATGCTGCTAGGTCAACTGGTGCTTGTGTATAAAGTTTGTGTCTAGAAAAAATGAACATATTGTGTATGAAAGTTTGTGTATAGAAAAATGAACATCTTGTGTTTGAAAGTTTGTGTCTAGAAAAATGAACATCTTGTGTTCGAAAGTTTGTGTCTAGAAAAATGAACATGTTATATCTGAAAGTTTGTGTCTAGAAAAATGAACATGTTATATCTGAAAGTTTGTGTCTAGAAAAATGAACATGTTATATCTGAAAGTTTGTGTCTAGAAAAATGAACATGTTATATCTGAAAGTTTGTGTATAGAAAAAATGAATTATCTTATGTATGAAAGCTTGTGTATAGAAAAATTTCCATCTTAATTTGACTGGATCTCAAAATCACACCATTTTCAGCAGCAAGAATAGCACTCTGTCTCTGCATTATCGCTTATTCAAACTGTACATTTGTAAATATATTTATGTTTCTTTTTTTTTAACACATTATTGTTATTTTGCATGTGGATTTATTTTGTTTTATTAAAATATCTTTCGTTTTCTTCTGTTTGTTTAATTTATATAAAATCCTTATAGTGTAATTAAAATGTAATATATTAAAGTAAAGTACGTAGGACATTTATAAGATTAATCGCTTTATGAACTCCATGTATTGTTAATATTAATAATCTTCATTTATTATTATTGTTATTTCCCATTTTCTTGGCTGTATACTTGCTGGCAGAGTCAACTCATAAATATTTCAAGTGTTTTTGGATGAATTATTGAAAGTAAGCATTGAATTTTGGTGAGCAATGATAAAATAATATGGTGTTTGCATGAAATGTATCCATGAAACAATGGTCTTATAACAGTAGGCTGTCTTCTGCATTGTTGATCCAATGTCATATTTGGTTGCTAGTGGCATCATTCAGTGCCATGTTTGGTTGCTAGTGGCATCAATCAGTGCCATGTTTGGTTGCTAGTGCTGTTTGGTTGCTAGTAGTGCCATTTGGCCTGGATTATTTATAGTCTATTAGTTTGGGGTACATAGTATTTCATTCTTTATGGTAGGATGAGTGTTTTACTTCATGTTTATTCTTCAACAGCAAATATGCTAACGAAATCTACCAGGCGTTTTTACTGTTTAAAAAAGATAATTTTATGATTTCTACTTAGTGAAAAAATATTAAATTTAATGATTTGGCACTTGTTTTTAGTGAAAAGATATTATTTAATGCAAAGTACTTGTTTGTAATGAACAGTTATTTAATACTTGAACATATTAGTAGTGAACAGATTATATAATACTTGGTCCTTTTGTTTGTCATGAATAGATATTATTTAATGTTTGGTTCTTATTTGTAGCGAAAAGATGAAGAAGCTGCTCAAAAGAAAAAGGAAGAAGATGATGAAAAAGAGCGCAAACGACTTTTAGAGTCATTTGAGCCAGATTTGTATATGGATTCAACTGGCAATTTTTTGACTCGAGACACTACTGGTGTGGGAAACATTAAACGGAAGCCAGCCTCGTTCAACCAGCATCCTTTTGATCCATGGGAACAGGAACAAGAAAAGTAAAACAACTTTGCAATAGATTGCTTCTCTGTATAATAGATACTATATATATTTTTAGGTGTGTCAGATTCTAATTTTTAAAAATTACAAGTTTCCAAAATTCAAAAGTCACTTTTGAGGTGAAGTAAAAAAACAAAAACCAGGAACAGAGACCACACTGTATAAAAGAAAATGCCTTTGATATAAATGTAGTTGTGTATGAGGAACAATATAGTAAATATGATATCAACTGAATTTTATTGTTGTTAGTTACATTAATTATTAATTCAGTTTTCAAGCATATATGAAGTACAAGGCTTGTCATCTACTGAGTTTTAAAATGCAGACGCAAAGGCAGTATCCAAGATGCTGTTCTCCAAAACACTAATAGCAGAATGAGTTTATTTTGTTTTCAGTTTTACAATCAGTATGTTAATTTCATTCTATGATAACTATAAATTTACATGAGTAACCTGACAACCTATTGATGTTTAAACTCAGATACACTGAATAGTTGATTAGTGTCCATTGCACAGCAAGCAGTGTTCCAAAGTCAAAGACCACACATATGAGCCAAAACAATGAACTTTGTTAGACAGGCGGAAATTTAAATTCTTGTCAAATGAAGATGTGCCAAAAATGTATATTATTTTTTTTTTATATACATGGTGTTCCAAAAATTGTGGGACAATAGTGGAAATATGTTTACAACATTTGCTCATTATTATAGCTCCTGTCTTGAGATGTGTTTGTAGATGAAACTTCATGTCTGGAATTTTTTACAGCAGGTCTACTATAGTGGATTGGCAAATGTTCATTTTCTTGTTGAAAATGAGCTAAAATAGCAATTTTCACTCTGAATTTGCATCTTCAAATAGTCCCAGAATGTAAGTAGATTTCAATCTAGTGGACAGTCCTTGACAATCCCACTTGCAAGCTCAGAAAATAACAAGTAGCTATCTTAAGGCAATATTTTTTCACAAAACATCAAGATTTTTTAAAATCTACTTTTTAGGAAATAATTTATTTACTGGCAATCAGTTTGACTACTGTTTTCAGGTTAGACACAAATTACTGTTGCTGAGAACATACAATTAGAATAACATAATATTAATGCACTTATACATCTTGAATGCATGCCATGCATGGACGAAATGCATACATATTTAGAGGCATATCCATCTCATAGATACCCACTCCTTTCAGTGTATTGTCAACTGCATCTGTACTGAAGTAACTCAACAATATTCAGATTAGTTTGGATTCAGAAGAATCAATTGTACAAGGTGGGTATCTTGAGTTGTGTATTAGTTTTCGAGGCTTTGTTTTTAGGTCCATTCTTTTCGATTGGGAGTGCTTTGTACAAACTGGAACCAGCACACAACTATTGTGTTTCACCTGTTTGTAGAGATAGGTTAGGGTTAGGATTAGCTGCAAATAATAAACAGAAAATAAATGCATGCACTAAAACTGTTTTTATTTAGAGTTATCTTTTCATTAGCTTTTCTTTCCTCATTTAGTTTTGTGTAAATATTGCAGTAAAAATAGCATCAATTAACACTTTGCATATACACCTAAAATCTGGTCCTTTGATATTAAGCATACAGACCCTCTTGTTATATTAAACACAATAGTTGTGTAAGGAGATGCTGGGACTTACGATTGTATATGGAGTGCCCACCTTTTCATATAGTGTTTGTTTAAATCTTTAGTGTCTTTTATTCCTCACCCACTTCTGTAGCTAGTTAAAACATCAAAATAATTAAAACCTTCAACATAATAGGTGACAATGCAGCAATCAAATATATATATTTTGAAGTGATACTGAAACCAATTGCATGGAACAATCATTGCCCAGCACATCGCAGCAAATTGGTGAATTTGAGTGGATGAATCTATTGTTACTGGGAGTGGGGGGTGGTGGTAGAGTTGTGATGTGCAGAAATTAATTCTTTAAAAGCAAATTTTTTTTTTTAAAAGCATGAAAGCAAGGTAGCAGGGGTTGATTTATAGATTAGATAATATTTTTTTAAAATAAAAACTGCAATTATTATATTTAAAAAGAAGTAATAAAACTGAAATATTTTTTCTTATTGTGACAAAGACAAATATATAGTCAGATTTTTTTTGTTTACCTGAACCTATTATATATTCGATGTAAGCAGTTGTTGTTGTCATCCTGCCCCATTGTTGCCATTCTTTCACAACTGAGTTGTCATAATAAATTGTGAGTTACTCAAGGCTACAATTTTCAAGGTTTGATCTTGGAATCCACAACACCAGTCCCCTCACATCAGTTCCACCCACTTGGAAATGCTTAATCTTGCCAGTGAAAGCTGGAAGTGTGCAGCTTGGTGGAATATCACCTTGCTCAAACCATTCTTATTTACCCATGGTTCCAAACTTTACTGAATCTATAATCATTTTTTTGTTACAATTGATAAAAATTACATTCTAGGTGACCATTGTCCAGGCTACATCACTCCTAGTTGCAGGCTGACCCTGAAACTGCACAGCTGTCTTAATAGAAACATAAATTCTTATCTTTTGTTTTCAGTTTTAAAAGCAGTGCATTGATTTAATATGATAACTGAATGTATTTCTAAATAATTGGTCTGGCAATACATTGATGCATAAAATTATGATGAATAAACTGAAGAAGGTCCAACACACATCACTTAAGCATATAACGAATTTGAAACTGATCTCCAGGTCTAGCAGCATGGATTGGAGAAGGGGAATAAATTAACATTACTGTTGGCAACTGTTTCATGTCCTGTTATGTTTTTTTAATTTTCATTTTGTCTTTGAAAATTAAAAAACGTAACAATTATTTACAGAATATATATGTATATACTCTGCTGCAGTTTACATTTTTACACACCACTAATTAAATCTCCAATGAAAATACCACATATGGCATATGCATGGCAAGTAAAAACACGACTGCAATATAGACGGTGTTTTTATACAATAAATGCTTTTTAATACCCAAATGCAACTTCTTCATACAATAAATATTTTTTAATATCTAAATGCAACTTCATACAGTAAATACTTTTTACTACCAAAATGCAATTTCTTGGGAATAACATTTCATGAACCATTTACAAAAATGTCTCACTCTTGTAAATTTTTTTCTGTTTATCTAATGTCTACAATTTGGAGTTAGTTCCCAGTTTAATTTTTTTTTGTTTTCTAAAGTTATTCTGTTTACCTAAAGTCTCTGTATATTGGGGTTACCAAGGATGAGTTTTCCCTGTTTGTTTTGTTTTTTTTAAAAATTAAATTTTAAAATCTAAACTTCCGCAATACTTTACAACTGTCTGGCTGTTTTTCCTGCAAGTGTGATGTTTTAATATGCAAAAATTTGATAGCAAGTTCTTACTGTCAAACTTTCGCCAGAAATTTCCCCTCTGATTTATAAGGTACTGCAGCAGCTTAACACAGCACTGTGTGATCACAAAGCAGTTTGCTCACACAATTAGATTTTTACATCTAAAATTGCATTGTCTATTTTTGAACATATTTTCTTTTCTTTTGTTGTTGTTATGTATAAAATATTAAAAGATATCTCAATAATTAGACAGAACTCAGCAGCATCATGTAGGCTGCCAACATTTTATATGTGTATATATGTGTATTTATGTACATATGTGGTGCGCATATGTGTGAGAATGTGTGTATATTTGTGTGTGTGTATATTCTCTGCCATGTCATAGAATTCATTAAATTAAAGTGTAAAAGTAACATTGTAAAGCTGTCATCAACTGGACCATCAGTAATTTGGGATAAAAGTACATTTTTTTAGAGCCAGAATTTGTTAAAAAAACGTTAATAATAATAATAATTTAATTACTTACTATGTGAATAAATATGGTTATATCTTTGTCAGCTTATGAGTGTTTGTGTTGAGGAAGAGTTAGTCTTCATTACTATAGTGGCTGTTGTTAACAACTGCTTGGTCTGAAAAATAATGAAGTCAAAATTAAGCCTTCTAGATAATGGTAGAAGCTAATAATTATTAGCTTGTTTTTTCATCAATTGCACATCTTTTATACATATATCTTTGAAGTAATTTTTATCAATCCACTATTTTTTGTTTCTTATCATCCATAGTAGACCTTCCTATCCACCTGAGCAGTCTTTTCAGTACAGTCGTGGAGGATTTAGAGGAGGTAGAGGTCGAGGCCGTGGTTACTTTAATCAGGGATCTGGATTTCAGCCTCCTGGAAGTTTTAATATGCCAAACCGCTTTCCTGCTTTTGTTCCTGAAAGTCAAAGTGCTTATAAACCCTGGGCAGATCATCCCCAGCAGTATGTGAACAGATCTGATCACTTTCCAGCTTTCCGAGGTCAAGGACATGTTGCTCGAGGAGGACAAAGGGCAGTTAATCCCCATGATGTTTATACTGCTCAAGTGCAACAGAGTGGTCCAAGCAATGTGCATGCTAATCAAGAAAATCATGTGAATGGGTTTGAGAGATTTAACGACAGTGCTGTGTCCAAAAGTACTGGCCAGCAGGACCAACCTGAAAGAAATCTTTCTGGTCTATCAGGAGATGGCTTCAATAGTCAGGGTGGTGGCACGATGGGGTATAAACATCATACTCACAATAGCTTCCATGTTTCTGAGAATAATGACAGAGGGTTTAAAGGCAGGGTAGATGATAGTAACATTGGTAGAAAGGACACTTTCACCCACTCTCAACCAGGTCTCAGCTGTCAGGGTGAAAGAGGACATGTTCCTGGGATGCCTGCCACCTTCCGGCCAACAACTGAAAGGTCTTCTTCAGGAAATGCTAATAATCCACCATTGCCTCCTAAACCTCTGTCTTCTTCAGGACTACACATATCAATCAATCGTCCCTTGATGCAAAGTGGGGCAAATACCCATCCCATGATGCAAAGTGGGATGAATACTCGTCCCATGATGCAAAGTGGGGTGGCTTCCCATCCCATGATGCAAAGTGGGGCAAATACCCATCCTATGATGCAGAGAGCTGTCAGCCCTAGTCCGCCTTCACCATTTTCTGTTGCACCACCTGGTTTCACACCTCAAGCTCAGAATTATCCTCCTCCACCACACCTGTTCAATCCCCAGCAAGTTTTTATGCCACCATCTATCAGACCCCCTTTCATATCTTTAGTTCAGCCATCAGAATTTACATCCAGAGTCAAAATTTCTCCATCCAGCACGTTTTCACCACCTCCCCTCTTCCAGCAATCTACACAATCACCCCTCCAGCAGTCTACACAACTACCCCTCCAGCAGTCTACACAACCACCCCTCCAGCAGTCTGCACCACCATCCCTCTTTCAGCAACATACTCCACTATCCCTCCAGCAGTCTTCACAACCACCCCTCTTTCAGCAGCATACTCCACCACCCCTCCAGCAGTCTACACCACCACCCCTCTTTCAGCAGCATACTCTACCACCCGTCCAGCAGTCTGCACCACCACCCCTCTTTCAGCAGCATACTCCACCACCTCTCCAGCAGTCTACACCACCACCCCTCTTTCAGCAGCATACTTCACCACCCCTCCAGCCATCTACATCACCACCACCCCAGCAGTCTACGCCACCCCCCCTCCAGCAATCTACACCACCACCCCTCCAGCAATCTACACCACCACCCCTTCTTCAGCAATCTAGATTCTCTAAGCCTTTTAACCTTCCTGCTCATTTGAAAATGAACCTCAACATTCCTGGTCTGACACTTCAGCGGCCAACAGTCCCACCATTTGGTGGCAACACATCTGGAGGATCTAATAAACCAGAGACAGCCAGGACTGTGTCACCTGACCATGGAAGTGTCCGTGCTGGTGGAAGCAGAAATTATGGTTTGGATGATATTGATGACTAAACTTAATCTAGTAGCTTAGAGTGTGAAATTTTGTTAAAAGGTGTAAAAGATTATATTTAAAGAAAGATATGATGAAGAAAATTACTAATTTGGGAATATGTTAGGCATTACATTAAGATTACTTAATCTAGGAAATACAAGATTCTGTAACAAAGATGTATGTATATTTTATAATTTTATAAATAACTTCATGTTGAGGTTACAGTTAAAATAAATAGAAAAAAACAGTAAGTAAAAAAAATATATATATATTTTTATTTTAACTTATTTATTTATATTTGATTATCATCTTTTGCCTATTCCCTGCACTGGGTGTGTAAATTTAAGTTATCAGTTTGACAGTATTTAAAATGTTTATTATTTTAAAGTAAGTTTGGTTTGATTGATTTATTCAGTAGTTGATGTAAGCATATGTACTAAGTGAACTTAGGAATTAACACATTTTCAAACACTTAACTTACTTCTGCACAACAGTAAAAGTGTGTATAAGTGATACTCAAAGAAATATATCTTCAGTTCACCAGATAAATGTTCACTGTATCAATAAACACATATGATAAAGTCATTTGGGAAATGATAGGCTGAATATTATATACATTTAATCTTCTGATTGTGCTTGTGTTTGTGCATTGTAAAGTCTGAGAAAGGAGTGAGTGTACTGTCCTTTTAGCAGTGCATTGTACTTTTCATCTTTCCACACAAACTCAGCCTGTTTCATGACTTCAGCTGTAAAATTTCTGTGACTTCAGCATTAAAATTTCTGTGACTTCAGCAGTAAAATTTCATGAATGTTTCTGTAACTTTAGCAGTAGAATTTCTATAATGGTTTCTGTAACTTTAGCAGTAAGATTCCTGTGATGAGGATTTCTGTGAAATTTCCTATAATGTCTGTAGAGAGTGTTACTGATTTCAGCTGCACAATTTATGTAATGAGCTTTACTATGATTTCAGCAGTAAAATTTTGTAATGAGTGTTACAATGATTATAGCAGTAAATTTCTATATAGAGAGAATTTCTTAACATTTCTGTTAATGAGCAGTAATATGATTTATGATTTCAGCAGTAAAGTGTCTGCATTGAACAGTAATATGATTTCAAAAGTAAAATTTCTGTAATTAATGTTATTATGATATTAGCAGTAAAATGTCTATAATTAGGGTCTATAAGATTTCAACAGTAAAATTTCTATAAGTATTATTGTGATAGCAGTAACATTTCTGTAATGAGTTTCTATGATTTCAGCAGTAAAGTTTCTTTAATGCATGTTACTCTCGTGATTTTAGCAGTAGAATTTCTGTAATAAACCTTACAACTTTTCACCATTAAAATTTATGTTATTTTTTAAACTTAGTAAAAAATGATGTGTGCTAAGTAATATAACATTTTTAATGGTGAAAATTTCTATAAGATTTTGTTGTAGTAGTGATTTTTTTAAAATAAAAAGCTTTTGTTTTTGTAATAGTAGTGAATTCGTGCAATAATCTTTTATTTAGAAATGAGCATTTCTAGTGAGCATTACATTGTTATTAGAGTAAACGTTTCTTGTAATGGACATTAATTTTTTTTCAGATGACCATTACAGACTTTCATTTAGTGAATATTTTTGTACTGAATTTTCTCTAGTCTCTGCTTCTTTACTATGTTATGTTTTCTTTTGTCAAATGTTTTGTAAGGAGTATTACATTGTTTCCATCTCTACTTCTTTAATGTATTTTATGTTTTCTTACAAGTTTTCTGCAGTCAGATATATTTTGTATTTTGCAACAAGCATTTTATCTTTCTGAATTTTATTTAACAACTAGAAATGTTTAGCTGTATGTTTATTAAAATTAACCAAACATCAATACATTTAGAAATGGCAATGTTAATAGAATCTCTAATTACATTGGGAATGCTTTCTTGAAAATAATCCCTCAGTTATTGCAAAATAGTTTACTCATAAGAACAGTTTTATAACTATGTTTTTCTAAACTGCCAGATAAACCCCCCACCAACACACACACACACACACCAAAAAAAAAAAGAAAAAAAAGTTTAAAGTGTAATTATTGACTTATAAATAAATTTTTAAAAATTGTAAAGATTAATAAGAAAACAATCTTTCATTCCTATTAAGGCTGGGTCAAGGTGATGGGAGAATCCAAAAGGAATTACATGTACCATTTCTTATGCTTAGCTTGGAAACATCTTTAAATGAACTGTGAAACCAGAGGACTTTCAGCCACCAGTAACAAAATGTATATTCATCCTGCCTATCTGAGTGAAAATAATGGACTGAGATAATAAATGTTTATCTTTATGATATCCTTACTAGGATTCACCACACTAGACCATTATCCTTAATAGGATTAAATGGTCTGGTGTGATGAATATGTACCTGCCTGATTAATCAAAGGATAGTGGTCAGGTGATGAATACATCCTGTCTGATTAATCAAACTAAAGGATAGTGGTGTGGTGTGATGAATATATACCTGTCTCATTAATTAAAGTAAGGATAATGGTCTGGTATGAGTATGTACACCTGTCTGATTAATCAAAGTAAGATTAATGGTCTGGTGTGATGAATGTACATCTGTCTATCAAAGTAAGGATAATAGTCTGGTCTGATAATCAGAGTAAGAATAAGGAGCTAACGCAATGTATGTTTTTTTCCTACTACCTGACAATCAAAATGAAGTTAACAGGGTGGTGTGGTGCAATGCATGCTTCTCTTGTCTATCTCAGTATCTGCACACTTTTCCTGCTTATCTGATAATCAGAGTAAGGATAATGGGCTGGTGTGGTGCAATGCATACTTGTTTGATAATTACAGTATAGATAATGAGCTGGTGTGGTGAGTACATACCTATCTTGCTTATCTGATAAGAGTGAAGATAATGGGCCTGTGTAATAAATACATCTTACCTATCTGATAGAGTGAAGATAATGAAATGGTGTGACGAATACATATACATGTATATCTTACCTATCTGATAGAGTGAAGATAATGAAATGGTGTGACAAATACACTCACTTTATTAGAACACTTGCTACAACACTGAAGTAAAGAAAACCCAAGGCATGCATTTGCAGAATTTACATATTTTAGTTTTTAAACATTCTCCCAAATACTGTTGTCACTCCATCAGAAGTGAAGATAATGCAGATGTCACTGAAACGTACCTGGGATTAATGAAAAATGAAATGGTCATGAAAAGTCACTTAGGCTGACAAGTAAAAAATGAAATTATAACCAGTCACCTCTGTGAAGACAAGTGAAAACTGAAATGTTTATGTGTTACAAATGAAATGACAATGAAAGCAAATGTTGGGAGTGACAAATGACTTTTACAAGTTTTCAGATTCAGGCTTCAGGTAAAAGTTACAATATTATGGCCTTGTACAGGAGGAGCAGACATAAAGTAACAAAAAACTAGACATACAATAAAAATGAGAGTAATGTTTGATATTCTAATCCTGATAGAAGTAGCAAACATTTGACATCTAACAGATGTTCATTATAAACGTAGTAGGTTTGGATCTACCATCCTCTGTAGTCTAGAAATGGTTAAAAACAGTTTTGATTTGATACATAAAAGACATATTTATAAAAGGTAAAATTATTGTTTCTCCTAATTACTAATAGCATTGTATTATTTTATTTTAAAATTTATATACAGTTTTTATTAAATTATAAGAATTATTGATAATATAATTGCTTGTATTGACACAGACCCCCAATCATTTAAATAAACAAGACTACAAAAAAATTACTGCTATTAGTAGTAAATTACAAGAGGAGGTAACAAAAGTACAACACTAACAGAACACAATATGATAATGGAATAAAATCTTTTGCAATTAAGGCATACATCTGAAATTTTGTTAAACATACAGAAAACAATCTTTTTAATTTGCAGGTCCATCTTTACTGCAAATCTTTGTGGTGATTAAATGACCAGTCCTTCATATGTAATGATAAACTGTGTCTAGTATATTGTACTTTTATAGACATTTGCAAGTCATGACACTTAGAATTTTAAAGAAAATCTCAATTGTAAATGTTTACTACTAAATACTAGCGAAACCTTAGTTTTGAATGGGAGACTCTGGGTCAGCATCAGAATTGAAAGTTGTCAGAGACCATTATATTAAATATGAAAGCAAAAAATAGATTAAGTAGACAGATCTAGTTCGAAACTAGTTTGTTATAAAGAATTTCGATATCCTGTAATAATAATCAGTTTTAAAACTGTATAAATATGGATACAGTTTCACTTAAAAAAAATATAGTAAAGGGAGATTGTAAAATTTTTTCTTTTTGTTTTATTCATGTATTTAATGTGTGTATTGTATGTGTGTGTGTTGGTGAGGGACAGTTTATAATAACTAAATAATTTTTCAAAACAACCAATAAAATGTGTAAATTGGAAATGCTTAATAGGTATGCAATGCAAAAAAAAAAACAAGAAGAGTTAATGTTACAGCTAAATCACCTTCATAGGGACAATACAATTATAAAAAAATTGGCATATACAGAATGTAATGAGTAAGCCTGTTGATGAAGCATTTTGAATTTACATGTTACAGAGGTTTCTTTTTTAATGCTTAGCAGTTGTGCTGTATATGTTGTTATTTTTAAGGTTAATGCAATGTATTAATTATATTTATAAAGTCATTGGTATAAATAATATATTGCTGCCATATTTTGAGTTTTATTTTTTCAAATTAAATTAAAACGTTTTGAATAGTACAGTGTATTGTGAAGAGATATGAACTGTTTCTAACAGATTTAAATTGTCACTGGGCAACAAGTTAACTTCATAGTGTTTAACTTACTAGATACAATTACAGGAATAAAAGGGCATATCCCATTTTTAGTAAATGAAAAGAAATAAAAATTCCAGTTCTTAAAGAGGAATATTTTGTTAGGAGAGTGACTTTATTATTATTAATTAGCTGCAGTTCTTAAAAGTAAAATGGAGCTATTTACATTGTGGCAGATGGAGAGTGCATCAGCATATATATTATGAAAACCAGAGAGACAAAATTCCATAAAATGACCACATGATGAACCATTTATTTATATTTGGTATTTTCATGTGTAAAACAGTAAGTTACAATTTTATTTTAAAGTTAATAATTTATATACTTCATACAGTATATACATTTATATACTTCATACAGTATATACATTTATATACTTCATACAATATATACATTTATATACTTATAATTTATATACTTCATAGAGTAGCATTAGCTATATCCTCAGCATAAAGGAAACTGCAAGTGTTTTGGAGGTGACATATACTTGAATTTTTGCTCAAGAGCTTTGGTCACACGCCTAAAGCTAGAGCTCAAGCACTTACATTATTATTTATGCCACTGTTTAGCACACCTCTGAAAATATAACATCATAATTACATGCATATTTTCAGTGGCATGAAGAAACCTTTAAGCTGGCTTTATGAATGAAGAATCAGTTTCATCTATCCCTTTCACATTTTGTCAGCATCCAGAAGCACGTTCTAGAAGAAAGAAAAGTACTGTTTCAGTGTGAATGCATTGATGAATCTAGTACTTCACATATTAACCCTTCTGATGAACATTTCATGAGGTGTTGTTGAACAACAAGTCAAATTGCAACTGCCTCTATGCATAAAAACATTATCATAAGCAAAGAAAACCATCTGGACTGAAGAATTGTACTGATATGTATATATATATTTGCAGATTCAGTTGGTGAGTGTCATTTGCATCAAGATTTATTGGTGACTGAATTGTTGTAAATACTGTCATCATTATCAGAAATTAACCATAATGAAATAGACTTGTAAAACACTTGTTATCTGGTTTGTGTGAACACTTGTTTGTCCATTACTTTAAGCAGAGGCAAAAAAAAAATTCTTCTATATTGAAAACAGAAAATCTGATGATAATATACAAAAACAGTACTCTTTAAGAATGTATATTTTCTTAAACCTTCAGAATAAATAAGCTGATGTAGCTTTTATGAATAATAATTAATTCTTTATCTTTATAAATTTATATTATTATAAGAAACATATGACACCATGCCTCCTCTCCCCTAAAAATATATATATATATAAATTCATTCTATTTCTAGCATAGATCAAGCAAAGTATCATTCTGCTTTATCTATTACATAACAGCATGATTTGTTTACTATCTTTGAAAGTCACTTGAAAATGACAGCCGTGCAACAACCTTGATGACATACCCACTTCACAAACAGATTATGTACTTTTGCATGTTGTATACTGCTCCTGTAAGCCAGTGTCAACATTCCTTAAAGTGTTCCGTAAAAGATGTGGACCGAGAATTGGAATTTACAGTTTGGATGTGTATACTTAAGTGCCAGATTTTACTGAGAAATGTCGGTGAGTGCATGCATTTAGAATTGTAACTATCTCACTATAAAACGTCTTATCCAAGTTAGCTCAATTCTATAACTTCCTGTGAGACAGACACATAGCACACGGTACTAATTCCAATTTAGTGAATGAATCTTCTCTCAAGTAAGATTCCGCTTTGAGCATTTCCTGTAGGGCCTATATTTGTCTCACGTCTTTATTCCATGAAAGCCAAGGTAATTTTTTAATTTAAAAAATAGAGAAAGGCCCATTATTTATCATTGCAGGTTAGGATAAACCAACTCTGAATGGGTTACATTATAAAACACATCCAGTATTTAAAAAAATAACTATTATGACAGAATTACTAGAACAGTTTACATTTTCTTAGCTTTGAAATTATATTGAATTAAAAATATGATTACGGTGCACTTTTTGAATAACTTCAAAGCAAGGCAATTGGTATTGTTTCAAAATCATTTGTAAAATGGTGTGCAATTCTGTTATAGTATAACTATAACTACAAGACAGCTTTCGTACGTTCGCAAATCAGTGGAGTAGAAAAAGAAGGGGAGGCAACGCAAGATCAGTTTGGTCTCCAACACAAGCAAAGCTTTGGCCACCTAGAATACATTTTAAAAAAAGAAGAAAAAAATGGCCACAGAAGCTTCGATCAAAAATAATGCCGCTTGAGAGATCTGTAATGCAAACGCAAGTTCAGAATTTAAGGCGACTCATCCGGTATGTAACTGAAAGATTAAAATTTGGTTTGAGGCTAGTTAAATGCTACGCATTGTATTTAGTGGGTTAGTTTTAAATTTAATGCATGTTAAAAACAAAAAGAAAAACCCCAAACACAATAACGAAACTACCACTGACATTGATTTGAAGAGAAAGAAAGAAGAAGAAGAACTTAAACTAAAAGACCTAATATTCAGAAAGTTATTTCTTCATTACCTGATGGATTTATGAGTCGTATTACCATTACAATATTATGTAGTTAAAAGATGAACTCTAAATTATTAGATGTTCGGCGTTTCCAGAAGATTTACTGTTTCGAAGGTGTAATTAGAGAAGAATCCACTTTACTCATTTTCACAGGCACAATAGCAATGCACAAACAATGAATTATTAATAAATTAAGAACTCGTTACACTAGTTGTGTGAAACAAGTCATCACAGTGATATTACTCTCGAAGTGAAATAAAGGCATAGAGATGCATCATTATTGTAAAGAGAGCAATGAAAGCGAAGTACGATAAGCTTACAATGATTGGCATGTTTCTGACCGTGCTTACAATTATTTCTACTTTCTTTTGTAATTATACGACTTTACTAGATAGGTGTCAGTTTTAGATAAGCAATACTGTACTTAGAAATCTTTTGAAAGGCTGGCTTAGCATTATGTAAATTTGGAAGTGAGAATTATTAGCTTAGCATACCAAACAAGTTGGAAACCATTCATTATTTTTAAAATACGCCTTCGTTAACATTGTAAATTATATAATCATATTTAATTCATTTTAAGACATTAATAATTTTTGGTTTTAGTATTGGGCAAGGATAAAGTCTTTAATATTTTAAATGCTTAGTTAAAAGAAACATTCTTGAAAATATTAATTTGCAACATTACATCAAGGCCCTACAGAATACAATATTTAAATGATGTCAACAACAGTTTGCCATTACTTTTAAAAACAACTCTGTTGAAAAAATATAATCAACGTTTTTTAAAATTTAAATGTATTTCAGGATTATTTTGTTTTTCAAAATCAGAGTACACACTATACAATCTTTATCTGCTTACGTGTGTGTGTGTTTGTATTTGTATGAAGGCATTTCCTTTGTCACTATTGAAAGTTTTTGTGTAGTTATTTGGGGAAAACACAATAGTTGAAAACAGCAGTACTGTAGACAATGCACTGAGAAGAATTCATTATTAATAAAATATGCCAACATGCACATACATTTACAAATATGTTTATATAAATTATACAGATTATATTTTTATCAAGGTAAAGAATATCTGTGAGAGAGTGTGTATATGCGTGAAAATTTACTAAAAATAAATATACAAAATATAATTTCCCTTCATATTACTTTAAAAAAGAAAATTAATGTTCTCTACTTTGTTAGTGTGCAAACTTAAACTAAAAAAGCATAATTAATAGTATAATTACTTTTGTATTTCAGTTTTCACTTTAGCTCTGATGCCAATGCCACTTAGTTAATGATTATGATTATTATTATTTAATTAATCATCCATAACTAATTACACGTGATGAGAATCTTAATTTATGTTATTAATAATTCTCAGCAAACACCACTCATCTCTCTCACTTGGTGGATATGTGGGTGCAGTAAATGTTTTCTCTCTTCCACAACACGTAGAAAACTCTTACTAAAGGAGAGAATAAATCTGTCTTTTAATTTGTATTTAGTGAGCACCCACCCACCCACTTTCTTCTTCTCCGACATAAGGTTATCAGTATGTGTAAGAAGGTCAGTAAATTTAACAAATTTATTAAATCAAATGTACATATAACAAATGCAATAAAAAAATTACTTGACATACAGTATTTCCACGAAACCATGTTCAAATAATTTTAATATCTATACAGTCTTATATCCTAACACACAATTCAATAGATTAGTGTCAATACAAATCACAGATTAGATCTTATCAGAGAACAAATGGCAATAAGTGATAATAGTTTCTATGCAACCTTGTATAGGCAGTAGTCTTTTTGTGCACTTTCGTAACAAAGACACAAATTTATTGTTTACATTATTACTGTCAATTCCACATGCTTCCCTTGTAGCTTATATTCTCTCAACACTAATTTGGATGCTTCTTTGCTATATTAGCTCCCTCAAGCAGAACAACTATTTCCAGTAACGTCCTAGTACCAGAAATTGCTTGATGTAGTCAACATACTTTGCCACCATACATCAGTGGAGTGCAGTGTATTCCTTACACACTACAGTAGATATTTCTTGTGTCTACCACGATCATAGTTTATAATCAGTAAACCAGGATATCTGAGGAAAGGCTGCTTTTATTCTGTAAAATATAACCAGAGAACAAATGCTAAGTTTCCAGTTTATTTTTTTTAAACTCCATTCTTTCTTATATTCAAGAATCAATTTACAGTTTCCTGCAACAGTATTTATTATCCTGATACATGCACACAGTATAATAAATACAGTATAATAGTTTACAATTTGTGGAAACTTGAGTCTACTCACATAATACATCTCAATGTAAAACACAACTATAGCATATCAATAGCAAAAATGCATGACATATTTTAAAATCTGTTCTCTCTCAATCAGTTTGTTAACTCACCATTAAGTTTAATTATCAGCCACCTTTCATGACTGGACTTCTTGCCACACAATAGAATTCTCTACAGCAAGTAAACTTTTGACTCAGCCCACTGGCTGGTCTTGTTCTCATAAATCTTAATATTGGATAATAAAAACTACTCATCCAGTTGTTACTAGTTTGGATTGAATCAGCAATTTCTAGCATATAGTCTCAACTTGAGTTGATTACTCCAACTCGGACACTTACAAAAATACCATCATAAGGAGTGCCCAGGGTTGAGTCACTTTGAGAATTTAACAATTTATTTAACAGTTAGGTCTAGAAATAGGGATAAGCAAATTTACTCCACCGCAGTAACATATATTAATATAGGGGAAAATCTGATTATAGAAAATCTAAAAAATGTATCTTTAAAGTATTATATGGGTATGTATAAAAGTCGTTTACATTGTAATTGAAAATAAGACTGTATTGATGCATCTGAATGGTTATTAAATGCTAGAGTCACCACATTGCAAATGTGTGCATGCATATATATTATTTTGATTGAGTATTTTGATAAAACAATTTTTTAAAAAGACTATTCGTGACAAGCAGTTTTTGCATATGAGGTACAATCACATTTCATTTAAATTATGTGCCTTGCTTTTAGCACACATAGATTATCTTAATTATAATATGTAATTTCTTCTTTGAATGGATTCACAATTTTTAATTATAATTTGAAATACATTTTAATTAATTAAACAGATTTATTATCCTTTTTCATTTTAAATCATGGATATTAAATCTGAATTTTTACTATTGTTTCTGAATATCCCTCTCTACTTAGCTTGACTGACATATTCCTATGTAATGGTAGAACCACTAGTGCAATTACCTATATCTGATAATATAATTAATTTTTTAGCCAGTATATAGTGGTACAGCATATTTGGTTTAAAATATTTATAATGCTAGTTGTACATTATAGAATCATATTTAATAATGCATTTTATTATAACTATATTGTTTTTAATTGAAGTACACACACAAAAAATAAATTATCAAATTAAACATTTTTGAAATTATTTGGAACCTTAAACTTGCCGTATACAATCATCTAATATTTCCTATTAACAATTTAATGTTATCACATTCAAGAAGAATGTTTGTGAATAAAAATATTTAAACAATTTTAGTCACATTAAAAAAAATTATATATATTTAAGAGGGTATTTTGTATTTTTCAAAATTAAAGCACATACTACTTAATCTTTATGATACCCACTTGACAATAATCATGAGGAGTATGGAATGATAATAGCAGAATATCAGTATACAAATACTAGAACTGGAGAAAATGCTGGTGTAAATGAAACCGGTTTATTCTGAATGAAATTTTGGCAATACTAATGTAGAGTTAGCTCTCACAGTAACGATTGTTTCATAAATAATACTAATTAAAACCTTTTCGGTAAACTCTTTAGTCTTCAATGCATAGATTAACAATAACTACAGTGTCAAGAAAAAGAAAAGGGTAGAACGGTTTGGTTTTTCAAATTCAGAGAAGTTTTGCAATTACAGTGTACATATAATTTAAACAGTTTTTCAAAATCTTTCTTAAATATAGAATTCCTATGTAGACCGAGTAAAATGTTCTACAACGTAAGACTATTGCTTCACACGTTTACATTTCATTGATAATTTTTATCTGATGTGATAGACCTGAGGATCTTTACCCTTCTTGTTTGTTTGTAATTGTATTTGTGTTGTAAAGTTAATTCTATTTATTGAATTATAGATTCATAAAATTGGGTTTAAATATGTCGAAAGCAATCGATGCCAAACGCGCAGTTACTAAAGACGCTACAATGCTTCGGTCGTTTCAATTTGGCAGACGTTTTGGCGACAGTGAATTTGTCCTTGTGTCCTTTTATTTAAAGTTCAGTGATACAAAGACACTTTCAACTGAAAATCTTGTCAGTTTTGATGAAGTCGGCCAAAGGGTCTGCAGTGGCTGAACGCTTATATGTTATTAAATTATAAAATTAATAAAAATACTGTTGTGTATGTTTCGTTTGAACAATCTGTAATAGTACAATGAATCAGCAAATAAATATTTCAGTCTTAAACTAACAACCTTATGCCGGCCAATCTAGAGTCACTATAATAGAGTAGTGCAAATGCATCACTTTTTTGCAGAAATGACCAGCCCCGCCACTTCAGTCTAGAACTCTAGATTATATCATTTAACAGTTACATTCATAAATGAAGTATTTAGGCTTAATTAAAGGATTAACTTTATATAGCGAGACATTTGTCCATCTAACGAATTCTAATTAGCTAATTTATACAAGGAGACTTTAAATAAAATAAATCTGAAATATTTTGTGTGATTTAAGAGGCAAATAATTACCCCCCCCCCTTTATTTTTAAGAAGAAAACATCTGTTACAGTATAGTGCGCTTTTAATTATTTAAACAGAATTCCACTCGTGCATAATCGATTCAGAGCTAAGCAAATGTCTACTTGTTACTTTGAATAATTATAGAGGATCTTAGCCGAAACAACGATTCTATGTCGGCTAAGCATTCGAAAGTAGCAGAATTTTGTCATGAGCATCTAACAAATACTGCTGAACAGGAAAAAAAGTTTTCATCATATTTTATTTTAATTATTTAAAAGAAAAGAAAATGTAGTAATTGTACTATTATTATTGCTAAACAAACGAGCCAAAGGTTCATTTGCATATTTTCAAAATTCCACCGATCTAACTTTAACACTCAACAAAAGAATAGATCGGCAGGGAAATATTTACATAAGTTCTTTTTTATGGTTTTAAAGTATATTGGCGCTGCTTGTAAAATTAATTATATTAGATTTCGAAATTCGCACTTGAACGTTTTTAAAAATAGATTAATCATAGTTGTTGTACAGTAACTGATTGCCAGCATTTACAACTACCAAGTTAAAAATTAAACAGGTTCATGTGTTGCAATAAGTCGATTACACTTATGTTCATAACTCAATTTGTGACTGTAACTAGAGTGAGATTTAATGCTGATTTTGGAAAACTGTCGTGGACCCGGTATTGGTTAGGTATTTATGTACTGATTGAGTAATCAGCATAATGAGCTGTGAACAGATTCTTTACAGTCGGGTGCATTTAGAATTCATTGAATGTTACTATTTATTCAAATAATATTTTAATTTTATTCGAGTTCAAAGTGTATCCGATCTTAGGCAATAGAAAAATTCGCCGTACTAAAATAGTACGGTTTTACACAGCACTTCATTGGTTCATTAAGCGATAGTTATTGAAAATGAGCAGACCAGCGGCTCATTACAAACAATCGTTAGATATTTTTCATTCGATAAAGTGCGTCTAATTAAAGAAAAAATTAAAAATTCTAATATTGCACAATATTCTTACTAAGCGCACACGACTTTTGATCAGTTTAAGAATTCTAATAATGGCGCGCAAAATACTGCAATGCACAAATCTAGAAAAGTATAACGTCCGATAATACGCTGAACAGAACAGTTGCTGTAGATTTCGTCATTAACGTATTGTAAATCATTAAAAGTAGAACGATGGTTTTGTGCTGCGAATATTTTGGGCATTTCATGAGTGTTTAGTGAATCATAATTGTATTCAGAGTTTGCTCTAAAATCTTTCACAATGAGAGCGTTATTGATTTACACTGTCCAGTGACAGTGACGTTGGAAAAATGCACTGACGTATTGTCTATTTTAGATTTGCAGTTTATTGTCAGAATTGGCTTGACAATTCACTTAAGAGTTGCTCGTTAATATTTTTATAGTTGACTGTCTTGGCAGGTCGAATGTAAAGGCTAGCAGTACTCTTCAGAGTTGCCTAAATATAATTTTATAATTCACTGCTGCCACCTGGTAACTTCTGAGTGTGAAGTACAGTATTAGAAATGGTTTGTCAGATGTTTTCAGTTTTGTACTAATGTATTCTATTGCACATGTTGTAGATATGTGGCCGCTCTTATACAACAACAATTTTTAGATGTTTAGAACGTCAGTTGACTATGAATTTGGTAATTTTGTTTCAGATTATTATCAACAGTAGTGCGTTCCCATTGTCCGATTTAGCTGGGGTTCACCCACCCACGGTTGAAGTTTCATTGTTTGTGCTCCTATTGTTTGGTGCGGGACTTTTAGTTTCTCGGGGCCAGATTCGGGGCTTTGGTTTTATCAAAATATAATTCATACTTAGAAAGCATCAGTGCACATTACATACATATGCTATTACAGTTGTCCAGGTATTGCTATTTTAATGGAAATTATTTGATTTTTATTCTTTGTAAAATAGCATTCTGTTATGCTTGTCCTTTTGATATTGTTTTATGTACCAAGGGCCAGAACTGCTCAGTGCTAGTGGCAAGTTTGATTAGATGATTGATAAATGTTAAACTTTATCTTGGCACAAACTCATTTTTACTAAGTAGAAAACCACACATTAATTTGCATAATAAAAGTTAAAAAACTGAATTAAAGCAGTTTTAAATTTGTGCAAGACTAACACAGAAATAGTCAGTGGCATTTGTTGCTCAAGTCTTAAGATTTTGAAAGTTAAGTAAAAAGAAATAAATGTTATTATGTAATACAAATTATGACTGTCATTTATTACTGTTGAAGAGATTATAAACATAATGAAAAATTAGGTAATTGTTGTAATTTTATTTGCAGGCATCTTGTAATATGTTCAGTAATCCTTATAAGAAAACGAAAACTGCAAATTTGTATTATATTAAATTTAATTATCTACAGCATTTATCTATGTAGTTTTAACTAAAGTATTGTCATATTTTTGGTAAGGTTGATTCTTGTTTTGAATTTTTAAAGTTTAATTTTATAAGTACTTTGAATTTCTTTTACTGGTTTTATTTAAAAGATTTAAATGGATTTAAAGCAAACCTACTTCTTAGACCAATCACATCCAGCATCGCAGCGAGATCCGCTCATCTCCTTCATATCAATGGCGGCACGCTTTGGGGATGTTGATACTCTTCGGAAACTTCTCATTGAAGCTTTGGCTACAGAGCCAGATTTCATGGTATCTCCAACTATAGGTCTTGCTTTGAAAAGGGCTACTCAGGCTGGACATGTGGAGGTACTGCGCTGTTTACTGGCTGCTGGAGCAGACATTAATACCAAGTTCAAGGGAGCCTCAGCACTGCACGAAGCAGTTAAAGTCAACAATATGCAGGTTGAGCAGATTTAGCATCATTTATCTCTTTATTTTCCTTTTATTAATGTTAACTTCTAAACTTGAATATAGTTCTTGAATATATATCTATGCTATTAGATATATGTACTGTTTAGAAAGATTTTTTTAAAACATTTGAATATAATATTGGATTAATTTTTAATTAAGTCTGAAGGGAAGTAGCATATCTATCAGTAATTTTTTAAAGTAATTTCTGAATTTACAGATTTAAAATCTAAACTTTTGAATTTGTTATAAGACATCATTTAGGTTATATAAAAGTTTGCTTGTTGTTTTTAGGATGAACATACATCCTTACACTATTTCTTTGCCACAAGATTAACATTGAAATACATGGACCATGTTTTTGTAGCATATATTTGAAATACATAGACTGATTGTATTTTGTAGCAAACATTTGAAGATAGAAATGTGTATTAAAGTAACCAAAATAAAATTTTATTTAAAAACAAATATTAATACTTATAATAGAAACCTACCCAGCTACATGGCTACTTCGCATCTTAATAATGGAAATGAACTATCAATAACCGAAGATAAAAATAAAATATTTATTATGTTGATGCCAGTACATATTGTTTACATTACCAACCTTATATATATTTATGATAAAAATAATGATTTGTAAATATTTTTTCCATATTGCTCAAACTGGGAAAAAACAAACAAAACTGTTTCACATTTTATTTCCTGAATAGGTACTTGAGTTTTTGCTGGAGGTGAAAGGTTTGTGTCGAGAAACATTTAGCATAGCTCAGAAGACACCTGTTATGGAGGCAGCTTGCCGTGGGCGCATACAGTGCCTAGCTACAATGCTTTCAGCAGGCTGCAGTGTTGGTACTCGAAATGTTCGAGGCCTTTCTGCTATTCACTACTGTTTGCTGCCCAGCATCGGGACGGTAGACTCTGAGGACATGACTGCCTGCATGGATTTGTTGTTCAGTGCTGGAGCTGACATCAATGCACAAGATAACTTTGGAAGTACACCACTTCACATTGCTGTAGCCACGGAGAATATGGAAGCCATACTTTGGTTATTGCAACACAACTGCAACTTGGATCTTGAGTCTCGACCACCTGATTTAGCTCCTGGCATTTTCAGTTGTTTAGAGGGCAGAGTGGCACTGACGCCTGTTCTGCTGGCTTTGCACTTTTCTAACCGCCGTGTTGTGCAACTTTTGGTGGCCTGTGGTTGCAGATGTTATGGACTTAGCTGGGTGTTGCCTTTCTGCCGACAGTATGCCTTGCTGCATGATTTTTTGATGGAAACACTTGCTGCTCCTAGATCTTTACAATTGTGTTGTCGAATTGCAGTACGACAGTTTTTAGGGAGAGACATCCAGAACAAGGCGAAGCAACTTAAGTGCTTGCCGAGTGGGTTTCTCAAGTACATTTTGTTGACTGATGAGCTGCTTTAAGAAAGTGTATGATGGATATATTATCATAATTTATTTTTTTCACATACCTATACTCAGCTATCCTTTCCTACCCACACACACACAAACATTTATATTATTAATATATTATTTGATGTGACATTGTATTTCATGTATGCAGTATATAATACCATCACCAGTAAAGCTCTCTGTTTACAACTGAGGTCAAAGTTCACTTATTAAATGCAGATGTTTAGAAACAAAACTGATTTTTGCATGCCTCTTCACTATTTTTTAAATGCATTTTTGAATGTATGTTCAACTTTACATGTAATGTGTTATTTGTGATTATACTGTTTTTTATCCTTAACAAAAGTAGCTATTATAATTTATATTTAAAATTAAAAAAACAAAACTATCCATTTTAACAAATAGGAAAAAATACACATTTAGATAAACAAAATCTATGTACCAAAAAGGAATAACACAGATCTATAGCGGCTATGCTAATTAATTATAAGTGTATAACGGATAAAGTACAGAAGAGAACTATATAATTGAGGCAGGAATTTTATTAATATGATATATGTCTGAGTTATACACATTGTGTTTAAACTCCTCTATGATGGTATTAGGAACTTCATTAATATGTTTGGGTTAGGCACTTTACATTAATCTCTTCTCTACAGATACCACTTACATGTTGTTTCTTTCTGAAATGTTTTGAGTCCACAGTGAAAGGATTAATCAGCCCATTGCTGATGTGTGAAAGTGTTTATTAATTGTGAAGATTTTGGATGTAGTTTGTTTCTCATCAATTCCCTGTTTTTTAATATTGCATAGAAAGCAAGTCATTGGTAAATTCATCTAGAAAGGCTTGTGGCCACAAATTACAAGAACATGGCTAGCTAGCTTCAATACACAAGACTCTGAGCTAAAGGCCAGCACCTTTGCAACTTGGCCAGTCAATGTGGATCAATTAGTAAATGACTGCCAAATATTTAGCTGACTGACAGCATGACTGGTCAGCTGATTGGACAGGCCTGTGCATGTGCACCCTAGTGTGCCAAAAGTTACCAGAACTCTCAGTCATTCCTGCAGCTGTTGAAGGACTGCCTAGAATACTTTCCCAGATCCAAAACTTGTTAAAAAGGCTCTTGCTGATAAAAATCAGTCAGGTTTGACTTATGAGTAAATCCTGTAACAATAGTCTTGTTCATATGTCTATTTTATGTAATATATTCTCTTCTTGTCTTTCATGCAACTATCATACACTATCATACATCCCCTTCTATTCAAGCATGAATAACATGCTTTGTGCTTTAAGCACCTATTTTAATTCCCTAAGACTTAAGGAAGGAGTTTATTCCTTATACAGAATCAGCACTTTGTGCACCAAACTCTCTGCACCCATTGCAGAGTGACAGGAAGACCAGTCATGGCGGCCTCTAGTGTGCTTATATATGCAAAACTTGATGCCACCGCTAAGCTTTGACCCTTGACCAAGTTGATGCCATCAATCTGCCCAGGACTACATCACAATCTATGGTTAGCATGCTTACCAATGGACAAACCCATTTGACAAGTCCAAAGTCCAAAGAACTATACCGCCAGAATTTCTGTATTGAGTGGAAACTAAAATTAAAAATCGGTGTGCACGTCATTCTGATTTTACACTTTCTACAGTCATTATTTTCTTCAAAATTAAATCTATCTTAAATGTTACTAGTATTTGTGTTCATCTTTCAACTGTTGGCATTGTTTCTTTATGAAGGTTGGGATTGGGGAGTCATTAGTTATTAATCAATGAATAATTCATTATTCAAATATTATGTAACACATGAGTGATAGTGATGTGTGATGAGGTGCATGGTCTGTTATGTTAGGATTTTTAATATTAATTTATTCCATCCATTTCTAATTCATGTCAAAGACCGGAAAATCAAGGTTGCTTTTTTTCTTCAACAAAATGATAACAAAGCAATGACAACAAATATATTTTTTGGACTAAATCTTATTCTCAACTAAAAACTGTATTTAAAAGCTTGAAAATATTATTTCCTGATTACATGTATTTAAACAAATAATACTTAAGAATACAATCAGATAACATTCAGCTGCAATTTGTTTGTCTTTACATATCTTACAGAAACATTCTTTCATTTTGCATTAAGTTTAATTCTAAACTAACCTTTCTGTCCAGGAAGAAGACTGAATAAAAATAAATTTTGTTACAAAAAATGAATAATTTATTTTCATCTTCCCACTCTGTAAACACAGGACAATTATTCAATTAATTATGTGACAGCTTGCTTTCTGTTCACAACTTGGAATTGTCGAGCTTGAAGTTACCATGACGACCCTCTCCTTCTGCAAACTGTTTAGCACCTAAAGAAAGATAGCCATATGTCAAAATGAGGCAGGTGTATTTGGGGCACACTGAACTAGTGATAACAGTTCATACAAACCTGTTTACCTCAACTGGCTGTTGAATCAAACAAGTGACAGATACAGGTAGTAATAGTACCATATTAACACCACTCATCCGATAATATTTCTTATACAATACCCTCATAATATTTTTAACACCATCTTGCAATATACTGTTACTCATCCAATCTGTGGCACAATCACACCACCTGAGTAATTGTGCTGCATTTACTAATTCAACATTTTCCCCAGCCCATTTAAACAAAATTATAACACATAAACCGCAACATTATCCCCAGCCCCTGTTTAAACAAAACCATAACAGATACACTGCAACATTATCTCCAACTCCTATTTAATTAAACAATAATAGGAACATTGCATGCTTTAGAACAAAAAATGAATGGCAGATGCACTGTTTATAAATAGTTATGATTAAATATTTTAGGAAAGAAGATTAGAATGAAGTATAAATCTTGAACCAGACTGGTAGGAAGTAAGTAAAGAAAACTAAAAGATACCATACAAATAACCTAAAGAAAGATGAACACAAGCAAGCAATAAGAATGGCATACATATATTTAAGAAATGAGATAAACATTACAAAAATTAAAAAAAAAAGAATGGTGTACAGATATATTTAAAGTTTAAAAGAATAACAGACAAACTCATTTAGGAAATGAGACAAGGAAAAATCTCAAAAATCATTAAAGCTTCCAGTTTTGTACAAAACATTCACAAGAAAGAAGTGATGTATAAACACATTTGGCAAGAAGATAAGAAAAGTAAGCCTGGAAATGTACAGAGAAGACAATTTAAAAAATAAAATAAGCCTCGTATGTAAAATACAATGGAGTTCCATCTTCTTAACTGGGGGATAAATTCTGGTGCCCGCTCATAAAGTGAAAATCAGTCAAAATTACAATGATGATAAGTACAGGGTGCCTGTATACAAGTATGTGATGAGACTATACAGGTGCATCTTTAATTACTAGAATCACAAACTAAGAGACTAAACAGATGCATCTTTAAATATTAGAATCACACACTATGAGACTAAATAGATGCATCTTTAAATACTAGAATCACACACTATGAGACTACATAGATGAATCTTTAAATACTAGAATCACACTATGAGATTACACCGATTTATTTTTTATTAGAATCACACACTATGAAACTAAACAGATGCATCTTTAAATACTAGAATCACACTATTAGACTACACAGATGTATCTTTAAATGATAGAATCATGCTCTCTTTAGACTATACAGATGTTTTTTTAAATACTAGAATCAAAATACTCTGATGTTTTTTTTAAATACTAGAATCAAAATACTTTGATGTTTTTTAAAATTCTAGAATCACAATGATGAGACTACCCAGATGTATTTTTAAATACTAAAATCACATTTAGTGTGGTGAGATGTATCTTTAAATTCTAGAATCACACTCAGTGTGACGAGATGCTGACAATATAACAAGTACATGAGAACTGAGACCGATGTCTTTCATTTCACAGATCCCTCAGTTAAGACAGGTGGGATTCCCACATTAGTTCTTATGTGCTATTTGTGGCTTTTGCTGCATGTGTAGAGCTGAATTTACACAAGTGATTGTTCATAAGATGTGACTCCACTGTACAGACACATTTGAGAAAACAAAGTAAGCCTCAGAAGTGATTTACAGACAATTTTGAAAGAAGATGAAGCAAAGCCCCAAAAGTGATGACCTGTCAACTTAAAAAAAAAATTACAAAGATAATTTTACTTAACAGTTTAAAAATATTTTTGTGGCATTTTTTATGATTTAAAACAAGACATTTGTCAAGTGTTTTCATTTGTAGTAACAACTTCACTAAAAAAAAAAATAAATTGTAAAAACAAGCACTTAAATACATACATAGAAAAAAGTAAGTAAATTGCATGAGTAATGGCTCTTAGAAATAAACAAACTGGAATAATGTATTTATATTAAATTAAAAATGTTACTTTATTACATTCTTATCCTCCAGATAAATGTTCATATACAAAGGTCTTAAATTAATCATCGAGTGAAAAGTGATTGTGCAGAATTTTATCAACCATTTTTCGAGCATAAAAAATAATCAACACTAATCTAGTAACATCGAACAGGAATAATATGACATGAAAACCAAATTTAGTGTGCACTGGGAGCCTTGGTCGTATCAAGAATAGCTTAATAAAACAGAAACAGTTTTCTAAAGAGGGAGAGATACAAAAATACTCCTGAAGATTCCAAAATTTTGTTTCTTATGGAAAACTAATATAATTATGTTTAAAGTCAACAATCATGATAGAATCAAATACCTATATGGGGATTATTTTGTTTGTTATTAGTGCCTTTAATAATCATACTACACCTTTGAAATGAAAATGTGTTATGAGGCATTCTGAAACATGGGTCGTACACTGACTTTTCCATCAAATGATGCAGTGACCCCATTAAATACTTTTGAAATGAAGATGTGTATGAGGCATTCTGAAACATTATGGGTCAAACACTGACTTTTTCATCAAATGATGCACTGACCCCATTAAACACCGAAATGAAAATGTATATGAGGCATTCTGAAACATGGGTCAGACACTTTTCCATCAAATGATGCTGTGACCCATTAAATACCTTTGAAATGGAAATGTATATGAGGCATTCTGAAATATTATGGGTCAGACACTGACTCTTCCATCAAATGATGCACTGACCCCATTAAACACCATCGTGAATTTGATAACACAAATAGAAATGAGATCATGGGAGAAGGAAAGAAATTTTCAGAATTAGACAGTAGACTGATTTCATTTTAGATGTAGACATTCACATGAGGTTGCCAAGGATTTACCTGTAATTGATTCCAAGGTGAAGAGTTTTATTCCTTCAGTCCATTCATGCTGGAATGCATCCAGTGTTGATCGAGCATCATAGGTTGAATAGTAACAGGAGGAGCGGTCTGCTCGCATGCAGATCTGTGGAAATTTTGCAATGATGTTTGCAAGTTGTACGGCCTGGCCTATTGCTGCAATTAAAAAAGAGATGCAGTCTTTCCTTAAGTGCTGATCTGCTGAACAATGGTTGGTTGAGTCTGGTAGTATTTGGAGTATGTGGCAAAAGATGTTATAGTGGTGTCCATTGTTACATCTTTCTAATAGCATATTTAAGCGAGTATGAAGAAATGAGTATAGCCCAATCCAGTTATATCATTCTAGCTTAAATCTTATATGATAGATTTGCATATATTGCACTTAAAATTACACCCTCTAACACTAAAACAGACAACAGATTGCTGTATACACTCAAGGAAACATCAAATTTATCTATCCATAATCGGTAACATTTACTCTGAACTTTCTCCTTGGGCAACCCTGTATATTGTACCCTTTGATTTTTGAGATCGTCAGTGTAAAACCGACCAAGCTGGTCGATGACTGGTAAATTGGGATTCAATAATGAATTTAGCAAGTGTAAACTTCATATACAGAAAACTGATTGAGAGTTATTTACATTAAAAAAAACACAAAATACTCTTTATCTTACAAGACAATCCTGTAACAAATAACTTTCTTTCATAAATGTCATAAATGAATTTCTTGGATGTTTGCTCATCATCAAATTGTCCATTAACTAAGATAAAGCTTATAATTGCTCTGAGATACAGAAATAAGAATTTTGTTGTAAAAGGCTTCTAGAGATAACTGTAAGCACTAATTTGTCATCTGTTACGCAGCTAGTTATATGAGTATGTGGAGTTGTTGTTTTGTAGACCATGATGGAGATAGGTTTCCTAGATATATGTTTGTATACAGTAATACTGACAATATTAAAATGGAATTTAAGGCATAAGATGTAAGTGAACATACCTGTGCCTGTGGCCACTACTGGCCAGACCTATGTCCAGTGCCTCTTTTGCTGTGACAGGTTGGCCAACCAAATCAAGAGCATGTGACAATAATAAAATGGAATTTAAGGCATAAGATATAAGTGAACATACCTGTGCCTGTGGGCACTACTCTATTAGCCAGACCTATGTCCAGTGCTTCTTTTGCTGTGACAGGTCGGCCAGTAAGAACCAAATCAAGAGCACGTGACAAACCAATCAAGGCTGGAAGTCGCACAGTGCCTCCATCGACTAGTGGAACTCCTGAAATGATTATACCCAACTTTTTCTGTAAATATCATGCACAAAGAAGTTATAGTTTTAATCCGTGATATATTTGTAGTTCTGTGATCTACTATAAAGCTGGAAAAACAATTTTCTTTTTGAACATCATTAAGACTTAAAAAGACTTGACAATACCACCAGAAAACATGCCAAATTAATTGGCCACTCTCAAATAAGAGCGTAAAATATAACTTAAGCATAGCACATGCATTAATCTAAACAATAAAAGCAAATGCTGGATAAGTATAGCAAATTCTCAACCATCACTTATTATATTGGCATCACTAATAATTGATTATAACAAATCAAAGTGAAAGTGGCTTGATTCAAAAATGGATATTTCAAATCTCCAGCTTACTGTGAATGAATGTTTAACCCACATTTCTTTATTTCTACTGAAAATGGCTTGCCTATTTTGAATTGAAGGAGAAAATGTAAATGAACATCGGCAAAAAAGCAAATAAAAATTGAATGTTTATGAATGAGCATATTTTGCTTGACTGCAAGCCAAGAAACTACAAGTGCAGCATTCAGGGCAGAGCACTGCTCCCTCAACCCATTATCCAAGCCTCAGCCGCATAGTTTGTCAAAGGTGCTAGATAACTGCAGATAAGGTAAACTAGATAGAAAATTATCATGCCATGTGCTGAGCAATTTTTATGAATGCCTATCGTACTAGAAATGTTAAGCTAAAGAAAATTTCTGATATTTTTTCTTCACAAATGGGCATATGTTTAATTTTGCTTATTATTTTGTAAAAATCTGTCTCATTTGCAACTTATGTGTTTTTCAATATATACTAATCTATTAGAATATGAAAATGTAACAGTGTATTTAGACAGTACATTTATTTTTTTTTTAAATGGTTACAATAATATAGTTGAACTTCTGATAGCTGATGGAATATATTCCCTTGTTCATTACTGAAGACACTAGAAGATGTTCATAACTGAGAAGCAATATTAGCAAGAAGCACATTTTACCAAATCGTCTGCAGAAGACTCCCAGAATAGCAGACTCTTCAACTACTCTTAGGTCACACATTAGTGCAAGTTCCAGTCCTCCTGCAACTGCATATCCATCAATGGCAGCAATCACTGGCTTGGAAAAAAACATTCTTGTTGGACCCTTTTTAACAAATAAGAGAGATATTAATGAAAATTCTTTTACAATAAAAGTGTAATTGCAACAAAAGAATTTCTGAGTCTCTTAAATTGCTTTCAGTTGAACATTCACACTGATGACTCGGGAACATAATATGTTTTTCAGTTTTCTTTCCAGGTCAATTTACTTTTGCTTCATACTTCATTCTCTAGGTGCAATATAAGACAACTCTGAATTATGGGAGATATATTGCAATAAATAATTATAATTCAAACATTTGCGCTTTAAAAAAGTAGTTTTTTTTTTTCTAACATAGCCAAACACTATGCAGTGGGGTTGCAATCTTATGTGGGGATTATAAAACTTTTATACTAAAATAACTAAGTCCAAGATCATCTATATTCAATAACTCTAATCTGCACATTTTTAGGTTTAAGTGATTCCTGCAGTGTTAGAACAAATTGCTATTTTTTTGGTTGAGCATCATGTGAAACAATTATTCCATTTAAGGGGCCATGCAATACAAAGAATACCTAGATTGCAATTAAGGGGCCATGCAGTGCAAAAAAATAACTAGACTGCATTTAAGGGGCCATGCAGTACAAAGAATATCTAGATTGAATTTAAGGGGTCATCTAGTACAAAAAATGCATATCTAAATTGCATTTAAGGGGCCCTGCAGTACAAAAAATACCTAGATTTAAATACACAAGTTTGTTGAGATGTATACACTGTGAGAGATGAGCAAGTAAGTATGGCTGAACTATTATTTAGCTGAATGCGCTTATGATGTGGTTCCGCTGAAGTTTGCAAAAGTTAAATCGAAATTCATTAATTTAATGCACATGAAAAATGAACTGAAATTTTGCCATCAGAAAGAAAGAATGAATAAATGAATGAAAAATATTTTTCAAAAGGTGAAAGTAAAGATACTGCTTGGTTTATTTACAAATGTGTTGTTGCTAATCTGCATGTAAGAACAATAATAAAACAACAATAACAATAGTGAAAGACAATCAAGCTCTGAAAAATTTTGAAGAGAAAATGAAAATATATTTTTTAAAACTGACCTTAATGTAAAATACAATTTGAAGAATTTAGTTTGCAGTCTTAATGTGTAAACTGCTAATGTTAATGAAAATAACTCACCATGCCTGCTACACTGCTATTTTGGGGATCTTTGAGTGCAAATGTATCAAGTTCTCCTGATGAAAGTGCTTTCAAATCAAAACCTGCACTAAAACATCCTCCTATATAGCAACAAACAATTGTTAACATTAATAATAATATAATAATATAATAATAAAAAGCATATAATCTCTGAAAAAATCTAAGTGCTTTAGAATACTAAATTAACTAAATGAGCATATAGGGATAGACAAGATACACTGAAACTTTTTCACATACACCACTTAAAAGATATATTGGAGAGTGACATACTACCAGGCAAATTCTTATGTCTTGATATAAGATTTGCCTTATAGTTATATGGTTATAAAAATAGCAGAAAATTTATTCACTCTTATGACTTTAAAGAACCACCTCATCAAAAACAAAACAACAAAAATTATCAAAGAACCAACTTAAACTATGCCGATGATGCCATATATACCAAATAAATTATTAATGATGATATTCTTTAACCTTAATGGATCACTCTCTCCCCAAATTGACATGTTTATTTTATAAACTGTAAATAGTAGTTATTATATTATTCATACAGTGAAAAATTGTGAATTATTTATATAGTGAAAAATTTAATCTTTAAAAAACCAAAATTCAAAAGACGTGGATCAATGAAGGCTCAGTCAAGAATTTATATGGAACTGCAGTTATATTAAAATTTTTTAATCCTAAATATTAATAATAACACTGCATCACAAAAAAAACTTTTTGTAAGTTGTCTAATATTTTTCAACTGATTTAGGATAATTTTGCTCTGCTAAATTTGAAAATGACATCCATTTTTTTAAAATCAGGTCAGGTTTTTGATCTAATTCGATTTTAACAAATCTGATCTTATAGCTAAGTTGATTACATTTTTATAACATTATTAGGCAATTTTTGTTAACATTTCTCTTCCAAAATAGGTTTTTAAATTAAAAAAAAAAAATTAAATTTTAAAAAATCGTTTTCTAACACAATTCATTTATTAAATGTTACAAATGTTGATTAGTGTACATTAGTGTACATTGAATCGTAGACATATAACGGTAAGTGCATATAAATTCAATATATTCAATATCATCATTGTTCAAAATTCAGGGCATGAACTTCCGTCTCTTCAAACTTTTAGAAAGATCAGCAGTAGGAATGTCTCTCTTTAGAGTCCAACAGTAATCAGCCATCATGACTGCATCCCAGCATCCCTGATACCTGGTTTCCATCTCTTTCATATCCTGATGAAATCTCTCCCCTTGCTCGTCGCTCATTGATCCCAGATTTTCAGGAAACCGATCCATATATGAGAATAAGTAATGCATTTTGATGCTCATGTTGCATCCAAGCTTTTTGAAAGCAATCAGCATATTGGCAACAAGCTCTGCATAGTTCCTGGCCTTCTTGTTGGCAAGAAAGTTTTTCACGACCAGAACAAAAGCCTTCCACGCTTCCAGTTCCACTTCATTCATTGACTTTTCAAACTCTGGATCTCTGATTAGCTTATGGAGTTGCGGACCATAAAAAATGCCAGCTTTCAACTTCTCAATGGTCAACCCTGAAAAAGCATGGCACAAGTAAGAAAAACAGCCACCATCCTTGTCTAGAGCTTTGATGAACTGTTTGATTAAGCCAAGCTTAATGTGCAGCGGTGGGAAAAGTATCTTGTCTCTGTCCACCAGTGGGATATTTATGAGGTTCTTTGCTTTGCAAGGTACCAATTCCTCCTGTACAGGCCAATCCTGCTTCGTGTAATGCTGTGCTTCTCCCTACTATCCCACATGCATAGAAAGCATGGGTAAAAGGTGAATCCAGACTGTTGTCCCAATAAAAAGTTTACCATCTTCAGATCAACACAAAGTAACCATCCAAGCTGATCATGACAAATTTTCTCCAGCACATACTTCACCGCTTTGTACTTCTCTTTCAGTGTAGTTGAGTGAGCTAGAGGTAAAGAGGCAAACTGGTTACCATTGTGTAGCAGAACACATTTCAGTGATCACTTGCTGCTGTCAATGAACAATCTCCAATCTTCAGGTTTATACCGTGGCACTCCAAGATTGTGCAGGTACACCAGGTCCTTCTCTGAGATAACTGAGATACTACTGACGTCTGTTGCAATAGAAGGTGATGCGAACACTGTCAGAAAGGACATTTTTTTCCCTCAATCTGGATGCCAACAGTTCAGCAGATGACTTTGACAAGCTGAGATCATGAACTAGATCATTTAGCTCCTTTTACAAAAAAAGATTTGGAACATCATACCACTAATTCTTCTTCATATTCTTCAACACTGGAGAAATCTTCTTCACTAATGTCGGTAAGTTCTCCAGGGACAGGTACTGGAATTTCATCACAATGAGCTACTGGATGATGTGCTGATTCAAGATCAGGATACTTAAGGTTGCTCCAGTTTTTTCTCTTAATGCCAGTCACATCAATAGCACAGAAGTAGCAGTCAGTGACATGGTTTGTCGGTTCCCTCCAAACCATAGGAATTCCAAACTTCAGACAACTCTTCTTACCCTTGGTCCAATGACGCAGATTCTCGGTGCATGTCTTGCATACCATGTGTGGCGCCCTAACTTTATCCTGATCACAAAGTTTTATACCAAAATAAGCATGGTAAACACGCTTTATAAAACCTGTTGCTGTATTCCTGTTAGGAACAATGGTGTATTCGCCGTAGATGTAGCAAAATACATCGTGTTTATTTTTGCAATGTCTTCTGGCCGATTACATTTCATTACCTAAAGAAGAAAAATATCATTTATATCAATTATTAAAAAATTAGCTTATGTAACCTCTTCATAATTATGTAAAACAAATTATATGAAGAGGTTACATAAGCTAATTTTTTAATAACTATTTAAAGAAATAAGAAATAATTTTACATCATATAAATAGAAAATACCCTTATATGTAAAAATACAACAAAAAACTAATGTTGCAATAGATCAAAACGTTGATGAAAAATAGATAAAAAAGTTGACCTGATTGAACAAAACCAATGTCATTTTTGGATCCAGCACAATAAAACTCATAAATCCGTCAAAAAATCTTAGACATCAAATGTGTTGTTGCCCAGTGTAATTGTAAGATATTGTTTCATAAGATTGTGACCATTTCATTTTGTAAAATAAAGCTAAAAATATCCTCCCCACTTTTAATGACAACACATCTGCTGGAAGTCTTTGATTTTTTTGTCACGACATAAATAGAAGAAAAACTCAGTCAAAAGAATATTCTTCCTTTAGTTTCCCAAAGCACCCATTACCTTTGCCATATAACACAGCCACCAGTGATTCTTCATCCTCTTCAAATTTACAGAATGCTGCAATTAGCTGCTGTGCTGTTGCTGGATTGACACAGTTTCTCACTTCAGGTCTGTTGATGCCAATTGTCATCACCTTTCCTAGTTTATCTACCACCACTAGCTCTGCATCCACAGAAAGTGAAAACATAATTTATTAATTATCAGAATAAAAATCTACATAAAATGGGATTTTGTGGTGAGGTTTTTAAGTTAGAATCAACGGTGGTTGGGGGGGCTGGAGGATACTTTAATATCATCAAAATATACTTTTATTTTATTAAAATAATAACCAACAAAGCTAAAATACTCTGAACATATACAATACAAAACCAAATTATAAATTAGTGTGAGGAGACAATTGTTTCAGTAGTGTTTAGCTTTAAAGTGTTTTTAAATTATATATAGGCCTATATAACATTTTGTAAACATTAATGATTCATTAGATGTGCTTACTGGCAATTAAACCCAGTTTTGATCAGTATCTAAGAAGAATTATACTTTATCCATGCCAATTTCTGTTTCTTATTCAGTGTTAAAAACAAACAAACAATTTTAGCCTTGTTTTACCATAAATCTAAGAAGAGCTGATCAATTTTAAACAGAGAACCAAGACTACATTTTGCAGGTGAATTATGGGCCTTAATGTAATTAGGTTAACTTTTACTAGCTTTTTTACGTGTTAAAAATTGTGGAATTATATTTTGAATTCCTTATTTCCAAATGAAGCATAACTTATTGACTGTCCCAAAAGAATCTATTATGTCTTAATTAGTGCAATTTTTTGTGTACTAAACAATCTAACCAAACTTTAATTCTGACAAATATTGCTTCTTTCTGTTGTTTTAATTCAGTCTAAATCTGATGTACAATCTACAACAGACATAAATAAGGAGCTTCTTAATTTCTAAACACTCTATCATTAATTCAAAATGTTAATGCCCAATGGATGATGTTTTAAGTGTTGACGTTTCTGGCATGATTACTGGAACATCTGACATCGTATTAACTTATACATATTTTTTTCTTTCTCTGATATTCTTTTGTATCCACTGAGTTCAATTAGAATTTCACAGTTATCCACGGGGTTTATTACCTTAGGGGTAATCTAACTTATATAAAAATGTACATAGTCCAAGCCGATAATGACTAAACATGAATATGTATACAATCCGATAGTGCCAATAATGTCACTTTATTATTAGTCTGCATTTATCTAGTTTTATTTTTTAATTGTAAAAATTAAATTGTAAATAAAAATTTATGTTTCAGATGAGTATTTGTAAACTACAAAAAACCTTTTTCTGTTGAGTGTGTTGAAGAAGTTTTTGAAAAGCAAACTACAGAATTATCTTTAATGTTTGCATGATTTCGTATTAACAATCCCAAGCGACGAGTGAAAGCTGCCATTTTGTTAGTCATGTGTTCATGAAAATCTTTTGGATAATTTACAATAAATATTAAGTATAAGTATATTATCTTTAATATTTATTAGAAAAAGAAATAAAGCAATTTTACAAAGTAATTAATTTGTAAATAGTCTGCAAACGAGATATTACGAGAATTATATTAAGCACAAGGGAAAAAATGGCGAACACCAGCACAGCTCTAACTGTGGGAGGTGATAGAACTACAGGACAATCAGTTCGCACCCAAAATGGTCAGTGATGGGACATTTTATAATAATATTTTTCTTTATAAGTTATAAATTTGCAATAGTTATATGATTGCTTAAGTTTGTGTGAATTTTCAGTAAAAATTAAAATGGAGCCGAAGCATGCTTTCTCACGTGGTCTCTTGTTCTGGAAGCTTCAGACTAGCGGCAACTTCTTCAAAGAGTGCTGAACATATAAAATAAATGATACCTTACACTTTCCAATAATTTACATTAGTTTAAATATTTAAAATATTATAGTTGTTGTAATACTTGAGTTATATTCATAAATTTATTTAAAATCTCTAGTTTTAAATTTTGGCTTCGGTCAAATCCAAATACTGTTTTTCTTTTAATGTTTACCTTGACAACAATACATAAAATTTGTGAAAACAACGCAGTTGGGCTTCTTGATATATATATACATCTTTGGATTTAGAAGTCATATTGATATTTTTGTGACAGAGAAATTCTTTAATAATTTTCAAAGATGAATCACTGGTGACTGTCATTGACTTGAGTGATGTAGTGCCACAATAGCCGCACGACAAGCATTAGCCTAATAAATTTTTAAAAATAGTTTGGAACATTTTATTAATTTTAACTAATTGATCACTGATACTGCAGTCTTTGAAAATTTTCTCTTCTTGATTTTTTTATGTAGGCCTATCATCCTATGACTTTGCGAATGAATTTTAGAAAATAAGACAAGAGAAACCTTTTCACTGAGTGATTATTTATTTGTGTTTCAATCAAATACAAGTGGAAATGAGAATGATTTAACATTCAGGTACTAGTTAGTGCTTGTAAGTTTATAATATTTGTAGAGGTCAACTAGTAGGCTCTATTATAATATGCAAAGTTGCAAGTTCAGGCTTTCACATAGATCTTCCATTAAGTAGGTAGAACCAGAACATTTTTTCAAAGTCTTTGGAAATTAATGAAATTTACACCATATACCCATCATGGTGAAAGAAGTCAATTTACAAAAGATGGTTGCTTAATCTTTCATACTTTTTTTAATGCAATTTTGAAAAGTGGAAAAAAAACATGCTTTTTTGACGTTTTTTACATTTTGCAATTTTGCATGCACCCTAAAGTAAAAACTATCCGACAGGGCTAAATTTTTGTATTCCTCAAGTGTCCGATGCTGACAGGAAGCCTGATTTTATTCTAAGGTGACAGCTTTGTAATTTTTTTTTGTTATATAGATTCTCAAAAATGTCAAAATGTTTACAGTGCTTAATAGGCTTGGGGTGCATGTAGATGCTCTGATACTAAATTGAAAAAGGCTGACTTGATTAGCCTAAGATAGAAACTTGATTTAAAAAAACATTGACACAAAATCTTAATTTTCCTGTACTAAAAAAAAAACCTTGCATCGTTTTCATTGACAGTTTTGGCAGCATGTTCTATCGCAAACATTGTCAAGAGCAGCTTGGGACCACTCGGATTGGACAAGATGCTAGTGGATGACATCGGGGTATGTGCTATTGTCTTATTAAAAAAACTTTATTGTTGTCCCTGAGTGGGTCACATGGTATTGTACTGTTGATTCAGTCTGTCTATTTTATAATCAGAAAAAACTCTCAAGCTTTTGCTGTATACCATTGTTCCCCAAACTTGCAATAATCGCATACCCCTCTTGGGCAAAGACAATCTGGGGTAGTTTTAATAATACATTTTTATCTAGATTCTAATTTAGACTTAGTACAAATGTAATATATGCTGTTTGTTTATTAATATATAATAAAAGTTGTACATTATATAATGTATTTAGAAATAATAATTAAAAAATTTTTTAAAATGTAGTAATAATTAAAAAAAGCAAACATTCTGTATATATATATTTATTTATACAGATTTGTACCAGTCTGGAATTAAATATGCATGTTAACTAATAAAGAAAGCACATTTTTAATGCTTATTATTTTGTTATTGAAATTTTCAGTTTCTGCAGCTAAAATAATGTACGATACTGTAAATTAAAAAATTTTGACATGTATCCCTTGGAACCTTTTTAGCGTACTCTTGAAGAATGTGTACCTCAATTTGGGAAGTGCTGTATACCATAGAAAATATTGATTGATTTTTTTATTTTTTATTTGGGGAAACGCTGATGTAATTCATAGAAGATAAGAAGATATTGATTTTGAAAGTTTTGTCCACTTTTTACATTTTTTCCCTAGTTAATGTAGGTTTTTAAAAAAATGTAATGATTGTTTTATTGAAATGTTAATTTTAAAAAAATGCATATTCATTTCAACACAGAATGAGCATTTTGCAGTTATCACTGTCAAGCTATGGGTCCTGGACATGACTAGAACCATGAACATTGTAATGAGAAAGGTTTTCAAAGTCAAGAGAGCAAAATATAGATATAAACACTAACTTGGTGATGGGATGGAAGGAATCCCATTAAAAGCCTTTGGTTGCACCAAAATGTATGGGTTCTTTGGTTTGAAATTCCATTGTAAGCACTGATGTAAACTTTTCAAAGTCTACCAAACTTTGTTAGCGTTCGTTCAGAAATTAAAAGTGGTAAAACTTATCACATTTTGTTTTTATTCTTGTTAACCAGGATGTAACAATCACAAATGATGGGGCAACAATTCTCAAGCTGCTGGAGGTGGAGCATCCAGCAGCCAAAGTTCTGGTGGAATTGGCTGATCTGCAAGATCAGGAAGTTGGTGATGGCACTACTAGCGTGGTAAGTTCTTGTCAGAGAAAATTGGTCTACACATGCACTGATTAGATGAGCTGCTGCAGCATGCAAGGATGGCACTAAAGTGTTTAGTTTAGTGTGAGAAAATTTGTCAAGTTTATATGCAATGATTAGATCAGAGGCAGTGACTAGCACAGATGGCACTTCAATTTGGTAAGTTCAAATTATGATTGTACAATGCATGAGAAAGTTTGGCTGAATTATCTGCAGTGATTAAATCAGGCAGTGCCTTATAATACTATAATGATAGTATTACAAGTATGCTAAGTTCCTATGTGTATGAAAAAGTGTCCACTACAGTGATTAAATCTGGCATTATTAAGACCACCAAGGTATGTATGAGAAATTTTGTCATGATTGTATGTAGTGGTTAAATCTGGCTTTGTCTAATAAGATATATAGACAGCACTAAGGTATGTATGAGAAATTTTGTCATGATTGTATGTAGTGGTTAAATCTGGCATTGTCTAATAAGATGTGTGGTATAAATTGTCAGGATTATATAAGTGGCTAAATCTTACATTGTCTTCTTCTAAGATAATATGGTTTGAGAAATTGAATTAGGGTTATATGAATGGTTAGATCTGGCATTGTAGTATGAGAAATTATGTCAGGATTGTATCATTTATGATTGAATAATATGCAGCATACTATAAAGAGAGAAAAAAATGTTGAACAAAGTTGTGTGCAATCTTATTATATCTTAAGAGCATTCAGTGTTCTGTCATTAAACATTTTAATAATTATTTAATGGTTGGGTGTGATGGTCTTCAGAAACTAGTAAACTTCAGATTACAGTTAAGGTTTAATGTATTTTGCCCTTTCTTTGTTGGTTTTAGTGTTAGTTTCTCTTTTGACAGGTGATAATTGCAGCTGAGCTTTTAAAGAATGCTGATGATTTGGTGAAATGCAAGATTCATCCAACATCTATAATCAGTGGCTACAGGCTGGCATGCAAGTATGTCCTATTTTCATTTCTACCAATACATTTGGTAAAGCATGCCCTGTTTTCATTGCTACCAGCATACTTGATAATGCATGCCCCATTTTCATTTCTACAAGTATACTTGGTAAAATATGTCCCATTTTTATTTCTACCAGCATACTTGGTAAAGTATGTTCCATATTCATTTCTACCAGCATGTTTAACCCTTTCAGTGTCATGTGGAAATGTGTCGGCTGACGCCACTGTGTCAAGTTGTTTTGACGCTTACCGATAATTGAATGGGTCAGTGTACTAAAAAAATTAAAAGCAACTGTAATTATCAATGGATTTAAAAAATTTAAATTACTACCTATTACTAAATACGAAGGAATTTAAAAAGTATTATTTTTAATTTATTTCAAATTCAGAAATAAATAAAATAAAAAGTTTTCTTATGTTTTTGTTGAACTTGCGAATTTCGGCATCATTTTTTTTTAAAACAAGTCTACTAAGAAATTAAAAGCAAGTATATTCCAAAAAGATTTTCAAAATAAGTATTACATACATACTAAGGTATTTTAAAAGTATTATTTTTTATTTATTTCAATTTATTTCAAATACTAATAAAAAGTTTTCTTTTTGTTGAACTTGCGAACGTTTTCTTTTTCTTTTTTTTTAAACAAGTCTACTAAAAAATTAAAAGCTAGTGTAATTTAAAAAAGATTTTCAAAATAAGTATTAGAGACGTACTAAGGAATTTTAAAAGTATTTATTTAAATTTATTTCGAATTCAAAAACAAAGAAATAATAAAAAGTTTTCTTATCTTTTTGTGTCAAGATCTTAGCATACTACATATCAGCATCATAGTTCACAATTTGTAGAAATAATAGTTTACTCACATATCCCTACGTGAAATGCAAGTATAACATATCAATAGCAAAATTGCACGAAATATTTCTTTCTCTCCCATTAAGCTAAGCTAACGGCCACCTTTCATGACCAGACCTCTTGCCACACTAAATTCAGGTAATTAGACAAGAACTCTCAATAGCTTGTATGTAAACTTTTGATCACAGCCCATTGACTGTTCTCGTTCTCGTAAATCTAAACCATTGGATAATAAAAACTACTAAAAAAAATTAGAACTGGTTTGGATTGCATCAGTAATTTCTAACATATTCTCAATTTAAGAGTTGTTTTACTCTAACTCTGACACTTACAAAAGTACCATCATGGAGTGCCCAAGGTTGGGTTACTTAGACAATTTAACAATTTATGGTATAGGTAAAATTTCTCCGCCAGAGACTCAACACTTTTGTATAAACTTGGTCTTTGCTAGTGTTGTTTTGACTCAACACTTTTTTTTTTTATAAACTCAGTCTTTGCTTAAGACATACTAGGTTGTTTTGACTCAACCCTTGTATAAACTCAGTCTTTACTTAAGACATAATAGTTTTGTTTTGTCTCAGGTCTTTGCTTAAGATGTTAGTGTTTTGACTCAACACTTTTGTATAAACTCAGTCTTTGCTTAAGACACTTTAGTGTTGTTTTGACTCTAGCCTTTGTGTAAGATATATTAGTGTTGTTTTGACTCAACTCTTTTGATTTTAGAGAGGCAGTCAAATACATCCAAGATCACCTGACCATTCCTGTAGATGAACTGAGCCGTGAGTGCATAATCAACGTTGCCAAGACAAGCATGTCAAGCAAAATCATTGGACCGTATCCTTGTATTTTGATACTTGATTATTCTCAGTTTTCTTTTATAAAATGTGTATCCCATGAGATATTTGTAGAATTTAATAAAAAGTAGTACTTCTTATCTAGTTGCTATATATTTATTCAATTATTGATAATAATTCTACCTTGGATCATCTTAGGTCCACAAATTATTTTCTTGTTTTCTTTTGTTTTTAGATATGTCCTTTTCCTTTTAAAGTAAAAAAATGTTTACATGAAGCTTTTCTGGTTATTCACGTTTCTTTTTCTTATTTACTACTTATAGATATCATGTTCAGATAAAGACATTCTTGACATTCCTTCGAACTGTTTGAATGTTTCACGTTTATACAGTTATGTTAATTCATACTACTATTTACAGCTTTTATTATTTTATGATGATTTTCTACTCCACCTGTTATTAGAACAGTTATTATATTCAGTTAAGCTTTAACTTCTTGTAGAGATGCTGATTTCTTTTCCAACATGGTGGTTGATGCTGCCATGGCTGTGAAAACATCTGATGGTAAAGGTGGGCATCGCTACCCCATCAAAGCTGTGAATGTGCTCAAGGCTCATGGCCGTAGTACCCGTGAGACCATGTTGATTAATGGCTATGCTCTTAACTGTACTGTTGCTTCACAAGGTAATGTGTCCAAGATTTTAAGATGTGATACTGATTTATTATTTTAGGTTTTGAATGAACTTTTATTTCGTATACTTTTCTACGCTGATATAATGCATCCAATTTAATATGAATTGGAATTTAACTTAAGAAATCGTAAATGATTTTCTCTCTCATCTATACTTTTATTTTGTTTAACCCTGATTTATAACTTAATATTGTCTAATTATGTATTAATGTTTTAACAAGTCTGCCTTGAATAAAAACACAAAGCTGAGCACATTTATAGGATTTTTTCTCTCATCTATACTTGCTCAGTGTACTTGAATAGGTAGTAAGAGTTTTAATATTCTAGACTTAAAAAGTAAAAATGTTACATTGGTAGAGAGATTTTATTTTATATTTTGATTGGTAATAATCTATTATAAACTAAAACTGCTGATTAAATTCATGTCGTATAATAATACCAATATTGCAGCAATGCCACAACGTGTGTTGGATGCAAAAATTGCCTGCCTTGACTTTAGCTTGCAGAAAGCAAAGATGCATTTAGGTGTCCAAGTTCTCATAGAAGATCCTCACCAATTGGACGGTGTGCGGCAGAGGTTAGTGTTACTTTGTTCTTTTCTAAATTATTAGAAAACATAATGGCCCTGAACATAGTCTAACTTTTCTTCTGCTTAGCAATCTTAATAATGATTCTGTAAAATATCATCCAGCTTACATGTGAGTCATAGCTCTCACGTTTTTACAATGGGAACAACAAAATCTGAAGTCTTAACACCCAGAGTCAGATGTTTTGTAAAGACCATAGGATAAGATCAGGCTCAAAATGTCAGATTTTTAGAGGATCACAATTGTTTCTTGTGTCGATTTCCTAAAGGTATTAAAGGTAAAAAGTGTTTTGATTTATACAGGTTTGCTGTGGAATGATTTCTGTAATTTCATATTTTGTGTTTCTGTTTGCTTATGTATCTTGATTGGTTGGTAGCATTCAAGTTGATAGTTTTAAATAGCATACAGTAGGTAGTCCCACCGTCGCTGTTTTATTGGGGTCAAACGCTCTTTTGCACGCAAATTCACTGAACTTTGACTCACAGCAGTTTTCTTCACACTAAACCTGGACTAACGATGTTTATATAAAAAATAAAGAGCTATCTTTCATCTTTTAAAGTATATTCTTGCTTTTCATCTAAACTTTATTATTGTATCCATAAACTTTGACGAAAGTACCTTAGGGTTACGTCGAAAATTTCTCATCGGGCGCCTCACGGCCGAAAAAGTAAAATTCGCGTTTTTCGGTACTATACTTTAACTTTTCGGCAAGAAACGTATGGATAAGTTGGCGAAATTCTGATTGGTCCATTAAAAAGAAGAGAGATAACTCTATACACTCATATATTTTTCCATATTGTATGTTAGGAATAACACCAAAAAAATTTTAAGTTAAAAATTTGAGACAAATTTTTGGGATCAAATATTTTTCACAAAAACTAGGAAAACATATCATTTTATTCAGCATTTCAACCTCTTTCTAAAAACATGACACAATACGGGATTATTAGTCCATGCGGTTCTTGCTAAATTGAAAACCCCGTCGCGTCTTTCTCAATTCACGCCACAGTCAAGGCTTTCATTTCTGAGACACGGTGTACCGACGCTAACGCTGATTATTCTGCCCTATACGATCAGTTGAAACCATTTATCGGTCAGATCTATTTGTGAGTGCTTATTAAAGTTTATTTTAATTTTCTTGATTTTTTTGTAAGCATATTATTATTATTATTCAAGTACTGAAGTAGAATTATTGACAGTTTCCGAATTAACTCGTTCAAATATATGCCGATCTCGGAGTGACTTGCAAATATGTGAAAATATTCTATTTTCTTGAAATATTTCGTTTTAAAGACGCAGATCATATTTGTGAATATTGTTTTATTTGCTCATTTAATTTTAGGTATGGGTGACAATTTTATTATGTAGAAAAAATAGTTTTAAATCATCGTTAATTTCAACAAGAAAAGATAACTCTAGATGCTAAAATTGTAGAAAAACATCGCTCTGAAATATTTCAGTTCTTTCAAGCGTTCTGTGTACTGTAACACAAACTTAATATTTAGTTTATTATTTCGTTTTTGCTTATATTTAAAAAAAAAATCTTTTCCCATTTTGTTTCTTATTTGAACATCGTTTTACAGTGTAAAAAATCTCTCTTTTTTGGGGGGGGTCCCCCCCTCCCCTGACTTGTAATTTCTTTACACTTCTACATAAATGGAGAAATAGCTAACTTAAAAGGTTGTTGTTTCGTTTTTTAATAATAAAGACAGCAGGCTGTTGTACATTTGTTCTTAATCTTATAGCTAACTTAATATTTCTTCATGTTTTACTTTATTTTATTTTAAAGAGTAATATTTAAATATTGTTTGGTCCTTTCACTCTTTTAGCTGGTAAGCAATGTATACTTTTTTCTTTACATTAAAAGCAAGTTATTAAAAGTATGCAGCTAATAGTTATCCTATTTACAGCATACTTGTTTGCATAAAGAAATTTTAAGGGTTGAACATTTGTGGAATATTTTTTTAGCTGATGAGCAGTACACTAGCTTATCTTCAGGGTTATGACTGATTAGTCAGGAGATGCTGTTGTAGTATGTTATTTATTAACAGCTGTTTATGAAGTTTCTGATAATCTGATTTGACTACTTCAAAGTTTTGCCAAGAAATTAAGTTTGAAAGATTGCTGTCTGAATGAGTGGCTTGTTCAGTTTTGCCCATCTCTCAAAAATGCAATAACATAAAATACAGAATCACTAAAAACACAAGCAGTGCACTGTTCTTTAAACTTTTCATTTAAAACAATATAGTCAAATTATTCTTGCTTTGTCTATGAATGAAAGTGTTTGCAAAGAGCTTCAGACTTTAAATAAAGCTAGCACTAGTAGTACTTCATAGTAATCATAGGTACAAGGCTGATTTGGGTGCTAAAAGTCTGAATATAAAAATAAAAGGTAAAGACATCAACACTCTTGTTGATAAAATAATTTGTGCAAATATTTGCTAGAAGGCTCTCCAGTATCTGATTGTGCATGTGCTGACCTGTTGTAAATGCAGGTAGTAGCTTAGATGAAACTGAAGTGGCAAGAACAACTAATGTAGATAACTTTCCAAGTAGCCAACCACCAAAGAGACTGAAAGAAGATGGTGGATTTACAAACTAAGATGTTGCTGTTTGTTATGATAATGGATTTATGATTAATGAGGCTTTAGAAGTTCACAATGCAAAATAATATTGATGGAGCAGTATAGAAATAATATTTTGAAGTGGTGTGATAGCATAGACTGTGATGATGTGAATGCCAAGTTTGTTTTTAAATGGGGCTTAACAATGGAGATAACCAAAGGAAGAACCTGGCCAGCTGCTGATTTTAGAGTTTTGCTAGAATTTTCTATTTATAAAATTATGTATTGGATATTATTTGTATATTACTTTCTCTATCAATATGAAGTTACTGGGATTAAATACATTACCTCTTTTCAAGAATTAATATTAATTTAAACATATATTTTGTTACCACATGAAGCTTATTGTATGTGTGTCACTGTGTTATTGTGCATATTCATTATTTGAAATAAATAAAACAATTAAATGGAATGATCTTTTATTCATAACCTACATTATAATTATATAAATATGTTAATATTTCTTTAAATCAAGTACATGTATGCAGAGCACTTTTAATTTAAGAATAAATTTTTCATGCACACTTTCACAAGTTTCAGTGATTTAAGACCTTGTCAAACCTTCAGAATAAAATGATATGATTTGTATTTTTTAGTGTGTGTGTGTGTGTGTGTGTGTGTGTGTGTGTGTGTGTGTAGTGATATAATTAGCAATGGTATGGGTTCAATATCTTTATGTATCTTTGATACATATAGAGATATAGAGTGCTTTTATACCAATCAAGCAGTTTTAATACGGTTTTAAGATTTTAAATATTAAATTTTGTATTATAAAATATTAAAACAAACAAAATGCTGAACAAATCTTTTGTTTAGTTACATGTATAACATCTTGCTGGTCATTTTAATAGGTGAACCATAACTGTGTTATGTATAGTTTTAGAGATATGACAATTTATCCATTTTCATTTTCTTCGTAAATAGAAATTTTATAATAAAACTAAAAATGTAAATTAAATAAATGATTAAACATAACTTAACTTTATATATTTAGATAGATCACAATTTACTGATCATTTTGATATGTGAACCAGCTCTGTATGTTGTATAGTTTTAGAGATATGACAATTTGCTTTTTTACGTTTTCCCTATAACACTTGGTTACTGCTCTTTTTTGGTTAAAATTAGTTGAAATGGCCATTTTCAGCATCAAATAATTTCTTCACTGTTATTGCTATGCCTTTGGAAAAAAATAGGCATTAACTACATAGCAAATGATTTAATAATATGCATTCTGGATATACTTTGTTCATCAGTTGATTATGCTATGATGCCATGAATATTCCAGTTTGTTGCGTTTTGTAAGCAATTTTATGAAACAAAAGCACGTTTTCCGTCGTAATTTATAAGAAACTTAAATTTCGATTCTGCATTATGTCTGGTTTTTCTTGTTGTCTGTGATTATGTTAATTTAAAATGTTGGACTGTTGATCAGTGTGGTTTATATTTTACTTGTACTGAACTTGACAAACTGCACATTCGTTATGTCTAAAAAATGTTGATCACAAATTACGACACTAAAATGACAATATCTCAAAAAGTATTATAGCTATCATCATAATTTTTTCTGTACAACCTTATTTCATCAGAACACACATTTTGAGCATAAAACATTTGTAAAATATCAATTAGAAAAAAATGAGTGGGACTACCTACATACAGTTTAAGCAACACTATACACTGCATCATTCACACACAAAAACAAAACAAGGATTAAGTTTACAAACTAATATATTTTTTATTATTTTCAACTGTCTATTTTCCGATAATGATATAATCACTCTTGTCTTTACTGCCATGTTTGACATACTTGCTTGCATATGACTTGTTTTTTTATTTACAACTTTCAATAGCTTTGACTTTACTACTGGGATTGAACATTGAGATTGTCGTTAAAACTATATACAGATTTTTATTTTCCATTTGATGCTATTATTAGATGATGGTTCTGATGTGTGACGTCTAGATGGCTTAAGATTTTTATATTGATTTGCACTTTCACTATCACTGTATCCATATTTGATCTTAACACTTTGAATTTTCTTTGAAATAAAACTGAAGTATTAATTATTTTAGCCAAAGTCAGTTTGCTTAATTTTTGACATTTGTTGAATTTGGTTATGATGTGTGCTTTTGGCACATGACAGTATTGAAACAAATGAGAAACTGAAAAATGAAGACCATATACAATATTTTATTAACACCCCAAACCCCTAGCACATAAATTCTCCTTTGATTGCAAACTAATCATATTAAATTGGTATTTCAAAGTATCTGTATGTTTTTCCCTTCTCTTTAATTCAGTAAAACTTATTAATTTTTATAAAATTGGTTTTGCATTCATCTTTAACTCTCTTCCGACGTGAGATTTTGCTCCTCACTACACACTGGGTTTATTTAGAACATAATTTCTGCCTATGTCCTTAAGTGTATATATACTTGTTATATGTCATTTTAAAGGAAATTGAATGGCCTTTAATACTAATACATTAGTAAATGTATTGTTAAATATTTATACATTTTAATAAATTAAATATGATGATTAGTTTAATTGGGAGGGGGGGGGAGCAAAAATCAAGATTTTAAATTTTGATAAAGAAAGAAAAAGAAGGTATGATAGGTAATTGAAAAACAATTGCTATTATTATTGAAACTTAATTATATTTGCAACAGAAAACCAAATATCAGGGAAATGTGACAGTAAATAATGAATTGACATGTCTCTAAGTACTACTCCTAGTACCAGTTAATTTTTGAGTTTATTTTTGTAAAAATAAGATACTTCAACATTCGTTGAAGTTCTTAAAATATATAACAATAACACGGCAGATATTGAAATAGTTTTGAAAACAGTTTATAAACTGATTTACAGATAAAAATTACAATTTATATATATATTTTTCATTGAACAAATTAATATGTCTAATCATGATGTACCATGCAAAATTAATATGGTGACTGTTTATGAAAAGCAGAAAAAAGTTTTTATTTTTCTGAAAGCATTAAAAAATGTCAAAAACTGTACGTCTAACACTTATTTTTCTTTCAGTTTGTATATTTGATATCACAATTACAATTTCAATGAACATCAGTAAACTCAGGATCCCTAGCATGTGAGAAATAAGTGGTGGTTTTGTAGCAACAGGTACATTGTCAGGCAAACCTATATTCCCCAGCTCCCTAAATAACACTTCTGTATAATCAGTTTGCTGATATCTAGCAATGTCTTCCAATACTTATTTGTTTTTCTCAAAACATATTTATTTATTAACTGCTCACTTTTATCCCTCCCTCCCTTGTACTGATTGTAGTCCTTAACAAGTTGTGGTGCTTTATATGTGGTTCTCTGAAATTTCCATTAATTTGAGTTTTTAGCACTGTGAATTGTTGATATAAGCAATATAGTTTTGATCAATTGAAACATTCTGATTTGGCTGAAACAGTTCATTTTTTAAAATAAAAATTCTTATTAATATATGTAGGTACTGACAGCTAAAAATTATATTAATGAGTAACAGCGTAAAATAATTTATTAAAGAAAGTACATGAAAATGTACGAAAAAACAAAAAAGTAAATGATTATCTTCATTGGTTACTGAGATGTACCCTTTTATAGTCATGAATTTGCACTGTTAAAAAGTAATGCATTTTTTCACAAATTTAACAAGTTGCAGTTTCTACAAAAAAGTCAACAAAAGTTACTTATTTTGTAAAAGAAGTTGTTGTGAGCACAAAGCAGGAAAGTGAACTCATTTGAAATAATTATTATCATGCAACTAGCATGTCAAAATTGCTCTAAATAGTAAATTTTACCACTCTAATTTATACGAAACAGCATTTTTGAGGTTGACCAATGATGATGTAATAAACTGGTAGGTATGAATTATGTTTTTTTTTCAGGTGTTTACATTTAAGAAAATTGTTGATTGTTTTGAAAAGTAATGATTTAGTATGGTTTACATCATCTAAATCATTGTTGCTTGCTGGTTTCCATTTTCATAACCCCTCATTCAACTTGCATGTAGCCTGGCATGGTTGTCGTGTATATACAATGAGGAACAGCAATTCTGAAGTCTAGCACTGAGACAGCAATTATTATGCAGTGTTGCCTCATGGGGACAACAGAACAATTAAATATTCATTTATCATGAAGTGACTACATTACTTTATGTAACTTAATGGTTCCTCCCCCCTCTCACAGTAAATATTGGAAATAAATTACTTTGGTTGTCCTGGTCAGGTTGAAGGTATGTTTGGACAAGAAAATTCTGTTCAGATTTTTCAGAAGACATCAGAACTGAATGAAATTTCATTAAGTGAGCAATGTTCTCTAAGTAGTACAAACTACAGTTTACTTAATTCTGTATTAATTTGTATTGCTTTGTATTGCTCTTAACAAAACAATACCGATCTGTGTAGATTCATAGGCTCTCATTTGTCAGTTGTGTCACACACACACACACTTCACTGCACACTCCCCAAGAAAATAAATTTTGAATAAATATTTTGAAAACTAATGTCTGGGAATTAAAACCACATTTTGATTAAGCCCCTGAAAACAATTACCACTCCTAAAATTAGGTACTGGCAGCTAAAAATTATATTAATAAATAGCTGCTTAAAATATTTTTTTGAAATAAAGTACATGAACTTGTAAGAAAAATGAAAAAAAAGTAAGTGATTATCTTCATTGGTTACTGAAATATACTCTTTTATAGCCGTGAATTTGTGTTGCATCAAAAAGTAATGCATTTTAAAACAAATTTAACAAGTTGCAGTTCTTTAAAAAAAAAAGTCAACATTTTGAAAGTTACTTATTTTGAAAAAGAAGTTGTGAGCACATAGCAGGAACATGAAATCATTTGAAATAATTATCATCATGTAACTAGCATGTCAAACTTGCACTAAATAGTAAATTTTACCACTCCAATTTACATATTTTTGAGATCGACCAGTGGTTGATGTAATAGACTGGTAGGTATAAATTATATTTATTTTGACAAAACCTACAATAGTGATATTTTTTCCACCAATTATACGTAAGTGCTCTGTAAGATTTCCTCTTTTAAAGGGGTCTATTTTTAGATTTCCTTGACGTAAATCAGTTGGTGAAACAAGGTTTTTTTTGACCCCAAGCACCAGAAAGGAGATTTGAAGGACATTTTTAAGTGTGACATTGGATGACATACAAGGCTTGAGTGTGTAGATTTTCTGATCCCCCAAAAGATGTTTGATAAATTATAACCAGAAAACAAACATACAGCAGAAAAGACAAAGACTTTATCTTTCTTTTGATACTGTTTATTCAGATCAATGCATTTTCATTAGTTCATTTGTTTGCCAGCTTTTGCTGGTGTGTGCAGCTACCTACTAAATTGTATTTTTACTGTTTAGGCCCAAGTGTAAAAAAGCAGGGAGCCCAGCACTCTGTTATTACTTTTGCATATTTAAGATGCATAATTTGTTCAATTGTTTTATCACCACCTCATTCAACTTGCATATAGCCTTGTCATGGCTGTTGTGTATATACAATGAGGAATACAAAACTGACATCTAGCACTGAGGCAGTGGTTCTTATACAATATTGCCTCATGGGGATGACAGGACAAAAATAAAAATATGTACAGTTTAACAATGACATATTTCTTTATTTTGTTCAACTGTCATATTTAGGGGTGAAATATGTAAATCATTGAAAAAGAATCTCCTCTCTTTGCTGTGTTCTGCAGCCTAGGTTACCTTGCTGGTACCTGTACTTTGACACTCATAACCATAGTGCTTTTTCTTTGGATTTAGTCTAAACATTCTGCTTGTTTTAATGGTGAACTAAATCTCGTGGTACAGCAGTTGTTACTTTTGTTAATGGTGAACTAAATCTTGTGGTACAGCATTTGTTAACTTTTGTTAATGGTGAACTAAATCTTGTGGTACAGCTTTTGTTAACTTTTGTTATGGTGAACTAAATCTTCTAAGGCACTTTCCTCTGCATGTCACACTCTCTCCATCAAAAGAATTATCTCCTCAGCCTTGACATAAACTTATATGTAATTTGTATTAATTTTAAAAGTGACTACTGCTTTACCTAGTATATTTTCTTATAAAAGATGTTTAAAGTATAATTTGAATTAATTTTGTTGACAAGTTGCTATTGCTTTGCTTAGCATAATATCCTATTAAAGACTTAATATAGTCAGCATTCTTCTTTATTTTTATTATTATTAATACTTGGTTTTTTATTACAGGGAGTATGATATTACAAAGGAGCGAATCCAAAAGATAATTGCAGCAGGTGTTAATGTGATTCTAACAACAGGTGGAATCGACGATCTTTGTCTTAAATATTTTGTTGAGGTAGGAGCAATGGCTGTGAGAAGGTGCAAGAAAGCTGACCTTCGCCGAATTGCCAAGGCAACTGGAGGTATAATAGATCTAAGTGAATTACAGCTTACAAAGTTTGTGATGTGTTTGAAATCACCCATAGGATGATTCATGGGAAAATTCATTTGGGGGGGAAAAATATGAATCAAAGAGAAATTTACCTGTATGCTTCAATTCTAGTTTTAAAAAAAAATATTGTAGTCAACATTTTTAAAATTCAACAAGAGATATACACTTGCAGCTTCAGTTATACTAGATATATGCAAGAGTAGTTAAGCTCAGCTACAGGTATACACATATATATGATGATGCTCATATCTTGTATATATATATATACATGCGTATACTAGATGTGCAAGAGTAATAAAGTTCAGCTACAGGTATACACATGTAGTTCATTTCTCGTAAAACATGAATGTGCTAGCTACATACAAGGGTATTTAAGGTTAGCCCAGAACATTTTCTCTGTGTGTGCATGCATGCATCATATTGTGTAAAAGCATGACACAAGGGTAGTAAAGTTTCATAAATCTGACCCACTAGAGATTTTCATTTGTAGGTCATTCCTTGTACAAACATGATTTGAGATGAATATTTAGACTGACGATTACATGCAGAAGTTCCAATGAATGTACACAACTTGAAAAGGATAAAAGATAACTACAAAATAATAATGTAGAGACATATATTCTGTAAATCTTTATTTCTTATTTTGGAGTTTTAAAAGTTTGTTGTTAGACTTTCTTAATGGTTATGAACTAAACCAGCCTTGAAATGCACATACAAGGCAACAAAAATTTTAATTTTGGTTTTAATGTTTCCTGAGTTTTATAATTTGTTGTAATTGTAAACTCTTAAAAGTTTTAATTACACACTACCACGGTCTTCAGTTACATTTATTATTTTTCAGCAACATTCTTGTCAACCCTGGCAAATTTGGAGGGTGAAGAATCATTTGATGTGTCCATGGTCGGCCATGCTGAAGAAGTGGTCCAAGAACGTATATGTGATGATGAACTGATTCTCATCAAGAAGTAAGTTTTCTGACCAAATGTGTCATGTACAGTTACAATTTTTATTTTTAGTTGTCTAGGAGAAGCATTGATCATAAAATGTATTAATCTATCGGCTTGTTTTATTGATTTTTTTTTTTTTAATGCAGATAGTTTAGTTCAGTCGTTCACTTGTATTCCTGTTGCAATTATTCAGCCCCAAGGCCAGAACTGCTGCCTCTATTATTCTTCGTGGTGCAAATGATTTCATGTGTGATGAGATGGAACGGTCAATTCATGATGCACTGTCAGTGGTGAGGCGTGTACTGGAGTCTAAAAGTGTGGTAGTAGGGGGAGGTGCTGTGGAAGCTGCACTGTCCATCTATCTCGAAAACTTTGCAACCTCATTGGTAAGTGTCCAGCTCAAAGAAGTATTTTTGGATTATGAAAACTAATTTTTGAAAATAATGCTATAAAATTGTGGAAGTCAAATGCTGTTTGTCATTACAGGTTTTGAAGAAGAATTAAAGTTCATTTATTGAGCTAGATTTATGTTGAACTTTTTAACCTATGATATGTGCACACTTAGATTACATCTTTTTAAAAAAATAAAAATTATATAGAACATTATTTTACTTATTAAGGTAATTGTTGTCATTTACTTTTGAAATCAGATTTGCATAAAACCAGATCAAACCCTAGCCAAATGTACCTACAATAGCCCACTCTGTTTTTTTGCAGGCAAGTCGAGAGCAGCTGGCAATAGCAGAGTTTGCAAAGTCTTTACTAGTGATTCCCAAACAGCTGGCTGTCAATGCTGCCCAGGATTCTACAGATTTAGTTGCCAAGTTGCGAGCTTATCACAACACCTCTCAGACAAAGCCAGAGCACAGCGAGTTGCGTTGGTAAGTATTACTCAGGATTGCCATTTGTTCTTCACCTTTTATTTTGTGGATATTAGAGTTTTGTAGTGTCCATTTATTTTCGGTATGACTACTACAAACATTTCAATCTGGTTAAATGTTTGTAGTGTCCTTTTTATTTTCTGTATGATTACTACAAACATTTCAGTCTGGTTAAATATTTGAAGGCAGATCTTGATATCCAGATTGCTTTTTTTCTTTCACTGTATCATTATTCTCATAAATTAATTGGCTTGCTGGACTAGCAGGTTATAATATTCATATTGCTTTTATTTCTATTAGTCTTTGAAAATTCTTGTAAAATTGATTGGCTTGAATGAATCCAGTAGTGTGAAAGATAAAATGTATGTTCTTTATTAAGGTAAATTCTTCATTATAGAGCAAAGTTTCTATTGTGCAGATATTTTATCAGGAATTGAGTTGTATGGCCATTCTTTTAGATTCTGTAGCTGTTCACAGTTATTGGCTCCAAAATGTGAATTTTTTCTGCTGCAATGCAACATTTAACCCATTTTTGTTGTAACTCTAAGATACTTTCATCATAGTTTATGAATACTATAATAAATTTCAGAAAAAAAAGCAGCACATTTCAAAAGGCAAAACATCAATTTTTATTTTCATAAAAATGGTTTGATCAGGAAAATGCTCTGATAAATTTTTGCAAATTTGCGCTTGTTTATGAGTTTTTGCCCATAAGGTGGTGGCATTGGGACTACCTATTAGCAGCCTAAAGTAGTACAAGTTCTAGGAAGTTTATGAAATTTTAGTAAAATATAAATATATAATATAATAGTATCAGTTCTAGCATGCTTGTGAAATTTGCAGCCCTAAAGTAGTACAATCACTAGTATGCTTATAACTATAAGGTAGTGTAAGTTTTTGCATGTCTATAAAGTAGAGGCTAGAACTTTGCAGTAGTATATTAGCCTCATGTTGTTGACATCTCCAGTCTGGACTTTGAATGTCTGAGGTAAATGATAATTATTAAATGCATTGTAAATTTATTCCTTTTATCACTTTTTCTGTATATGGTGCACAGTTTTATTAATTTATTATTTTGAGAGGCATAAAATTTAGTTTTCACATTAACTTGAAAAGAAAATTTTATTACTCTATTAGTGTTTGACAGTACTGTTCGTTTTTGAAATTTAAAAAAAATAAGATTATAAGAAGAAAGAAATTAAAATATAAGCATACTTTTTAAACCCCTGTAGGTTTACGAAGTGAATGGATCAGTTAGTCATAAAACACATAGTATTTAAAAAATCCACTTTGCCCGATTATGGCCAATATTTTACAGCTTACATGATATATTTTTTTTTTTGACTGGCACTGCAGGGTGGGTCTGGATTTGGTTGCTGGAGTGGTAAGAGACAACAAAAAAGCTGGAGTGCTGGAGCCGACCATGTCCAAAGTCAAGTCTCTCAAGTTTGCCACTGAAGCTGCAATCACCATCCTCCGCATTGACGACATGATAAAATTGGTTTCACAGGAAGACAGGGGCAAGTCTTATGGAGATGCAATGCGGGCAGGAGATTTGGATGATTAATCCTAGGTTATTTTTATTGTACATTTGTGGTCCTCTGCTCACAAATCAGTTTGAAAAATACAGATGGAAAAGAGAAAATCTGTGGAAACATGTCTAACTATTTAAAAAACAAAACAAAAGCCATTTATTAAGAAGTGCTGGAGTAATGTAAATGTGGGAGCTGATCTTGATTCGTGAAGTATACCTGAATAGAATTTGACCTAAAGGACTGATTTTCATCAGCAGTAAAATAAGCTTTCATTTAAAAATAATGTAATAAGATTTTTTTTGTTAAACAAAGTTAAATAGGGTAGTGATAAAACATCACTCCTGTTTTATAACTTACAATACCTGCTGTAAGATATGTTGTAGACCACTTTAAAAAAAATCTTCTGTTTTGAATGATCACACTTGTAACATATACTTTTAAATACATTTCTGTAATCCAAGTAACAAGTATTTGTTATAGAAATAACACAGAAAACCGTTTTCACAACAGAAGATACTGTAATCTTTAATCCATTGCATTTAGCTTTGAACAATTTTAGTATTGATAATGTTCAAATAATTTTCTGCATAGATGTTCTCATTGTTTCTGTTCTTGGGACTCTTCATACTTTGTGAATTTTGCTTTTGAATCCCTTCAGTGTTTTGTGATTGCTAATTGTTTTGTAGTAAAATTACTCTTTTTATAATTTCGCGTGGAGTTGAGTAATTGTCTGTGAAAGCTTCTATTCTGTCTGTTTTTAATTACTAAATTTTAATGTGAATTTACATTGGCTATTGTGCGTTTGATTTCCTGAGTGTTTCTAGGTCAGGGGTGCACAAACCGCAGCCTGCATGTGGCCCAAGACAGGGCTCTATGTGGCCCCCAGAGGACTTTTGGATTTTACCATTATTACGAATGTAAGGCACATTATTTCATTATTTGTGTTGTTTTTTTCTACTGAGCCATCCATATGGTGGCCTTCCACGCACTATCAATTGGAAATTTGGCCTTCTGTGCACCCCTGTTCTAGGTTAATCTGCATTCAACCTCTGATGATCCACTTATTGAGTGGCTGTCAAATATCGGATCATAAAAAAAATGACTTGTGTTTAAAGGTAAGTGCTGGCATGAAAGAAGTTGTAAGTGAATGGGACTGAGGTAACTTTTTCATCTTCTGTCTTATAAGCATATTAGAGAAATGTTGCAGGAAAAATTATTTTAAAAAAATTGTTCAAAGTATTGAGATTAGCACAAAGACCAATCTTCAATCACCCGAACATTTAAAGTCCAGAAAGAAGAGACAGGGCACTCATACCCTTCAGTTGTCAAAGCAATGGAGACACTGGGATAGACACCTTAAAGAATTAATAATCCAGAAAATTAAAAAAAACACAAACAAAACAGTGGAATATGTAGATATGAACCGTTAAACTTGGAGTTGGTCTGACTTTTGTCAACCACCAGAAGGGTGGAATGATATACCATTGATCTTCCTGCTGAAGAAAAAATATTTTTACTGAGAGAATGAAAAAGTACTAAGCATTTAGAGATTGTGGGTGGGTGGATGGAAACTATTAGCAATCATGAATAGCGTACTTGTGAAGAAATTTGAAAAAGAATAAAGATTGAATTATTGCAATTTTATTGATCTTGCTAGAATAGCCAAATCTAATGTTCAACTACTGGTAAGATTACAGATGGTTCAGTCTACATCAAGCCACAGCATGCTCATGACAGTCATGAATAAGACAGGCAAAGGAAAGAGTCCTAACTGTAAGCATTGGCTTCAGTTATTCCTCCTTGGCCAGACATATTGCTGGTATAGAATAGATCCTGCAGTTAGGGACATTTGTTGGTTTCATGCCAGAAATTTTAAGAGCCAAACTTGTTTGCCATTGGAAAAAATTCTGTTCCTGTGAATTCTGATCCACGGAATTGGATCTGCTAAATGCGAAGAACCATAGAAAGGTTCAAAATACTGCTTCTAGGATTATTCTAAATGCTCCAAGAACTATTTGTGAATATATGCTCAGAAAAGAACGAGCTCTTCCCTCTTTTATGCTAAATCAACTTATTTATAGAGTTAATTACCTATATGATTTCAGACGTGTATGCTAGTGTTAGAAGCTTGCATTCATCATCAAAAATACATTTTTAACATTGCAAAAGCAGAGAGTTTTATGGTCAACCATGGTTTGCTTGTTGTGGCCCATCTACCTGCAATTTACTGCCTTTCAAGCTGAGATATAAAGTAGCAAAGGTCATTTTCAAGAGGGCATTCATGATATCTCTTGTCATTGTTTGGAAACTACATTTATAATTCATTTCATATACATATTTCTTTTTTAATATATATACAGTTGTTTATTGTACAGTCTTAATATTGTTTGTTTTTCTTTTATGTGTATTTTATGTGTAATTGTTGTAAAGAGCTTGTATAAAATTAAGCATTTTATTGCCTTAAAAAACAAAGTAAATTAATAAATGAATATATAAAACAGAAATGCCAATAGTTGTCAATTTTATTTAAATTCAGTTTTAAACAGAAAGTTGATTACAAATGGCAAAACTTAAATATTTCTACAAATTATCTATACAATGGCTAGCAGTTATGCCCAGAAGTGTAAATGATATGTTTTAAATCTTGCAAATATATAATATTTTTCTCAAAAATGTTTCTTTAAATGTATATATTGCATAATCTCCTTAAATAAATTTCAAATGCTCATGCAAAAAAACTTGCACCAGCAAATGCATGCGCAGCACACTCACATTGTATGTGTTTTGATAAAAAAATAAATATCCATACAAAACAAAAGAATCAAAACATTCTTTTAAAAAGTATATATATATATATTTGTCATCTCAATTTGGAAATTTTATATCAGCTATAAAGTGGTTTATTTACAATACAAAAAAATAAAATAAAAAAGATTTAATGACATTTATTTAAATAATATATTTTTAATTTACAAACTGCACATTCATGGGGTAAAGAACTTATTTTCACCAAGAACCCAACACAATTATGATTTTACACATTTTGAACTCCCTAATGCACAGGTGTCGAACTCAAGGCCTGCAGGCCATATCGAGCCCAGAGTACAATTATATCCAGCCCGTGAGAGAATTTTAGGCAAAAATAATTTTTAATGACCCGGCAATATGAAGTGCAAATCAAATTCCCTAATATAGCAGCCTTGCCAAACGAAAGGCTGCCTGAGAGCATTCCCATGTCAATCAAAATAAGTAAAAATGAAAGTTGTGTAATGCTTGGATGTTCGTCATTATATCCTGTTGCATGTTTTGGATTGGCGCACAAGAAATGAAAGTAGTGCCCGGATATTGCATCACTCCTTCCTGCTTAAGTCATATCAATCAAGCATCTATCAGTAGATGCACAATCTTAATTTTAAGTCAAAGCTAGCCGTTAAAATGGCCAAGAAAATTGTTGATTCTGAAAACAGCCTTTCAAAACCGCTGGGAGGTTGAATATATGTTTACTAATATTGGGGTAAACCCGTGTGTCTAATTTGTGGAGATAATGTGGCTGTGATCAAGGAATATAATCTGAGACGGCACTACGGGACTTAACATAAAGACAAGTTGAAAAACCTGAATGCAGAGCAGAAGCTACAGAAGGTTGATGAACATCTGCTTTTTGTCTGAACACTAGACGTAACATTTTCATCATGCAGCTCTTCAGAAACTCTCCCTTAGTAAATGGTCAGGATGATTTGGCGATCTCTCCCACAATAAGAATTGCTTTCACAGCAGCTTCACTTTGATATATTTAATTCACTCTTTACTACTGTTCAAATTACAATCAAGTTTTATGTTATAAGTCAGTAAATTATTATGCATCAAAAAATTATGCAGCAGTGGCCATTTAAGTTCTATTTATAAATACCATTCCAAATATTTTCGCTGTGACTAATTCCACTTCTGTTTAATATTTTTTAAAACCTTGATCATTATTTAATTTCTCAGTCCTATTGTACTAGCTCATAAGATATTTGCAATTTGAGAAGACAATTACTTACATGAATTGAATCTTAATCAACTGCACTTTTGATTTTTTTTATATGCCCAGTGACTTAAATGGCATAAAAAGTTTTACCATAAATGCAGTCTCTAGGAATGTATGCTTTTTACTCAGTGCATACAGTGACATCACATTTCAGAACACATTCATTTTGATGGAATTTGCAACTATCCAGAGTTAGTGAAAACTCTGATAATAACCAGAAATCTAACAATACTGAATCTACATCCAGAAAGTCTACGTTCTCTTTTATGGTAAAAAGATTCCCTCTGGTTGGTTTTCTCTATAAAATGATTCATTCTTTTCTGTTCTCTTTAATGATATCTAAAGGCTCACAGAGTTGCATTTATATGAACATGCATAGAATTACATTTTTTGTTGGACACAGACCTTTGTATAGACACTTGTTTGGGCACTCAAATACATATTCACTCTAGAGTCACTGACAATGGATGCAAATTCTCAAACTGGCATTCACTCTAGGGTCACTGTGATAATTTTCAAACCGACAGTCACTCTAGAGACAATGGATACTCATACTGGACAATTATTAAGAATGGGTACTCACATTGAACAAATACTCTAAGAGTCAGGTACTCTTACTGGACAGTTACTCTAAAGTCAATGGGTACTAGCTCGTATTGGACAATGGATACTCAAACTGCACATTCACTCTAGGGACACTGATTATTCAAACTAGACAATTTAGAGACTCAAATGGATATTTATATTGGACAATCACTCTAAAAGACATAGCGGGTACTCACATTGAGCAGTCTTTCTAGAGTTACAGTATGGGTATTCAGACTGGATAGTCGCTAAAGATGCCTGGCACACTAAATACTCAGACTAAGTTGAATATTCATAGGTCAGTCACCTTGGACACAGCAAAATGAATATATATATAAGATGTAATCTGAATACTCAAAAGTGAACACAAGAATTCTTTCATCAGAAACATTGGACCAAACCTTGGGCACAAGCACACAAAATTCATACTGGATACTTGCATCAGAAACTGGTTGTGCCACACTCTTACTGCATACTTGCACCAGATGCTGGAAGCTTGACACATTTACTGGACACTTGCACCAGACACTGGATGCTCTACACTCGTACTGGATACTTGCACCAGACACTGGATGCTCTACACTCGTACTGGATACTTGCACCAGACACTGGATGCTCTACACTCGTACTGGATACTTGCACCAGACACTGGATGCTCTACACTCGTACTGGATACTTGCACCAGACACTGGATGCTCTACACTCGTACTGGATACTTGCACCAGACACTGGATGCTCTACACTCGTACTGGATACTTGCACCAGACACTGGATGCTCTACACTCGTACTGGATACTTGCACCAGACACTGGATGCTCTACACTCGTACTGGATACTTGCATCAGACACTGGATGCTATACACTCATACTGGATACTTGCACCAGACACTGGATGCTATATACTCATACTGGATACTTGCACCAGACACTGGATGCTATATACTCATACTGGATACTTGCACCAGGAACTGTACATTTGTTTTTTTTAGAATAATGAATCTGGGAAAAATAATTATTATCACTGTTTCTCAAATTCTGTTACCAATTACCTATTTCTTGTTCTGCCAATATCTCTTTATTTTCATAACACTACAATCAAACAGTTGTCTCCCTTGACACCCTCTGGGGAGAAGTCTGTGACCTGCTTCCTATTATCTCTTCCGTGGAACCAGCCTGCACAGGATCAGCACCTGACACCTTGGGATTTAATACATTTTCCCTTCCGTCTTTTACTAAACCTGTATGTCTCAGATGTGATGGTAGTTTAGGTCTACCACGATTCGTATTCTGGGAAGGTGCATTGTTTTGGGAACTCAGACCAGCTTCTGTTTGCTGTTGTGACACGAAATGCTGAGAGACATCAGACGTAGCCAAATTGGAAATGTAGGTTGGTGCAGATGGAGGATGTGATAACCACATGTTTTCAACATAAGGTGGTGGTGCTTCCAGATCTTGGTATGACGGTGGTGCATAGGCATCTGGAAAGTAAAGTTACACAATTAAAAAGAAAATTAAAATGCAATATGAATATCTGTAAGAAGTTTGTTAAAACAGCCTAAGAATTTTGTTGAAATTTGATTAGAAAAGTAAATTCTAGTCATACTCGAGCCTTTTTCTTCAGTGTTAGTTTTCAGTCTGCCAGGATTTAATTATAATGCATTAGGTAAAGTCCAGTCCACTTCCATTGTAAGTCAATCTCACGTCTTTTTAACAAGATTACATTATGATGAGTTAATCTAAGTCACAGACATTTGTCAGTGTCCAGTCTCTGGCAGGATTTTGTTATAGGTCAGACTCGATTTTTCTTATTGATGTTAGTTTTCAATCTTTCTGACAGAATCCTACTATATAAAATGCTAGGTTGTTTGCTGGTTCCGAAGCCGACATGCACACTGGCTGGGTTGGAACATACACAAGACATCCTTAACCAGGTCTACCTCATTTCTAAAGGGGCAACACTGAATATATCATTATTCAACTAGGTTTACCCACTACCACACAATTTTGTCAGTTTTGTGTTTTTAGCCAGGGTCACTTATGTGTTACCTTATCAAGGGTTTTATAGTCTTGCGATGTCAAAATTAAAATTACTGATGGATCTGGAAAGGGACAACTGGTGAATATAATGAATTAACCTTCACTAAAAATGTGGTTTACAAAGAAATATTTTCCATGTAAATGCATGAGAAAGCTAATATGAACTGTGATTTAATGAAATTCAACAAACAAATAATTAAAATAAAAACACACTGTTGTAATGAACTAGTCCGATTTGATTTTTCTTTTAAACATTAGTCTTTTACGGTAAAAAGAGAAAATAGTTTTAAATGTGTTAAGATTATTTTTTTAAAAAAATGATATATTTTTTTTTTATTAAAAGGGAAAGTTATGAGCTAAAATTATGTTATATTCATCACACTATCAGCCACCCTTCCCAAAAATGGCCCAAAGCAAAATTTATTAAACTATATTTAAAAGTGTCACTATAAAATTAATGATAGCGCTTATACATCATTCTGTAGTAAAAAAAAGTTTTAAGAAAACAACAAAGAAAGGTTAGTGTTTATGTGTAAAACTTTGGTTGATTTTCAAACTGGAAGATGTTGGGAGAAGAGACAAAGTAAAATCATTTACACAATATAAATCTAACAAACTGAGATGAGCAGACTAATTATACAAAAAAACTGATTTGATATTCGCAAGATAACAGAAGCAACAATGAAAATGTTAAAAAAAGAAAATAGAGAGTGGGTAGAGGTTCAGAGAATTCTTCTGTTAATCTTTTAAGATTTCGTTCTGTGAGTGGTTGATTTGTTTGATTTTGGCAATTTTGTTTCTTTAGGTGTGATTTTACCTGGGCGTACAGTAGGTTGGGGGGTGTCTCTGGAATGAGTGAGGAGGGAGTGCTGAGGCATGGGGAGAGTGAAAGAATGTTTTTGATGGTAGTGTTTGTGTTCCAGAGGGAAGTGGGTTTTGAGGTGTTTTGTTTTGTAGAAGTTGGAAGTAGTGGTTTGAGATTGCAGGGCAATCTATGTTTTGGCTTATGTGTTTTTTACTTTTGCATCTAATACATGGTTTACATGTTGGATTGTTGTGGAATGGGCAGTCTGTGTATATGTGTGGGTTTGGGCAGTAGGGGCAGACTGATTCTGTTGTACACTCCTGTGTTGCGTGTCCTAACTGGAGACAGTTGTTGCAAAAGAGAAATGGAGTTGAGTTGAGGGTTTCTCCCCCTGTGTAGAAAATAGCGTTGGGGTGTGTGTTGGTTAGAGGTGTGAATTATGAATAGTGTGGAGTAGTTTAGTCTTTTGATTTTAGTGATTGTGAGTGATGGGTTATGGTTTGTTAGGACAGTTTCTAAGTTTTGTATTAGTTCTTTTTCATTATTAGCTGATTTGGGTAGTTGTGGTATGAATGCTACTTTAGAGTGGTGAGATTTGGGGAAGCAGAATTGATATTCATATTTTGTGTTGGGTATGGTATTGATTTTGGTGAGAGCTAATGCACTATTTCTTTTTTTGCAGTAGTTACATGAATTTTGCCTTCGTCATCTATGTTGAATATTACTTCTCTGATTTGATGACTGAGGAGTTCGCTTTCTATTTTTGTCCTGTGTTTTTTTTTTAATCTTGGATTTCTGGTGTGGTGTGGGGTGGAAAATATTATTTTGTATGAGCTGTTTCATTTGCAGTTGTTCTGCTTTTTCTTGATGAAGTTTCTATAGCTAGTGTTGAGTTTACTTTAGGTGAGAGTAAGAGGCAAAAGCTTTCCTTTTTTGTTTTGGTGTATTTTGAAAGTGTCTTTCTTCCTCTTCTTGGATGTGTCTGTTTTAGGTTGCGGCGCTCTGAGCTCACGCAGTTGAAATTGAAGTTGAGGTGATCCTGTTTGCTGATTGGTGTTCTGGGTGTCTCAGAATTGTTGGTGAGAAGTGTTTTTCTCCTTTCATTAAGAGCAACAGGTCTGCTACTTGGGTTAACTGGAGAAAGGTTGTTGGTAGTCAGGATCAGCCTCCCTTTGACACTTGTATGGTTTCTTGCTTGTGTGATTTCCATAAAAAGCCATGGGTGTATATGTTGGTAGGTTGATTTGATTGTTCTGATAAATACCAATCAGTCTAACAATCGTATCATGATGAGGCGTGTGCGTGATGTTCCCCAAATGGATAGTTTGTCCTTTGGATAGAGTGTAGAGCGCTATGTTAGTATTTGAAAGATAGGTCTGGAAAAGGTTGATTGATCGTGACGTGATGAGGACTGTGTACTTGCTGCTGTAAGCGGTCCTCTGTAGGGCTTGTGATGTGTCATGTCTGGGTACTTTTTGGTAAAATGTGGCACTTTATAGTAATTTGACCTGTGAATTATTTTATGTCTTCTCCCTATTTATAGTCCTTGAGTGCTTCTTCTTAACGTAGGGGGTGCTCTCATTTTTTGCACTATTCTCTTCTCATAATGCTATAAAACTGAATGAAAAATTAGCCCTATTTATATTAAAATAAAATTTTCCATATTTTACCTAGGCATCAAAACTTGCACACCATCAGCACATCATAGGAAGGTATATCCATTAAGTGGCAAGTAGTTTAGTGTGAATTTGTAGTGTGTGAGGGGGAGAGGGTAATGGCTATTAACAGAAAAAATACTGTGCAATGTAATACAGCAGACAAACACCTTGATAAGTGGGAGGTAGGTCATCTGGAGTGTATCCAAGATTTGCAACTCCAGGATATGGTGGTGGAGTCATCTGGTTGACAATTACTGGGGACATAAAGAAAACTGCATTGCCATGCTCCCCTGATGTCCTGCGACTTGGTCTCCGAGTTCTAGGTGGCTCAGGGGATCGTCTACGTTTGATGTATTTCAGGGAACAAAAGAAAACTCCATTTGCAAGCACAAGGAAGCATGCTGCCCCTAAAATACCACCAACCACAGTTCCGGTGTCTGTACCACTACTACTTTCAGTAAAGCCTGTTGACAGGAAATGAATCTGTATCATATGGCAATAACAATGTTGACACATGAAATGACATTGTATCATATGGCAATAACAATGTTGACATGAAATGACACTGTATCATATGGCAATAACAATTTTGACATGAAATGACATTGTATCATATGGCAATAACAATGTTTACAGGAAATGACATTGTATCATATGGCAATAACAATGTTGACAGGAAATGACATTGTATCATATGGCAATAACAATGTTGACAGGAAATGACATTGTATCAAATGGCAATAACAATCTTATGGTGATGATGGTGCAATTTCAGAGGGAAGATTGTATTGTTTATTGCAGCAAACAGTCTTTGAGATCATTCAAACATCAGTTAAAAAAGAATTCATCAAACCACACTCGGTTTTCTTTCCAACACAATGGTGACTCAGGTCTTGCCAATGTTAAAGAACATTATCAAGCTATAGCTATGTATGGACAATGAACAAACACTACAACAGTCTAGTCGATAATCAAAATTCTTGTATTATAATTTTTATATATTTATAGTCTCACTATAGCAATTGCTGTTTATAGTTGCACTATTAACAATCACTCAGTTTATAATCACACTTTTAGCAATCTCTCAGTTTATAGCTGCACTATTATAGTTTTGCTCAGTTTATGATTGTATTATTAGCATTCACTCAGTATATAGTCATACTATTGGCACTCACTCAGTATATAGTCATACTATTGGCACTCACTCAGTATATAGTCATACTATTGGCAATCACTCAGTATATAGTCATACTATCAGCAATTTCTCAGTTTATAGCTGCACTATTATTGTCTTGCTCAGTTTATAATTGTATTATTAGCAATCACTCAGTATATAGTCAAACTATTGGCAATCACTCAGTATATAGTCATACTATTGGCAATCACTCAGTATATAGTCATACTATTAGCAATAGCTGTTTATAATCGCACTATTAGCAATCGCTGTTTATGATCACACTATTATCAATCGCTGTTTATAATTGCACTATTAGCAATTGCTGTTTATAATCACACTATTAGCAATTGCTGTTTATAATGCAATATTAGCAATTGCTGTTTATAATTGCACTATTAGCAAATGGTGTTTATAATGCAATATTAGCAATTGCTGTTTATAATCACACTATTAGCAGTCGCTGTTTATAATCGCACTATTAGCAATCGCTGTTTATAATTGCACTATTAGCAATTGCTGTTTATAGCTGCACTATTAGCAATCGCTGTTTATAGTTGCACTATTAGCAATCGCTGTTTATAGTTGCACTATTAGCAATTGCTGTTTATAATCGCACTATTAGCAATCGCTGTTTATAATTGCACTATTAGCAATTGCTGTTTATAGCTGCACTATTAGCAATCGCTGTTTATAGTTGCACTATTAGCAATCGCTGTTTATAGTTGCACTATTAGCAATCGCTGTTTATAGTTGCACTATTAGCAATTGCTGTTTATAGTCACACAGAAGCAAACACTCAGTTTATAGTTACATTCTCACTATTTGCAACTGCTCAGTATATAGTCTTGCTATTGCATTGTCAGCAAGTGCTCATTTCGAAGTTGCATAAGAGTACTCGTGCAAACATTACTTTATAAAAAGCAAATTAAACAGATCTTGTTGCGTTTAAAAGGACAAAATTTAAAAACATATTGCAGCTAAATATTGTTACCTTTCTCAGTAGAAGTGTGGTATTCTGATGAAGAACTGTAACTTAGCTTGAACCCACTTAATTCACGACTAGAGTCAGAAGTGAACTTGAGAAACATGTCTGGCCCAAGGCTCCAAAATGTCCTTCCTGGGGTTGTGGTGCAGATTTTGCCCAAAAGGGTACCTGAGTCATCACTTCCTGTAAAAGAATGCCATTTCAATCAAATCTGATACAAGACAATGCATCTTGATGTAAATTAACTCTTGTAATCTGATACAACAGGATACTAGAGGAGTACTACTGAAATAAGGATTGACTGTTGGCTTGTTAATGTGTATCTATGGTATTGATAACTGAGGAACAGAACCTTTAATTAAGTGAATTAACTTGCAAAAAACAGCCAGGGATACATTTGTGTAACCCATATCGTTTGTTTGTGAGCGCTTTGCCTTGGTAGCGTAATAGGTGTTGCTGTGAACAAGATGCTTTTTCTCTGCTTTTTATGATAGACTGTGCGAAAATTATTTAATGAGAGTCAAGAAGATTTTTACAGAAGTCCACTATTTGTTACTAGCTCAGGAAATACAATTATGGAATACTTTCATTGCTAAATAGCTCTTGGCATGTATCCCAGTTGCCAGAAAGCAGCTCTGCATTAGGAGATTTTTTGAAATTCTAGTTAGAAGAATTGGTAAAGCTTTAATCATATGTTACAATGCATCACAATACTCTAGCAAGATTATGTACATAAACAGGGAAATAACTTGTTGAGCTAATAATAATGTATGGCTATTGATAAAGTCAGAACTGTATTCTCTATAGCGAAGATATAGCGAGGATTTATCTTGCTTTTCTAAGGGTAAGTCTGTGTAAACTTTTATTTCAGAAGGCATAATTAATAACTAACAAATTTAAAGAATAATAATAATCATGAATTACTATAATACCTGTAACTTTAAAATAATCAAAATGACTTGAAAAACAAGTTTTTCCCCGCTCATCAAAATAGACATAAAGCAAAGATTAAAAAGTACAATTGTGAGAGCAATGCTTTCAGACATCTTGAATATGCTGTGAATATAAAGATTTTGTGGCAAGTATGAATGTCTGCTTGTTCATGTTTAGACTTGTATGTATATTTGCTAAGGAAAATAATCAGTTTTTGTATTTTACAAGCATTTTAAAGAAATAATCTGGATTTATTTTATTGTCCATCATAAATATAATGAGACTATTAACTAACAAATTTTATGCCAGTATTTTATCACTAACCATCATAAATACAGTCATTTCCCTGCCAAATTATACCCATTGCAAGCTATCATAAATTTTGAAGCTGTCAAAATAGAAATATGTACATGTTTTTCGCTTACACTCATAAAGAGTGAAGCTGTCAAAATAGAAATATGTACACGTTTTTTACTGACAATCATAAATACAAGTAGTGAAGCTGTTAAAAAAATATACTCTAAAAATTGGTTGCTTGCTTTTTCAATGACTTTCATAAGTACAGAAGCTGTCAACCCCCACAAATTAAGCACATTTTCCCAGTGACCATCATAAATTCTCATGCTGTCAAAAACCTTAAGTATATTAATTTTAAAACCTACCATCACAAATACTCAGGCTGTCAACCCCCCCCCCCCCCCCCCGAAGTATATTAATTTTAAAAACATACCATCAAAAATTCTCATGCTATCAAAAACCCTAAGTATATTAATTTTTAAAAACTTACCATCATAAATACTCACACTGTCAAAAACCCTAAGAATATTATATTTTAAAAACCTACCATCATAAATACTCAGGCTGTCAAAGTTGCAGGTATATGAGGATTCCAAGTTTAAATCATTAATGATAAGTTGGACTGAATGATTGAAGTTCACAGCCTGGATGTGCCATAAACATTCTGTATTTCTGTAATACAAATAACATTCTGTACTCTATACAAATAACATTATATGTGCTCCTGTAATACAATAACATTCTGTACTCAACACAAATAACATCCTGTATTTCTGTAATACAATAACACTCTGTACTCCTGTAACACAAATAACATTCTGTACTCTTGTAACACAAATAACATTACTCTTGTAACACAATGACATTCTGCACTCCTGTAACACAAATAACATTCTGTACTCCAGCAACACAAATATTATATACTCCTGTAAAACTCCTGTAACACAAATTACATTCTATACTCCATTAGCACAAAAATCATTCTGTACTTCAGCAACACAAATAATAGTTTGTACTCCAGCAAAACAAATAGTAGTGTGTACTCCAGTAACACAAAGAACATTCTGTATCACACATAATATGCACCCTGACTATTTAATTTTATATTATCTATATATAATCAATAATCATCAACATCCCAACTTTATCCTCATCAAATACTGTAATAGATTAACCAGTCATATATGTGTGTGTGTGTGTGTGTGTAGAGACAGGTGCCTGCATCTCATATATTGGATTGGACACCTTAAACATATCATATATTTATGGTATTGACATTCTTACTTCCTCCATCCCTCCCTTTTATCCATTCCAGCAAATTAAAATGATAAACAGGGTGTGGTTCTCAAAGAATGTGCTGGTTAACAGTTTCTTTGAGCATCCATCAAACCTGACTGTCACTATGTCTCATATGGTAATTTCAGAAAGGGGGTTTAAGGTAAACAGTCTTATAGAAAAGGGATATTTCTGCATGAATATGGAGCATTTTGATGCATTAATTTTAAATTCAGTTATCTTTGGTGCCATGATTTACCTTGCGTAAACATTCCCAAACTATGGATTCATAGTTAATATTTGTACACAGCTAGATAACTGTTAAATGTAAATTAAAAGAAAAAGTGGGCATTATGCTGGACATTTTTATGGCAATTAATCAGTGAACTCATTACCTCATGGGTTAATTTCTAATCAACTCATCAATTCACCACCATTTAAGTAATTAATCATTACTTTATCAAGTTTATAAATTAGCTCCTTAAATTATCAGTTCATTATACAGTAACATCTCTGTTCATTACTCAATTAACTCATTTTAATGAGTGAAGTGACAAGTACAAGGAGGCAGCACTTACGGTTTGTAATTATTTGGATAATTTGGTGAGGTGATATTATTTACAGTGGGGTAAGCATAAACGTTCATCACCTGGCCATCACATCGCATGATATCTGAAATCAATAAAATAGTAAATATTTACCACTTCAATGAGCATGTAGTACAAGGTATGTCACCATTTAAATGACTGTGTATATGCAAAATGTAAAAAAGAAAATGCAGGAGATGGTAATATAGATGCCTACCTTCTGTGTAAAATAATTAATGCAATAAAAATCCTTCTCTACTGAAAGCAGCATGAAAGGGCCACAACTCTATCTGGAGCACCTTGAAAGGGTAACACAATTCATTGTACAGCAGCTTGAAAGTGCTGCTGCTCTATATGAAGAATCATGAAAGGGCTACAACTCTATCTGAAGCAACAAGAAACGGTTACAACTCCATCTGAAGCCACAAGAAATGGTTGCAATTCTATTTGAAACAGCAAGGTAGGTTTGCAACTCTAGCATTATTTTCTTTAGATGTTTATTAAGTATTTTTGCACAAAAGGTTAGGAGCCTGCCACTGACAAATATCCATTTCATTTGATGAATTTTCAAATTCAGACTGTTCACCATTAGAAGAGATCTAAGATGATTGTTCACTCTGCATACACAATGATCATTTTGAAGTGAAAGATAAGTAATGTAAATATAAGATCTTGAATTTCCTTTTGTTTTCTCAAAATTTCACAAAAACACCTAAAACCAAATGAAGGAGAGAACATATGCAACAAGTCATATTACCTGGTTTGCTGTCAATGTTTAGCAGGAATCCCTTGTAATTAGATGCTGAAGTCTGAGATGAAAAGGTGATGTACATATTTGGACCAGTGGTCACATAAAACTTTGGAGTTCCATACTGGCAAATTTTTCCCAGATGCCTGCTGTTCTCTGAATTTCCTGATATAAAACAAATTTTCATAAGAATAGCACCACAATCATGAGTGCATATTTAGACATAAGCATCTGTTTCATAAAGATTCAGCCACACAACAAAATAAAGTTTTTTTTTCCATTTACGCAGTTTAGTGAATCCTTGAAAGACTGTACTTTTAAAAAGAATTTAATACTGACTTCATCTTGTCTATGAATAGGCTCATTTCAACTGCCTAATTAATTATTTTACTTATTTGGACTGTTAGTACACTTTCTGTTCTAAAAGTGATTAATTATAATTTGCATGAGTACTGCAGTCACTCTTACTATCTATTATACTATTATTATTAGCACAGCAGGTATCAACTTACATTAAAATTGTTTAACACCTGCTCTATCTACTCCCAATATAGTAATATACTTGTTTTAAATACACTCTGTTCTTAACATGCTGCAGTCTTAAAAAGTTACATTTTAAATATGCCCTGTTCCTGTTATGCTCTGTTTTTGGTATTCTGTCTCAATATACTAATCTTTTTAAAGGTGCTAAGTTCTCAGAATGTAAGATATTCAATATGCTAAGTTCTCAGAATGTAAGATATTCAAAATGCTAAGTTCTCAGAATGTAAGATATTCAATATGCTAAGTTCTCAGAATGTAAGATATTCAATATGCTATGTTCTCAGAATGTAAGATATTCAATATGCTATGTTCTCAGAAACTTCAGTTCTCTACATTCTCTGCCATCAATATTTGGTCATAAATATGCTATGACCTCAGTATGTTATTTATTCAATATGTACTCAACATGAGGAGTTCCTGATGCTATGTATTCTATATATTACTGTAGGGTTTTAACTGTATATGTTTCATTTTTTTAAAATTCTGTTTTCATAATGGTTTTACACACAGTTTTCTTTTCTCAAAATGTTTTACAAATCTGTTAAATATATTCTGTAAATGCTGTGCTAATAATCAAAAGAAATTTTATATGAAATTCTAAGAGGAAAAACTTAATTTTGCTGTGCCTCTCTTTTTCCGTTTTCTAAAGTCGGTATTAGTCCGTCACCAAGTCTAACAATTTAACAACTTAAATGCAATAAAATGTTGATCTTCTAGCACTGATGCAAACAATCAATCAGGCATTAAAGCAAGCAGTACATAAGTAGTTAACCCAATGCCAACTGGTTAACAAAATGTACAGGTATACAAACAATAATTTACTAGTCAGATAATAAAATTTATGAATATAACAGTAATCCACAAAATGGAGAATATGTATTTTATGTAGGTAAATGGATGATCCAAATCAGATGATAAAATGTACAGATGCATAAATGATCTGCTAGTTAGATTTAAAACTGGACAGATTCAACAAAGAACTCCCAGTCAGACAAAATATTGTACTTGTAATCAATGGACCATTATATCAAGCAATAAAAAATGCTGATAAAACAATGATCTAAAAATATACAATTTAACATATAGATACACTAATAACTTAATAAATGTACAACTATGTCAATTACTTGCCTATTAGGCAATGTAATGTATTAGTATAATAAAGACCCACCATAAGCATGATAGATCAACAAATACACCTGACAAATAATTAATGTGCATATTCTGCATGATTAACTCATCAATTATACAACAGATACCAAAAATTATGACCATCGATCAGAGTGTAGGCAAAAAAACATTATGACCAATTAGACAACAGGTACAAAACATTATGCCCACCAGTCAGACAACAGATTCAAAATATGATGACCCACCATCATAAACACTGGCACTGTCCTGGCACCCTGGAAGTTGAATATCAAGAACTGTCATGGTAATGATGAAGTCTTTCTGTGCAAATATTCTCCAGGAACATTGAATATTGCTGTTTGAAAAGCATTCACAGAAGAACACAGCACATGTTTATTTTGAAATTGAATATTACAACAAACAAATAACACAACTGCTTACAAAAATATACAGTCAACATGCTGAAAAAACCAAGGCAAAAAGATTATAAATGAAAATTTAAAAAGTTTTGCCATTTCACAAAATTTTTCATTCAGCAACATAAGTTTATAACTTTATCAATAGTTCTATACTTAAATTACTATATTTAAGCAGTTCTATGCAATGCAATTTAGAGGTCTTTCTATGCTACTTATTTTACATTCATTCTAAATCTCTAGATTTCTGATTAAAAATCTGATACTCTAGTCAGAGTGCAAAAGATAAAATAATAAGAAAATAATCTTTTACTTTGGGTAGGAGTTTGGATAGTTGGGTGTGGTGACTGTAGTAGGCATGTCTGGAATGAGAACCACATCTTTATCACAACCTGCAGACAAGAAAAAGAAAAAAAAATGAATGGACAGCACTGAGCGTTATCTGAGTTTGGCTTAGCCAACTTCTAGTTTAGATATCTTGGTACAGTTTAGCTCAGATGATGTTAATTTGCAATGATTCTCCTAAGAGTTCTCATGACTACTCGGCTCAATGTTTCTGAGCTAGGGAGAGGGTGAGGATCAATGAACAAAAATCCCAGTGATCATGTCTGGTCTTGAACCCACGATCTTCTGCATTTGAAGCTAGCACCTTTCACTGCCACTGACCAAGACTCTACTGTATCTCTGTTAAACCAAGACTCTACTGTATCTCTGTTAAACCAAGACTCTACTGTATCTCTGTTAAACCAAGACTCTACTGTATCTCTGTTAAACCAAGATTCTACTGTATCTCTGTTAAACCAAGACTCTACTGTATCTCTGTTAAACCAAGACTCTACTACTGTATCTCTGTTAAACCAAGACTCTACTGTTTCTCTGTTAAACCAAGACTCTACTGTTTCTCTGTTAAACCAAGAGCACAAGAGGAAGTTTGTGCCTAATGCACTTTTTAATAATGTACCAGAAAATCATTACATTATGTTAAAATGCAAAATGTCAGTTAGTTTTCATCAGGAATCAACAAAAATGTTACAAGAGTCCATTTCTGGAAATAAAACAAATACATAAAAGAAACATATGCCTAATTATAAATTTCCAATATATATTAGTTAGTGTTGTGATTAATGCTCACATACCATCAATAACCCCTTCCCAATCCAAATCAAATTGCCACTAGTTGGTAATTATACAAAACTCCACTATTCAACCAAGAGATAGGGCAATAGTACAAAAATTGAAATAGCATCTTCCTTTATGACTTTACTAATAATTAACAATCTTCCTCTATAACTCTTCACTATTGATTGAAATAACAAACTTTCTCAATGTCTTAGTACTAGGTCAACTATAATTTAGCAATATTTATCCTTTTATCTAAATCATCAAGAAATACATTATTTCATAATATGATGTACTCTGATTAGTGATTATTAAGAACTAAAATTCAAAACTGTGTAAATGTGGAAATCTTTAAGTGAGAACTACTTGTATATTAAAGCTAAACATTTCTGGCAGGAATTACTTGATACATTTTTTTTTTTTTTTTTTTTTTTTTTTACATATTATTGGAGGTGAGAAAGGAGGAATAAAAAGAAACTTCATATTTTCTACTAAATAAAGTAGTGTCTTGTACTCTCAGAGTTAAACATCTGTCTTACAAAACAAATGTTGTACTAAATTAAAGTAATGGTTTTTATGTTCAGAAAAGAATATCTGTCTTTTAACTGTTACTTTTATTACACTCAAAAATAAACATCCATTTTGTAAATATTATAGTAAAATAATGTATACTCAGAAATAAACCTCTATTTTGTAAATATATATTAGATCAGCTCACTAAAATGGATTTGAAGCCTGGTATTTAAAACTACATGTAATGTGAGATCAGCTCACTATAATGGATTTGAAGCTTGGTATTTAAAACTACATGTAATGTGAGATCAGTTCACTAAAATGGATTTGAAGCCTAGTATTTAAAACTAATGTGAGATCAGCTTGCTAAAATGGATTTGAAGCCTGGTATTTAAAACTAATGTGAGATCAGCTTGCTAAAATGGATTTGAAGCCTGGTATTTAAAACTAATGTGAGATCAGCTCACTAAAATGGAATTGAAGTCCACTAATATGAGATCACCAACTTGATAAAATATATCTGTAGTAAAAAAAACCCCCAAGACTATGAGTACAGGAACCCACAAGCAAACACATTTTAAGCCCACTATTTAAACAGTAAATTTGAGAGCCACACACACAAATGGATTTCAGGTTCAGTAACTAATGAGTGTCTATGTCATTACTACATTCTTGCTCAGCTTCAAAATTTTAATTACTTTCTCTAACTCCAGAAAATCCAACCTAAAACTAAACAAAACAAAAAAAAAATACAGACACAAAGTTTGTGAACAAAAAATAAACACCCCTTCTATAAGACTCTTTATCATCCCAACACAGCAGCAGGCAGGCAGGCAGTGTATATACATGTGTGCATGTATATGTATGTTTTGTTTTGATTTAAACATTGAAGGATTATTTATATACCCATGTCATGAATAATTAATATAATTATTAATTTGATTACTATAAGATGGGTACCTGCTTTAAAATGAAGGTCTCTCTAAAGAGGAAGGAGGTGAAACATATGATCAAAATGTGAATGCATAAAATATATAAAAAGAATTAATTAACATCAAATGTATAGGCACATATTAACACATTATTTGAAACACTTTTCCTATAATGATTATGATAAACAACAATATATATTTATTGTCTGCCCAAACAGAAAGATGAAAAATCTTCTGTTCAATAATGCACATTAACTCTTTGTACAGAATATCATTATTAATTCAATTCCTTCCCAACGGTGTTTTGCTCTCTTCTCACAGACATACCTTGAGTGGCAGTGTTGGTGTAGTTGAGCCGAAAACCAGTGGCAGTTGAGCGAGAATCAGAGTGAAAGTGAAGTAGCACTGATCTACTACTGCTTGTATATGTTGACTTGATGAAATTATTTCCACACAAGTTTGCCAAAATCGTGCTAGATGAGGTGGGGCCTGGAATATATTTTTTCAGTTTAAAATATGCTTTGCCTTATTTTTGCTATGTTAAAGTGACATCAAAGTTTAATCATTAATGTTAAAGTTGTAAAAGTGTACAGAGTGGTACAAAGTGGTACATAAAGGGAGGACCAGGCACAAGTTGTGCAGTCCACGTTTTTTCTCCCAGGTTTAGAGCTGAGAATGGAATCATAATCAGGGAATATACATTGTTTATTTGAAATTACAATTGAAGAAATATATGCAGTGAATACAAAACTTGTCTCTCAGTGATTCTTCTTAGCTGAAGGACAATGCTTTCATTGTTAAGCTCTATTTCATTCAAAATTTGCCCCCACCCCCACCCCCCACCCCGAAAAAAAAACAACCAACAACAAACAAACAAAAAACAACCCACCCCCGCAACACCTCCCTAATTCTCTTCACTCAAATTACTGAATGACTGTTTAAAAATGACAGTACTATCACACATGAGAATATTTTCTTCTTTTCTTTTCCTTCATAAAGTCTCACTGCAAATAGCAATAAAAGCTTTTCTTTTAAAAAATAATCCAATAATTAATTATGCAGGTAAACAGAAGAGGAAAACATTAAATGAAACTTCTGACAGTAGAAATTATAACTGCATTAAAATGCTAATAAACTGTGAGTTAAAAAGAAACAAACCCAGAAGACTGTGAACTGAAAAAATATTATAAAAGAACAAAACAATAAAACTAAATAATGAAATCTGGTAGAAGAGAAACTAGTTTTAGAATATTTATGATGGAGAATAAAAAGGCTGAAAATGACATGAAAAATAGCAGATGAAAATGCTACTGGTCATTAGAAAAAAAAAAGAAATGAAAATATCAACAAAGGAAACAACAGTTTAAAAATGCTGATAGATTAGGAAGAAAGATGAGTAAAAATAACACTGCATGTGTGTGTGTATGTGTGTGTGTTTGTGTATGTGTATGTGTGTGTGTATGTATGTGTGGGTGATGAGATACAAACATTAGTTACTGAAACGTCCAAGAAATATTTTGAAATCTAAGTTATCTCACCATCATAAATGACCAGATAGTCATCAGTCAAACAATAACTTGTTCTTTGGCTAATAGATATGTTCAGTAACAGTATCTTGACCACTCCACTCACTGCAGCAATGAGCCACTTGCAGTCCACATTACTGCAACAAAATAAAATAAATGACAGCAACACACTAGGATTTTAGCAGGGAATGGGGCTTTGACCCTACTAGGGCTTTAGTAAAACTGGGGATTCAATCAGACAGAGGATTCAGCTAAAGTGGGTCATTAGTGAAAGTGACTGATACTAGTTTCAGTCATACTAGGAGTTATGATTCTAGTACTTAATCATATTGAGGTTTAGCAATTATACGGTTTCAGTGAAACTCACAATTGCAGCTGTACTGGGTTTCAGTGAAACTGACATTCTGGGGTTTCAGTCATACCAAGACTGAGTGATATTTGGGCTTCAGTCAAAACTAATATTAGAGCTTTGGTTATAATGAGACTTTAATGAATCTGAATGACATCAGCTTCAGTCATACTGGAGCTTTAACTTGAAATTAACTGACACTGAGACTTCAATCACACTGGGTCTTTAGAGACTGGGGCCATAGTTGCAAAAGAACTTCTATCACACTGGGTCTTTAGAGACTGGGGCCATAGTTGCAAAAGAACTTTAATCACAGTAGATCTTTAGAGATACTGGTACAATAGTTGCACAAGAACTTCTATCACACTGGGTCTTAGACAAATGGGGGCCATAGTTGCACAAGAAGTTCATTCACAGTGGGGTTTTGTGATATGGAGGCTTCAGCCACATTGTAGTTTTATGTGACTCTGGGGCTTCAGACATACCTTTAGTGATAACTAAGCTTTAGTCACACTAGTACTTTAGTAATACTGGGGCTTTAATCACACTTGTACTTTAGTAATACTGGGGCTTCAGTCACACTTGTACTTTAGTAACACTGGGGCTTCAGTCACAAATGTACTTTAGTAATACTGGGGCTTCAATCACATTTGTACTTTATTAATACTGGGACTTTAATTGCATTTGTACCTTAGTAATACTGGGGCTTCAATTGCACTTGTGCTATAGTAATACTGGGGCTTCAATCACACTTGTGCTTTAGTAATACTGGGGCTTCAATCACACTTGTGCTTTAGTAATACTGGGGCTTCAATCACACTTGTACTTTAGTAATACTGGGGCTTCAATCACTTGTACTTTAGTAATATTGGGGCTTCAATCATACTTGTACTTTAGTAATACTGGGGCTTCAATCACACTTGTACTTTAGTAATACTGGGGCTTCAATCACACTTGTACTTTAGTAATACTGGGGTTTCAATCACAAATGTACTTTATTAATACTGGGGCTTCAACCACACTTGCACTTTAGCAATACTGGGGCTTCAATCACGCTTGCACTTTAGTAATACTGGGGCTTCAATCAAACTGCAGCTTCAATCACACTTGTACTTTAGTAATACTGGGGCTTCAATCACACGTGTACTTTAGTAATACTGGGGCTTTAATCACACTTGTACTTTAGTAATACTGGGGCTTCAGTCACACTTGTACTTTAGTAACACTGGGGCTTCAGTCACAAATGTACTTTAGTAATACTGGGGCTTCAATCACATTTGTACTTTATTAATACTGGGGCTTCAATCACACTTGTGCTTTAGTAATACTGGGGCTTCAATCACACTTGTGCTTTAGTAATACTGGGGCTTCAGTCACACTTGTACTTTAGTAATACTGGGGCTTCAATCACTTGTACTTTAGTAATATTGGGGCTTCAATCATACTTGTACTTTAGTAATACTGGGGCTTCAATCACACTTGTACTTTAGTAATACTGGGGCTTCAATCACACTTGTACTTTAGTAATACTGGGGCTTCAATCACAAATGTACTTTATTAATACTGGGGCTTCAACCACACTTGCACTTTAGCAATACTGCAGCTTCAATCACACTTGTACTTTAGTAATACTGGGGCTTCAATCACACGTGTACTTTAGTAATACTGGGGCTTCAATCAAAAATGTACTTTATTAATACTGGGGCTTCAACCACACTTGTACTTTAGTAATACTGGGGCTTCAACCACACTTGTACTTTAGCAATACTGGGGCTTCAACCACACTTTTACTTTAGCAATACTGGGGCTTCAATCAAACTGCAGCTTCAATTACACTTGTACTTTTAATACTGGGACTTCAATCACACTTTACTTTAGTAATACTGGGATTTCAGTATTACAGTGAAACTGGAACTTTAGTGTCAGTTTTTAAACATGAATATGAAAGTCAGGTGCATCATATGGATGAAAAATGATTTAACAGCAAAGAGCAGAGGATGAAGATATAACGGAGATAAAAAAATTTGATCCCTTTTATGCACTCATTACCTTTACTTATTAATTATGTCAAAGTCTATTTTATTTTTACCTGACAATTATATTGTCAAAATATACCCCAATTTGTTTGATGACCTACTATTATTAAGTTTGAACATTGTTTTACCTTCACTTACCAATTATATCAACCTAAAAAATATCAATATGCTTACCATTACATTCTCATTATTTACTTTTTTAACCTTTAATTAATTTGTCACAACATACTTTGGATATGTGAATGGGAAGTTTGGTGAAGTAAGAGTCTGACTGGTGTTGTCTGCAATCAATGATTTTGGTACCAACGGACATTCATCTGAAAAATACAGACAGGCTGATTGAAAACATTTTTAAGAGACATAAAAAAAAGAAATTCTATAAAATAATTTAAAAAGTATAACACAGTTTTGTTGTTACATGAAAATGACCAAAAATCTGGGTAAGAATGTATCTTAAGGACAGTTACATATTTAAAAATTTTGGTGCCGCATGTTGAAGGTTTATTGCTCAGTTCCAATAAGCTGAGTAACGATAAACAGAAATAAATTTTAGTTCTTTCCAGAAATAATGTAATATGATAAAAGTTATTTTTTCCCTTTCTAAGCCAGAGAACACTAAACTTGAAAATTACAAATTTAAAGTTCAGTTGATTCATTGCTTATCTAATAAATTAATAATTGTTTTGAACGGTTTTTGGCATGTTACTATCATCTACATGTATATGGTTTCTGGTGTTGTGTTTATGTATGCGTTTGTGCTAAATGAATTTTTTAATATGGTGATTAGCAGCCTAAAAACACAGCAATTACCGTTAGAAAAGTTGTTATATTTATATGGAAACAATAAATATTTTTCACAATGTCTCACTTAAATAAACATTACATCCTTCTAAAATTTTGTTATTGCAAGGATATGACGGTATCTGCTCATGTTAATGTACAGACACAAAGTCTCCTTCAATAACATAGATATAAACAGATTCCCTGAAATTTCTATGGATGCCTTCCTAGCAAAGATAACAATTTCAAGTAAGAAGGATCCCAAGATGAAAACATAAACTTTTGAAGATGAAAACCATTTATGGGTAGGAATGTATTGTAGGAATATGGCTGATGTATGTGTACTGTCACTGGATGAGCACAAACACTGATTAATTGTGTATCATCTCTTTACAAATTATGTTATAGCAAACAAGCAAAGATGACAGTCATCACAACCCACAATATGGCAAACAATGATGAGAGTCTTCTCTTTACTAATATGGCTATAAAGAACACAACTAATTAATGACAGTCATTTCTCTATTATCTGCACTTTGGAGTAAGCAAACACTGATGACTGTCATCTCTCTATTATCTGAGCTATGGAGAACACAATAACTAATGACAATCATCAGCTACTAATGTTCAAAGGAGAACAAAATAATGACAGTTACCTATCTAGTTATCTGGGCTACGGAGAATGCAAACACTGATGACTGTCATCTCTCTAATATCTGGGCTCTAAATTAATATAAACATCAATGGTGGTCATCTCTCTCCTAACTGTTCTAAGACAAACCCCCGACCAATGATGATAATTCTCTCCTAACTGTTCTAAGACAAACCCCCCACCAATGATGATAATTCTCTCCTAACTGTTCTAAGACAAACCCCCCATCAATGATGATAATTCTCTTCTAACTGTTCTAAGACAAACCCCCCACCAATGATGATAATTCTCTCCTACCTTTGCTAAGACAAAAAAAAAACGACCAGTAATGAAGATCTCTCTTCTACCTGTGCTATGGCACATACTGATGGTAACTGGGTCTCTCCTGCATGTGTCATTTGAAACTAACACCGATGACAGTCTTCTCTCTACTCCATGTTTCAATTATCAAATAGGCAAAAACACATGTATGGCAAATTATGCTGTTTTAACTCCAACTGGATGCCTTTTTTTTTTTTTTTAAGTGAAATCTAGAGTAATTCACACTACAAACTATGCTAGCAATAAGCCAGAGTGTCCACTGAGTGAATGTAACTGTTACTCACTTTCAAGTGAAATGCTGGAGTAACTCAATTCAAAACCTGTAGTTGTGAATCTGGCATCTGAAATAAACTCCACCAGAAGACTGTTACCACGAGAACTGACAGCTACTGGTCTTTCATTGTTGCACCATGTTGTAATCCAGCTAGTCTCTGAGGATGATGTGCTGTCTACAAAATAAACCAATGCCAACTGTCATTAGCATTAATTTTAAACACAAATGACTGCAGAACTACACACAGAACTCAAATGATGAATATCACATACCATTACATCTAGAACACATACCAATGAAGAACACCATTATAATATAAACACAAAATTAGAATATTAACACCATTAAAAACACAAAATTATAACATTAATACCACCATATCTAGAATATAAAAAGGAAAAAGGCAGAACATCAATATCACAATATCTCAAGCACAAACTAATGTAGACTATTAATATTATTATGCCTAAACATAAACAAATGTAAAACAGTAATATTATATACACCTAGAACACATCTAATTGCAGATCTAGAGCACAAACTAATGTGCAACATTAATATTATTATATCTAAACATAAACAAATGTAGAACAATCATGTTATATATGTCTACAACCCAAATCATTGCGCAACATTAATACTGTTATTTTCTAGAAACAAACAAATGTAGAACAAGAATAGTATTCTAATTATATATCACACTAATTTCAAAGCTATTCTATAAATAGAATTAAAATAAAGTTTCTTTCATTTCTTTTCATAATATTAATCAACTTTTATTTTAAAGACAAGAGAAATTTCATGATCACAAATTTATTTTAAACATAAAATACATAAACATTTATTGAAATATTAAGAAAGAAATGTTAATTTAAAGATTAAAAAAAATAAAAGATCAATAAAGAACAATTTTGAATAAAGGTAGGAATTAGCAATAATACTGATTTTAATCTCTAATTCCCATGTCTGCCTAAAATTAATTTTAAAAAATCTGCAATCTGATATCTGGGACATATCTGCATCAAATGTGTTCTATTTTTAGAAGTTTAGAAGTGAATGCATGGATTGTCCTTTCTTTTCATTCTCACGCCTTCCTGCCATCCATCTAATTTGTCTGTTCATGCATTTGTCTGTTCATTCATTTGTCTATGTTCATGTATTTATCTGTGTGTTTAAGCATTGTTACTTCATGCAATTATCTATTCATGTCTGTCTGTTCATCTGCCTGCTTGCCTGTCTCGCTGTTCATCCATTTATCTGTCAATTTCATCCATTTGTCTAGTTCAGAAGATTTTCATACAAACTCACAGTCATAGGCAGTAACATTATCGTAGTCACAATGCGAATTCAGCTGAGATCGAAGCACTTCCACTTGTACATAATATTCTGGACTTATAGGTTTTATCAGCCATGGACAAAACACATTGCTGGAATTAAAAAAAAAATCAACTTAGTAACAAAATAAAAATTCATAAGCATAAATGTTTTAGATTAGTAAATTCAATTAATATTATAGCTTGAACCTCATAATTTAACTCATGCCTTCTGGGTTGGCCACTATGGGCTGCTATACCATTAGCACTAACCTGGATTACCCAGGGTGGCTCAAGGAACACTTGGTCATTCTTGTGTATTAAAGTAATGGAAGTACCCACAATATATTGCTGTCCCACATAATGCCACAAACTTCCCAGCCTGAGTTTTCAACTGAGATTTTAACTATCTTCAAAAAATTTGTTGGGGAAAATTGAGCAAAAAGGTAAGAATTTACTAATTTAATTCTGAATACAGATTTTAAAGATGCTGTGTTAATCTGATGTACATTTGTTGTTTTTGAGGCTAAAAATATGATGTATTTGGTCTGCTCTACATTTGTTTGTGGCAAAAAGATTGCATTTTAATTTGATGTACATTTGTAGTGTTTGAAGCAAAAAGTTGGTATATTGATATGATGTATATTTGTTGTTGAGGCAAAGTGATGGTGTGTTGATCTGATGGAAATTTGTTGTGTTTGTGGCAAAAAGATGGCATGATGATCTATGTACATTTGTTGTGTTTGTGGCAAATAGGTGGACTCAGGAGAGGTTCTTATGAAGCAAATTAAACTGCTAATCGACAACCCAACTGTACAATTTTACATGATGTCTACATTTAAATTATTACTCAAACAATTAAATCACACATTACATTGTACACTACACATATCAGAATGAAATAATAAAAATAAACTTATAAAGTGCTGGTGAATCCAGTAACTGTAATTAAACAATTTACTTTAATCTTAAGAATATTTTTCAAAGGGAAGATTTGTACTCCTACTTATTTTTTAAAACAACTATTATTTTAGTCAATTGCTTTACACTTTAGCAATAGGGACTATTTACAACTAATTTTACAAAGAAAAGCATGGATTTCTGGAATACTTTCATCTTGAAAACCTATTTAGCATAGTATTCTGCCAGGACTGACAGCATGGTTCACATTTATTTTTATTTTTTTTCACAAAACAACTTTGCTCTTAATGTTAATCTGAAATTATTCACATAAAATCTAGTGTATACAGAACAAAACAACTTTGCTCTTAATGTTAATCTGAAATTATTCACATAAAATCTAGTGTATACAGAACAAAACAACTTTGCTCTTAATGTTAATCTGAAATTATTCACATAAAATCTAGTGTATACAGAACAAAACAAAATGGGTCTAATGAATGTTTTGTCCAACAATTTTACTTACACAACTAGTACAAATACAAAATGTACAATTATGTCTCTTTCTCAGGAATCTGTGACTTTATCCAGGTGGCGATGGGTTATACAGTCAACTTTAAAAATGAATTTTACACAAATTACATTGGCCTGGTAAACCTCTATATAATTAAAGTTAGTCTTCAATGAAGGATTAGGTCCTAGCGGGCTTTCCATCAAGTCAAACTGTAAGATGAAAATGACCCTCCCATAGGTAATTGTAGATATAGAGCTGTAAGCTACAAAAGTTCCCTCCCATAGGTAAATGTTGATATAGAGCTGTAAACTAAAAGAGTTCCCTCCCATAGGTAACTGATGATATAGAGTTGCAAGCTAAAAGAGTTCCCCATCCCATATGTAGTTGTAAATTGAGCTGTAACCTAAAAGAGTTCCCCATCCCATATGTAGTTGTAAATTGAGCTATAAACTAAAAGAGTTCCCCTCCCACAGGTAATTACAATTATTGATATCGAGCTGTACCCTTAAAAGCAATACTATTCAAAGTTGCAGAGGCACACAAAACATTTTTATTTCTATGTTTACATATAGAAGTAATTAAGGCATTACAAAATAATTATGTAGAAAAATAATAAAACATGTAATGTAACAAATTAGAGCACTGGAAAATATATACATGTAAATAGAAAACAATTACATAAACTTTCTTAAACTGTTTTCTTTTATCCTACTGGCTTGCACACATGAATGGGGAGTTGCATAAAGTCAAGTATTTCTTAACTTGGGGAACATAACTCTCTCTCTCCTTGAACTGATATTGTTTTGTCTAAATCCATCTAAAATAAATAAACAGAATAAGTGAGGATGACCAGAAAACTTTGATCAGCAGCAACTAAAATCAATTAAACTAGTGATATATAAAATCACTCATTCTCATTAATACCTGCAATTTGGTTGGACAGGTAAAGAAAGACCTCCATCCCATCCCAGGCCAAACACCCCCCCCCCACACATTCTAGCCTGTTTGCATAGCCTGATATGATATGCACAACTCACTTAAGGTGGTCTCCATAGGGAGGAGAAAAAGTGGAGATAAGCTGTCCGGAACCGGATGACTGAAGTGGTACAAAGTCAGGATGGCAGTTTCCTGGAAAAATGCCAAAATATTTCTACAACTTCAGCTACAGAAAAAAGATGTAGTTATCAGCTTATAATTTCCCTTTCAACTGATTTTAGTACAATTTTCCAATTTCCTGTTATTTTAAAAGAGCAGTAACACAGTAACAAATATACATTGACATCATTTCTGATTTCTGCATTGTAAACAAACAGATTGCTGCATTGATAGACACATTTTATTTAAGATATTTTCTTGATTTTTAAATAGATCCTTTATAGTTATCCTACTGTCATAGTAATGATAATCTATATATTATCTTGTCACTACAACTATGTACATCAAAATAATTCATCCAGATATAAATACTAATTTTCTATTATTTCTTAACCATGAACAATTTTTAAAAATCAATAATTACTATTGAATTCTCAGCAAGTGAAAATTTTTCTTAAGGGGCTTTCAATTTGTACAGATTCAGATTAGTAGATTTGTTACTGCACTTAGAAGAAATGTTATTTTATTCTTAAGAAATTACTACTTTTTAATGCCCAAAGCTCAAAAGTAGCATATATATATACAGGATTAAATTTTACATAACACTTGTGTAGAATGTTAAGTGTTTGCTGTTACAATACTGAAATTTCAAATAAAGAAGAAAAGTCAATTACTTTGAAGACTGTAGATGAGCCAAACATTTCCTGATGGAAGTGAAGAGCTTGTCTGTCTAAGTTTGAGAAAAATCTTTGAGCCACGTGACACAACTCTCTCACTATTTTTGCGATCACAGCCAGTGCCCAGCTCGTTGAAACTGTCATTGACTCCTATTTATAGTTACAAATAAATAAATAAAAATAAAAGTATCAAACAACTACTCACTTTTAAGCAACAAACAAAAATTTAAATACTGAAAATTTTTAAAAGTACTTGTAAAGTTGGGTCTATTTACAAAACACTCTAAACACTGAGGCAATTACCAAAATATTCGAAATAATGAAGCAATTTATTATCCAGAGACGGAATTTTTGATTATTTCCTAAGCAAACAACATGCAAGACATTCTTCACACAAAATAAAAGTATTGAGCACAAGAACAAGTGAGACAATTCAAACAGACACACAACTCAACACACATCAATCTTGTAACCATTCAAAGCCTTGGACACATTCCTGCATAACTACAATATTGATTGTTAGGTCAAACAGACACAACTCAACACACATCAATCTTGTAACCATTCAATGCCTTGGACACATTCCTGCATATCTACAAACTTGATTGTTAGGTCAACAATGGCAATATTTAGAGAGGTCATTTTTCCAATTTTGCTGAATACAACTGCAGACATTTGAATGTTCCAATTTCAATTCAGTTTATTTTAACAAACAGAACCATCAGTATAAAAGCATTGAAAATTTTCTTTACAAAAAATTAATTTAGTAGGTGCCAAATAAAAATAACACCATAAAGATTCACAAGTGGATTTAATTTGCCATATTATTCTAATTATTTGTGTGCTTATGTACTGGAATCAGTTTTCATCAATAAAAATAAAAATATTGGCTTTTCTTGACAGTGTAAATATCTCAGATCAAACCACAATACAAAATGCTGGTTAGAAAATATTATTTAAATTAGATATAATCCTCAGTTTTAAACAGGATTGGTGCATATTTTCAACACCTGTTATCAACATCTAATAATATTTACAAAAAGTTAAATGAGTTTTGATAAGATACTCCTTGATTCTCTATTTACAAACTCCTAAACAAGTCTTGATAAGTTACATAATATTTACAAACTGTTAAACGAGTTTTGATAAGTTATTCCTAGATTCTCATAATATTTACAAACTGTTAAACAAATTTTGATAAGTTACTCCTTAATTCATTTAGCCCAAACAGGAAGTGACTATACTGACAGCCACCTTGTTGTCAGGTACCCATATCCATTTAACTGCTTACATTTTTGATCAACCTCTTTACAGTTAACAACTCTTTCAAAAAGGACTTTTCAGTGATGATTCAAAAAGAAAGTTTTAAAAAAGCCAGTTTTAAATAATAACTGTTTTGCAAAGTGCTTGTAATACTCACACATGTACCTTCATGTGCACTGAGAGAAATAGCTTTATCATCAATGTACATTTAGCTGAAATAATCCATAATATTTTAAATTTTAGCTCAGTAATTCTTTGTTAAAAGTGCAAGAGCATTAAATAAGTGCATATTTTATAGCACAAACGATGCCATGCAGTGTAGACAAAGTGAAGACACATCTTCATGCAAACTTGGCAGATGATGAAACCATTAGCAGATGGGCAGCAATCTTCCAGCAAAGGTAACTGGTCGTACATGATCAATAGAGGAAAGAATGACATATAATTCTGTTCCCAGAGGCTGGTGTCAGCTGACCTAACAGAAGATTGCAGAGTGCAGATTGGGGAGCAACTCTGGTGCTACTTTTTTAGATACAATGAAACAGATCTTGTGACCACAGCTGACTCATGATTCTTTGATTTTAATGTCTTAGAATTCATATGATTTGATTAATAAGAATTGAGGATTTCTTTTAAGCTAAAAAGGAGGCTCAGAATGTCCTCTCTCAGTACTGGCCATTGTTGTCTACCAGTGCTAGTAAGACTCTCTCATCTGGTGATCACAGTTTTGATGTAGAGTTATCTTTTCTTAAGCACATTCATTGATACACAGCTCACATGACTCTCTTGTCCAAAGTGTTAAATTGGGTTAGTTTATGACTATTTTCTCTGTTAATTAAACATTACTGCAGTTTAAAATACAATAAAAATAAATGCACATAATTTGTCTTTAGTACAGCTGCTGTGACAATAATGAACAGTTTAGCATGCTCACAATCAAAACAACCAGTTCATGACAATTGTAATCTGTGAGAAACATTATTTTGGTATTGAACAACAATTAAATTTTGCAGAACAACTTGAGTAATGTAAAAAACTATATGGCAGACATTATGCTTTCCTGTGCAAACCAATTTAACAACACTCATAAACTGGTACAACAATGAGTCACAGATTAAGGAAATGAATATTAACACAGCCAAACATATTTAAACAACGAATAATAATAAAATTAAATATAAAATGAAACTAAACAAATATTTACAAATAGTTAATCACTTACCACTATATGCAAAGACAATACTGCTAATGTTGAGTGCTTTTCTTGAGAGAAGATTTTCTACAATGGTCAGGTTCAAACATACTGTATAATTGTTGTCATCATCTTCACTACCGCGCAGAAGAAGACTGCAAAGTCCAGAAGTTCAATTATATTTTCAATGTCAATCATTTCAAGTTATTGAACCTTAATACATATAAATGTACATTACTGCATATTCTTCAGATTTATAATACAGTAAATGTTCCATTACCTTTTACTCAGGCTAAGGAAATTTTGAAGCAATTTAAGCAATGATTTCACACACAAATTATTCATTTCACAACTTCGATTGACTTTTAAAAATAAATCATTATTGTTGAACAAAGCATAAAGAAGTGCACTTCATAAGCAACAAAAAACCGATTGCTCTAAATTTTTCCTGTCAGTTAATTACCATTCGTGGCGTCCACTTCACTTGTTGTTCAATATAGACCTCTGTGAATTTAATCAATCTGTACAGTCACATTGCTTGAAAATAGACCCCACACACTTTTGTGATTTTAATCTTATTCTATGCAATCACATTGCTTAAAGTAGTTATACTACTGTAATCCTATCGCACACTGCTTGCAGATATAGACTATTGTGACTCTGATTCTACTGTATAGTCACACTTCTTGCCAATGAATATAGATAGACTTTTGTGACTCTGATTCTACACTGCTTGCCAATGGATACAGACCTCTGTGACTCAAATCCTACTGTACACAATCACATTGCTTGCAGACATATATAGATCTCTGTGACTAATCCTACTGTACACAATCACGTTGCTTGAACACACACACACACACACACACACACACACACACACACACACACACACACACACACACACACACACACACACATGCACACACACACACATATATCTGTGACTAATCCTACTGTACAAAATCACACTGTTTGCAGACAGATAAGGATCTCTGTGACTACTAATCATACTGTACACAATCAAATTACTTGCAGACAGAGACCTCTGTGACTAATCCTATTTTGCACAATCACATTGCTTGCAAACAGAGACTCTGTGACTTTAATACTATTGTACACAGTCAGATTGCTTCCTGATAGATACAGATTTCTGTGACAATACATAATACATCACACAATACCCATACATAATAATTGTACTATAGTGCCATATTTTTAAAGCTATAGTATTATTCTCATTTTTTAATTATTATATTGCCTTTAAAAGTGGATGGATTAAAATTTCTGGAGTTGGATATCTGGATATTTTAAAACCTAATATATTTCATAGTATTATGATCCCTCATACTCTGAATGAGAATTAATCCATAAACAAAAATTGATTAGTATAGTTGATTTTATATGATTCTTTTGATGCTCACAAAACCACATTTTATAATTATATGCATGTTGAAAAACATACGGTTTTTATAATTAAACAATTGTGAAAATATTCTTTTATTTTATTAAGATTTTTAGCTAGCTTGCATTTTCATATAATTAAACTGCTCTTTGAGCTGACATCATCCTAATGAATACAATTTCTATTTTTGTGATTAAAACAGGCGGAAATAGTGAAATAATAACAAACCAACCATTGTTGGCTTACAAAGCTTAAAATGACTGCACTGATATGGCTACTTTTGTAAACCTCACTTTAATAGGACTCTGTATTTATTGTGAGTGAAAATTTTGGACCCAGATGACTGTTTATAACAGGGTTTTATTGTATTTCATAAGTACTTACATTATACATCTACTGACTTAAATCTTAAAATCTGTTATTTTAATTCTAATATATAAAGCACATTATGTATATATTAATATAATATTAAAAATTAAATTATTTAAATGGTGCATTGTATAACCCACTGAGAAGAGTGTCATTTAAAATTAAATTATACCATAATTTCTGTTCAAATGACATATCAGAATGTTAGCAAGACTAAAAGAGACAGCTAACCGTATTCTGACATATTCACATTTCTGTATAAGTCACAGCAGTCAAATCCTTCAGTTGTCAATGCATTGGCACATTCTTGAATTGCAGTAAAATTACTTTCCATGACAACCAACAAGAATATTAATATTAAGTCCTCTTACCCTGGTCCTGTGAATGAAGACAAGTCCATCCAGATCAAAGATTGAGCAGTGCCAGCATAGAGTACTCTTGGTGGTGCATCTGTAACAATGTTAGAAGTTTACATTACAGTAAACTATTCGACAGATTAAATTACAATGTGTCGAATGTTCTATGATGAAACTGCTGATAGTGACTTCATAATAAATAAATGATCACCTAATGATAGTGCCTTAATAATAAATAAATGATCACCTAAGAATAAAACATATATTTTTGACTTTGATTTATCTAGATCAAAATTCTGTCACTGAAGATACAGCTCTCTTTTTCACTGTCTTGTTCCACACCCTCCCTCCTCAAAACATTTAAAGTTTAAAAGGAGAATGCTTAATTTTATGTATATACATCACAAGGAAAATCAACTCCTCAAAAGTTTAAAAGGAGAATGCTTAGTTTTATGTATATACTCACAAGAAAAATCAACCTCCTCAAAATATTTAAAAGTTTAAAAGGATAATGTTTAGTTTTATGTATAACAGACATACATCACAAGGAAAATCAACAATACATATAGTTCTAATCCATATTTTAAACAGTTCAGAAATAAATAAATATTTCTCTTTTTTCAGTTAAAGGAAACTATGATAATGTAAAAAGAAAATTAATGTTGCAAGCAGACTACTACATGCTGGATGGATAAATAAAGGAAACTGCCCCTCATACTGTACAGCACCAAAGAAATTTGCATTTTCTGTGAAACATGTTGAATAGTGTATTTTTTAAAACAGGTCAAGCATTGCATTTCTGAAAAAATATAAAACATTGCATTTTTGAAAACATGTCAAACATTGCATTTCTGAAAACATTTCAAACATTGCAATTTTGAAAACATGTGGAACATTACATTTTTGAAAACATGTCAAACATTGCATAATTTATTGCATAAAAAGTTCAATAAGAAAGTGGTTAACTTACCTCGAACACTGGAATGAGCAGTGAAATTAATGCTCACTTGTTTCAATCTAGCAACGTCAATGTCAATGAATAGAAATCGACCAGAACTTCTAATGGTCTGAAAAGGCTGTACTGATGAACAGCCTGGAATGATAACAGTGCTGTTCTCATCTGCCAAGATATATATATGAATAATAATACTGCAAATATCTGTACTATATGATATTTTAACAACACACTAGCTTATAACTGTACAAATGTTTCATAAAGAGACTTTTTTGATGGTAAGTTCATGAACAATAAATAAAGCAGTAAATAAACAATATATAACTTTAGGACCAAGATAGGGTCATATCCTAGAAGAGGTTCTTAACAAACACATGAACAAATACATAAATATTCCAGCATACAGCACTCACCACTTCCATCATGAACTTTCATCTCGAACCCGTAGCAATCTGCTGATAAACTGAACTGGCTTACATCTAAAATGACAACAGAGCTGTCTGAGCCTGAGTCTAATCTCCACCAGCATTTGAAGAAGTTCCAGGTTCTGTTTGATAAGAAAAATATAAATAAGCATACTTGGGTGTTCTAGCTAATGAGTTGTATTGTGTGTGTGTCTGTGATTATAATAATATTAGAGATGATTATGTTTCATAGTGTGTGTGTGTGTGTGTGTGTGTGTGTGTGTGTGTGATATTATAATAACATTACAGAAGATTGCTTATTGCACTCTGTTCCTTCCATCATATGCTGATTTTATATTTTAATTGGTGGTGAATTCATATTAAATTTGATAATTTGCCTTTTGTGCTGAAATGCCTATGTTCACTTATTAATATTTTATTCTTATAAGCACACTAATTACATAATTTACTGAAATATCATTTATTAATAAAAAATTCTGATGTAACTAACCATGCAGTCTAATCAATTTGTTGAGACCATTTTAGAAAGGAAACTGAGAATGTCTTTGATCAGCATTATACAAAGGTCAGGTGTGGATCTATTGTATTATTAGACATCCTTCAAAAGTCTTTTAAGTTAACCAGTGTTTATTTATTTTATATAAAATTATAAGTATATTAGTGAGGCAGGTGATAAAGTATATTTTTTTAAAATAAATTGTATTTCATTTGAAGCATACCAACCTCTTCCACAGTTATGTAACACTTTTACAACCTAACATTTGGATCTGTTAGGTCTCCATTCAACAAAAATTCATTTGTCTATATGTATTTTGTTATTAATAACTTTCATTTATAATAATCTTCTCTTCATTTGCCCATCATAAGCATCTGAGAGAAGTTAGCATACATCAGCATGAATAACTGGTGACTTGAGATGATCTATTTGTCAGTGTAAGTTACATACAGCATGAACAACTAATGACCTGAGTTGATCTATTTGCCAATGTGTGTTACATAACAGCATGAACAACTAATGATCTGAGATGATCTATTTGCCAGTGTGTGTTATATACAGCATGAATAACTAATGACCTGAGTTGATCTATTTGCCAATGTGTGTTACATAACAGCATGAACAACTAATGACCTGAGATGATCTATTTGCCAGTGTAAGTTACATACAGCATGAACAACTAATGACCTGAGTTGATCTATTTGCCAATGTGTGTTACATAACAGCATGAACAACTAATGACCTGAGATGATCTATTTGCCAGTGTATGTTACATACAGCATGAACAACTAGTGAGTTGATCTATTTGGCAAAATGTATTACACACAGCATGAAAAAAAAACCCCAACTATTTTTTATTTTACTAATGTTAGGCTGCATAGTCCATATCCATGCTAATATTGACATCAGACCTGTGGTGTATTAATGAGAGCTGGATAAAGAGATGCTGGTTTAAGAGGTCCTTTTGCAGCATGTGTTAACAGGCATGAACTTGTATATGGATTGCCAGATATGGTCTAGCACTCACCTCCTTGATGGGGAGGGAGCAGGTCACATATTTATCACCCAAGAGCAATGGAGGCTCACAAGTGGTCCTCCTGCTTCTTTGAATTCTGCATGCCTTAACTATGGATTCCAAAGCTTACGAATGTGAAATGATAGATAAACACTTTGACTTTTGTTGCCAACTCTGTAAAATCCTTCACCCTATACAATGTGAAATGAAAATCATAAGGCTATCCATAATTCTGTCCCCTTGAGTGAGAAGAGACTATTGAATACCCCTCCTTTATACAGAAAACTATTTCAATAGCTTCACAGGCAACAGGTAGGTCATAAATGAAGATATAAATATGCTGAAGTGTGTACATTTAGGCTTTGCACATGATGTAATTCTCTTACAATCTAAGGTTGAACTGACATCAGAGCCAATGCCTTACACAAAATTATAATGCTTGTCTTAGGTTAGAATTAACATCATGTGACATGGTGTGATCTGAAAAACCACTTTTACTCTGTGATAGTGGGCTGCATGCAGCTGATAAGATCATGTACACAGTCATAGGAAGAAGAATTTTGACTCTGTCATTGTCATGGCAGTCCACAGCACTCTAACCCAGGAAGCATGTTTACTAGTAGAGTATGCTGGGATTAAAGGGCTCATTTAGCTTGGGCTTTATCACATAATAGCATCAGGTAGCCACAATTCCACCTTATGTTAAAAACGTTCAATCCCAAATCCTATCCATATAAGGAGTGATGACTGCTACCCATGATCTGGAATGCAGCCCTAATTAATAGCCTCCATTTAAACTGACCATTCAGAGAACTGCCTGATCACCTGTGATGAATCATAATTAGGCAACTTTAGACCCACAAGACCAGCATGCTTGACCATAGAAGCAAGATGTATGTGGTACTTCTGGCTCACTAAATGCTTTAACAGTGAGCTACTCACTATAACTGCTGGTTAAACCATTGCAGCAGTAGAATTATCTACTTTGTATGACTGCCAAAGGCATGTGGTTTTGCCTATATCATTAAATATTAAATCTTATTTATTCTTTATCTTTTTACCATATTCCTATTTTAACTATAAACCTAGAACAGTTATTTGATGATATTATGTGTGAAGAGTGCAGTCAGGAACACAGGACAACATATGTGTTTTTGCCTTCTATCAACACCTTATCATCAATTGTGACCTGACACTGAGGTGCAAAGGCAACACAGGACTTAAGCATTCCATGGACTAGGTATAGACCTTTTCATCAGAAACCCACATTCACCACCCACTGTAACAATCTAAAAAAATTCTGCCAGCACTGCTTAAGGTAAGATGGCAATATGACCAAAAGACTTCTCAGTTTCTTCAGTTCTTTCAAAAGACACACATAGTTGTGATTCAAACAAACTCTATTTATTTCTATTATCCCTTACATAATGTTAACTATTATTTTTTCATTTTCTTTCTTCAATATGATGCATAGATCACTCCTGCTGGCATGACTCACTTCCATATTATGTGCTGGCTGTTGGTCACTTTAATTAAATAACCCTGGCTGTACATATCAAGGGTCTTGGAGCTTTATTCTTGCCTATTGTTTTTCTATTCTGCACTGTCTATCGTCTTTCAAAATGTATGATCAGCCAGAAGAATCATTTTGGGAGCTAGCCTATGGTTATGGGGAGCCCAGGGTGATGGAAGAATTATATCTTGTCTCCAATCCCCAACAAAATGTTGCAGGCTCTCTGATCAATCTCTACATATTTCACTTGTGGTAAGAGTGGATGGTTATTTATCTTTGAAAAATATAGGATACATTTATAACGTTTACCTTGATAATACATAAAAATATTTGAAAACAACATTAAAAAAATATATCTTTATATTCCTAATATGGTAAATAAAGACTGGTCACACATTACATCTGGTCTCAGATGGAAAGAACATACTATATAACTTTATATTTTTAATCTGATAAATAAAGAAAACTGGTAACAAGTACCCTGGTTGTAAATGGCATCAGATGGAAAGAATAATTTTTATATTTCTGATCTGGAAAATAAAGAAGACTATTAACACTTACCCTGGATGTAAATGGCATCAGATGGAAAGAATAATTTTTATATTTCTGATCTGGAAAATAAAGAAGACTATTAACATTTACCCTGGTTGTAATGGCCTTAGGTAGAGAGTTGTCGGGGCAGTAGTCACTTGGACATCCATATTGCAATGCATGTCTGAGTCTGAAGAAAAATAGTCATGCTTATAATAAAGAAAGAAACAATTATATAGCAAAGAACTAAAGCAGATATTGGGGAAAAACCCAATAACAATCACAATTTATTATTTACACCAATAAATTCAACATTATTTACACCTATAAATTCAATTTGTAATTACCTAATGGTATTTACAGCTAAAAATTAATTCTTTTATTAGAAATTTTTGTTTAATTAGCTGAATATATCTGAATGAACTACCTAACTTAGAAATATATTTTACTCAAGTTACTCCCTCTTATAAGCATTATGAATCATACAAATGGTTGTTTATTATTGAAGGAACTCCATTATATGACGAACTCTGGCAAAATCATTGAAAATGATCATTAAAACTGATAATTATATTAGAGTTCTGATTCTGCATAAATCATACAGGAAATAAATTAGACTAACCATGGTTACATATTGACCATGAAGATGAACTTTGTGAATGTGATAATGATGTGAGTGGGCAATGTTGTGATTTAAAAGTAACTCACTTGCTGGCTTTTCTGTTAGTCTGACAACAAATCCATCATAAACTGATAAGTGATCAGACTTAAATAATAAGGTGGCCCTCTCTGTACGACTAGTAGTCTGTACTCGCTGATCTCCACAAAACTTAACTGGAAAGAATCAATTAAATTGATTGTTATGTTATTTGCTCAAGGAAAATGAAGAGTTTTGATCTCCTTAATACTTAAAGAGAGACAAGTTATTATCTCATCAAAACTTAGAGAATGATGAGTTATCTGCTCCTTAATAATTAAAGAGAATAATGAGCTATCTGCTCAATAACACTTAAAGAGAATGATGAGCTATATGCTCATTAATACCGAAAGAGAATGAAGAGTTATCTGCTCCAAAATAATTAAAGAGAATGATGAGTTATCTGCTCATTAATATTTCAAGAGAATGTTGAGTTATCTGCTTCTTAATAATTAAAAGAATGTTGAGTTATTTGCTCAATAATACTGATTGAGAATGAAGAGTTATTTGCTCTTTAATACTTACTGGGAATGAAAAGTGATTTACTCAGTAATACTTATGGAAAATGAAGAGTTATTTGCTCATTAATACTTAAAAAGTATGAAGAGTTATTTGCTCATTAATACTAACAAAGAATGAAGGGATATTTGCTCATTTTCATACTAAAAGAATGAAGAGTTATTTGACAATTAATACTGAACAAAGATTGTTGCAGATTAGTGTACAAAATTAGCACACTAATTTACAAAAAATAAAATATGTCATAACATCATTCACCAAAAATTGCCTAAAGTGACATAAAATTAAATTTTCAACACTAAGAAAAATCCACTCTCACTTTGTTCAAGCCATTTTTGTGTTCACATTGATACATGTGATTGGGAGTGCCAGTAATGATAGAGGTACAAAGTATTTAGTGAAATATTACTAACTTCAAATAAATACATCACTGATCAATGAAAGATGCTACAAGTAATTAGACATTATTTGGCTTATATAAATCATGTTTATTTTCATATAAACATTATATTTACAAGTATTTTTCTAGATTGTATAAATATAATAATGAAATCAAATCAGTAATATAGAGAATGTACTTAGTAGTCTAATTCTCCAAAAGAATCTACAACAGTTGCAAAAATGGGTAACATTTTGTGTTCATGGAAAACAAAAAAAAATACTTTTACAAGAAAAGTACATGTCCGAGTGGAAATCAATCAGCAAAATATATAATGAATATTCATGTAATTTCATAACTCTCATGACATCAAAATATTCAACAGCAGACTTTGAACTAGAACCTGACATGTCCTCTGCTCTTCCTCAAGCATTCAGAATCTAAAAAGTTTGTTTCTGATCCATGAAGTGCCACAACTGTCTTCAAAAACAGTGATTCAAAAGCTATTCATCATAAATAATTACCCTCAATTTCTTGTCTGTAAAAGCTTTTTTAAAATTAAAAAATGTAAACCGTTTTAAAATAAAAAGAGAGAAAATAGAAGCAAGTAACATTTTACAATACAAGTACAAATTTTAATACAGTTGACCTTTGTTTAGCATCACTAATTTGTTCTGGGAAAAGTGATGTTAAATGAACTACATGTGCAGCAGTATACCTGCCTCAACTGGTTAGCAAGTGAGTGATGTGTGATGGTAAATGAAGTGACTACAAACAAGAATACAGGACAATGTAGACTTTGATGCTATACAAAAAGACTTTAATTGAGTGTAACACTAAGTGAGGGTCGACTGTACCTGAAATATATGAATCCTATTGACTAGCCCACGAGGGCCAAACACCACCTCATGCATTACCCAAGCCATCCAGACCCACTTCCCAATTCCCAAAAACAAATGAAAAGAGTGAAGGTGAAGGTGAAACTAGGAAACCAATGGTTCAAACAATTTTTAGGAGTAACCAAAAACTGCCAAACTTGAAATAAAATCATGGTTAAAAATTGCAAAGAACTAGTAACTCAAAATGAAAAAGAGGAATATAATTTATAAAAGATCTAAAACACGAAAGCTTATTCATAAAAAAATTAAAAGAACTATTTTTACTGTTATCAAGGGCAAGATAATCAAATCTACAATCTGGATTGCTCTCTAGCTGGAATTTCAGTGTTTCCATAAATATATCCCGTCCACTGGCCGAAACAAGGTTCCACTGACATTGTGTATTACTGCAAGTAAAACAAAATAAAAAAAACAAACAAAATTTAATGAATGTATACTTTTATTAAAACTTTACTAACAAATATATGTATTATTATGTATTATTTGCAACTTAAAAAAAAATCACACCAAAAATAAAATAAATGTCAGATAGAAAGATTTTTTAATGTTAACAACATAACAAATATAATTTAAAATATACATTATACAACAATATGTATAAATGTGTATCACTCTTTAGTTACTATTACACACAATTATTTTTTTCTGTGTTATTGAATGTACACAAAAAGCTTCAAACAATAATTAAGGCAATTTTGAATGTTAATAATGTAATATATAATTAGGTCTTTACCTTAGCATGAATCTAAAGCTTATATCAAACACAGGTTATCTCCAGAGTCCTTAACTCATCCTAAGCATGTAATCAGCATCTGCGTATTTTGACTAAATTATTCTCTATAATATAACACATTTGGGTAAAAGGAGGGTTACTGTTTTGATCTACCTTCCATAGAATCAAACTAAAATGAGAGTAACCATCCTTGAAGGCATTAATTTCTGAGTAAATGATGCTCATTGTGTCATCATTGTCATACCAAATACCAAACAAATTGCAATTATTAGGCATGTACTTACAATTGACATGAATTTTTGCTAAAGTTTTGTATATTTCCTATTTAATCTTTAAATGCTATAAGATTACTTTGTCATACCTCAGTTTTTGCACAATACATTCCTTCACCTCTCATTACCAAATTTAATTCCATCTCGGAAGAGCTTACAAAAATTGCATTCCTTGCTATGGGGGTTAAATGACATATGACAGTGGTTTATATTGTTTTAAATGGCATTGTTGCTACCAAAGACAACTTATTGCAATCAAACTGGAGGGAGGGGGTGGTCAGAAAGGATGACATTTTATGGTATCTTCTAACCCTATTTTTTCTCCTACCCCCAAAAAAAATAAAAGAAAAAAAGAAGGAAATAATACATAAATAAATGAAAATAAAAGTATGAAATGGAGTTAACTGTACATATTTGAATGAATTAGTACAGAATAAATTTATAATAACTAAAAAAATACAATTAGTACATAGTAAATTTATAACAACTCAAATAAAATAATATTAGAGTGCAGTAATGAGTAACACAAGGTTAAAATTTTAAACTCTTAAGCGAGCTCTTAAGTAATTTTATTTGCAAATCAACAATGCATTTTAAAAACAGACTACAAATCTATCCATCCATCCATCCATCCACCCACCCACCCACCCACCAACCAACCAATCAATCAATCAATCAACTGCCAATGTGTTTGTCTATCTATCTATCTATCTATCTATCTATCTATCTATCTATCTATCTAACAGATACAAGGAAATAAAATAAAAGTAAACATAGCAGGGATACTGAAGAAGATAAAGGTGACAAAAACCACAACATAAGTAACATTCATTTATTTGTCTTTCGACCTTAGCAAATTTTCAGAACAAATTTAATGAAATACTCACTCATCATACATGTCAGGATAGCCAGGAGAGTAAATGTAAACTGGTTCTGGACCAACTAAAACTTGTCTGGGTGAGTTACTACAAACAGATGATGCTGAAATCAAAAGAATTAAATGCTACTCTCTTGATTTATCTTAATAATTATCAGTTTCCTTTGACAGCAAATAGACTTAACTTCAAACTGCCTAAAATCAGTAGTCAACTAAAAATAAGAAATATAGGAAAATTATTTCAAGTAAGTTCTGTTTGCTTGGTTTATAATATATCACAGTAACACAGTGTATTAATATATTTAAGATTACTTTAGCAGAATGGATGTTAGTAATCACATTACATATATTATGGTTAATTACGACTTAACCCATTCATTTTTTATTTCCTTGATATAGTGTGGATCCAGGAATGATTAGGAATTTAAAGTGAAGATTATTATCTAAATTTAATACAGCTCAAATATAGATCACCTTATCAGTATTAAAAAAAATCAACTAATTCAACAGAGGTGAAATGTTTCTTGGATCTAGACATTAGATGGAATTGTATGTACACAGGTATGTATGTAATTACACAGGTATGTATGTAATTACACAGGTATGTATGTAATCATACAGGTATGTATGTAATTATACAGGTATGTATGTAAGAAGGAAATAATACATAAATAAATGAAAAGTATGAAATGGAGTTAACTGTACAATTAATGAATTAGTACAGAATAAATTTATAATAACTAAAAAAATACAATTAGTACATAGTAAATTTATAACAACTCAAATAAAATAATATTAGAGTGCAGTAATGAGTAAAACAAGGGTAAAATTTTAAACTCTTAAGCGAGCTCTTAAGTAATTAAGTAGGTGATAAGTTATATATGCAATTATAAAGGATATAATTATATATGTCAGAATAAAAGCAAGGTTATGAGTAGAATTATTTAGTTTGATTTATAGATTTATAGGTAATAAGTTATATGAATCAAACGTGAAATCTTAAGAGGGAAAGGCATGTAAATGTACAGCATGCAAGAGACAGAGAGGAGTCTGTCTACTTAGAATGACATCATTAGTGTCACATAATATCAAGTGGTAATCTGGATATATCATTTCTACTGTCTCCAAAGAAAAATATTCTGAATTCTTAGCAATCTAGTTGATCAAAACATATTATACAATCTAGCAATTGGCTAGCAACACAGTATTTAATGACATGGCATTGCCACTGAATCAAGGGTAAAGTTGGAAAAAGAGTGATAAAAGCATAAAGTTGTTAAGGTATCTTCATGTATTGATAATGTTTAATTTTGTTTGTTTGCATTTTTACATTGAGTCAACCATGTGGGTTATCTCACAATGGGACAGTTCAGATGAACATGATATAAACTCATTTGGGCATGATTTAAAATGTTTTAAGTTACAAATGTTGATAAAAAGGGGGCAGCTCATAAAAGATTATTAATAGCAGTAAGTTTTGAGTTGTACATAAAGTTGCTCAGGACTCAGGACAATATCAACATTGCTTAAAGTTTATAAAAAAAGTTACAGTTCTTGATAAAGCCAGACTTTATTAGTTTGAAATGGGATAAAATAAAGAATTCATGGTGTCAGAGTTAATGTATTAATATCTTATGAAAAGAAACAAATTTACAGTGTATAATGATATACTCAGTGAATAAGAGTTCCCCCCCAAAACTGACATTTTAGAACATTTTCTATGCCGAAGTAGGTAAGAATGTTTTAGGTAAATATGGCCTGTTTTAAGGTGACATAGCAGGCACTTCTTGAATTGTATAGTTTCACAGGTATACCAGAAAGAACTGGATAGATAGAGTGCAATTTATTGTGAATTTGGTCACCTCAATGTTGTTACCAGAGAGGTGCAACAAAATCGGTTAAACAGGATTTAATATCAGAAAAGTGTATGATGAGTTACCAAGAGCTGCTTCTGCTGTGGCGTCAACCTTGTCATTGCGCTATATACCAAGATGACTGGGAATCCAACAAAAAACTATGTCCTTCCCTCTATTTAGTAATTAGATACATGATTCAAGTATTTCACTAATTAGATGGTGGTTGAAGCTGGAGTTCTTTAAAGCTAATAAAACTGAAAGAGAGCCTGAGAGAATGAAAAATTTAGTAATTAGATACATGATTCAAGTATTTCACTAATTAGATGGTGGTTGAAGCTGGAGTTCTTTAAAGCTAATAAAACTGAAAGAGAGCCTGAGAGAATGAAAAATTTAGTAATTAGATACATGATTCAAGTATTTCACTAATTAGATGGTGGTTCATCATGTAAATGTACTTCTCTGCTACCCATCCCACCTCCCCCCAAAGGACAAAACCAAAAACAAAACAGAACTAAACAACTGTTCAACCATCATTTAATGACAATATGACCTAATGACTAATGTCAGTATGTGTGTCAAACCATAAATGCACTGATCTGTAATGCAACAACTGCCCATGTTTATGCTGACTGTTTTCTTCTCTTTGAAATATAAAATGAAAATTATTTGTAGTATTTATAAATAAGATGTTTGCACTGGTCAATTATATAGTCATGTTTGAGGTGACATTTTCTAATTACTGACAATGCCAATAAAGTACTAAACATTAAATGATAAAGCTCTATGACAAAGAGTGTAGGTGCCATAATAAAACTTTTAGAGATCACGGTGCTTGGGTGCTTGGCATTTGTCACTCCCAGTTTATCAATATGTTCTATAACTTTAAATTAAAAAAAAGATTTTCATTTGCTACTCATGCCCATCTGCATATAAAAGTTAAAACAGACATATCTGAGTTCTATACTATAATACTATTTTCAGACAGTAACTTTGTACACATTGAAGTGAACTGAAGGTAGATTGGTGAACCCAGACAACATAGCAGACGTTTAGCTCTACACTAATGGATTCTTAAATCTGTCTTAATATAACATCAAAAATCTGACAGAATCAGGGTTGCCAGCAAGAACATTACATCCAGTAATGACATTCCCAACACAAACAAAATTATCCCAAAAAGTAATGGAAGTTGGAAAAGGATCTTAAGCAGAAATAAATCAATCTCATTTAAAAGAAATTAAACCTGCTCATATTTTTTCTTACCTACAGAAACAGAGATATTAAACCCAGAGCCTTTTTGATGCTGGCCAGGATAGTAGGTCATCAGTACATTCTCACGTGTTTCCAATGTCTGGCCATAAGACTGACCACACCAGATAATAGTATTAACACCTGCATTGTGTTTTTCTGAAACAAGAGAACACATTTTTTTTTAAAGAACCAAAATTTAAAGATGAATGAAAATAAAATCACACATTTAAAATTCAATCCTATAATAATTAAAAATTTAAAAAATATCAGATAATTAAAAAAAAGTGAACTAAAGATACAAAAAAAACCAATCAAAAAAAAACAGTTTACAGTAAAACAAAAATATTCTTATCTTACATCTCACTTCCATTTATAAATGATCTATTCACCATTCATCTGTCTTTCCATTCTATGTTTTTACTAATCTATTATTTTCTCACTTATCTCATTATACTAGTCATCTGTCTTTCCATTCTATGTATTTACTAATCTATTATTTTCTCACTTATCTCATTATACTAGTCATTTTTTGTCTTGTCCAACTACCAAATTAATCTAATAATATCACTACAAATTATTCATCTTTCTTTTCACTCCCTATAAGAAGCTATTCATTTGTCTCATTTGGCCTTTTGTCTTTTCATCCTGAACCTATCAACTGTCAATAGGTTTGATCCATGAACCAAATGTCTTAATGGTCTATAACAATGTGAAATGCACTACTGTAAGATTTATGGCAGCATATTTTAACAAATTCAGTTGATTTGCGCATATTCTAGTCTGGTTTTATTACTCTTTAACTAAGGGTTAGTATAAAGATGATACAAACATAAGAAATGCTATCTGTTAGTTACAGGGTTCTCCAGATAACATGTAAAACTATATTTCTTCAATTTATACTTTTGTCTGAAGCGTCCACCATTCTGTAAATTTAACTGTTCACTTATATCTTTTACATCAATTAATTTAAATAAATAAATCCATCTTTTGGATTTGTGACACAAACAAGGGTATAGTGTGGATGTTCCTGAAGATCGGGGAAAGGAATTGAAAAAAATTGTTGTTAAAAAAGGACAGTGAAATCACTGGGAAATATGAGAAAATATTTTAGCCATACACCTGAATTTGGGCGAATATACTATAAGGTGAGCATACTACAACACTGAGAAAAGCCCAAATATTGTCAATGGATAGCAGTATTCAAGCATAACAAAAACTGATTTGATCTTAACAGAGCTCACCCCAGGGGGAGAGAGAGAGAGAGAGAGAGAGAGAGAGAGAGAGAGAGAGAGAGAGAGAGAGAGAGAGAGAGAGAGAGAGAGAGAGAGAGAGAGAGAGAGAGAGAGAGAGAGAGAGAGAATTATATAAATTTAATTGTTTATCTATAACATTACCTTTACTGGTTCATGTCTAGTTTTGCATAAATTTATTCATCCATCTATAACATTATATCAGTTCATTCACAGATCTTTTATATCAACTATGTATTCATCTGAAGCATTATATTCATCAATAGCAAATATACACAATAATTTATATTGCTCATTGTTAAGAATGAGATGTTTAGCTTTATTTACATCACCCATATTTTACGAAGCTTATTTATTTTCTTTACACCTACTTATGAGTGTTATTAATCGACTGGAACATTTTCATTCAAATGAATCATTAGTTTTCCCCTTTTAATTAATTTTACTCCGTATTCAGTAATATTATTAAATTTATCAAGTAAACATTTTCCTTCCAATGAATGTTTCAGTTTACACATCACAAATTTAAGTAACATATGAAAAAATACCCATTTTTAATAACTAATGTCTGTTTCTAATTAAAAATTATTATATTTGTAATTATAACAATTACTAATTTTAAAAAAAACTACAACAAATGGAAATTTAAGAAAGTAAAATAAATTAAAAAATAATAAAAGGGAGATGTTTTATATTTAACCCTCAATGGTTTTATTTGAAATTGAACTCTACTTAAAACTGCAAACATACTCTAATTTTGATCTTTAATTTTAGAGAATTTATATATATATATATATGTTTAAATGAAAAATCATTTTTCTCTCTAAAATTTCTCTTATACAACAAGTGCACCAGAAAACAAATGATAATTGCAGAAACAAGTTATGTTTCTATAGTGATATTCACTTATTTTCTTAATAGAATTTGTTAAAGTATAAAACATTTACTTAAATTTTTTTAAAATAGCGTCTACTAAAACGAGCAGCTCCAAGTGAACGTAAATTGTACACTGACCAAATTGAATCTCCAACCGTTCATCGTATTGACTGCAAGGGTCCTGGCCTCCAAGAGAAAATGCCAACACATCTATACGGATTAACTTGGAAATCAGATTTACTATATGTAGACTGCAACTAAAAAAACAAAAACATACATACATACACTTACATTGTTTGAATTATTTATATATAATTCAAAATATTTAAACACTATTACAAGACCACTGAACACAAAATAATTAGAATGAAATCATTAGGAAGAAATGACAAAAAGTATAGTATTATGAGTTCCGAAAGTGATCTTTCATTTAAAACAATTTGACCAAAAAGAATATTCTGGGATTTCCTTAAGTGTTCTTCATTTCTGAGCAGTTAAATTGAAAGTATGGTGATTCCCAGTAGTGTCCCTTCTTTTCTTTGCAATTAGCAAGACACTGTAGTGAATCTAAGTAATGTTCCTTCACTTAGAGCCAGGAAAAAGAAATGTATGCCTTAATACATAATTTCCATTTATTTCAGAGCCACTAAAAAGAAATGTATGGCTTAATACAGTAATGTCCCTTTATTTAAGACCCACTAGAAAGAAATGTATGGCTTAATACAGTAATGACCCTTCATTTAAGACCCACTAGAAAGAAATATATGGCTTAATACAGTAATGCCCCTTTATTTCAGAGCCAATAGAAAGAAATGTTTGAGTAAATACACTAGTGTCCCTTTATTTCAGAGCCACTGAGAAAATGTATAGTGAAATCCATTTAAGTCAACTGATAAATTTCTTAAAAATAAATATCATTCTGCATCTAAATTTATAATATAAGATAATATTCAATGACTGCCTATTGAATCTACAGTATTTGAGAAGACTAAATGTACAATATACAATGACTGCCTATTGAATCTACAGTATTTGCCAAGACTAAATGTACAAAATTCAATGACTGCCTATTGAATCTACAGTCTTTGCCAAGACTAAAGTACAATATTCAATTACTGCCTATTGAATTTCCTTATGTTAGAATGGAAAAGATGCACAAACATGCCAAACCATCTTAAAGGAATTACAACACACATTACTTAGGTGTTGTATTTTATGCTGGAAAATTTATGGAAAATTATGCTGTCAGACAAGAGCCATAATTGCTAAGAAGTTGAATAGATTACATTATCCAGTGAAAGTGTTAAATTACATTAAGCACTAGCAGTATTATGTGAAGTGATTTCCCAGACATTTATTATATGAAAATAAATTTTAATAAAGAAACAATTTTTTAGTACAACAGATATGGAAGGCGGCCATAATTATATAGCAGAATGAATAGGCATGAACACTAGTAAAACAACACTTGTACCTACAGGCCAAAGAATTAAAATGTGACTGGGCATGAATCTTTACTGTCTCCACTCCACCCAAATCTTGCTGAGTACTTTTATAAACATAAAAGTGAATGCAACAAATGAAAGTGTTTCAGTGTTTCATCTACTTGTTCACTTTCACTTTGTATCATTATTAGCAACACAATTGTTGTTGAATAATGGCTTTTAATGCAAAGATATATTTTCTCTCTTGTTAAAATGAGAGTATATGCTAATATTATACTTATTATAAAATTATGAATTATACAAAAGACAAAGGAGATTGGTAGATAATAGCACTGACTAAATTCGCTCATGTGTTACAAAAAAAATGTAGGGTTTAATATTTTAATTTATTTTTACAACAAATAAGGAAAAAAAACACAACAACAAAAACAACCAAATACGGAAAGAGAAGAAACTGTTTCTGCACAATGGACCAGACATTTAAGATATAAACAATAACAAAGAATGTGATGTAAATAATCCCAACATGCAGGAAAATAACAAGGAATGGGATAAAAATAGTCCCAACATGCAGGAAAACAATAATATGGCCATAACAAGCCAGTGAAAAATAAAATAGCATTTTATATAATCAACAATAAATCAGATGCTACATCCAGTATAAATTACATATTCCATACATTCTAAGTGGTCCTACACTTTACACAACTCATACATTCTATGAGTCCCACACACTTTACAAGTTCATACATTCTGAGTCCCACACATTTTACATACCTCATGCACTCTGTCTACTTTTTAATGTAGTTTTAATGTCATTTTTAATGTAGTTTTAATAAGTCACTTTTTAATGTAGTTTTAATAAGTCATTTTTAATGTAGTTTTAATAAGTCACTTTTTAATGTAGTTTTAATATGTCACTTTTTAATGTAGTTTTAATAAGTCACTTTTTAATGAAGTTTTAATATGTCACTTTTTAATGTAGTTTTAATGTCACTTTTTAATGTAGTTTTAATATGTCACTTTTTAATGTAGTTTTAATGTCACTTTTTAATGTAGTTTTAATATGTCACTTTTTAATGTAGTTTTAATGTCACTTTTTAATGTAGTTTTAATAAGTCATTTTTAATGTAGTTTTAATAAGTCACTTTTTAATGTAGTTTTAATAAGTCACTTTTTAATGAAGTTTTAATATGTCACTTTTTAATGTAGTTTTAATATGTCACTTTTTAATGTAGTTTTAATATGTATTATGCAGATCTCTTATATTTACACATCTCACACATTTCAAGAGTCACAAATATTTTACATCACTACATGTTTGAAGCACGCCTCTCATTTTATGTATATTTACATATCAAACATATTTGAAATATATAGTAATTTTACAAATATTCAACATAATATACAAATTCAAATAATTTACACTTTACCCATTCTTGATAGACCATGAACTTTGGTGATAACACACAGCATTCACTCAACACTGCATATTATATTTGCTGCATATATTAATAAATAATGTGCGGGTAATCTATAAATATCATTAAAAAAATTATTAATCTAAATCTTACTTGGAAATATCTGTGCTTGAATCACTTGGAGTTGTGAGATAAATTAGTGGATCAAATGGCGAGCTGAAAATTATGCTTGAGATCTTTTGAGAACATATTGCTGAAATGGCTGGTAAGAAAAAGAGAAACTATTAATTGAATTTATATTTGTTTACAGCTACTTCTTATAATACAGTTGGGTTCTTTTATAAAATAGAGAAAATCAGATCAGTCAAGTTAAAAAGAACAACAACCATGAACCAAGAATTATCAGTGTACCAGAGTGATAACCATCATTAAAATAACAGTAACAATCTGATACATGTATTAGCATCTCTGTCTTAATCTGATACATGTATTGCTTTAGCATCTCACACAACACTGTCTTAATCTGATACATGTATTAGCAACTCAAACAACACAGTCTTAAATCTGATACATACACTAGTATCTTATAAACACTGTCTTAATTTGATACATGTATTAGCAACTCAAACAACACTGGTTGTGCTTTTAGTCCTTTTAGATATTATGAATTATTAACAGTTTATTCAAACACACACATAAACTTTAAAAATGTTCAATTAATTTATTTCCTCTATATTAAAATAAATCTATATATGTTACAATAAAGAATATGCACTAAGAGATGAAACACTCACTGCATTGAGCAATGAGGAACAGCAAAACAATGTAAGCTGAAGAGTATTACAAAGAATGTTATTGATAAAGTATATTTTATTTTTTAAAGGATAAAAAATAGTGATGGAAGTAGATATGCAAAGAATGGTTCAATGACATAATGCATTTTGCTTAACCCAAGACTGATGTTTTATTCAATTTTGAAAAATATTATTGTGACACTAATGCCACCATAGTTAATGGTTATAATTATTATAATCATTTAATCATCCATAACTAATTATAAGCGATGAGAATCTTAATTTATATTATTAATAATTCTCCAGAAGACACCACTTGTCTCTCTCACTTGGCGGATATGCAGGCACTGTAAACATTTTCTCTCTTCCACAACATTAAACACAAACATTCACTGTCACACAATATTTCCAAAAGTGGAAAACTTCTCACCAAAGGAGGAAATAAATCCATCTTTAATCTATATCCACCACCCACTAACTTTTCTAACATGTGGTTATTAATATGTGTAAGAAGGTCAATAAATTTAACAATAAATGTATTAAATCAACAATCAAATATATATTGAGCAAATACAATGAAAAGATTACTTGACATCTATGTTTCCACGAACTGCATTCGAATAATTTCAAAACCTAAAGAGACTTATTATTATTATTACAATCAATGGTTGCAAAGAACTGTTTTGTTTTTATGGGTGAACACATGATAATTAAATATAATCTGTTGTTACAATTAATGGGTGAAAAGAAATGAGAGAGAATTCTGCAAACATTGCAATTAAACAAAGAACTATTTATTGCTATCAATGGGTCTGCACAAATGATTATCCATAGAGGTGCATACATAGTGATGAAATAATTAGTTATTACAATCAGTGGCTGTATAAAACTATTTTATTTTTAAAATCTGTACATATAACAATCCGTAAAAGTTTTCTTTATCTAAAGTGAATGGTGGACTCTTTCACTGAGGGGTACAGATGTGAATCAAATTCTATTAACATTAAAAAGTATACAAGCATTAATACTTTCAATAAATAAATGAATTAACAATATTTTAAAATACACATCAAGTGAAAGACTAAATAGCATAACTGTAAAATGATATTTATCCATTATTGAAATAAGAATAAAGCATGTGAATGCTGACCACACACAGGCAATCTTTTAGTATGGTTTTTTATTTAATATTCACTTGAGTCTGTGCTCCTGAAAAGTTAACACAGTTAAAAAAAGAAAGGGTATAACACTAAAGATAAGTCATTTTACTATTTTACTGTCTACTGCCAGCTCAGTATTTAAGTTAATTAAATTATAAAATTATTATTTATGTAGATATTGATAAACAAGGCTTCCCTCCTCCTCAACCCCCCCCCAAAAAAAAAATAAAAAAATAAAAATAATATAGCTTTCTGCCAGGTAATTAAATCCTCCAATATCCTGTTACAACTAGTCTGATAATTATTTTATTAAAATAATTATATACATAAGTTAAAACAATAACACACTTTTACACTGGTACAATTTTATTAGGTTTTGAGATATATAAAATTAATTATTCTATAGCAAATGGAATTGCATAACTCTAAATGTCTGGCAATAAATGAGTTAAAACATTTTCTAAAGCACATTTTTTATTCTTGCTTCTGCTCCTATTGCAGCTATGTCAGTCTGATGTCCATGTCCATGCTTCTATATAACAAATGTGTTACTTAATCTGAATAAAAATGGTCACAGTAACCTTACCACACATAACAAAACCCTTCCTAACTTTGAACAAGCCTTAGGTTAGTTCACTTGTCATTCAACCTATAAGAGTTGGGCATGTGCTAATGATAATATAACCTTTTGTGCTTTATGGAAAGATAACAGTTTAATTGCAGCTATATACAAGCCTTAGGTTAGTTCAGCAATGACTCATTGGGGCCGAGAGACAATCAAGGGGTTACATTTATATCATATTTCATTTCATCATAAAAAGTCATTAAACTGTCATGAAATGCAAGTTTCACACATGCACACATACACAAACAGGCATGCACAAACAATGTATGCATATATGTCTACCTATATTTTGCCTCAAATCTGAGATCAGAAGGATCAAATTACTATAGAGTACTAAAATTATGGCAATGCATAGGACTGCATTTGAATATCTGAGTCATTTTATGTTATAAGAAATGCAGGACATACATGTGTGGAATTTCTTTCCCCCCAAAAAAAATTTATTAGGTGCAATTTAAGTATGTATACTGAACACTACCAAACTTTAATTCTAGTTTATGTTAATTGTTCTTGTTAATGTTTAGATTCAGTCTGAATTAGATTTATAATCTATTACCATTCATGAAGTGTACTTCTCCATTTAAGTGAGATACATACCTGTAATATCTATTGTTTCCCCAATGTCCAAGTAATGGAATATCTGATGCCATGCACAATTTTAAATTTTATTTAGATTTTTGTCATTAGCAGCTACTGATTTTTGTCTTATTTTGTTGATCCTTGGTGTTCGATGAGTTAAAATGAGAATTTTCAAAGGTTTCACCAATGTTGACTTTAGAGATCATTATGCAAATCTGACTTGAGTCTAAGGTATTTTTCTTTGAGACCCAGACTGACAGCTATTGAAGAAATTATTCATTTCTTGTCACATCAGCTTCTGTTTAAGACTGATTAGATCTATATGAATGTCAGCAAATTTCATGAATGATGACAGTTAACTAAAAATAGCAAATGAAGTCAACACCACAGAAATAATTCACTGACTTCTGCTTAAGACTGATTAGGTTGAGGTATAATCATTGACTTCTGCTTAAGACTGATTAGGTTGAGGTATAATCATTGACTTCTGTTCAAGACTGATTAGATTGAGGTACAGAACTAAAAATAGCAAATGCACTAACTTCACAGAAGTAAGCACTGACTTCTGTTTAAGACTGATTAGATTGAAGTACAGAACTAAAATAATAAACACTGTCAATATGATAAGAAATAATCATAATTCTGCATAAACACACACGAGGCTCAATGTACACTAAATGGTCAGAAAGTGGAAGCTGTAGGCTCCTTGAAACATGTGAAAGTAGAAATCAATTCTGAATTCATATTTACTCAAAGCACACACATATCTTGGAAAGGTATGCTTTTCTGAGGTTGATTCCAGATTTCTCTAACCAAGGTTTCACTCATTTCTAAAAATTCTATATCCCTTCACTCTCTGTGTTGTAACCAACACATTACATCAAAAATATTAAAGACAGAAAGAAAAAACTTTAAAAACCCCAAACTAAATGAGATAGCTGGTTTCAAAATATAGTGTCAAGAAACTTTCTTTCCCCTTTTCCTATGCACAATCAATATTTACAGTGTGAAGTGAGTGTCATGAGGTCAGTCACTCTTTTCACTTTTTTTTTTTAATTCCATAGTAATATGCAGTAGGCTTGAGCTTGACAAATTATTTTCCTTCTCTTGGAAATCTCTGAAAGCACTTGCACTGAAGTAAAAACTTGTCCCGATGACTACTGTTTTGATGGGTTTGCACATGGGTAAAACTTGTTCTCTTCATGCACACTAAACTTTGTTAGGCAATAAAATTACAAAGTGCCATACTTCATTTTCTTTTTTTTCTTGGTTGACTTCTTTTCCCACAGGAACTGAAGGAGCCATGCTTGGTTGTGATATGTTTCTGTAGGGTCCTCCTCCTCTTACTTGCTTCTGAGGAGGGTATCTGTTAAGGTGTTGGTTTAGTTTAGTGTCTTGAATGGATTGTTGGTCTTGGTCCATGGCAACTCTCCACTACTCGCTTTAAAAAAAAAAAATTAAAAATTATTTTGGGGGTTATTTTTTTTTTTTATTTTGCCTTTGCCAGAGGTACTGTGTCTGGACTGTTGACTTAGTTAATGTTTATGAGGTATTGTGGACTGTTGACTTAGTTAATGTTTATGAGGTATTGTGGACTGTTGACATAGCATTTATATTTATCTGCACATAATCTATGCAAAATAAATTTATGTCAGTCACTGATAACTTTGTGTTTGGTTTAGGGTGTGGTGGACTGGTGTTCTTATGCCATCATCATTTGCATATCTTTTTCCTGCATAACACAAACTGTCAGCCAGTTATCCTCAGTCAGCAAACCTACCTGGAAAGACGTCCTCTGTCAGACTAAAGTTGTTCAAGAAGTACCCTCCCCAGGGGAGACAACACTGCAAGTTATATTTGGAGAATGTAAACTTATTGAGACTAGTTAGTACTAGGCAGATTGTGTTCATGTAATAGAGTGAAATCTCTATGTACAGATTTCGATGTAGCATTGTATACACAGACTTGACATTTCTAGTGTGCAATTGTGATATTGGTTATTGGATATTGGTTATCTCTTGTTAGAACATCCTTCAGCATCCAGCAGCTTCAATCAACTCTTTTGTTACATATCCCATCTCACCTGTTCATTCAAAACCTGTTATTATAGACTACTATTCTCCTTCATCATTTATCAACTGTATAATGTTTCCAAACTGTGGGTATGAGTGGAGTTCACACAGCAGAACACTGACATCTGTAGTCATATTCGCCCACATATATATGATGTTCACCAAGCTTCCTGATCTCAACACTGAATTAGTACCAGAACACTTGTGTAATTGTTTGAAATAGTACCTACCCTTTCCATGCTGAATAAAAATTTGTTTAAGATAGTACCTACCCTTTCCATGCTGATTAAAAAAATTGTTTAAAATAGTACCTACTCTTTCCATGCTGATTAAAAAAAATGTTTGAGATAGTACCTACCCTTTCCATGCTGATTAAAAAAATTGTTTGAGATAGTACCTACCATTTCCATGCTGATTTAAAAAATTGCTTTTGCAAGAAGGCTGAGCATTAAAATAACTGCAATCAGTTTACAAAAGCTCCTGTGTCAACACCAATTAAAAAATGACTCCTGGTTGGTCATAATTAATATATACATTAATTTGAACAATACTTAATTTAATGTATATTTAATATAATTCAATGATTGTTAATAGGAGCTATTATGCAAATATCCTTGGAGATGAAATGTATATTTACTGTCTTGTGATGGAATGTATATATGTAATTCCAGTATCAATGGAAGTATGGATGGAGAAATGAAGGTGATTTAATATACAATTTTACTATTGTGATTTGAACATCTTGACATGTTTATGGGAAATACAGTATAAGACTATAAGTAGTTAAGCTTAACAACAGTATACATTAATTATATATTAATGAATGCATAAAGTTTCCAATGTATTTGTAGGTAATATGCTGTCACAAAATCTACACACTTTCATATATACATTTTAACAAAGCCATCAGCTTTATTGAATATCACTATATCAACATGTTCAAATATGTTAATTGTTATGTTCATTTATATTCCTCATTGTAACCTGTCCACACAAGCATAATTATGTACTAGCAATGGTCTTTGCCAATGAATAATGTCAATCAGTTTAGTCTTGTTAGATATTTCTGAATATCAATATATGAAGCCAACCAATTACAACTGCATGTTTGCTTTTATTTTGCCAAATCAGTCAAATTATATTTTAATATATTATTATATAATATATTATAATATATAAGATGCAATCACTCTCAGCTGCTTCGAAGAGTTTTGCAAGCTATAGTTAGTATGAACTCACTGTCACAAAATGATGTCTGTAAGTTATGTAGTAATTAGTATGTACTCACTGTCACACAATGATGTCTGTAACTAAGTTATGTAGTAATTAGTATGTACTCACTGTCACACAATGTCTGTAACTTTTGTAAGTTATGTAGTAATTAGTATGTACTCACTGTCACAAAATGATGTCTGTAAGTTATGTAGTAATTAGTATGTACTCACTGTCACACAATGTCTGTAACTTTTGTAAGTTATGTAGTAATTAGTATGTACTCACTGTCACAAAATGATGTCTGTAAGTTATGTAGTAATTAGTATGTACTCACTGTCACACAATGTCTGTAACTTTTGTAAGTTATGTAGTAATTAGTATGTACTCACTGTCACAAAATGATGTCTGTAAGTTATGTAGTAATTAATATGTACTCACTGTCACACAATGATGTTTGTAAGTTATACAGTAATTATTCACTGTTGCAACTTTATGTATGAGAGTTAGTGGTCTCTAACTGCAACTCATTCAAAGGGACCAACTTATAAAAATATCTTTGGGAACATCTTTTACCTCTGTATATGGTTCCAAACTTTTAAAACAATAAACTGACAATATAAAACATATGAGGAAGAAATGTTAATAACTGAAAAAAGTGAAATTATTTTATTTTATTATTTAAACTGTTTATTTTAATTTAGACACACACACACATTAACAGGTTAGTCTGAAAAACTGAATGAATTATACTTTTATAATTTCATATTCAAATTAGTATTAAACAGAATAAATCTAATTCTGTATTATACAAGAAAATAAAAACATTTTAAATAAATGTGATTCAAATTTATTTTATTTTAAAAAAAGGGATAATTTAATTTTTACATCTGCAAAGACTATCCATTGAAAACATGACAGGAATTAAAAGCACGGCATTTGGTTGTTAGTTAATTGAAGATGTCATCCAAGTGGTCTCACACACACACACACACACACACACACACACACACACACACACACACACACACACTACACTGATATATTGTGTAAGGTAGTACAAAGTCATAACTATTAAAGTTTCTTGAATTCAAGACAATGCTTGATAACTCCTCAAACACTGATCAGCACAAACAAAAAAGTCATAAGTACATGTATGTGATTGTTTACGACGCATCAATAAATTAAACCAACAAAAGCTGAATTACTCAAATTTGATTTGAATAATAAGGAACACTAAAAACAGCTTAACAAAATATAATTAACAATTATAAAATAAATAATACAATTATCATAAAAAATTATGAGGTGCAATAACCTAATTGTGTTTACATCAGGTCAATCCAGTTAAACATACTGACCTGGCAAGCGACTGAAAACGAGAACAGTTATAAATAGCGTCGATCGAAAATGGACATTCATTTTATCTGGAAACTGACTGAAACACTGTTCATAATCAAGAAGTTATTTACTGTCACGTTTGATTATGTTACTCTCAACGGGTGAGGCCAGCTGCTTTGAACATGACGCACCTTTGCTCAGGTAAACATGAATTACCTCCGCTTTCACGCAAGCTATTTTCTGCATTTGTGACATCAGAGTCACGTGACAGACCACGCGTGACCTATTTTAACCTCATTTACATGCTGAATATGACGTTGTTTTCAATGATTTCGCGGTCAGATGTCAATATCAGTCTCATCCAACAAAAGCAGTTTTGTGGGTGATGCATCAAGCAAAATTGCGCTAATATGCGCCCACCTTTTTTTCTTCTAATTTTATTGCAGTCAAAGGCACGTTGAGTTTACTGAAACTAAGTATACTTATAATTATTTTTATTTGTTTAAATGTTTAATGGATCGGTTGGCGCTGAGCCAGTGTTGGCTATTTAGGAACGATCAGCCGATTCTTGTATCGGTGCGTTAGAAAGATTTACCCCACCTTGTTTCAACTCAAGCCGGAAAGAGTCCCCTTCAAGTACAGCAATAAATGCGAACTGGGAAACCCGAGAGAGGAAAAGGTAAAGGGCTATAAAGGGGGTGTATCACACAAACAGGAGGGAGTAGAATTGTCTGGTGAACAGCGTTACCGTTTGTGACAAGATGGAAGGAGAGGATTTAGAAAAGACGCATACAAAAATGTTTTGTGAACAATATGAAGCAAACTTTATAATTTTAAAAAAATGATTATTTTATAAATATAAAGTGTTTGATAAACGAATATGTCATTAATAACTACTAGATTTTTACAATAATTTGTAAAAAGACATAATTTAAAACTTAGCAAAATATAATACAATGCTGCTTATGTTTAAAGCTAAAATAATTCTTTTGTCGCTCGTTTTAAATCAGTTGCGTTGCACCGAGAGAAACTAACATAATTTGAAAGGTAGTCAGCTGCGTCTGGTGACGTTCATTTTTTTTCGCTCGTATATGTGTTGTTTGAAACGTCTTTTACATCAGAGTACAATGCTATTTTTAGTACGTCACTTAACACTAGTGGCTGCAGCTATGTGAAATACTTTTTTGTAGGGGGTACAGGTGTGACTGGTTGCAGCAAAGGCTTGGTGTAAACATATCCCTTAGACACGTGACACACTAATTCATAATTGGACACCAGTAAGGATAGGCTCTTGCATAGTTCTTTCCAAACTACGCAGCGTAGACGATTGTAAAACAAGCGCCACCTGCTGTGGAAGTTCAGAGTTAATTTATGATTATGCGCACTTGATCTCGGACCGACAACGCTTTTACTATCGCCGGCACTTCGATTATTCAGTGGCACAATTGATCAGATCGCGACATAATTCGGCATTAGACGGTTGACGTTCTCTTTAGTGTACACTTCTGTGTCAACCGAAAGAAGCAGTTTAACAAGTCTGTACGCATTAAAATGATTAGTTACGATGGAGTTAACCCTTAGGCTTTACCTACGACTAAAGCCAGGGTATATTGCAAATATAAAAAGTCGACAGTTACTTTATTTGCTTCTGCGGTTATGACGTCAGTAGTGATATTCAGCTATGTCAACTTATGCAGGGAGGTAGTATTATCCCATGAGAGAAATCGCTCGTGTGTTGGGAGAGGAAAGGTTTGAATGGATGTTTGGTGGAATTTCTCGGTACAATTTTGCCCCCCCCCCCCTCCCCGCCAACGGTCTGTTCTGCGCTACCGGTATATCACTTTCGAATTTGTGACGCCAACGCCACCTAGTTAATGGTTATTATTATTAATTAATTAATCGTCCATAACTAATTACAAGTGATGAGAAGCTTAATTTATGTTATTAATAATTCTCCAGCAGACACCACTCGTCTCTCTCACTTGGAGGATATGCGGGCGCTGTAAACGTTTTCTCTATTCCACAACATCAACAATAAACATTTACCGTCACACAATATTTCCGTAGCTGGAAATATTTTTACTAAAGAAGAAGACAAATCCATCTTTAATCTATATTTAGCAAGCCCCCCCCCCCTGCTCCACCCGCTTTCTTCTCCAACATATACTTATCAATATGTGTAATAAGGTCAATAACTTTAACAATAATATTTTTAAATCAACAGTCAAATATATGTAACAGATACAATGAAAAAGATTACTTGACATTGATATTTCCATGAAACCACATATGAATAATTTTTGTATTATACAATCTTATATCCAAAAATTACAATTCAATACAAAACACAGGATAGTTCTTATCAGAAAACAGAAATGGAGTTATAAGAGATAAACAATAATAGTTCTATGTAACTTGATTTAGATGCTGCCTCAATAGTTATCAAGATTTTGATTTTTGAAGTTCAGTATCAATACTATTAGCAGTCCCATGACCTACCCCACTCCTTCTATCACTGTGTTAACTCTTGTTGCAATAATCTAGTGGGGAAATGATTTAACTTAACACACTGGAGAGCAGATTAGTTAAAGTTGCCTTTGGGATTGTGATTGTTATCTCCTCCTCTTAATTAACTTGATAGACATTCAGTCATTCAATACATTGTGCGCTCCAGTCAACCCCAATTAATGGTAATTCAAAGAATTAATTAAGATGTGGAGAAAGATATAATAATTTCATGATAAAAATAACAAAATTACAAGTTACAGTGAGTTAAAAGCGAACACGCGCTATAACCCTCACACTACCCCCACTATAATTTATGTAGGTTTTGCCACAGTGGTTCTGAGTTTTTCTCCTTTTTGATTCGTCTGAATGCCATTGGTCATAGACACGATGACGTGGTCGCACAATGTCCTACCCGAGTTGATTCAGAGTCAGTGTTACTCTGACGCGATGGTTGTGGGTTGTCCACCTTTAGCATCAAGCTACGCAATCAATTGTACTCCTGACGTAAGAATCAGGATCCTAGACCAAAATCCCAGTTAGACAACAAAGGATAAACAACAGTCCTTGTAATCTATCCTTTTAATCATCGTTTAAATGCTTTGTGGCAATAGTGAGAGCTATAAGTGGTTTAAATGCTTTGTGGCAACAGTGAGAGCTATAAGCGGTTTAAATGCTTTGTGGCAATAGTGAGAGCTATAAGCGGTTTAAATGCTTTGTGGCAATAGTGAGAGCTATACGCAGTTTAAATGCTTTGTGGCAATAGTGAGAGCTATACGCAGTTTAAATGCTTTGTGGCAATAGTGAGAGCTATACGCAGTTTAAATGCTTTGTGGCAATAGTGAGAGCTATATGCAGTTTAAATGCTTTTTTCTCAAAATTGGAGTTTCACAATTTATAAAGAAGAAATATCACTCTGTAAAGTGTGCACTTTACAAGGTACATCATTGTAAATTTACGGACTGGCTATTCGCCAATGCCACACCAAGCATATCTAAAAGGCTCACGAAAGACACAACTTACAAGACAGCAAAGACACTTGAAAGACAAAAGAAAGATATGTAAGGCACTGGAATGACAACGAGAAACATGACAGACAACAAAGTCATGAAAGACACATAAAAGATATAACAAGCACACGAAAGATGAACAGACTGCCCAAGACTGTTTTATTTCCAACAAGAAAAGTACAGCAACTGAACATGAAAGACATACCATATACAACACGAAAAGTACACCAAACACAACATGAAAAACACCATATACACACTGAAATAGAGCACACATGAAAGACAATCCAAATACAACATGAATATACAACATGAATGACACACCATAAATACATCGAAGACACTTTCAAACACAACAAGAAATGCATACCATAAATAAAAACACGATAAACATATCCATATACAACATGAAAGAAGAAAAACACAAAAGATATGACAGACACTATTCCCAAGAACACTTGCAGTAAAACATAAAAGATACACAAAAAACACAAGAAAGACAAAAACATGAAAGACATGATACGGCATATAATGACCGAAAAAACATGAAAAACACAGGACACAAAACAAATCATAAAAGACGCATGAAAGAAAGACAAAAACCATGAAAGACACATAAGAACAACAAAATCCACGAAAGACGCTTGAAGACCAAAAGAAAACCCAAAACTGTCAGATGCGTATATGAAAAAAATAAATAGAACATTCACACTCGACGGCAACCCAAGACTGTTTGATGCAGTCATATGAAAAAAACAACCAAATGGAACATTCACACAATACTGTTTCGATCAGTGATGTGAATTCTCGTGGATAGATGCGAGCCCTTCACCGAACAACATGCAAAAATCAGCATGTTGTGGCATATCTGCACCAGCATAGACAACAAAACTATTACTACTACTACTAATCACCCCACCCCCGCATTAAGCTTAAAAAAGAAAAGAAAGAAAGAAATGAAGTATACAAAAAAATCGCTGGTTCTCCCAGATCCATGTTTGTGTGTTTTTCAAAGTGCGTTGCTAGTACAGTATTATCCGAGTGTCGGTGCCATACTTCATAATCGATAGACACTTTACGCACTGACCGCCTGCAACGAATGCAGACGCGAGGAACCGGCGCGGAGGTATTGCAAATTTTGAATAGAGTCTGGCTGAGCAATTCACTCGGCGTAAAAAATAAAATATATATAATATCAAGAAAAAAATTATGATTGGCCGTTCGTCAATATTTGACAAACCAATCAGATTCTTTATTCTTCAGAAGCTCGATCAATACGATCACTCGATTAAACAAAAGGAAACGTGGCGGGCATAAAGCACGCCGAGAGAAGACTACAGAGGCAAATAAATAACATATTTTCTTTTTCTCTTTCTTTCTGTTTTCTCCCCCATCCCCAAAGTAAACTGAACATAGCCCACACTTGATGAAGCTAGAAACGGCTGAGTAACACGCAGCTCCTGATAAACCAGAGGAAATATTCAATGCAACCATCCAAAGGGAAATAATGCCTGACTGGATATTTGAACTCTGATTTGATTGTTAAAATACATTTGGTTTTTTTTTTTGGTTTGTTTTTCGGTTGTATAAAAGGTAAACCCTAACAAACAAAACAAATAGAAAGATGAAAACAGAGCTGTTGTCTCTATTTAAACTGTTTACCCCCTCCACCCATTTTTTTGTTTTTGCAAAAGGTTCCATGGGATTGGTTGGATTATGTTTTTGTTGGTGCTGATATTATTTCATTGATATTATAACACGCTCGAACGTACACCCCCACAAAAATACAATCATTTTAATTAATTATGTACAGTGAATTTTTACTTTCTATATTTAATATAAAAAATTAATTCATCCAATTTTGATAGATCACAGACCACACCCACAAAAGAAAACAAACCATAAAACAAAAAGAAAACAAAACCACAAAACAGCAAACATCCTGAGAACCGAGAATAATTATGTGAGTGGTGAAGGTGACATTACGACAATATATCATGCCTTGTCTAATTACATGTGCTTATATAGTATATTGTCTTGATAAGTTCTCTATACATTATTACGCCGTATGACCTGCATATACATTACTTATATCTTGATAAGTTCTCTATACATTATTATGCCGTATGACCTGCATATACATTACTTATATCTTGATAAGTTCTCTATACATTATTATGCCATACATATATCCTGCGTATACATTACTTATATCTTGATAAGTTCTCTATACATTACACCATGTGTACTTTATACTATACTATACTATATATATATATTGATAAATTCTATATAATTATACCTGAGGTGGAGTAAATTTGACAATCCCTATTTCTAGAATTAATTGCTATATAAATTGATAAATTGTCAAAGTGTATTATTCACCTAGTTGTTTATTCTCATGAAGCAACAGTTCTCTTGATGTAATAGTATAAATAGAACATGCACTCCTCGATGCTAATGTTCTGGGTAGCAGATATCTTTTCACACCACCCATCTGATGCAGCCAATCATGTGATTGCCTGTATTTCACACACATAATCGGCTTTCATGCTACACATGTGATTAATTATATCACAAAGACTCCCTCACAGTTGTGAACAAAAGGGAACTTTAGACCTGGAGACTGGATCTAGAATGCCTTATATGGTCCAAACCAGAGTCCAGAAACCAACTGAGAAAAACAATGAAGAACAAAGAAGAAGAACAACCAGATGGATGCAGTATTGAATATTTTGCAACAATTAATTGACTGTGAACATGTATCAGAGCAGACCCCATCACTGACATGTTTACTAACTGGAAAAGAATTATAGATTTAAATGTACATATTACAATTTACAATTGCCATCATATGCACAAAAAATGTTTTAAAAATTATTATATTCTCACATACAATACATAAGCAAATATCATACCTTTAGTTTCTGCCAAAACAAAGGGTGAAAGAAACAATGTAGAAATAATAATTACTGAATTCTAGAGAGTTATGGTCCTTTTTTCTTTAATCTAAGTGGCTTCCCCCCCCCCCTCATTTTATGATTTTTGGTGATTCATACTATCTTTGCTTCTAGCTGTAGCATAGGATTTCTCTTGTCACATTGTCACCTTTGTTATGTGATGCCTACATCACACCTTGACCTGTGAGTCACCCATACTAATGAGTTTTTTTTAATCCCCCTTCATACACAGATGGAAACACATTGGGGACTTTCCAAGCCCAAGGGCTATAGTTGACTAGTTGTACTTCTGACGTTTCATTGATACTGTATGGGGTTTTATTCTGTACTGGAAGCTAGGATCAAATCTACAAGTTTAGATAATTTATTTCAATTATTTCTATTTGCCCTACACTGGACTTTAACTGAAAACATCTGGTCCAGTTTTACCTGTAACTTACTGACTAAACTTATGTGTATGCACCCTTTAGCTTTTATAACAGTACATCATACATTGTTTGAATTTTATTTTTTAAATTTTATGAAATGCGATCAGGCTAAATTAATAGCCTTAATTTGGGAGAGACTGACACATAATGTAATATTGTCTATGTCCATAATGTAATATTGCCTGTAAACATAATGTAATATTGCCTGTAAACATAATGTAATATTGCCTGTAAACATAATGTAATATTGCCTGTAAACTGACTGATGAGTGCACGTGTTGAGAGGGAGCATGAGTGGAGCTGGGAAGAGGTCAGTGACATAGACTGAGAAATCCTGCATGATATTGGAGACGAGAAGCAGTGATTTAAGTTCTAGGGGCTCCTAGAGTGACCCTAGCAGCTGTGTGTTGACCTTTTAGAAGTTTCTGCAGTGGGCAGTGTGCTTAACTGGATTGAAAAGAGTTTTAGTAACCAAATCTTGGGTGCAGCAATGAACATGAGAGATCATTTTTTGAGGAAAGGCTTGAATAAAGCTCAGGTTATTTTTATCTGCATGTTGTCGTGACTAACTGATGTGATGAGAAACTACTGTCAAGGATGACACTCAGACTCCTCAATGACTGAGAACACTGACGAATGCCACTGACGTTAACTGACTGAAGAAGAAAAAATGTGAGTGTGTGTGTGTGTGTGTGTGTGTGTGTGTGTGTGTGTGTGTGTGTGTGAGTGGTCAGTATGGTATCAGTCTTTTGTTCGTTCATCCAAAGTAAGCAACATTCCATCATTCCATCCATGACTAAGCATCAGTAGTGTCAGTAGCGTACTGGATAGTAACATGATCTTTCTCATTGTATTGGATGGTACTTTAAGTATTGACAGTCAATCACAGAAATGAATTCGCTGCCCCAAATGTTTGATTGAGGTTGTGTGTAGAGGATGAAAACCACGTGCCCAAAGAGATAAAGGGAAGGAAGTGGAAATAGAGGAGGAAAGAGAGAGGGGAAAAGAGAGAGGGGAAAAGAGAGAGGGGGAAAAGAGAGAGGAGGAAAAGAGAGAGGGGGAAAGAGAGAGGGGGAAAGAGAGAGGAGGAAAAGAGAGAGGGGGAAAAGAGAGGGGAAAAGAGAGGGGAAAAGAGAGGGGGAAAAGAGGGATAAAAGAGAGGGGGAAAAAAGAGGGGGGAAAGAGAGGGGGGAAAGAGAGAGGGAAAGAGAAGATGGAGGGAAGGAGAAATAAGAATAGAGAGAATGAAACGAAGAAGGGAAGAGAGATGGAGAGAAAAGAGACAGAGAAAGGAACGAAATGTCAGTTAAAAGGAGAGGAAAAGAGAATGGTAATTGGAAGAATATGAAGAGATAGAAAAAGGGAGGAAGATGGGAAAAAGAGGAAAGAAGGAATGGGGAGATACAAGAGGGGGGAAATGACAGAGGAGGAGGAAGAGAGAGAGCGAGCCAACACGAGTAAGAGAAATAGAGTGAGTTTGTGAGAGAGTGAATAAGACATAAAGTGAGACAGAGTGAGTGAAAGAATGAATGATGATTAAAAAAGTGTGAAAGATTATGATTGTGTGTGTGTGTGTGTGTGTGTGTGTGTGTGCGTGTGTGTGTGTGTGTGTGTGTGTGTGTGAGTGAGTGAGAGAGAGAGAGAGGGAGAGAGAGAAATAGGACTGCAATATTACAACTGCTAATCTCGCAATAAATGTGATTTTTAGAGATTATTATTTTATTTCATTTGTTGTTTGATAAATTGTTCTTTCTCTCTCTCTCGCTCTCTCCCTCTCTTGGCCATTCTCTCAATGTCATCAATTTCCCTCCCCAATCTCTCAATCCTGGTCTTCTCTTTATATTTCATCTATCTTCTGTTCTGGTCTTCTATCTATAACCCGCCTCTTAAGTCCCTCTCTCTATCATTGCATTCTCTCTATCTCTGCTCTTTTTTTTATCTCGTGGCCTTCTCCCTGTACCCCTTGAATATCCCATCTCTTTCACCTGGCTTTCTCCCTGTACCCCTTGAATATCCCCTCTCTCTCACCTGGCCTTCTCCCTGTACCCCTTGAATATCCCATCGCTCTCTCCTGGCTTTCTCTCTATACCCATTTATTTTCCTCTCTTTGAACTGGCCTCTGTGTATGCCTCTCCTCTGTCTCTCCTGGCTGGCATTCTATCTATGACTTCTCTATTTCACTCATTCTCAGTTCTCTCTTTCCCTCTCACTCCTGGCCTCTCTTTCTCTCTCACTCTTGGCCTTTCTTTCTCTCTCACTCCTGGCCTTTCTTTCTCTCTCACTCCTTGCTCTCGCTTTCTGTGTCCAACCCTTCTCATTTTATCGATCCTTTTAGTTGCCTAGGCAACCGTTTCGATCTGTTGGAGTCCGTGCCGGTTGGTGACATGAGCAGAGAGAGAGAGAAAGAGAGACACGCTCCGGTGTTGGTTGTTCCGCCGATCGCCAGGCCGAACTTATACCACTGCGCTCACGCGGCGCCAGGAACTACTTCGCCATCGCCAAGCACTCTTGTTTCTAGCACCATTGTGCTTTCCTGACTCCAGGAGCTGTCGCTGTTGGCAGGCTGGTCAATGATGAACAGTACTAGTAAAGCAGGATTAAGTGTATAATTATTACGGGGTTTTGTTGTAGTCTCGTCTGTGCTGTCAGCAGTGTTGCATTTATTTAAAAATTTTTTTTTTTTTTTAGAGAGAGAGCGAGAAAAATTGAAAGGAACCTGGTTTATGTTGATGGAAATGTATTCCATGGCTGCAAAGAGGATTCGACTGAACATTTTCAGTCTTTGAGAAGAGGGAGGTAAAGTAGGGGGAGAGAAAGGAACGTTTCTTTGAGGAACACATGATCAAGCAAATCATTTCGTTTATTCGTATTGATTACGATAAGGGATAACGATAAGGGATTACGATAAGGGATAACGATAAGGGATTACGATAAGGGATAACGTCAAAAAAAAATTGTTTTGGTGCCGGCCCTATCGTGATAGTCTTTCGGCTTGATTTATAAATGACCAAAGATAATATTTTAAAAAGTGCACACAAAATTCTACAGAAAAACTATAATGCTGCGACAATCCTGACTAAAAAATTTCTTTAACAAGAACTGTTTTGAAATTTAAAAAAAGTCATTAAGCTATGGGGATACAATTCAAACTGGAACCTACTGAAGATGTCATCTAACCATGGAAACTTTGTCACCTAACCTCTGTAATAGAGTAGTAATTTTACTAAATATATCTATGCTGCATTTCTCATGAACTGATCACTTGTCTTTTTGAAAGACAAAACCCTTGATACAGCTAGCTAAATGAATAGTAAACACCCCTTAAAACATTAGTTATCTGGCTAACACCCTTCAAAACATTAGTTATCTGGCTAACACCCCTCAAAACATTAGTTATCTGGCTAACACCCTTCAAAACATTAGCTATCTGGCTAACACCCCTTAAAACATTAGTTATCTGGCTAACACCCCTCAAAACATTAGTTATCTGGCTAGCACCCCTCAAAACATTAGTTATCTGGCTAGCACCCCTCAAAACATTAGTTATCTGGCTACAGAATATACATCTCAATCTGTATAAATAAAATAAAGTAATTAGCTAGCTAAGAAAATAATATACAAAACAACTTTCTAATGAAGTAATCTAGGCTAAGAAGAGTATATTACACAGTCTGCATAATTAAGCAATCATCAAACTGATGTGTGTTTGTGTGTGTGTGTGTGTGTGTGTGTGTGTGTGTGTGTGTGTGTATGTATGTGTATATGCGCGTATGTGTGTATATGTGAGTGTGTATGCGTGCATGTGTGTTTGTGTGTATGTATGTTAGTGTATATATGTGTGTATAGGAGTGTGTGTGTCTGCGCGTATGTGCGTGTATGTGTGTGTGTTTGTGTATGTGAGTGTGTGTAAGTGTGTGCATGTGTGTGAGAGAGAAATTCTCTAAATGTATATAACATATCCTAAATAACGAAGTGGGCACCTAGCTAAAGGAATACATATAAAAAACCGAAAGAGATGCATACGCATATTTTTGAAAGTGGAGTTATTTACCTTTCAAAGTCCTATCTTTGCAAAGGAATAGATCTTATAGTATGTGCCTGTCAAACTGGCCATATCTTGGTAGATAACTTGCGGCACTTGCCTGTCAAAGTGGTCATATCTTGGTAGATAACTTGCGGCACTTGCCTGTCAAACTGGTCATATCTTGGTAGATAACGTGCGGCACTTGCCTGTCAAAGTGGTCATATCTTGGTAGATAACGTGCGGCACTTGCCTGTCAAAGTGGTCAAATCTTGGTAGATAACGTGCGGCACTTGCCTGTCAAAGTGGTCATATCTTGGTAGATAACTTGCGGCACTTGCCTCTTAAAGAAGTTATATCTTTCTAAAGGAATGTTCTGTGGTATTTAACTATTAAAGAAGTCATATCTTACTAGAGGAATAAATTCTGTGGTACCTAACTGTTAAGGAAGTTAAATGTTTCCATAAATTCCATAGGAATATATTGTGCGTTATTTGCGTGTTAAAGAAGCAATTTCTTCCTACTGGAATAAGAGTTGTTTTACTAAGCTTGCTTTCCACTCGAGTGAGAATAGTTTTGATTGAAATAATTCAGTCACCCCATTAACCCTTTCAGTCTCGGGCACCAACCCAACGGAATGATAAGATTGAAATGAATTCAGCGTCACCCCATTAACCCTTTCAGTCTCGGGCACCAACCCAACGGAATGACAAGATTGAAATGAATTCAGCGTCACCCCATTAACCCTTTCAGTCTCGGGCACCAACCCAACGAAATGATAAGAGGCAGCCATTGTTCTATAAGACACTATAATATAGATCTCTAGGAACTAAAGAGTTACAAATGTTCTAGAAGAAGGCTGTATATAGATCTAAATCGGGTGTTTAAATTGTTGCATTGATTGAGCAAAGAAAAAGAGACCCCCCCCCATCCCATCCTTTGGCAACTGATAAATATAGACCGATAACCATGATTAAATAATTCTTGCAATTTCTGTGTCGTTTGATTACCAGATATGACCTTTCATAATTTTGCTCGTTGTCGGCACAGCTTAAGACCTGTGTACTGATTTAATTAACCCAGTAATTTTTGTGACGTTGTCGGCACAGCTTAAGACCTGTGTATTGATTTAATTAACCCAGTAATTTTTGTGACGTTGTCGGCACAGCTGAAGGCGTGTGAAATGATTTAATTAGCCCACTAATTTTTGTGACGTTTGATCATCCGACTCAAATCACTATAATTTTTGCTCCCAATAGTTCTGTGACGTATGATCCGCCGACTGCTGATCATCTGATTATGAGTTATTCTGCAACTGATCTTCCATCCATTGATCTGATTAATATTCATTGCCTAGCTGTTGATTATCATGAAGTTTTATTGAACCATTGCGCTCTTTTATTTTTGTCTTTAATACCTAGCTATCGATTATGGTGAATTTTTTTGAGCCATAAGGCACTTTTTGAAAACTAGTTATCGATTATCGTGAAGAGTTATTTGCCATTCCACACTTTATACTTTTTACCTAGAGATCGATTATCGTGAAGTTTTATTTGTCATTCCACACTTTATACTTTTTACCTAGAGATCGATTATCGTGAAGTTTTATTGACCCATATCACATTCTGTTTTACATCGCTATCGATTCGTTAAGATGCATGAGGCGATTACACACGTTCATTATTATTTATTGCTGCAACTAACAAAAAAAAAAGTCTTTCTATACTGAGTAATATGTCTCTTTGTGTACTAAGTAAATGTCTTCCTATACTGAGGAAAATTAACACACTTAATAATATTTTACAGAACAAGGTACACCGATGGAACTAAAGGCGGGTCCATTTTTACCAGAAGGAGAACTTGCCTACTGGTTTAGAAAGGTGACTAAAGTATTGGTTGTACCTTTAAAAGCACAATGCAGATAGTGTGACAAAGTAAATTTGCCCCTCCCTATTTTTAATTTTAATTTTAATTTAAGTTGCTAAATTGTCAGAGGGATCCAAATATAAAAATGGACTGCTGATTATTGTGTAATGTTTCGTAAATTCGATGTCACTGAAAAGAAAACCCCGCAAAAGTATTGTTGTCTGAGGTTAAAATATGACAGCCCGACTGATGGCAGTCACAGGTAATTTATTTATTATCCACCTTCTCCATCAAAATCACATACAGTCACACACACACACACACACGCACGCGCGCGCACTTGCACACACACAAACACTCATTTCATACAATTGTGATTTAGTTTTATTTATTTTCAACCATCAGAGATAAAAGAAATGTATAATGCGTTGATTAGTACATTATTTCATTGTTTATAATTTTTCGTCGTTCATTACATTAAATAAATGCAGGCATTTACAAGTGTAAGAGTTGCTTTCAGTAATTTTAGGGTGATAAATGATCAGTGATCAGTTTGTGTTAATTGATTATGATAGTGGTATGTGTTGAATTGAGTAGATTGATCATCGTGCGAATGATTAACATCAGAGAAAGGTTTAAGAAAACGAGATCCGAGGTCAATCCATCAAATGCATTCAGTCATCTGTACTTAAACCGACCGTGAAGCTTTGAACAATTTTGCAAAACTCTCACATAACTGTACCAGGATTTGATTAGTGTAATCTAGGCCCGTTTGTATCTATAACCTCTAAATATGATTGTACAAAGTTTGACTGCCATCTCTACACAGATTCAAGTAATTTACAATCCTTTGACAGGCCTGACCTTGTACGCATGTCTGAATAAATCACTGACTAGAGTAATTTCAAAATATACAAGTCTTTGACTATTGTGTGACAATATAGAACCGGAAAATAGCATAAATAAGGATTTAATTATATTCGTAATTAATTTTTGAAATTAATTAACAGTACTACTAAATTAATGTAAGATATTTATTTTTTTACCTGTTTTTGCTGATATAGAACTGCAAACAAACAAACAAACAAACAAACAAACGCCCCCCCCCCCCCATTGTTAGAGTGATGTTGCATGGAGAAGTGTTTATGACAGTCCTGTTTGACTGAGTTACATGGCTATGCAATGAATTTTACTTAGAGTGTGGCCAGAGGTGAATTACAAAGTCTCTTACAGATGTATGGGTAGTTGCTTTTTGCTTACAGACATCTTCGCACTCACCCCTCACACCCGTGCAAACTCGGGTAACTGTTTGCGAATAATAGAATGCACACCACTTTCCTGACCAATTCTTAAGGCAAGAAATTTGAAATGTTGTTAGTGGAACACGTGATCTTTAGAATGGAAAACGTGTTCCTAACTTGGAGCTGAACACAACGAAAATATGCTGGAGGTCTTTACATGTGGTGAGTCAGAAAGAAGCTCTGTCTCAAACAACAACAAAAAGAAATGAAAGTAAACACTGAATATATTTATACCAGGGCCAAGGCCATTCTCCATACTTCTTTATTGGCAAACGATTCTTAATTGTATTTTGTTTTGATTCATACTCAGAAAATTAATTGCATGTATTTTCCTATGCGATTCCTTATGGCTGAGCCCAAGTGTTGGGCTGAAGCAGTTTCACAAGTACAAAATGTATGTCTGAGAGTGAGAATGAGTGAGAGAGAGAGAGAGAGAGAGAGAGAGAGAGAGAGAGAGAGAGAGAGAGAGAGAGAGAGAGAGAGAGAGAGAGAGAGAGAGAGAGAGAGAGAGAGAGAGAGAGAGAGAGAGAGAGGATTAGTTAGTTATGTCTATAGATTATGTACACATACATCTTACTGTTTCAACAACATTTCATAAAGCCTTCATCTCTCTTCATCCTATGGCTTCCTGGACCTACATGGTAATTTTCTTCATGGCTCTAGGCTTAACACCACCTTGATAAAGGGACACAACTCTTCACTCATTGAAGTGCGGCCACTGACGATAACACAATATTCTGCTTGAGACCTGAGTCAGGCTTACTTGAAAACCACTATGTGGCAAAGCTAGCTGTCGTGTTGTTTATGACGGGAAAAAAAAATCAGCCATCATAAAATTATGCAAGTTGAAAGAATTCCAATATATATATGCCTCTCAAAACTATCTTTGATGAAACCTTCTATTTCTTACTCATTTTTTGTACAAACATATCTTTGTTTTAAGTCAATATCTTTCTGAAATCCTGACTGAACACTAAACTCTAAATATTAGTACCTTACAAGGTAAAACAAATGAACTGTTAGTAGTTTTAGAAGGGCAATTGAAATGTAATTATTCTTAGAAGAACAACGAACTGTTATTATGATGAACAATTGAACTGAACATATTCTTAGAGGAACAAATTTTAATCAGCATTTTAGAAGGTAGAATGAATAATTTGACAACATATTATTCTCTAAACCTAATGACTGCAAGCAGACTTTTCTCTTAATGAGGAAAGTTTTGTGTTGATCTGCATAAAGCTTCATATAATTTATTTAATTAGGATTTTGTTGTTGTATACATGAAAATTACCTTTGTGACTACATTATGAATATGACTGTTTCTGTTTAGATATTGAGTTTGCAGTAAGAAAATCCTACTTCATAAGTCAATCTTTTATTATTTATTTTCTTTTTATTAAATGAATTTTGTTTTATTGTTACACTCGTGCTTCTATTATTAAAGAAATCAAATATGCTTGCGTATTGGGTGGAGGCCATTTTGTTTATTTGAAAGTTGGACAAATGTCTTTAGTGAGTGTTGCACTAAGCTACGAGAGTGTGAAGGCCAGAATCATATTAGCAAGTGAAGTGTAAAGGCCAGAATCATATGAGCAAGAGTGTAATGTAAAGGCCAGAATCATATGAGCAAGAGTGTAATGTAAAGGCCAGAATCATATGAGCAAGAGTAGTGTAAAGACGCACTCATTGGCATATGAGCTCTGAACCAGTAACAACTCAGGGACAGAAGAAAACCTAGTTTAAAAATAAATAACAACTCTGAGGTTTGACCGAGTTTCTCGTCACAATTATAAATTTACGGGCATGGTTACAGAGGGTAAGTGGCCATAAGTGTAATCAATCAATCCAGCTTGTCCACAATTATAATGACCTTTACGGGCATGGTTACAGAGGGTAAGTGGCCATAAGTGTAATCAATCAATCCAGCTAGTCCACAATTATAATGACCTTTACGGGCATGGTTACAGAGGGTAAGTGGCTATAAGTGTAATCAATCAATCCAGCTAGTCCACAATTATAATGACCTTTAAGGGTATGGTTACAGAGGGTAAGTGGCCATAAGTGTAATCAATCAATCCAGCTTGTCCACAATTATAATGACCTTTACGGGCATGGTTACAGAGGGTAAGTGGCCATAAGTGTAATCAATCAATCCAGCTTGTCCACAATTATAATGACCTTTACGGGCATGGTTACAGAGGGTAAGTGGCCATAAGTGTAATCAATCAATCCAGCTCGTCGCATAGTGTATCCTCTACATACAAACCTGTGATTTTCGTGAACTTTACTCATGTCTACTAACTTCTGGTTAGTGTAAATTTTACACATGACTGTAAAAGCCCTTGATTAGTTTAATTACAGCACACAATTATATAAGTTTCGTTGAGTTTTAAGACTGCATTTGATTAAATAAACTGCATGCCAATATAAAAAAAAAACTAATTTTGATTCAGGTAGTTCATTTATGAACATATGTTGCGTGTTGGCAATAATAACAAACAAATATTTTTTTTCCAATTTCAGAATCTGTTTGCCTCGTGGCTGTAATGTTGAATATTCATATATTCTTGGTAATTATGATTCTAAGTAACTGACATTAAGTTTGAGGAGATCTTTCCGATTTTCCTTCGGGTACTGAGGAAACAAGTGCAGAGCATCAGTCAAAACTCTTTCGCTTTGACGGACCAGATGAAAAGAGAAGAGCAGACAGAATTTGCTAAAATAAATGTAAGACTTAAGAAAAGTGGAGAGATTTTGCTACAAATAGACTCGAATGTTTGACACCGTTAGAAAATTGTTGTAAAAATAGTACTGATGACGTGAGGGCCAAAGAAAGATGTTGCTAAAGTAGGATTGATGACTTGAGAATCAAGGAATGTTGCTAAAGTAGCATTGATGACTTGAGAATCAAGGAATGTTGCTAAAGTAGCATTGATGACATGAGAATCAAGGAATGTTGCTAAAGTAGCATTGATGACTTGAGAATCAAGGAATGTTGCTAAAGTAGCATTGATGACTTGAGAATCAAGAAATGTTGCTAAAGTAGCATTGATGACTTGAGAATCAAAGAATGCTAAAATAGTGTTGATGATATGAGAGTCAAGGAATGTTGCTAAAATAGCACTGATGACATGAGAATCAAGGAATGTTGCTAAAGTAGCGTTGGTGACTTGAGAATCAAGGAATGTTGCTAAAATAGCATTGATAACATCAAGGAAAGATGTTGCTAAAATAGTGTTGATGACTTGAAAACCAGAATAAGTTGTTGCTAAAATAGTGTTGATGACTTGAAAACCAGAGTAAGATGTTGCTAAAATAGCATTGATGACTTGAGAATCAAGGAAAGATGTTGCTAAAATAGTGCTGACGACTTGAAAACCAGAGTATGATGTTTTGTTTTCTAAATTAGATGGGAAGACTTGAGACTTGTGGCCAGATGTTGCCATAAATAGACTTGAAGACTTGAGAATGGCAAAAAGATGTCGCTAAAATAGATTAAAATCCTTGAAACATAGACCTGAATATTAATTGACAGATACTGATTAAAAATAGGTATAATAATAAAGTGATGAAATCGATGATGGTATTGTCTTGACTATTTTAGAACTGTTGTTGATTGTTAACAAAACTAGAATAGAAAAGATACAGGAAAGGATGCTGTTAGAGCTAGACTAGAAGAATTGAGAACACTGGTCGGGGTGCTGCTAGAATTAGAGTCGAAGATTTGATAACACTGGTTGGGATGTTGCTAGAACTAGGGTCGAGAAATTGAGAACTCTGGCTGTGACGCTGCTAGAGCGAGATTCGAAGAATTGAGAACACTAGATAAGATGTTATTAGATCTAGACTCGAAAATTTGAGAACACTGGACGGGATGTTGTAGAGCTGGACACGAATATATGAGAGCACTAGATGGGATTTTGGATATTGGACCAGGATATTGCTAATGTCAGACTGGAAAATTGAGTTCATTGGACGAGACATTCCTAGATATAGGCTCGCAGAACTGAGATCACTTGACAGGATGCTGCTAGAGCTAGACTTGGAGAATTAAAGACACTGGACGTGACAATGATAGAGCTAGACTTGGAGAATTAAACACACTGGACGTGTAATACTAGAGCTAGACTTGGAGAATTAAACACACGGACGTGTAATACTAGAGCTAGACTTGGAGAATTAAACACACTGGACGTGTAATACTAGAGCTAGACTTGGAGAATTAAACACACTGGACGTGTAATACTAGAGCTAGACTTGGAGAATTAAACACACTGGACGTGTAATACTAGAGCTAGACTTGGAGAATTAAACACACTGGACGTGTAATACTAGAGCTAGACTTGGAGAATTAAACACACTGGACGTGTAATACTAGAGCTAGGCTCTAAGAATTGAAAACAAACACAGGACGTGATAGGCTTGAGCTAGACTAGAAGACTTGAAAATCGATATATGTGAGGAATGGCTATGCTCGATGATTCTGTACCTCCCTTCTCCCTCCTCCCTCCACACCACAGTCGTGACGACAAAAAGTATGCAAGCGCTGCTTCACTCAGACGTTCCGCCGTCTAATCTGTTGTTGGCAAGTATCCGTGTTAGAGCTTTTCTTTGTCCGTCAATCCCCACCCGATCAATGTTGGTTTTGCAATGACAAGGTTGCCATCTCGGATACTTTCAAGAGCCAGTATCTTCCTTCCGGTGTACTTGTGCAATGACCTTGTTCACCCTCCCTACCCACTTCCTTTATTTTTGGATTCCTTGTCTTTGAACGTTTTTTTTCTCTCTCCATAGGTTCTCTGCTCGCGGAATCTCTCACATATACAATTCTGCCTTCTCTATTGCTCACACATACAACGCAAGGTCAGGCAACACTAGAGCTCATGCGGTTGGCCGGCAGCGCGTCAACTATTTTTTTTTCTGGCTGAAATTGATCGCTGAAAGCCAGTGGTTTCTTGGACAAGGCACACATCACACTTATCAGTGACCAACGCCAGTGTCTGGCCTTCACCAGAGCACCGGAGGTTGACACGACGGTTTTTATGCTAATCTTAACGACCCGCTCCGACGTCATCGTCATAATTAATCACGACACAGATGGGATGGAAGCTGCAGGTTTCTGTCATGGCGGCGAGGCCAGAGAAAGATTGCCCAAAGTGACAACTGGAGCTAACGATCGGATGCCGTGATTCGCAAGAATGGTGAGCACACACACACACACACACACACACACACACACACACACACACGCACGCACGCACGCACGCACGCACGCACGCACGCACACACATAAAATTATTTAAAAATTATGTTCTTAAATATTGCATAATGTTTGTCTCATTCTATCCTCTCATAATCCTAATCCTATGATATACCAGTTATTCAGACCTCATACCCCTACCCCTTTATATCCCCTCCCTCTCCCCTTCTATGTTTTCGTTCCTCGCGCTGCGTTGGGGAGTTTCGTCAGCCAATACTAAGAGCATGGACCTCTGTTTGAATTGCCTCCCTTTTTTTCTCAGTCGTTTCCGACAGTCCGCCGATCGATTTCTTGTTGCACAAAATCGGATTGAGCGGTTTTGGACTGGAGCGAATATTGAAGAAGGCGATCTGGAGTTAAAAGAAGCTGGAGATTCGAGAGAATCGCTTTAGCGTAGACAGATGGGTGTGGGTTAAAAAAAAAAAACGGGTGAGAAAGAGAAAACAAGGCTAATTCGCTCATGTTATAGTGTTATGTTAATTGCTTTACCTGTGAATCCCCTAATCTATCTGCTGTCGATTTCCTGTAATATTCTCCTTGCAGTGAATTCCAGAACGGCAAAATACAGCTCTTCCTTTTCCTTGTATAATTCTCTCTGTCTCTCTCGTAAGTGTACTTTCCGGACACTATTTATTTATTTATTTATTTGCGCTTTGCATACATGCCTATGTTTGTGTTTTGCAAATAAGCCTATGTTTGTGTTTTGCATACAAGCCTATGTTTGTGTTTTGCATACATGCCTATGTTTGCGCTTTGCATACATGCCTATGTTTGTGTTTTGCATACAATATGTTTGCGTTTTGCATACATGCCTATGTTTGTGTTTTGCATACAAGCCTATGTTTGCGCTTTGCATACATGCCTATGTTTGTGTTTTGCATACATGCCTATGTTTGTGTTTTGCATACAAGCCTATGTTTGCGCTTTGCATACATGCCTATGTTTGTGTTTTGCATACAAGCCTATGTTTGTGTTTTGCAAACAAGCCTATGTTTGTGTTTTGCATACAAGCCTATGTTTGTGTTTTGCAAACAAGCCTATGTTTGTGTTTTGCATACATGCCTATGTTTGTGTTTTGCATACATGCCTATGTTTGTGTTTTGCATACAATATGTTTGTGTTTTGCATACATGCCTATGTTTGTGTTTTGCATACATGCCTATGTTTGTGTTTTGCATACAAGCCTATGTTTGTGTTTTGCAAACAAGCCTATGTTTGTGTTTTGCATACATGCCTATGTTTGTGTTTTGCATACAATATGTTTGTGTTTTGCATACATGCCTATGTTTGTGTTTTGCATACAAGCCTATGTTTGTGTTTTGCATATAGGCCTATGTTTGTGTTTTGCATACAAGCCTATGTTTGTGTTTTGCATACAGGCCTATATTTGTGTTTTGCATACAGGCCTATGTTTGTGTTTTGCATACAGGCCTATATTTGTGTTGTGCATATAGGCCTGCGTTTGTGTTGTGCATATAGCCTATGTTTGTGTTGTGCATATAGCCTATGTTTGTGTTGGTTTGCGTCACTGAGATGCTTTTAAGTGCAAATAATTCGTTGTCGAACGCAGCAGAATCTAAGCACAGACTGAAATTTGTTCGCTAGGTTGTCTATCCCCGAACCATCTTGTTGTGTTAATAAAAATAGAGAGTAATTGAATGAAAAGAGTTTACGTACCTTTTCGGCGTTTAGTGTCTGTGCAGAAAGTTTACTGTATTTATCAAAACGGTTTGTCAGACATCTACTGCTTGGTGGTGTAAATACAAGAAAGCAAAACAACCGAAAACCCCGCACAACCTAAACGAACAAACGGTCTCAATTCTCTCCCCCTTCCAAATAATAATAATAATTACAAATATTAGGCTGTCCTTCATTGCAGGAAACACAATTTTTCATCTCTGCGCGAGTCAACGGAGGGTTGGCGGGGATGAAGAGAGATGATGTTGAAAGAAAATATTTATATGAGAGTTGTCAAGACAACTGACGAGCTACTCTTGGCCGCATTGAGTTTTAAATATCCCTCCTTGGTTTTTTTTTTTTATAGACCACTCGATGACGTCATAGGATTTCTACAAGCACAGTCAAATAAGTTATGCAAAACGCGTGGATAGTGTTTATGCCTATGACCTTGGAAGGATTAACCACAATTCCTTATCTTTGTATCGTGATTGCATGTCAACCTTCTATTTTATATTGGGACCCTCTGTTTCAATTTCCCATTCTGCTAGTTTTATTCAAGTCTCGTTAAAGGTTCATTAGGATTTTCTTAAGAAAAGGTTTAATTTTCGGAACAAGTTGTAAGTGAGTGGAGAATTTCTTAACCAATCAAGGAATTGTTGACAAAAGTGCAGTTATTTAGTATATTAAGGTGAAATATAGAACTGACGCCAACTGCATGGATAACGAGGTTCTGGGTAAGGGTGGAGAATGGAAGAAAGACAAATTGTGTGATTTTATGTAAGTCGACTCAATTCAAAATGTTTTGACTTTGTAAGTAGGTTTTTCACTATTCAGCATGTTTTGACCTTGTAAGTAAGGGGTGCACAAACTTTATAGGCCAGAGGGCCACATTTCCAATTGTTAGTGCGTGCGGGGCCGCAAGTCAGATTGCACATCAATTGCTCAGTAGAAAAAAACAACACAAATAATGAAATAAAGTCCTCCGGGGGCCGCATAGAGCCATGTCTCGGGCCGCGGTTTGTGCACCCCTGTTGTAAGTGGATCAAGTCGAGTCGTTCAAAATGTTTAGGCCAAGTAAATGGGTCAAGTCGAGTCGTTCAAAATGTTTAGGCCAAGTAAATGGGTCAAGTCGAGTCGTTCAAAATGTTTAGGTCAAGTAAATGGGTCAAGTCGAGTCGTTCAAAATGTTAGGCAAAGTAAATGGGTCAAGTCGAGTCGTTCAAAATAAATGACCAGGTAAGTGGGTCAAGTCGACTCATTCATAATGTTTAGGCTATGTAAGTGGTGAAGTAGAGTCACTCAAAATGTTTTTGCGAAGTATGTGGGTCAAAAAATGTTTTGATCCATGTAACTGGGTCAAATCGACTCAGTCACAATGCTTAGACCATGTAAGTGGGTCAAATCGAGTCATTCAAAATGTTTTTACACTATGAGACAAGTAGAGACAGTCAGAATGTTTTGACATGTAAGTAGGTCGAGTCATTCAAAATGTTTGTACATTGTAAATGGGTCAAGAAGAGTCAGAATGCTTGACAGGTAAGTGGGTCAGGTTGAGTCATTCAAAATGTTTAGGCCATGTAAGTGGGTTAAACTGACTCATTCATAGTGTTAGACTATAGTGTTTAGACCCAAATGGGTCAAGTCGAGTCATTCAAAATGTTCTTACAATGTAAGTGGGCCGAGAAGAGTCATTCAATGTTTTTACACTATAAGTGTGGCAAGAAGAGTCAGTCAAACTGTTTTGACCATGGAAGCAGGTCAGAAATAGTCATTCAAAATGATTTGACCATGTAAATGGTCAAGAAGAGTCATTCAACATATCTTACTCATTCAAATGGGTCAAAAGAGTAATTTAAAATGTTTTAACCATGTAAGTGGGTCATGATAAGTCATTCAGAATGTTTTGACCATATAAGTGAGTCACGAAGATTCAACATTTTTACACTGTAAGTCAATCAAATTTTGTTTTGTATCTCTACCACTAATCCAGAACTGAACTCTGTTTTGTGTCTCTACCACTTGTCCAGAACTGAACTCTGTTTTGTATCTCTACCACTTGTCCAGAACTGAACTCTGTTTTGTCTCTACCACTTGTCCAGAACTGAACTCTGTTTTGTGTCTCTACCACTTGTCCAGAACTGTACTGTTTTGTATCTCTACCACTTGTCCAGAACTGTACTCTGTTTTGTGTCTCTACCACTTGTCCAGAACTGAACTCTGTTTTGTTTCACCTTTACAACTGGTCCAGAACTGAACTCTGATTTGTTTCACCTTTACGACTAGTCCAGAACTGAACTCTGTTTCTTCCACCTTTACCAGAAAGACACTATTTTGTACTGCTCTCACCACTGATTTAGAACTGGACTCATTTAATCCACCTATGTTACTGCCTCAGAACGGGGCATAGTTTTGTACCAGTGTTACCTTTGGTTCAGATCTGGACAATATTTATGTACAATGTTTCCCAGTGGTTCGTACATGATATTGTTTTATTACCTTTACCAGTGGTCCAGAACTTGATTGTGTGACCATAAATGCTTATCTTTAATGTTGTGGATGAGAGAAAACGTTTATAGCACCCGCATATTCAGCAAGTGAGAGAGACGAGAATATTAATAACATAAATTAAGATTCTCATCACTTGCAATTAGTTATGGACGATTAATTAATTAAAAATAATCACATTAACTAGGCAGCGAAGGCATAACACTTGGAGCACTATTTTTACTCCCAGACCTTTTTCCATCCTTGAACTATTTTCTCTGCATCTAGGTACCTCTTTCAAACCTTAGATTATTTTCCTGCACCCCAAAGACATCTATTTTAAATTGCAGACATTTTTCCACATCCAAGGCACCAACATTAAATTATGTACTATTCTTTTTCGTCTCCAAAGCCTAGATTGCCAATCGTGGATTGTATAATAAGGCCATTTTTCTGTCAGTGAGACAGTAAGTTCATAATTTCTGTATTCAGAAAATATTTTTTTTTTACTTCAGGTAAATTCCTCTTTTCAAAATAATAGCTTGTGTATTATCAGCAAATCTTAAAGAATTGGAATTTTGAGAAACAAAAACAGATCTCACAGAGATAAACATTTTGATGGGCGTGTCCTCGGCTTATGATAGGAGAGTATGACTACATAGGATTTTGATTTAACTTTCGGCAGCACATTTGTAAATTTCATTTGTAGAGATCGTTGGAATTTGCTTTGGGTGAACGCTACTTTTAGCCTAAGCTCAATCCAAGTTGAAAGCACTACAAAAATCCCAGGGCGTCACCGAGTTCATCAAGCATTCAACAAGAAACGTCCTTCATTTGTGGAGTTCGCTGGAAATTGCTTTATGTGAACGCTCCTTTAGCCTAACCTATCCAAGTTTGAAGCACTTTAAAAATCCGAGGGCATCACCGACTCACCACTTCAGCACGTCCTTCTTTACCTTTTCAAATTATTTGCATTAGTGATGTATGTCGCGCTTGCGTTCGTGTAATATTTTTTTTTAAATGTGCCAAGATGGACTAAGTGTGTCAACAAATATTTCTTAATCTACAAATCAGGCACATGTCTAAACTTCCACATTAGTGATTTACTCCAGTTCTTTTCTAAAATTATATATGTAAAAAAAAAAAGGGTGGGGTGGGGTGAGGGGAATCGAACTAACGAGACAAAACAAAAAAAACCAACCCAACAACAAAGAAAACGTTATTAGTCAGCCGTTGTCTTCTAATCCGAAGTGTTATTTGTCTTCGTATCTGTCGCCCCCAATCCCTCGCCCCCATCCCCCCTCTTCAAATAGTTTTGTTTCAGACGCTTTTCTCTCCCCTTTTGACCCGGGGTTTGTTTTCTCTCAGTTCTTACGGTAATTAAATGAAACCACTTTCTGCATGTATCAGCACGCCCGTACATTTCTATTAAACAATGCGGCCTTGGCAGTTTAGAAATGCCAGACTGTGCCAGGCACAGGGTCTGGCTGGAGGCAGACGTTACGTTTTGTGGGTGACCTCGATTTAGCATTTTCCCTTCTGTGTTCTGTTTGCAACAAGTGTGGCCAGAACTGTTGTAGAAAGTGGCCTGAGAATCTGGTATGAGATTATCGAACGAACCTCGAAAGGACTGGAGCGGCCGCGATTGATTATTTTCAGTGTATTGTGAGCACAAAGATGCCAGCATAGCTACTGACAGCTTTTCAATGTGTTATTGGATATGAAGCGCAATTATTAAACATTGCATACACTGTTCTGGTGGAAGTAAGTTTAGACATGAAGACAATTTGTGCACTTGTAAGTGATGAATGGTGACTAAAGAAGTGAAAAATATGGAAGACTTAAAACAACGTTGACAACTTTGCTTCAAACACACACGCACGCTCGCTCGCTCATGCACACACAGTGACGTATCACGCACACACGTTCGCTCGCACAGACACACAGACACAAAGATCATAATAGATAGATAGAGGCGAATGAGAGGGAGAAAGAGATTAAATGAAATAAATACCTGTACTGTTATTTTTTATTTCATCAGCGATTAGCAAAGGTGTTTGAAAAAAAAACAGGACTGCCACGATACAACAAAACAAATACAAATAATTAATTGTGTGCCTGCTGTGTGTACGTGGCTGTTTTCAGAGAAAGACAGTGAAAGTAGTCAAATGGAAAGTCGAGCGTACATATTGTTTCTCACTTCAAGCAATTTGCGATATATAACAAAATAGCATTTAAAACTGCATTGCATATAAACATTCCCACAATCAGCTTAATTGATAAACTGTGTGAGACACTATCATATTCGGAAATGGTATTGAAAAACGAGCCACATAAAATGTCGATAGCTAACTCCGTATGTAACAATCACAAATCTAGCATTATTCTATCTCTGTGTACAACCTGACTATATTTCAGTTACCAATCTGATATTTAATACTATGTAACAAGACGATATCTAACATTGTATCAAAGCACAAATCCCAATAACAATATGATATTTAACGCCTCTATAATATTCATATTTTTCAAATAACAAAGTGATATTTAACATTGTCTATAAGAAAAAATTCACATAACAAGATGATGTAGAGACTTTACAACTTACAGAACATAATTCGGCTTGCACTATGGTTGATGGAGAAAATGTAAACACTGAAGGTAACTCACTCGCTTACTGGCAGTACAGAAAGTAGAAAGCACTGAATGCAATTCTCTTGCATTATCGGAGCAGAGAAAATATAACACTCTGAACTGAACTGACTAGAGAAAGTATAAAACACTGGACAAACTTACTAGAAAAAAGTATAAACACTGGGACATAACAAGTATAAAACATGGTACGTTGCTCATTAGAAAAAGTATAAAACACTGGGACATAACAAGTATAAAACATGGTACGTTGCTCATTAGAAAAAGTATAAAACACTGGGACATAACTCAATAGAAAAAGTATAAAACACCGGGACATAACTCAATAGAAAAAATATAAAACACTGGGACATAACTCAATAGAAAAAATATAAAACACTGGGACATAACTCAATAGAAAAAGTATAAAACACTGGGACATAACTCAATAGAAAAAGTATAAAACACTGGGACATAACTCAATAGAAAAAGTATAAAACACTGGGACATAACTCAATAGAAAAAGTATAAAACACTGGGACATAACTCAATAGAAAAAGTATAAAACACTGGGACATAACTCAATAGAAAAAGTATAAAACACTGGGACATAACTCAATAGAAAAAGTATAAAACACTGGACGTATACAAGTACTATGACAGCTGAGAAACCACGAAGCGCTTAATGTAACGGCAACTTTGGCGTTGGTTGTAGAGAAAGTTACTCCATGCAAAAAAAAAATTATCATCCTCTGACAATGTTTCCATTATTATCAATAAACGGTTCCAGACATCATGGCGCCTACTCTTGACGTAATGGCCTTAAAAAAAAACCCCACTTCTCTCCAAATAAAATATAAATAAAGAAAGGAAAATTAACCCAACCCTCGAAGAAAACATTTGAAAATAAAATAAAATATCACGTCGGGCTTTGTGTAATTACAAACATTTTGCTTGAATTCACTTTAAAAGAAACAAATGTACCCCACCCCTTTCCCCCAAATGATTGATTTTTGTTTTATTTCTTACAATTTATTTACCATTCGATGTAACTTCCGTGAAATAAAATATGAACTTTAGGAAGAACAGTAGAGCTGGCACTGGTGACTTTTTCCGTGAACATGTGATTTCCACTCACTGGTGACACGCACAATGGTGTCTTCAGTGTATTAGTGACGCAAAGACAATTGTGGCTTCTGTGTAAAGATGACGTCAGTGTGCCGGAGTATTACGTGAATAGAAACTAAGTTCTACTCGCAACTTACATATATTGGTAATCTAATTATAGAGGTAATCCACCATTCATCTATCATTCCATCCATCCTATCTATCTATCTATCTATCTATCTATCTATCTATCTATCTATCTATCTATCTATCTATCTATCTATCTATCTATCTATCTATCTATCTATCTATCTATCTATCTATCTATCTATCTGTCTGTCTGTCTGTCTATCTATCTATCTAGTCTACCTACATAATACCTACCTGTTTGTCTGTCTGTCTGTCTGTCTATCTATCTATCTATCTATCTATCTATCTATCTATCTATCTATCTATCTATCTATCTATCTATCTATCTATCTATCTATCTATCTATCAGATGATGATGAATCCAGCATTGTCGTCATATTAGCAGTAAAACGTGTTGCTGTAAGTTGATTCCTGTGAATTCCATTCGAGTACCAAATTTGCGACAATTATGGCTTGAGGTTGATCTGGAGAATTTATGAAGATTATTTTGAATGTTCCTCATGGTGTGTTGAGTAAACACACACGGAAAATCAAGAACATTCCTACTGATATGCTTGAAAGTATATGTGAAATTCATGATGATTCTCTAGGGCATTCTCTAGGGTGAGTGAAAGATTGTCGAACAGTTATTTAACATACCTCTAGAAGGGTAACATGGTACCTCACCTAAATATGAAAGGGAGTGACTTGTTGCAAATAGCATGACTGTGAAACTCGTGTCAGTGACAGCCGCCATCTTTGTAAAGGTTATGTGCATTGACTAATTATTTCTCTGAATCTCTACTCTCATTTGCGTGATGATAGCCATGAATATGATTATGTATTTATGATTAATTGACTGCTTACGTCTATTCTAGGATAAACTGAACAATTGTCCAGCATTAATTGAAAATGGTTGTGAAGTGATATAAATGTCAATGCTCTTTTGATTATATTCATATGTTGTATATTTGATTGTTGATTTAATAAATTTATTGTTAAATTTATTGACCTTCTTACACATATCGATAACCTTATGTTGGAGAAGAAAATGGGTGGATGGGGGCTCGCTAAAAAATAGATTAAAAGACGGGTAAGACGTTTTCCACCTACAGAAATATTGTGTGATGGTAAATGTTTGTCTTTAATGTTGTGGAAGAGAGAAAACGTTTACAGCGCCTGCATATCCGCCAAGTGAGAGAGAGACGTGTGGTGTCTTCTAGAGAATTATTAATGACATAAATTAAGATTCTCATCACTTCTAATTAATTATGGTGATTAAATATTAATTATAACCCTGAACTAGGTGGCGTAGGCGTCACATTACCTGTAGACATTAATTAAGTCCACATTATATACCTGTAGACATTAATTAAGTCCACATTATATACCTGAAGACTCTACTTAGTTCACATTTTGTACATGAGGACAGTACTTAGGTAACATTTTGTACCCATGGACAGTACTTAGGTCCATCCTGTACACGTGGACATTACTTAGTTCACATTTTTTACCTGTGGACAGTACTTAGTTCATATGTTGTACATGTAGACAACAATTAGGTTACATTTTATACCTGTAGACAGTACTTAGATAACATTTTGTACATATGTCTAGCACTTAGGTCACATTTTGTACCTGTGGACATTACTTATATCACATTTTGTACCTGTGGACAGCAGTTAGGTCAAAATGTGTAACTGTACACAGTACTTAGGTCACATTTTGTACCAGTGGACAGCAGTTAGGTCAAAATGTGTGTAACTGTAGACAGTACTTAGGTCACATTTTGTACATGTGGACAGCAGTTAGGTCAAAATGTGTAACTGTAGAGAGTAATTAGGTCACATTATCTGCCTGCAGTCGTCTATTATGTAACCCTGCTCTGCCTATGGACAACCGCCATTTCTGTGATCAACTCTTATTTCCACCACACTCTTCCAGTGAACACCTCTTATGTCCACCCTTCTCCGCAAGCAGGCAGTTCATATGCCATCAACAATTTTCTTCTTGTGTACAGCTTTTATGTCCGCCATACTCTGCTGTGGCCGACTAATATGCCCACCATACTCTGATGTGGGTGATTGTTATGCCCACCATACTCTGATGTGGGTGATTTATGCCCACCATACTCAGATGTGGGTGACTGTTATGTCCACTGTAGTGTACTTGTCCACCATTAGAGTAGATGTATGCAAACACAATATAGCACATCCTTATATTTACCCATCCACAAAAATAACAGTTAAAAATATAACTGACTCGACCAACAAATAAGAAAACAACAACAGCAACAACAAGAAACCTACTCAAACTGTCGACTTGGACTGTAGTGTTGGCGTTTGGGTTGTTTCCTGATTCTTTTCGATTTTGAAGTTGATTTTTTTCTTTTGAGAAAATGATTGAGCACTGAGCCTGTTGTCATGGAAACAGCCAGCTTTCAACAAACAGATGAAACACCGAAAGAAACAAGTAAATGCAAATATAAAAATAAACGGTTTTCAACTGAAACTATCGAACTTGTTTTCGTCGGCTTAACACGTAAACGTATGTGAGAAAAACAGAAAATAAACCAATAAAAAGATAAAAACTAAACAAGGAACGAACACACGTCGCTTTAACACTAAAAGTCAATTAACACTCCATTGCATAGAAACATAGAATTAAGAAAGAAAGAACATACAAAAAAAATCTTGTTCATACGTCAAAGTTAGTTTTTAAAATTTAGATTAATTCTTAATCCACAGTGTCAGGTTTTATATCCCTGGAGTAAGAATTTGTTTTCGCATCATTTCAAAAAACTATTTTTCTTCTCCAAGCACAAGTGTTTACAGTCTAGAATTTGTTTATATAGCCTACAATTATTTTTAAAATTCCAGAGACAGTTTATGTAAACTAGTGTTAGTTGTCATATCCAATAATATAATTAGTTCTCATATCCCAATCTCTTTATAAATACCAGAACTAGTTTCATTTCCAAGTCTCTACAAACACCAAAATTTAATATCCAGTCTCTTTATAAATACCAAAATTTAATATCCCAGTTTCTTTATAAATATCAAAATTTAATATAACCCAGTCTCTTTATAAATACCAAAATTTAATACCCAGTCACTTTTTAAATACCAAAATTTAATATCCAGTCTATTTATAACTACCAGTATTTAATAACCCAGTCACTTTTTAAATACCAAAATTTAATATCCAGTCTCTTTATAAATAACTAAATTTAATAACCCAGTCCTTTTATAAATACCAGAATTTAATATCCTAGTTTCTTTATAAATACCAGAATTTCAAACCCCAGTCTCTTATAACCTGAATTAGTTTCACATCCCAGTCTCTGTATAAATATCAGAGTTGGTTTCATATTCCAGAGTCCCTTTATAAATGCCAGAATATATTCATATCCTAGAATCTCTTTATAAATACTAGAATTAGTAAATAGCAGAATATATTCATATCCCAGAATCTCTTTACATATAACAGAATTAGTTTCATCCATCCATCCATCCATCTATCTATCTAATCACACATTTTTTCATTCCACAGTGACATATAATGGCATTATGTCGCCAACACCCACCCTCCTCTAAAAATAGACTACAATCATACCTAACTGAGGGACAGTTGACCCTTTTCCTAGGCTAGAGAACAGGCTGAGTAGCAACTCACTTTAAACTGACCATTCAGAGGGCAAGCTCAATCGCATGCAATGCGTGTACCAGAAACCTACCTGTTATTCGGAGTCCAATGCATCTGACCATTGTGGCAACATGTGCTTTGGCTCTTGGTGTTAATAGGCTATAGTCATACTGCATGGCAGCTACCATGCTTATTGTTGGCTACTGACGCAGCAGGAATCCATCCATTGTGTATATTACTGCTGAATGTATGTGGTTTTGTTTGTATAACTAAATATTATATCTATATTCATTCTTAACTTTAAACATATTTTGTATTGCCATACATTTCACTTAGGATATTAGATATTATGATGACCACGTATGCAAGTGTTCTGTCAGGGAACACATGGGCAAATACTTAGTCTATGTGCTTTTACTGGCAGATTGGCACCTTATTTCTAACGTTGACTCTTGATGAGCGCTGATCTGTGAAGCAGTGCCAGATGCCATAGTGGAATGACCCACAGGCCAGAGACCATGGTTCAATTGACCATGTGTGCTACCACTACAACAATTATTAGGACCATAGACGACAATGTCAGGCACATCCTGAGACAAGTGGGCCATTCAATCAACAACCGTACAGTTTCTCTCAGAGTTCTCTCAGAGCTTATCTCCCAATGTCACTCATATGAACAGAACACAAATAAGCATAAGAGGGACATAGGCCACAAAGTATCTGTTACTACACTACATGGTCATGATTATGAATGAGATACATTTATAAACTCTAATTATAGCCATCGAACTATTCACTATATGTAACCACATTCTGTCTTATTTTATTTCTCTTTAAATATATTTTAATACTGAGATTTAGACCACTCGTGTGGCTCACTTACATGTTATATGTTGTAGCCACCTGAATTTAATTTATATACTTGGCTGTACGTATCAGGGGGCTCGGAGCTATCTTCTCGACCACTTCTATAGTGTTCTACGTTATCTATTGTCCATCTTTCTAACATGTGGGGCCGGTCAGAAGGGGTTTTGGAGATTAGCCTAAGGTTACGGTCAGCCTTGGTTGGTGGAGAATTAACGTGTCATCTCCCAGTAAAATGTCACAACTTTCATCTTTTATTTCATCTGTGTTATGGCATGTCATCTCTAGAAACATAATTAATTCTTTTCTCAACAGATAGAATCTTTTCAGCACTTTGTAACATGACAACCAGCGGACTTCTGTGTAGAATGGAACATCGGTGAACTGATTGTTCATATCTTCCAACAGCTGGCTGAACTAACGGTGCTTGAGAGCACTGCCTCTGATATATATAGTTCGCTGTCTTTGTGACTAAGCTAAGCACATGATGAAATTTTAAAATCTTTGAACTCAAATTCTGCTACTGAATAATACAGTGAAAATGTGCAAATGATGGATCAGGATACGAGTTTTCTATTTTTGTTCGTAACTTGGCAGCAACACCATAATGTCAGCCAACCATACTCGCAGCACCGTCAGTAGATAAGCATGCAAGTTTACTCAAATCAAAACCATAGTCCTGCAGAACCTGCTAAGATGCCCTGGCTTGTTGTAGTGTCATGCATGGGGACCAGTTCAATCATTTCTTCATAAATATTAAATTCACTGTCACAGGCCTTGATGAAGAGTGCAAGCTGTGCTGTTCCTCTGATGTCAACGGTCTCATTAATAACAATAGAAAAATATTCAAACTTTGATGATGCAGCCTTCAACTGTTTCAAATCTCTTGACATTTCATCAATCCGATCAGCAACAGTGTTCTGGTTAATGAAATGTCTTTGAATAAGTGTGCTTTCTCTAGACATACAATTTCGGCTGTTTTTACAAGGTATTGCTTTACGAAATCTCCTTCACTGAAAGATTTCCCACTCATGGCGATCATTCGGCTGAATTCATAACTTGCAGTAACGGAAGCGACATCCCCTTTCTGAATTTTCGTAAAACAGGTCTGTTGTTGTGTCAAGTTAGCCTTTAGTTCCTTGAGTCTTGAAACATGCATTGGGCCTTCTATTTATCGTAATATAGATGATTCGTTTCACGTCTTTTCAAGTTGTACTGTTTTTGGCGTGGCGATGCAGTTGTTGCAAATTATACAATGTATCTTTCCGTTCACCGTTGTGCAAAAATACTGTAATTCCACTTTTCTTGAAACACTCGCCTTTCTTCGTTCAATTTCCTTTCTCAATTAGCTGGAGGAGCAATAGCCATTTTAAAAGCAAAAACATTTGAAATTTTGAAAGAAAGTTTTCTGTTTACAGTTATTAATGACCTGCGCGTGATTCGCGGAAGTTAAAAGTAGTTGCCAAAAAATCACACAAAAACGATAAAATCTAAAAATTGCGTTGTTTTTTAAAATTTATATTACGAACATAAAATGTGCTCGCGCTATAGAAACCTTCGTGCGGGCCGCAGGTGTGCTTGTAAAGGACCGCCTATTTGACATGCCTGTTGTTACACTGCTCATAAGTTAAATACACGGTAAGAGATCTAGAAACGGGATATGTTACAATGCTCATAAGTTAAATACACGGTAAGAGATCTAGAAACGGGATATGTTACAATGCTCATAAGTTAAATACACGGTAAGAGATCTAGAAACGGGATATGTTACAATGCTCATAAGTTAAATACACGGTAAGAGATCTAGAGACGGGATATGTTACAATGCTCATAAGTAACACGGTAAGAGATCTAGAGACGCAATGCTCATAAGTAACGCGGTAAGAGATCTAGAGACACTATATGTTACAATGCTCATAAGTAACACGGTAAGAGATCTACAGACAGGATATGTTACAGCTAAGTAACACGGTAAGAGATTTACAGACATTCAATGTATAAATACATTTACCTTTTCATGAAATGGATTCTCAGAGGTGCCTATAATAATTCCTGGCATTTGTCACATTTCAACTACTCTGATGAAGACCGAGAGTGGTTTCGCAATTTATGATATAAAAGTCGCTGACCTACTTAGCACACTCTCTCACGTCATATCTGCCTTACTGTAAATATCTAGATGCAGCTTCTCTCAATTCTGTGTTGTTTTTGATTCCGCTTACCACTTACAGCTGATATTCTGGGTAGCGTCCCTTGTTTGCTGGTTGACAGATCCCCCTTTCCCGATCATAGCACTCTTTTCGGTAATCGTACTCTATAGTGATCATTTCTCTCCTGTTTGTTTGTGGTCAGATCTACTTCTAGATGTGGATCTCTGGATTTACTTCTAGATGTGGATCTCTGGATTTACTTCTAGATGTGGATCTCTGGATCTACCTCTAGACGTGGATCCCTGGATCTACCTCTAGCTGTAAATCTGAATCTGGGTTGTGTTTTTCAGCAGTTTTTTTCTCCTCCAAAATACTACTTTCAGTGTTAGAATCTCAAACGTGATCAAATCGGACTACAGTCTTATTGGAGTGACAGACTTCAGTAAATCATTCAGTCAGAAGACCTCAATGAATGGGATTGGTCACTCGATTCACAAACACTTTAGCTGAAAAAAAATGTATTCGTGAACCGCAAACTATTGTATGTGATTTCTATCCATAAAACGACCACTCTTCAGTCTAATCATCTATACAATCAACTTGCCATTATTACTTTATTATGAAAAGCACTCAGCGTTGTCGTTCGAAGTACCAACTTGCCTAGATCGTCAAATGGTCTAGGTCTTCAAACGGTACGTCTGTAGGTTCAAGTTATAATTGTGGAGTGAGCATCTCAGCTGTTGTTCCCTTGTAGGGAGGGGACACGTTTACTTTCTGTCAGAGAATGGTTTAATTGCATCAACTAGCATCCTAAGTTCTACGGCAAAGAAAACATTTTTTTGTTTTGTTTACACTTATACACACACACGCACACGCACGCACGCATGCACACACACACACAATTATCTCCCTTTAACTTATACATTAAAACACACACACACACACACACACACACACACACACACACACAAACACGCGTACTCCAGCAAGTTTATGAAGTGTGATTAATCTACATACAGCCCACTGAAAGCGCCCATGTCAGCAGTTGTCATGAAAACAGCCTCTACCCATGCTAAGAGGTCGGCACTGCGACTGTATACGGAGTCTGCTTTCTGTTGACGCGTCCGAAATCAACGTTGCCGTGTCGACGTTTCTATGGCGTATCAGAAAGGAGCGCCACAACAGATAAAGATGTTGTGATTAATTATACATGGACGTAAGCAGCACAATTTTGTCTTTGGAACGTACCGCTGCTGATGGTCTGCGGCACCGCTGAAAATAGGACTTGCAGCATCACCCGAGAGAGTTTAGATCGAGCCGCGTCTGTAGAAGGGGTGCTTGTAGTTCTCAAAGTATAATGTTGCAGCCACTGAAGCGAGCATGCAGTGAACTGTATCACAGCTACTAAAGCGACTACGTAGTGCATTGTATCACAGCTAGTAAAGCTACTACGCAATGCATTGTGTCAGAACTACTAAAGCGAGTAGTGCACTGTGTCAGGGCTACTAAAGCGAGTATGCCGCGCATTGTCAGAACTACTAAAGCGAGTATGCAGTGCAATGTGTCAGAACTACTGAAGCGAATATGCAGTGCAATGTGTCAGAACTACTGAAGCGAGTATGTAGTGCATTGTCAGAGCTAATGAAGCGAGTATGCAGTGCAATGTGTCACAACTTTTGAAGCGAGTATGCAGTCCATTATTTCAGAGCTAATGAAGCGAGTATGCAGTGCCTTGTGTCACAAACTAAAGTGAGTATGCAACTATTGTGTCAGAGATACTAAAGTGAGTATACAGTGTACTGTGTCAGAGCTAATGAAGCGAGTATGCAGTGCTTTGTGTCACCACTACTGAAGCGAGTATTCAGTGCATTTTATCCAAGCTGCTAAAACAAGTATTTTCAGTGCATTGTAGTCACAGCTACTGAAGCGAGTATTCAGTGCATTGTATCCAAGCTGCTAAAATGAGTATTTTCAGTGCATTGTGTCACAGCTACTGAAGCGAGTATTCAGTGCATTGTATCCAAGCTGCTAAAATGAGTATTTTCAGTGCATTGTGTCACAGCTACTGAAGAGAATGTACAGTGTTGTCATGCCCTACGCCCGTCACTTTCTAACCCATTTAAGAAAGTTCCTGATGATGTAACTGAATGAAGATGAACACACAGAGAGACACTATTGGTTTTGTATGCCAGTGTAATAATTAGCTCGCTTGACAGCCCCAGGTGCTTAACCACCCCAATTAACATAAAACATAGACAATAAAAACATTACGGAATGATAAGACATAGAAATGAAATGATAAGAATTTAAGAAGATGAGTAAAAAAAAAATAAGAATTTTATAAAATAATAACAGAGTTTAAATAATAGAAAAGCGAAATTTAAATTTTGGGGATGCAGCTCAAATGTGATTATGTAGGAATAGCCAACCACTATTGCCATTGCAAGAATGTAGGCCTAATTATTCTGTGTCTGATAGTAGCTCACTATCCACTGAGAACCTCGCCCTGTTAAGAATGTAGGCCTAACTATTCTGTGTCTGATAGTAGCTCACTATACACTGAGAACCTCGCCCTGTTAAGAATGTAGGCCTAACTATTCTGTGTCTGATAGTAGCTCACTATACACTGAGAACCTCGCCCTGTTAAGAATGTAGGCCTAACTATTCTGTGTCTGATAGTAACTCACTATCCACTGAGAACCTCGCCCTGTTAAGAATGTAGGCCTAACTATTCTGTGTCTGATAGTAGCTCACTATCCACTGAGAACCTCGCCCTGTTATGAATGGGCCTCCAGGGTATGAGTCCTAATTGGATTAATAACCACAACACATAAGTTGATATGATGGGGTTTTACTATGTTTCCCCCTCTTTTTCTCTCTCTCCCCCTCACTTTTGCTCTCAATTTTCTCTTTCTCTCTCTTTTTCCTACTTCCTTTCTTCCTTTATCATTTCTGTTTTCCTCTCTACACCAAACTTGTCAGCTCCCACTGGCACAAAGGCTAGTAGGCCTGCTGGCCGTATGCCTGTGCCTTAAAGAAAACAAAACAAAATCAGGCTATGGTACCAGACCACAATGGAAACCGGACAATGTGCTTTCATATTCCATATCAAATTTCAATCTACCTTTCAAATAAAAGTTGGCCAAATAGCAGTTAAGATTTCCATGACTCTTAGATAAATAAAACACGTTGGTTTTATTTGGCATGCTGTAGTATGCTCTTACATGGCAATAAAAAAGTACTATAAAATAATTAAAGTAAAATTCTGAAAAAAAACGACAGTTATGTTAGCAAAGCGTGGGCAGATATCTAGTATATGATATAATAAGTTACAGCTTCCAAGAAAGGAATCAATTACACTACACAAACCACTATATAGTATGTTATGTTACATCGTTAAAGGTTTATAAACAATTAATTTGCAAAAGTGACTCTATAGTGTTTTATGTTACATCATTAAAGAGATTATACTCTTATATTACAAAATCACTATAGAATAATATTATATTACATAAAATGAGAATAAATAATATGTTTCTATACTAAAATCATAGGACCACCACTATGACCACTATCATTATGTTGTTTAATAGTGTTTGTTCTAATCAAAACTGTGTACTACTTTACTAAACCACGAATGTTTTTTTTTAATGGACTGAAAACAGAATACAGTAAGAATAAATCAAAAGATAAGCGCGTGCGCACACACCCACACACATTTATCCCCCCCCCCCGAACTCCGCCCCCCCCCCCCCCCCCGCGAAAAAAATCGAATGCACCTAAAACAATTGCAAATAAAAAGTGAACAAGACAATCTCTAAAGAAACAGGAAAAAGAGTCAATATAGGATATAAGTGCATTACATAATTAAAGAGAGACACTATAGAATATAATTGCATTACATAATTAAAGAGAGTAAACAATATGCTTCTTTGACTACGACCACCACAAGACGACGAACAACTCCACCACCACCTTAACCATGTTGATTAACACATTGTATTTTTAGATGAACTGAAAACAGAATACACTAAAAATCAATCAAAAAAATTATCACACACATACACGCACACACACATTCCGCACCCCCAACCCCGCAAAAAAAAAAAAATTAAAATACTACTTCACTTAAAAATTAAAATACTACTTCACTTAAAAATTAAAATACTACTTCACTTAAAAATTAAAATACTACTTCACTTAAAAATAAAGAAGACAACCGCTAAAGTAACAGGAAATACTAACAACTCCTGCACATAAAAAAACAACAAACCACTCCATCTTTTTCGACTGCCTAGTGTGATATCGAAGGTCTTGATTCACGCACACGGAAGTAGAGAAAGACATTCACGCACACGGAAGTAGAGAAAGACATTCACATTCACCGTTTTTAACAAAAAATATCTACAATGGTCTTAATCATTTCAAGAAGTTTATTCTCTTGTTTTTATTATGCAAGTTTTCAAACAGCTAGATTAAATATAGATTCTTTCTATTCTCCCGCAGGAGATTTGCTGAACGCGACAAGAAATCTAATAATGACTTTGTTAGCATTGGGCTAAAGAAGAAAATGTATACAACAATGTGCAACATTGTAAATTATGAAAAAATATATTATAAAATAAACAAAGTGGGGAGAGAGAAAAAATTAACTGACTCAGACAACAGCAAGGGTCAGTTCGTGACATCAGATACGCAGGGAGCGAAGTTTGTCCAACGCAAAAGTCAACGTCACGCTCTTGTCATCACGGACGTAATTGTTTCCACGTCAATGATCGGCGCAAATTTGGAAGTAGAGATCTCCTCTAGTTTTGATTACTGCAGCACGCAATTCGACAGAAAATGTCTGCGGGGGCTGGTGAATGGGCGGTAGAAATATATATCGTATATATGTAGTCGAATAGATCTATTTGATTTTGCTAAATGTAAATTAAAGTTGATAACCCTTGTATAGAACTACAATAGTGTTCAAACACTATTTATCCATTAGAGGGAGGCAATCGATGTGTGAACACTGTCCACACTAGATTATGCTTTAATTGTGGAGGCATTCTGCAAACAATTTACGAAAGGTATTCTTAAATAATTGTTTAGATGAATACTTCCCTCCCCCCACTCCGAACTATTATGCAAATGACTCTTGTGAGTGATGATGATGTCAGATAAAGAGTTTTCTGCGATGACTGACTGACCATTACGTTTAATTTCCAAAATGCCAGTGTTTCGCTATGATTGCTTCCGGTCTATTGTGTAGTGCATAACAGGCGAATCTGGAGAACAGGTAAACAGGAAAAGAAAGGCAGCAATCAATGGTCAGTAACAGAAATTCAGGATTGAATTCGTGTCAGTAATATCCTAGTAAAGGGACGCAACTCTGGACGCACATCTGCGTATATCATCTCAGACAAATAACCAATACCAAAACTCACTTTGAAATGATTACGACACGTTATCAAAATCTGAGCAAAGACGTCAACTGCACCTCAAAAATAATCAAAACGTCACTAGAAATTCAGAAGTATCGCGTCACAATATAGTACTTTAAATCGTCACTTGAGACTCAGAACTGGTCACGTGACAATAGTTTATTACTTTAAAACAGCAATTCATCACAAAATACACATTAGAACAATTTAGTACTGAAACATCAAAAGAAACGTTCATACGAATGATGGCAATCTAGTATTTAAAAATTAGAAGAAACTTTCAGACACCACAACAATCTAATACTTAAAAATCAAAAGAAATTTTCAGACAAGTCATAGCAGTCTAGTACTTAAAACGTCAACAGAATCTCTGTTTTAGCCCTGTCTATATCATTCTTCACTGGCTAAATTTGATCCGAATGCAGTGATGTTAAATGAACAAGTAGAGAGAGAGAGAGAAAGAGAGAGGGAGGGAGGGAGGAGAAAGAATCCCCCTCCCCCACCTTAATGAACATTCTGTGTAGAATATAAATTGCAGTTGAGTATTAGATTTACTCAAGGAAGGTTTTCATTAATTAATTAATTAACATTGAGGAATCTGCAAGCTCGTACTGACTAATGCTAATCAATCCTGCATCCATGATGTTTGTACCTTCATGTGTCAATGATTTCCTGTCCCAAAGGGAGTCCTGTTGGCTTGTTCCAAAAAAAAATGTCTCAAACATTGTCTTACTGGCTTGTGCAAATGAATCCGGGTCCAGACCTTTTTCTACTGGCTTGTGTAAAAGAATACGACCCCCCAACGTTGTCTTACTGGCTTGCGCAAAAGCATCCTGTCCCATACGTTGTCCTACTGGCTTGCGCAAAAGCATCCTGTCCCAGACGTTGTCCTACTGGCTTGCGCAAAAGAATCCTGTTCCAAGCGTTGTCCTACTGGCTTGCGTAAACTAATGGGTACATCCTGGCTGAGATTCAGACTCTTGCAGGAGAACACGGGCTCCATCCTCGGTCATTGGCATTTTTCTCCATCGATCCCTGCCTCCACACTCATCCCATCCCTCCCGCCTACCTCACGCAATTTTGACCTTAGCGGCGATGGCTGTCAGCGCTTAGAGCTTTTTGGACCACCACCACCACCACTGTTTCGTAAATGAATATTGTCCCAAAATTTGTACTCTTGGTACTTGTGTAAATTATGTTCCAAAGGAAATCCTATAGTCGTCTGTAAATTAGTCATGTTCCAAAGTTTGTCCCACTTGTGTGTATAAATTAATCCTGTGCCAAAGTTAGTCGTATTTCTGTGTATAAATTAATCCTGTACCAAAGTCAGTTCTGTAGGTATCGTAAATTAATCCTGTGCCAAAGTTAGTCGTATTTCTGTGTATAAATTAATCCTGTACCAGTCAGTTTTACTGGCGTTGTAAATTAATCCCTCACCAAAGGCAGTTCTACTAGCATTGTAAATTAATCCTGTGCCAAAGTAATTTCTACTGGCAATGTAAATTAAACCTGTGCCAAAGTAATTTCTACTGGCAATGTAAATTAATCCTGTGCCAAAGTAATTTCTACTAGCATTGTAAATTAATCCTGTGCCAAAGTAATTTCTACTGGCAATGTAAATTAAACCTGTGCCAAAGTAATTTCTACTGGCATTATAAAGTAATCCTGTGCCAAAGTAATTTCTACTGGCATTGTAAAGTAATCCTGTGCCAAGGTCAGTTCTATTTGCGTTGTAAATTAATTCTGTCCCGCGGGCTGCCATTCTGGTGTGTAATAAATTAATCCTTTTCCACAGGCTGTCCCACTGGCATGTTTCAATAAATCCAGTCCCCAAAGATGTCTCAACTAGTATGTGTCAATAGGCGTTTTCACGCAAGCATTAATATTGCCTCTGAAAGAAGAACGCTTGTTTGCGCGAGACTCATTAAGAGTCTGACCAATCGTCGACAAAGATTACCAGTCAGCCCTTGATGGTGAGTGCAGACAAGAGGTGTGGGAAGGGGAGGGGGTAAGAAAAAAAGAAAGGAAAAATAAATAATATCATTTTTGGGTCAATATTTAATTCCACACACCTCTCCCTGGTACACCTCACTGACGTTGGGATTATCAGCCAAAAGGGAATTCATGCGCACGCAATAGAGAAAACGCTGCGAGCTGCACTATTTATTAAAGTGCTCTTCTCTCCATCCTCCCACCGTCTTTTTTCTGTTTCTTTTTTTAAAGTAACCCCGTAATTAGCCTGTTAAACATTCGTTGGAGGCGAGCGCGAGCGCCTGAAACCGCTCTGAGCTGGATTATAAGCTTTGATGTTTAACAATAGGTTATGGAGACACAAAGACCGCATGCCGAGTCTCGATCAGTGCGTACGTGAGTGCGGGTCTCGTTAGAGCGTGAGAGAATACGTGTGAATTTATATGCGTTTGTGAGTGAGTGTAGGTAGGTAGGCTAGTTGGTGTGCGTGCGTTTTAGAGTAAATTATATGGGTGAGAGTGCGTTTGATATGTGTGTGTGTGTGTGTGTGTGTGTGTGTGTGTGTGTGCACGAGCGAATGTGTGAGAAAATGTGCTTCACTGTGTGGGTATATGTTAGAATGTGTGTTTAAAAGTTTGTACGTGAGTAAATGAAGTGTGTGTGTGTGTGTGTGCAAATGTGATTTTCTGAGTGTATGAATAGGAAAAAAACACGCGTTTATCTGCATATGCGTTAGCGCGCGCACGAGTGTTTGTTGCTGTAAATGTCTGTAACTATGTGAATATATGCGTGTTTATGAAAGTGTTTGTATTTACGAGAGAGAGGCAGGGCCGCCGAGAGAAAGTCCGGAGCCCCTTACAAAGAAGGTGTGTGGGCCCTTATACAAAGTTCAACACGTGTAGTTTTTCATAGGTTATGTCAAACAAGGCTGTTAAGCGGTTTTCCTATACACACAAAGTATGAAGTATATACCCAATACTGTTTTTCTTTTTCAGAAATTTGGTTTTGTAAATTAAAAAAATATTTCCCCTTCATGGGGACCCCATTTGAGCTCCATGGGCCCCGGAACAATGTAACGGGTGCACCCTTTTTTTCTCAGGCTTGAAGAGAGGAGTATACGTGTGCGTGCGTGTACGGTTGTCTGTCAGTATTTATGTGTGTGTGTGCGCGCACGCGCGCGTATGCTTATTTGTCTATCAGTAAAACACACACACACATACACACACACACACACACACACACATATATATATATATGAGTGCATGTGTGATTGCACGCATGTTTGTGTGAATGTGATGGTGTGAACGAATAATATTTATGTGGTTGCTTATGTGTGTGTTTGTTTGTGAGTGATTGTATGTGAGTGTTAAGTGTATGCGTGTGTGCAATGTGTGTGAGTGTATTTGTGTGAGTATTACGTGTGTGAGCGTATATGTGTGAATGTGCGTGCATGTGTGAGTGCATACGTGTATGTATGTGTGTGTGTGTGTGTGTGTGTGTGTGTGTGTGTGTGTGCATATGTGTGAGTATATTTGTGTGAGTGCATATGTACAAGGATTTTGTAAAACTGTTGGAATCATCAGTTGTCTTTAACTTCTCTGCAGTTTCCATTTCAGCGTCAGAAAAGTAAAATTAAAAAATACTCTCTTTCATTCATTGATCCCACGAGAGTTTGTTGACACCAATCAATGCCTAACTAAAAATCATTTAAAAAGAAAACAAACAAAGAAAAGACCACCACCATCACCACCACCGGGAAAACTGTTCAGAACTCACGCTTGCCATTTACTAGAATCTAAGTCGTCTAACTGCTTATACCAGTGTGTTAGCCTGTTAGCGGGCTCGCGTGTAGATGAAATGTATGGCGTATCTCGCAAACATCAAATGGTCACGTTGTTTCCATCGAAGTCGTACAGTCATTAAATACATGCGTGATATGTACATTCATATATGACCTTAACAGTTGCAATTATAGCTGAAAGGTTTTTACTTCACTAGGCAAGCATTGAATCAATAGCTGACAATTTAAAATTAAGGACGACATTATTCAAGACTCGAACGGAATTTACTTTCAAACGGAGTGTAAATCACGCATTGACTAAAAAACAACAACAAAGTAGTCATGCATAATTGGGTAACATGGGTAAGACAAATTTGATTGGCTAGTTTATTTTTGCATTACGTTCACTTCCAACGTTCAATGATTTTGCGGACAGGCGTGCGTGCAGAAAGGGAGATTTTCGTTTTTCGGAGTGATAAAGGAAAATGTACTTTGGGTGCAAGGGTACTTAAGAAGAGTTTATTAGTCCCTCGCTTGTAGTTACCTGCCCTTTAAATAATTTTATCATGAATGTTTCTGATACTGGTCGTTTAGCTGATCTTAGTGTATTAGTGTGTCCACAGCCATAACTAAATAAGACACCTCCCCACACACACTCTCTCTCATAGACGAAACAACTAGCCATTCTAACTCTACATGACTAGGTTAGGTTTGGCTAATTACAAAGAAAATAATATATTTTATTCAATCCAATTTTACATGATTAGTTTAACTTGGCTAATTGCATGAATTAGTATAGACATGACTTATTATATAGACCCTCCTATTTGTCCTAGCTAGCCTTTTATAAAAATATTTTAATTTTCTCTGTTTAAGTTAATTTACATATGGCTAGTTTAGTTCTTACTAATTACATGAAAAAAGATATTTGTCTTACTTTTCTATGGCTCGTTTAGGTTTGACTAGTAACATGGATAAAATTTTGGCTTGCTCACTTATAAATTTACTTATCTGTGTAATTAGTAAATTGTTTGCCATGGAAATGTAGGCCTACGTCAACCACAGTAGTAAGAACTAAAGAAGTGATTAAGCATGCAAACCTATGCCATACCATGCGAACATACAATTGGTTAGTCATGTAAATGTACGTCATACCATGCGAACATACAATTGGTTAGTCATATAAATGTACGTCATACCATGCGAACATGCAATTGGTTAGTCATGCAAATGTACGTCATACTATGCGAACATGCGATTGGTTAGTCATGCAAGCGTACGTCATATAATGCGAACAAGCGATTGGTTAGTCATGCAAATGTACGTCATACCATGCGAACATGCGATTGGTTAGTCATGCAAATGTACGTCATACCATGCGAACATGCATTTGGTTAGTCATGCAAATGTACGTCATACATTGCGAACATGCGATTGGTTAGTCATACAAATACGTCATGCCAATAACACAAGACATGGGTAGGTAGACATTACTAAAGATAAAACATACTCCCTTCTTTATCGCTCGCACCAATCTTAAGAATGCACTTCCAACTGTTTCAATGTTTAAGACTTTTAATGATGGAATGATATATTTTACACACAGAGTGACATAGCCACAGACACCGAGACACATACACACGTGCGATTTTGAGCTTTTTGCCGATCTATTTTGCACTGATTTTGGTGTTTTGGCAGACTATTGTACATTGATTGTTTTTGCCTATCTACCTTACATCGATTATGGTTTCTTTGCCAACCCATCTTACATTGATATGGGATTTTTCCAATCTATCTGACGTTGATTTGGGGGAGTTTGGCTGACCTTTTTTACATTGATTTTGTTTTTAGTCGACCTGTCTTATGTTGACTTTGTTTCCTCCGACCTATCGTACGTCGATTTTGAGCCTTTCACCGTCTATTTGGGTTTTTTCCCCCAACTAATTTACATTTATTTGTTTGGGGTTTTGTCGACCTATCTTACGTCTACTTGGGTTTTTCCAAACATAATTTACGGTTATTTTATTTGGGGCTTTGTCGAACTATCTTACATCTATTTGGGTTTTTCCAAACATAATTTACGTTTATTTGTTTGGGTTACTTGTCTAACTATCTTACATTTATTTGTTGTTTTTTCAAACATAATTTACGTTTATTTGTTTGGGGTTTTGTCGACCTATCTTACGTCGATGTGCGTTTTATGCCAACTGCAAGCGAGAGAGGACCTATTGACACTGTAATTGCAGACATTTCCCCCAGAAATATCCCAGCACACAATCACTCTTCTTAATGAAACACGCCAAGATCGAGAGGTTAATGCTACACGATGACGAAGTACTGTCAGAATAATGTCACAAATCCACACACACACACATACACACACACACACACACACACACACACACACACACACACACACACACACACACACACACACACTCCGCCAATCATATGTTAAGTTGCACTTATGTTTTTATTGCACTTTTAATTTAAACTGAAAGAATGTTTTTTTCCAGGACTATAATTCTGACCAAAAGCTGTGAAAGTTATTAATCTGATCATGGTGCTAAAACAAACAAGCAGAAAAACGAACAGAGAAAAAAAAACGATATAAAACGAAGCAAAACTTTAAGAAGCTGTATCCATATTGTTAATGCGTTGAACGTTGTTTCACCTTTCTCTTTTTAAAATTTTTTTCACACGCATATTTTCCACGCGCGTGCGAAAAGAACCAATAGACGAACGATGGACAAACTTTAATTACAGTTGTACAAATTACAACTTTCAAGAAAGCTGTGCGTCACTTTTGCTTTTTCCTGTGCGACTCTGCTCGGGCGAATTAGGTTCTCTTCACTCCAGTGTGTGTGTGTGTGTGTGTGTGTGTGTGTGAGAGAGAGAGAGAGAGTTTGTGTGTGTGAATCACGAGACATAACAACCTTTGTCACATAAATACAAAAAATAATTTATATTATGATTTGAGTCAAAAGCCTTTCTGGAACGTGAACCATTTAAACTCTCGTGCTATCGAATACGGGCCACTAGAAGGGCAATGCTTGCATGCGGTCGACAAGCGGACCAAATCAGCTAAACGAGGAACCATCATCGCGAACCTTCGGGTTGGTAAAATAAAAATAATTTCATCGACCTGTCATTTATAATAATAATATTGATTGCTTGATAATTAAAAATTCCGTTGATTATACGATAGACATAAACACTATCGATAACATTGATTTTTGTGGCATGTATATTCATTGAGATAATGGGGTCCTCGTGAGTGTGTTTGTGTGGGCAACTTCTGAAATTGGTTTGTTGTGTCTCATCTGTTTTTTGTTGTTTTTCCTTTTTCATGTATCATCTGGTTTCATGTAGTTGTACGATATTTTTTTCATGGTTCGTCTGTTGTCAGAGGCTCTGTTTGTGATTTTACTTTTTCTATTTTGCCTTTTGTCTAGTACACTCACTATGCCATGACTTACAAAAGAGAATACACTATTGTAATGTACCACAATGCGTTTCTATTGTACGAAATAATAATATGTAACAATGTGTAACTTTTAAATGAAACTATAACATGTCACAACATGTTGTTATTAAACACAAAACACCAGTCATAACTCTCTGGAATATTAAGGTAAATTGGAGGTTACTCTATGAAAGAGGTTTTACTCCAAAACAAGAAAAAGTAAAGCGTCGTTGAGAACGGCAGACAAGCGACGAGACACGAGAAAGAAAAATTCATACACATGCAATGAACAAAATAGGAGACAATGAAAAATAAGTCGCTTAGTTTTGTTTAATATTAACGCATTGTTATTATAATTTCGATTAATATTAACGCATTGTTACACATTATAATTTCGTTTAATATTAACGCATTGTTACACATTATAATTTCGTTTAATAGTAACGCATTGTTACACATTATAATTTCGTTTAATAGTAACGCATTGTTACACATTATAATTTCGTTTAATAGTAACGCATTGTTACACATAATTTCGTTTAATAATAACGCATTGTGACATATTTTATTTTCGTTTAATAGTAACAAATTGTTACCTATTATAGTTTCGTATAGTAATAATACATTATTACATATATAGTTTTGTTTAATAGCAACGCCTTGTTACTCATTGTAATTTCGTTTAATAATAACGCATTGGACTTATTATTATATTCGTATAATAGTAACAAATTGTTCAAATACTAGTTGTGACTTGTGACGTATTATAATTTCGTTTAATAGTAAAGCATTGTTACACATTGTAATTTCGTATAATAGTAACACATCCTTGTATATTATGGTTTCTTTAACGGTAACACATTGTTACATAATTATTATAGTTTCGTTTAACTTGACCTCAAATCTTTGCGCGATCTGTTTAGTACCAGACAGTTTGGATTAAATGAATGAGACGACAATAAATGAAATGAGGACAAATGTAATAATAATAGTAATAAGCAGAATACGTGCACACACACACACACAGACACACACACACACACACACACACACACACACACACACATACACACACACACACACACACACACACACTTTTTTTGTATTTTATATTAGGTATTCTCTGATCAGAAAGGAAAAGAACGTTGCCTATTTCTTTGGGTTTTTATTGATTCTTTTTTTAATTTTCACCTCTAGACTACTGAACGAGCATATAGAAGCGGTGCCAGTATGTGTTTGTGTGTAGTGGCAAAGACTAACAACTTGACGCTAGAGATTTGTTAGGAGATTGTAAGTTTACGTGCCAAAAATCTGAGGTCGTTCACCTTAGCAATAAGTCGATTATTCTTTCTTTCTTTCTCTCTTTCTCTCTTTCTTTCTTTCTTTCTTTCTTTCTTTCTTTCTTTCTTTCTTTCTTTCTTTCTTTCTTTCTTTCTTTCTTTCTTTCTTTCTTTCTTTCTTTCTTTCTTTCTTTCTTTCTTTCTTTCTTCCAAACTTCCTTTCTTTCTTTCAATATCGTAGGTTAATGTTGCTTTATTAACACATTAATAATTAAATATAACTTTTAAAACTTAATACCTTTCCTGTGCTTGTTGTTTAGGGCCTCAACAGGAACAAAATAAGGCAATATGTCTATTTTATTGCTGTCAACACAGGCAAAAAAGCAGAATCCCATTGGCAGTCACCAGGCACGTGACTATAGTGACGTAGAAAATTTCCCCTATGCTTATTTCTGAGAGCAAATACACGAAATGATTTTTAAAAAATGTAATTTATGTTTTCTTCTTAGTGCCATCATTATGAGACTTAGCCACCACCGCATTAATGATGTAATTGCATGAATGAACATTGCTCCACACAAATAAACACTGCTCCACAAAGTAATGATGTAAATTATACAAACACTGCTCCACACAGTAATGACGTAATTAGAAGAATAAACATTGCTTTACACAATAATGACATCAATACACAAATAATCATTATTGAACACTGAAATGACATAATTACAAGAATAAAGAGTGCTGCATACGGTTTTGACTTAATAACACAAATAAAAATTGCTGCACACATTAACGACGTAATTACATGAATAAACTTTGCTTCACACGGTAATGATATAATTGCAATAATAAACTTTGCTCACCATGGTAATGACATAATTATACGAATAAACATTGCTCTAAATAGTAATGATGTGATTTGCACTAATAACATGGCTCCAAGTTGTATTGACGTAAATACAATAATAGACATTGCTACACACAGTAATGATGTAATTACACGAATAAACATTGTTCCATACAGTAACGATGTGTGTCACATGTCCGGTTATATTTAATGACCCTGTCCTATATCAGACTTCCAAGTATCAATATTAGGTTACTGTTTCACTTCCAATACTAGCGACAGCCAGATGGCCTGACCTATCTTTTCGCTAATATGCTAAAGATTCGGACTATTGCTCAAATGACATACCGACAGATAAATCAGCTGACGTGCCCAAGCTGGTAACATTATTTCCTCATTTTTATCAGTTATAATTACAATATTAATTTCTCTGGCTCTGCCCCCATATCAGCTTTTAGTCGACACTCGCAACAAATTATGCAACATGGCTGAAGATATAAAATTTAATAACAATAATAGTTAAGAAAGAACATTAATTTCCGAATCGTAGAATATACAATGAGTTCTTCTATCCTGTTCTGCCCGATTATTCATATAAAGTTCGTATTCAATCAATCAGTTTATTTGGAGAGAGCACACTTAAATAGAGTCTCATGAAGACATGCAACTGCCCACAGCATCCTCTACAGAAGGTGACATCACGTTGTGGTTGTCTTCCAAGTATGACCAACTCAGTGTTGAATAGGTGTGCTAGACATTGTCGTCAGAAGATCCAGAGACCAGTATACATTCAGACCCAGAACCGGCTGAAATGAACAACATTTCTTCTATAGCAACTTATAAGCATGAATAATCATTTTTGCTTCGTGATCTCCATTTAGCTCCACCGGCTATAAATAGTATAACAGTGCGTGGGTATGGCATATACACGTGCTTAATACCATCTCAACATTCCTTCTGTGAAAGGAAATATATTAGTTCACACAATCATTAGCAAATCACATGAATATTTTACACAATATTCTATCAATAATATATGCAAGTAATTTAGACAACTGAATTATATTTACCAATCTTGTCATTCGTGCTCGATATCAACGTATGCAAGAAATCGACCCCTGGACTGTGGGTGCAGTGAATAAGCATCTGTGGACATGTCTCATTGATATGTATATATGAATGGTCTCCAGATCAGCTAGCAGATTCTACCACGTCATGACACGGAACACGAATGACTAAATATGGGCATCTCATCCGGCTAGCAGTGCCCCCTATCTTGCCATCCCCCTTACCCCTCTGCGTCCTTCACCCTTTCGAGTGACCTACATCTTAATAGGTCATAAACATCTATTGCGCCACAGGTATGCATTCTGGCTAATGGTACCACACTTATTATAAAACAATAGAAAAACATTAATTAATAAAAATGTTTAGCTGAATGGCATAATTTGCTTAGAACTCATCTGACAATGTGAATTACATGAATAAATATAATTCACAGATGTAATGATGTAATTATACGAATAAGCATTTCTGCGCACAGTAATTACGTAATTACATGAATACAGTTTGTTCTACACAGTAATTACGTAATTACACGAATAAACATCGCTCCACACAGTAATGACGTAATTACACGAATAAATATTGTTGCAAACAGTACTGACGTAATTTCACAAATAAACATTGCTGCTAACAGTAATGATGTAATTACACGAATAAACATCGCTACACACACAATAATGACGTAATTACAGGAATAAACATGATTCAGAAATGTAATTATGTGAATTGCTTCACACAGTAATGACGTAATCACACGAATAGACATTGCTCCAAACAGTAATGAACTAAGAAAATGAAAAAAACATTGCTCCACACAGTAATGATGTGTATTATACGAATAAATTTTGCCATACACAGTAAATGACGTAATGACAAGAATAAACATTGCTCCACATAGTAATGATGTAATCACAGGAATAATTATTGCTCCGCATAGTAATGACGTACTACACACAGTAATGTCGTAATTACACGAATAAACATTGCTCTACACAGTAGTGACATGAATTATGCGAATAAACATTGCTCCACACAGTAGTGATATGAACTATGCGAATAAACATTGTCGTGACTAATCCCACAGTATTCAACCGGAAGAACTTCCTCTTGGTACTTGTAACTGACACGAGGCCTTGTTTAGACATACTCTTTGTTTTGAACAAAATGTCAACATGTTTTTTTATGTGTAGGAGCAAATATTTTCAGATATCTAAAAGGCAAGCAGCTTGTAAATTTTATAGTTGACAGGATACAGCTGGTCCTTGAATGAGAAATGAAAATCTTTTCTAAATTTTAAAAAAATCTTTCCCCCATCTCCTCCCGCCAAATCTTTTTTGTCTGGTGGAAGTCATTTGTTTCTTCAGGACACAAAGTAAATTGTTTACAGTTTATATTTTAAATTAGAGCAGATCCTTGAACTTGTAATAACGCCTTTAATTGGCACCATAGTCTAAGGGTAAATTTGTGAAATCATCCTTAACTGCAGCACTAACTTACGATTCAACTAAAATCGTTCCTCATATTGGTAGCACTAACTTTTAATTAAACAAAAATCACTCCCAATACTGGCAGCACTAACTTTTAACAAAAATCACTCACAATACTGGCAGCACTAACTTTTAATTAAACAAAAATCACTCACAATACTGGCAGCACTAACTTTTAATTAAACAAAAGACACTCACAATACTGGCAGCACTAACTTTTAATTAAACAAAAATCACTCACAATACTGGCAGCACTAACTTTTGATTAAACAAAAATCACTTACAATACTGGCAGCACTAACTTTTAATTAAACAAAAATCATTCACAATACTGGCAGCACTAACTTTTAATTAAACAAAAATCACTCACAATACTGGCAGCACTAACTTTTAATTAAACAAAAATCACTCACAATACTGGCAGCACTAACTTTTAATTAAACAAAAATCACTCATAATATTGGCAACACTAACTAACGATCAACTAAAATCGTTCCTAATACTTTTAGCATTCACGCACAGTTCATCTACATTCTACAGTCTCTCCCGATACTGCCAGCAATAACCAATGATGCAACATATAAAATCATTCCTAACAGATATAGCATTTACTTACCGATTAAGCTAAAGCCATTTTATTACAGAAAATAACAGTTGAACGAGTACACTAACAAAATGGCGCCTTACATCGACAGCGCAATCTAGTGATATATCGAGCAGAATATTTCTTAGCATTTAATGAGAGTCAAAGGTTACTTGCAAATTTAGTTAATTTCCAAAATTTATTTCCTCATACTTTATTTTAGTCCACACAGTTCAGTACACTTTCTGTCGTTCTGACGATTGCGTCGTGTAAACAGCCATTCGGGTTTGAAAATCTGCGTTCTTTCTGTGTTGTGCTTCCGTGTCAGTTGCGGTGAGGCACGAATGAGGTATGCAGACGTTTCGGTTTCAGATTAAAATCTTGCGAAAGCTAGCAGTTCTAGAGCTGTACTTGCCGGCTACATTACCATTCTCCCCCCTCCCCCTTCCACTTTTTTCTTTCCGTTAAAGTTTCCGTTTATATTAGTTGTTGTTAACTTAGTCATCGGATTGCATATTCTCCTCTATGCGCAAAACTTTATATATCTAAATTAAGAGTTTACCTCCCCTACTCTACCACCACCCTGATTAATATTAGCTGAGTTTCTCGAAATGATGTAGCTATGTTTTTCTCCCTCCCTCCTCTCCACTCCCCGCTCCCAAAGTCAACCGGGTAGCTGTGCTTCATCCTTCTCTAGAACGTTCAAAGTTATTAAGAAAATCGACGTAGTTATTAATATTTTCATCATGATTGGAGAATCAATCATCACTAGTATAATTACTGTCATCATGGCTATTGCTGCTGTCATCGCTAACATTGACATCGACATCAACACTCTTACTGTTGTTCACGTGAACAAACCAGTTTCTATGGAGATCTTTATCTCCACCAGTATACTTATCACCTTCACCGTGTGTCATCTACTACCACACCACAATCTCGTCATCTTCATCGTCACCGTGGTCAATATCTTGATATCATTCTCTTTGTAATCATGACCTCCATCATCATCACTGTTGCCATTATTATCGTGGTTCATACCGTCATATCATCATCGCGATAAATCGTCACGTGCTAAATCATCATTGTCAATGTCTCAAATGATTATTCTCATGTGGTGGTGTACACATCATTATTAAGATCGTCACTCACTCACTCACTCACTCACTCACTCACTCACTCACTCACTCACTCACTCACTCACTCACTCACTCACTCACTCACTCACTCACTCACTCACTCACTCACTCACTCACTCACTCACTCACTCACTCACTCACTCACTCACTCAAATGATGCATACTCTTTATCGTCTATTTTCTGCAGGACAATGACAGGACGTAAAATATCTCACTTACGGCGTAACTAATTCAATGACGACAGGACGTAAAATACTGCACATACAGCGTAACAGTAACAAAAAACACGATGCAAAGATAACGAGGATAGACATAACAAATAGCAACGAACCACCTTCATAACTGGAGGTTCAACGTCAGTATAATTTGGGCAAGAAATAAAACTGGCGAGAACGTATATAAATAATTATGAAGAAAATGATATAAATAGTACAATATAAGAATAACAAGGAAAGGAATATAAAGATAAGAAGTACATGATATAAAGTTGATAAAGACAGAAAATAAAGATAACAAGGACAAGATGTGAAGAAGCAAGGACAGAACATAAAGATACAAAAGATATGTGAAGCTATCAAGGACAGAACATAAATATAACAAGGAAAGATGTGAAGATATTAAGGACAGATCATAAAGATAACAAGGAAGGATGTAAAGATATTAAGGACAGAACATAAAGATAACAAAGACAAAATGTGAAGATATTCAGGAGAGAACATAAAGATAGCAAAGACAAGATGTGACAATATCAAAGACAGAACATAAAGATAACAAACATAACACAAGACAGATAAAAGGAAACAACATAAAGATAACAAGCATAACACAAGACAGCCACAAATACAAACTAATAATAATTTTGTTTATTCTGTGAAAATAACGAATGCTAGAAAATGAACATTTAAATAGTTATTTATAATCATTTTACAAAATCATCAGCAGGAATAATAAACGAGACTATGCAGATTATTAATAAATCGCTACTGATAAATTAATGCTGAAGGAAATCAATACTGATAAATCAATATTGACAAACAGGGATCAACTCTTGGTCAACAGAATTTCGCAGCCAGCATACTTGTACAAAATATTTAAACATTCAAACAAGATTTAAAAAATTCACTGGATCAACGACATGTCTGAGAGGGCTGACAAATTAATTTGGGTTAATGTCAAATTTCATAAGTTAGTTTTTCTTGAGGAGGAACTTCGATACCCGACACGGCACTGAATGAACCATTTCTACCAGACCCCGTATTGGAAGTTACATCCTGCCATTCTCAGAAATTAAAGCGACTCTCAGCCTTTTATTTTCTCCTTTTGTAAGAGTAGATCTTGACAGGTATGCGTTTGATCATAAATTGTCTCCCCGACGGACTAATCCACTGGTTAAGAAAACCATTTTCTTTTCAAGTTTTATGTTTACGTATATGCTCATTGCCATTCGAGACCTTTCTATCAGCCGTCCGTCCGTCCGTCTGTACGTCTGTCTGTCTATCTATCTATCTATCTATCTATCTATCTATCTATCTATCTATCTATCTATCTATCTATCTATCTATCTATCTATCTATCTATCTATCTATCTATCTATCTATCTATCTATCTATCTATCTATCTATCTATCTATCTATCTATCTATCTATCTATCTATCTATCTATCTATCTATCTATCTATCTATCTATCTATCTATCTATCAGTAGTGTTCAAGTATATTCAAGAGACAAATTATAAATAAGTTTGCATTTTTTGTCTAAACTGTAAAACGCCATTTTTTTCAGACAATCCCAGTGTTAAAGCAAATTCGACAATTAAATGCTTGAAACATAGACTCCACATTAATTAATTATCTTTGTAATTCTTAACGGACAGGGTGATCGAGAGTTGCGTCCTGTTAGGAAGCTGTTTTTGGGAAGAGTCCTCCTCACCCAAAGAAAACAAATGAAGACCAACTAATAAACAATAAAACATCAAGATAACATAGGCACATTATTGAAGACTTATTACGACAAACAGAGAGAAACAAAACACTAAAACATCAAGATAACATAGGCACATTATTGAAGACTCATTGCGATAAACAGAGAGAAACAAAACACTAAAACATCAAGATAACATAGGCACATTATTGAAGACTCATTGCGATAAACAGAGAGAAACAAAAAGAAAACTTTTACTAGCACAGGTTTAATCACCACAAACCTGTAAAATACAAGATGCAACGAGGATTTTACTTGCCTAGAATTATATATTCACCATAACCTGTAAAATACAATATGTAACGTGGATTTTACCTGCCTAGATTATTCACCACTAACCTATAAAATACAATGAACTCTTCCAGTTAGCGGATGAGCGAATTTTATAGGCGACTTGTCTGTGCAAAGGCTAGTAGATGACAATTCATACTCACGTCCTGATAAGCAGGAAGATGACAATTCATACTCACGTCCTGATAAGCAGGAAGATGCACGCTATTCCTCAAATCCCAGTAGTGGACTACTCAGTTTCGAAAGAAGAATGTCACTGGGGTCATTAGGTACATCGGCGTGGTAGGCATAACTTAGAACAGCATCAGATTGGTTGGCATTAAGAACAACATGGGAACATCATTGGGAACAACATGCCCCTAGGCAGTAATTAATATAAGCAAGCACTCCTAACAGTTTATTTGATGTTTTAACAAGGTCATTTAGCCTGTCAGAAAATTACCTCTTATGACCAACCTTTCATGACGCGACTTTATTAGATATATATCTGTAATAGATGATTGCGCTTTTCTGGACACAATATATACAATCATGTATATATTATATTTAAATCGCCAAATTGACCTAACATTTTGTCATTCATCGACCGCTTCATCGCTGACCTAAATTCTCATCAATGACATATACTTTCCTCATTCATCGCTGTTGTTGTCTCGGATGACTAATTTCGTCTTGACCCTAATTATTAGCAGGAATCTTTGGTTTTGATGATGATGATGAATGGTGGTCAGTGGGTCCGTGGCGCTCAAGTCTGGCTTTAAAGCCATGATAAAAGAGGCCGTGTCCTAGATTTCTATTAACATCACCATCCACCACGACAGCCCACGGACAGCCGGACTAATGCTTGCCTCCGCCGGCCAGACTTGAGCGCCACGGACCTACCGACCACTATTCATCATCATCATTCTGCAATTTTACTTTCAATAACCCTCCATACTGTCCTGTCACCATCTTCAACCATCTCAACAGTGCCAGGGAGCGAAATCGGCTCAGGCCGGAAGCTGCCATCATCTTAAGCGACAAAGAAGAATTTCCACTGACAGTTGTTGAGGCAACTTCCAGAGACCATTCATACATTTATTTCCGGGTAATTTAGTCCAGAGTTGGTGAAAGGTGTGCCTAAGTTGATATTAAGTCAGGTTTTCAGACGACACGCTTCGCTGCACTCCACCGGGCCATTATGCGCACTCACTACACGGCGTGTTACGCTTCACTAGAAATGTATGACACAGTTCTTGGCAACTCAACCGATCTGTGACGCAGCTGCGCTCGGAAATGGCGACGCCTGCTACACATCATTTATACAACTTGAATGTATTAAACAGCGAGACCTGTGATAAACGTCCGCAATGGCTAACAAGAACCACTCAATTCGGCTAGCTCCACGGCAACGTTACAAGTCGCTGTACAATATGCTGGACTCGCTGAAAGGGACATATATAAATGCGAAGACTAACCCAGCTTTCAACATAAACAAGTTACACAAGGGAATTTTATTTCCCCCCAGAAAGTATGCCTGAAAGCATTAGATTACACAGAAAAACAACAGAAATAAATGACAGCAATCGGCAGGATGGTTCTTACTCCTATACGTGTAATGGAACATAAGATTACGCAAGTAATGACATGGAAACGAACATTTTCAATACAGGAAGTAGAAAATGAAACCGAAACCAACACGCTTCCATCAACAAACTGCACAGTAACTATAGCAACACAAATGCTACATCCTTCAACTCCACAAAAGCAATCACCACTCAGATGGAACTAACACCACCCATCATTTCATCCACCCCAAAACAGCCAAAGAAATACAGATCAGTTCAATAAAGACAAAAAAGACATTCTTTAGCAGAAAATGCAGCCACAGTGCAAACAGAAACTTAAACCACTAAAACCAATTTAAGCACAAACCACTACAAATAAACTCACCCAGTTCCTGGACTGGGCTACAGAAACAACCATAGGCACGCTCTCGAACAATATACAAATGGAGGGAGCAGCACACAGAGAGTGGCATAAAAATCGACCAATCAATAGAAGCTAAAGTATGCACTCTCACAAATGACAGGCAAACAGAGCAGCAATACACAGAGATCGGAGTACAACCTAACAAACCCAGTCAACAAGCAATTCAACAAAAACTAACAAACCATCCTTCATACAGGCACTCAAACTATCAAGAAAAAAATGGTGCCGGCTGCAGAAATTGGTCAGACATTAACAGAAACAAGAAGCCATCAGCACAAAACTAATACATCAATACATCACAGCCAGACAAAAATACACCTGCCAACCACATCAAGATGAATTTCTCCCTGTAGAAGAAACAAAACCGCAGTAGCTGCAACTATAAAACCAACAAAACAGACTGTCACTAGTATACAAATTAGGGGGTATCCCTCATCCACCCACTGCTAAAACGGAAACCGATGACAGAAAATAAGCAACCTCTACCACAAGTACTGAAACTAAGATAGAAATATTCTTGCGCTCTGTCCAGTTGCATCTCAGTGTAAAGACTGGCTGAGTTTCTAAGTAGGGTCTAACACTCGCAGTTCTTTAACAGTCCAAAGCAGTCAAAAATTGCAAAAGCCAAAGACATAAAAGAAGCAGAAGAGAAAAAGAAATCTATTTTTTTATGGAAAAGTAGAGAAGCCAGGACCAAAACCATGACATGAATGACTTCACAAAAGCCGGAATGCAAAGAAGTTAACGTAGCCGGCACCATTACAATGGATTTTGTGCTACCCGTATTGAGTAGGGGCAAGAACCATTACGAATGATTTTGTGCTACCCCTATTGTGTAGGGGTAAGCACCATGACTGAAAGGTCGTTGGCTGAGATGACCTACTGAGAAGTGTTTGCAAGTGACCGGACACGAAAAAATGTCATCATTAATTTTAATTATTTAGCACATATGAATTATACCACATGAGTAAATGTTAAATTACAGGCGGATGTGTATGCATCTGACCAAATAGTTAAAAAAAAAAATTAAAAGAAAAGGTCGCTGGTGATGGTAGTGGTGGTGGTGTGGGGAGAACTAAGTTGAACACTGGCAGTTCGCGATGGTTGCAGGCAGTTTAAGCCAGCTTCACATATTTTATGCACGCCTACTGCATACTCGTTTTCGTCCAGAATCACGTGACTAGATCCTACAGACTTCGACATAACCGTATATGTAAGAAAGGCCTGACTTCTGGACACTGGAGATGGAATTGGGAGTGTGTCTGGGGGGAGAAAACAAAGTAGCAAGGAATGCACCTGCTGTATGAGTGAAAGGGAGGGAGGCAAGCCTTCCGATTCTCCCCATCCCCCCCCCCCCCCTTCATGCATGCCGTTAGCAGAAGTGGTAGACGGAACACCAGCATTCGGTCGAGAGAGGGAGATAATCCGAACAAAAGTTATTTCATGTCAGTGGCTGTGTATCAGACAATACTTTGTGAGTTCCTTGACATGTATTCACAAGGCAGAAGAATTCAAACTCAATTTTCGGAAAGAGTGACTTTTCTTGAGTGGGGAAGACAGATACTTCTACATACCCAGGAAAGAAGTGCAAAAGAGCAACTTTGTGCCCGACTTCATATTACATCGCTCTTGCCCCTCTCTGCTTCGTTTATGACGTCACTCCTAACTATATTGTGACACCTCACTGCTTTGTTTATGACGTCACTCCTAACTATTTTGTGACACCTCTCTGCTTCGTTTATGACGTCACTTCTAACTATATTGTGACACCTCACTGCTTTATTTATGACGTCACTTCTAACTATATTGTGACACCTCACTGCTTTGTTTATGACGTCACACCTAACTATATTGTGACACCTCACTGCTTTATTTATGACCTCCTAACTATATTATGACACTTCACTGATTTGTCAATCGAGTGGTCACTTGCTTAAACGGCTATTCAGCAGTATGACACTGCTAACTCAGTGGTGTCGTGCTTAAACCATGGCTCAGAATTGTGACATTGTTAACTCGATACTCTAGTGACGAAAGAGGAGTAGTCTTTAAGCAAATACTCTAGCGTCGAGAGAGGAGTAGACACTAGATATATATTCTAGTGGCCTGAGAGGAGTAGCCACTAGACAGATATTCTAGTGTCATGAGAGGAATACAGATATTCTAGTGTCGTGAGAGGAATAGTCACTAAACAGATAGTGACGAGAGAGGAGTAGTCACTAAGCATGACCGACGATGAAAAACGGAAGTAATATATCTGCCTTGTCTTGTCTTGCGTTAAGATTATTAAATTTCTTATGAGTGGTTATGCACATTCGTGATTTTGTTGTTGTGTGAGGAATACTATCATGTATTAATACTTTAAAATCTATAAATTATTAGCAATTAAGTCCGAACTATCTTTCGTGTTGCGCCATAATATAATTAATAACAGACTGTTACTATAGTAGTTAACAAGCCATAATATAATTAATAACAGACTGTTACTATAGTAGTTAACAATGCAAAGTCCATATCTGCATCAGAGATTTTAGGTGAGCTATTGTTACACATTTTAGAGAGTAGGACAAACTCATCAATAGAAATAGCCCCGGATATCCTAGGGCAGCATGTACGCTATAAATAACATTCTAGACTAGTAATGTTATTTTTGTGTGATATAGATATAAGAGTATTCTGAGTTGTAAAAGCTCTGTAGTTGTTAAGATACAGAGAGAGATGTCTTAATCTACGACAGCCGTAAAACACATGGAAGAAACGGAAACCCGTCAAGGGAGATGACTAGCAACGACTTTATTTGATTAGTGAAAAGAATTTGAGGAGAACGATAGGGCTTAACTAGGAGCGCCTCTGTGTTTACCTCGCTGCCATTTAACTTACCTGACCCCCATCCCCGCCTTCTCTTCCACCTTCCCTTTTCTCACTCCGTGATTCAGTTCAGACTGTCTTCGATTTGTATTCTGTAATTTCGTACCATAGTTTGCAGACCGCAGTGGGTTATGGGGGAGGAGAGAAGGGCAATTTGGCCTTCTTATGGAGAATTAATTACAAGGCCGAGTTGGTTCACTGCCGGCTTGCTTATTTCTTCACCCATCCAGTCTTGAGGAAAATCAATTCTTATAGTTGGAGTCTCCCAGTGTTACTCTCTTGGAGGTTGTTATCTTTCTATCTTCCGTGGCTGCTGATTTACCGTTAAGAGAAAGTGCGTGTTGTGTGGGCAAGGGGTCAGTCGTTTGAGACTAGTACTTGATACTTAACTATGGTTGTTATCTGGTATTGTCTCGGTCAGTTGAGACTAGTGCTAGATATTAACGATGGTTATTAACTGAATTGTATCAGTTGTTTGAGACTAGTGCTAGATACTTAACGATGGTTGTTTTCTGGTATTGTGTCGGTCGGTTGTGACTAGTAGTATTAGATACTTGACTAGTTGTTAGTTGGTACTGTGTCGGTCGGTTGAGACTAGTTCTAGAAACTTAACGATGGTTGTTACCTGGTATTGTGTCGTTCGATTAAGACGTTCTAAATTCTGACGACGATTGTTATCTGATACTGTGTCGGTCGCTTGAGACCAATAGTACTAGGCACTGAACGAGGTTTGTTAACTGATATTGCATCGGTCGGTTGAGACGTAGTAAACACTGACGATGGCTATTAACTGATATTGTATAGGTCAGTCGAGACTTACTTTATTGAAGATGGTTGTTATCTGATATTATCGGAATGTCTCTGAGTGCTTATTCAGTATCGTAGGAGTGTAATCCACGATTATTAAAATGTTTCTTGCAGCCAAGAGTTTCTATAAAGTCCGCCATTATCCTAGTTCTTTTACATCTAATATGTATAACGTCACTATAGGAGACACTGGCCCTTTAGTGTCTGACGTCAACTCGTAGTCTTTTTTACAGTGTATGTGAAGACCCTCTTCAGAGGTCATGACCTTGTCATCCATCAGTCATGATCTTACTTCCATCATCAATAATGACAGCAAAAGTCAGCATATATGATGTTGATTCCCAGAGTTGAAGATTATATTAATGACGTCAGTTCTGTCACCTACGCAAGAATTTACTTTCAGCACCAAAAGTTTATGACAACCCTCGTTTATTGTATTACAACCCTCGTTAATTATAGCACAACTTTCGCCTGTCAAGAATTGGATACATCCATACTAGTCTATTTTACCGACTTGTGGTGCCACTCTCTTGGAGGCTTGGTCCTCTCCCAGGCTATCATAAACTGCAGGTTATTATTGAGTTAGCAGTGGAATTCACACATACTACTTACCTCTGTGCTAGTCGGCATCACAGCGACACTTCAAGTCTTATGTGAATTTATTTAAACAAGTACTTCATTCATTAATTCATAGTGAGCGACACATCACGTCTTATGTGAACATATTTACAAGTACCTCATTCATTAACAGAGAGTGTGCGACACATCACGTCTTATGTGAACATATTTACAAGTACCTCATTCATTAACAGAGAGTGTGCGACACATCACGTCTTATGTGAACATATTTACAAGTACCTCATTCATTAACAGACAGTGTGCGACACATCACGTCTTATGTGAACATATTTACAAGTACCTCATTCATTAACAGAGAGTGTGCGACACATCACGTCTTATGTGAACATATTTACAAGTACCTCATTCATTAACAGAGAGTGTGCGACACATCACGTCTTATGTGAACATATTTACAAGTACCTCATTCATTAACAGAGAGTGTGCGACACATCACGTCTTATGTGAACATATTTACAAGTACCTCATTCATTAACAGAGAGTATGCGACACATCACATCTTATTTGAATTTACTTACAAGTACTTCATTCATTAATTAATATAGAGTGAGCTATAAAAACCTTAAAGAGTCTTCGTAAAGAAGCGAAGAATTGGTCGCAGGTGACAAATAAATGTTGGTAATAAATATAAAACGTCATAAAATAAATGACTTAATTAAATTTGGCTAAGTGGTAAACGGTGGTATTTTGTTACATAACTGGTGACCTAGTAAATACTATTGTCATTAGAAATACTGAGGGGAATGTGAATAGTTACTATATGTGACGCCAACGCCACCTAGGTAATAGTTATTAATTATTAATTAATCATCCATACATAATTACAAGTGATGAGAATTTTAATTTATGTAATTAAAATAATTCTCCAGGAGACACCACTCGTCTCTCTCAATTGCGGATATACGGGCGTTATAAACGTTTTCTTTTCCACATCATCCAACATTTACCATCACACATTTCCGAAGGTAGAAAACTTCTTATTAAAGGAGAATATAAATCCGTCTTTTAATCTATATTTAGCGAGCCCCTATCCACCAACTTTCTTCTCCAACATAAGTTTATCATCAAATGTGTAAGTAGATCAATAAATTTAACAATAGATTTATTAAATCAACATTCAAATATACAACATATAAACATAATTACAAGAGTATTGACATTTGCATCACTTCACAACAATGTTCAATCAACGCTGGACAATCGTTCAGTTTATCCTAGCATAGACATAAGCAGTTAATTAATCATAAATATATAATCAAATTTATGGAAATCATCACAGAAATGAGAGTAGAGTCAAAGTACATAAAATGTTCAAAGATGGTGCACATGTTTCACAGTCACAATGTTTGCAACAAGTCACTGTTTTTCATGTTTAGGTGAGGTCCCACTTGTCCCTTCTAAAGGCATGTTACACACGTGTTCCAGAATCTTAGATGATCTCTCCAAGCATGCCATAGAGAATTGTCCTGAATTTCACATGCACTATCAAGCACATCATGAGGAATGTTCTTGATTTCCTTTGTGCATTTACTCAACAGACTACAAGAAATGTTCACAATGATCTTTGTGAATTCCCAAGACCAAATTCAGGCCACAAATCTCTGCCTGAGGTCCCAAATGTGAAGAATGGAAATCAACTTATAGCATCTTGATTCACTGATAAGCTGATATCAACGCTGGATGCACTCACAATAACATAATCTTGTAGAGTACAGTAGTCACTGTAGTGTGAAGTGACAACTAGAAACACAAAGGCTTGCTCTGCAAAAGTCAAATTAAAGGCAGTGCTAAATTTCAGGCATATTTCATCTCTAAACTCCTTTCTCTCTTACAAACATTCTCAACTTACAAACCATTTCCTTAGCCCTATATACACACAACATAAAAAAATGGCATCAATCAAAATTCACAAGTATAATGTACAACATAGACAAATGAATGAACATAGAAATATTGGTTCAATTACAAAAAATTCTCTAATTCAAATCATAGATCAATTGCAAACATGTATGAAATATTCTAAGCCCATTCTTTCTTTATCAGTCAGTTAAGTAACCATAAGCTAACAATCGCCTTAATGACCGGACTAGAGTTATGTTCAAATTAAAAATGATAGAATAGAGTGCTTACAAAGAAACTTCCGGTTCATCCCATTGAATAAAATTGTTATGAACAAGTGTGAGACTATTAGTCAGAAAAACTACTCATCCAGTTGGAATTGGTTTGGATTGCGTTAGCAATTTTAAAAGTATATTCTCGAGTTGTTTACTCCAACACTTCAAAAAAATATCATCATAAGGAGTGCCAAGGCCGGGTCACTTTGACAATTTAACAATTTATATAACAAATAAGTCTAGAAATTGGGAATGGCAAATTTGCTTGCCACACTATTGCTTAAATGATTTTCTGTTGTATTTTTCCTGTATATTTTCTAGAATGTGTGAATGAGATAGTTAATGTTCGGACACCATTGTTATGTGTTAGGCGTTGTTAATAATTTAAGAAAACTGTTCATTTCCAATTTATTTTCCTGGTGGTTTTGTGTAAATGTGAAGGGTCTTCCCAATGATAAAAATTTTGCTTTTAAAACTTCGAAGCCAGAAACAAGAATATTAAATAGCAGCGAACAGATTAAAACATGGTGGCTGATAAATGACAGCCTTGAAATAATAGCATTGACTGAATAGTATTGGTGTTTAGAAATCACGGCTCGCATTTGTGCATTCAGCCAGGAATCATTTGCCAGAGTGATATCACAATAGTGGTGGATGTGAAATAAAGACAGAAGGATGAAGATCGTGATTGTTGTGGTGGTGTTAGTACTGGTGCTGCATTGCTAATGGTGGAAGTATTATTAAAGCTAAATGTTAAAGTGGTGAGTGATGATAATAATGATGGTAGTGGTAGAGATAGTGAGGATAAAGATAATGATAAGGGTCGAGGTGGAAACAGTGAAGGTACTTGATATAATAAAGTGAAAGGAGGACAATTGTGTTGATGGTGGTAATATAATGGCTGTGATATAATGGTAGTTTTAATAAAGATGGCTGAATATGGATAATGTGAGTGCTATTGAAAATAGTGGTTGTAGTAATGGTATGGCTTTGGTAATGATAGAGGTCGTGGTAATGATGACAATGTTGCTGAAAGTTATTAACACTGAAATTGGAGTTATTTTTGGTAGTGATCATGGTGCTAGGTTTGATGGTAATATTGATGATGATGATGATGTCTGAGGTAATAATAGTGAAAACAGTATCGGTGGTGTTGTAATAGTGGTGTGAAGATGGTTGATATAATAATAATGAAAATATTAGTGGTGGTATAGATGGATGATATTTTCACAATGAATATAGTGTTGGTGATGATGGTAATAATGGATATTGATAATGTAGATAATCGTTGTGATGATGGTAATAATGGATATTGATAATGTAGATAATCGTGGTGATGATGGTAATAATGGATATAGATATTTGAAATATTGATAATGTAATCGTGGTGATGATGGTAACAATGGTGTGGTAATTTTTAATATATTTCTAGCATATTGATGGTGAAAGTGATAATAGTAGAGTAAGTGTCATCAAAATGGCCTGTCTTGTGTTTGCGTGTCTCTCATTTAACGAAGTGGGGAGGGAATATTTTTTTTATATTAACAGTTAGAAGCTCTGTGACTTCTGGTATTAGAGAACAAATCAGTATTGGTACAGTGGTGTTTAGGTGTTGGGTGCATAGCATATAGGGTACGAGAGGAGCACTGAACCATGAAGAAAATTCGAAGACAAGTATATAGGCGTCCGCAAGCAGGAACCTCTGGTTGTCTGATGGTTGGCATTAGTGGTAGTGATATATATCATTGTACATTTCAATTTTGAGCTGGCACGGCGAAATTCTGTACGCCACTGAAGCCGTCAGCCTTCCGTAGGTTAGAGCTGTTCATATTTTCTGTCAGTCATGGTGGGATTTGAGTATGTTGTGAGAGGGGCAGCATTCGAACCTAAACCTGTAGAAGCAGCCAGTTTATTGGTGAGGTCAGCTCTGCAAACTGCCATAACTGCTTGTTGTGTGTATACGCCGTGCTGCCGTAAAGTGCATTAATTGAGACGGGTGAATTTTGGTGTTCCAGCTTGACAGGTCACTTGCTAGCACCAGAAGACATTTAAAAAAAAAACTGCTAGGTGTATCTTCAACATTGGTGACGTCACAATATTTGATCCGATTAATTTTTGTTATATGTACTCTAGATCTAATCTTTTTTTTTTTATTAATTGCACTCTGATCTAATCATTTTCATTATATTAACTTAGATTAAATCATTTTCATTATATGTATTCCAGATCTAAGCATTTTTCATGTATGTACTTAGATTTAATCGTTTTTAATTATACGTGCTCTAGATCTAATAATTTTCATTATATGAGCTTAGATTTAATCTTTTTAATACGTACTCCAGCTCTAATAAATTTCATTATATGTACTTAAATTTAATAGTATTTTATTTAAAAGTACTGTAGATTTAATCATTTTTATTATATGTACTCTAGAAATAACCATTTCCATTATATGTATTCCACATCTAATCATTTTCATTATTTGTACTGAGATTTAATCGTTTTATCATACGTACACCAGATCTAATCATTTTCATTATATGGTACTTAGATTTAATCGTTTTTAATTATACGTACTCTAGATCTAATCGTTTTCATTTTATGTCCTATAGTTCTAATCATTTTCAAAAGGTAACGTTTTATCACGCTGATCAAAATATATTAATGTGCTATTTCATGGCACATCACCAATCACACTCTTGATAGAGATAGGGTAAAACAGAAACTGTATCTCCAAGAGTACTACATGCAAAGGTAATATTACTCTCACAACACTTAACTTTTCAGTGGTGCATTTATTTAGAAATATCCTGCGGTTATTTATTTATTTATTTATTTGTTGTTCTACATTATTGCATTTTCAAAGTCCATGAAGTCTCAGTTGAATCGTTCTTTTGCACGAATGGAACCATCGCCTGACAGCGCCCCCAAATTTCTACAAAAAACAACAAAATCATAGATATTAATTTTAAATATTAAAACACATTGTATGTATTGTAGGAGGTTGGCTTAACATGCTTCCATATGACGAGTTTATCTATAACGATTTCTGCAATAATTTATCTGTTATAATTTTTGTCTTGGCAATTGAAATAAAATATTTTAAATGACATAAGCATTCTTAAACTATTACATTTGCTAAACAGTGTGTAAAGTTATTCGGAAGAAAAACGTTTGGGTTGTTCTTTGTTATTAAGATTCATAGTGACTGTCTGAATGACATATTTACACACACATTCACACACACACACACACACACACACACACACACACACACACACACACACACACACACACACACACACACACACACACATCTACACATATTTATAAAACTGCTTTTTGTATTTTAATTAATAAAAATTTTAGGTGAAACAAACCGTCCTATACAATACAAGGCGAGATGGTGGATAAAGTCACCTTCTTCATTAGGAAGTAACAACATTCACACTTTGTGTATTGTATGTCACACAAATAAGTTTCACTATATTTAACTACAAGCGAAGTGTTAATAATACAAAAAAGGAGAAATATTTCTAATGCTTTGATATCATATGTCAAATACTGAACTACACCGGGCAGCATTTTAAGAAAGTATATATTATGCATGCCATACGACTACGAAGTGGCTAAAAGTTCTCTGTGTAAAGTGGCGAAAAGTCCTATGTGTAGAGGTAAAGTGGCGAAAAGTCCTATGTGTAGTGGTAAAGTGGCGAAAAGTCCTATTGTAGTGGTAAAGTGGCGAAAAGTCCTATGTGTAGTGGTAAAGTGGCGAAAAGTCCTATGTGTAGAGGTAAAGTGGCGAAAAGTCCTATGTGTAGAGGTAAAGTGGCGAAAAGTCCTATGTGTAGAGGTAAAGTGGCGAAAAGTCCTATGTGTAGAGGTAAAGTGGCGAAAAGTCCTATGTGTAGAGGTAAAGTGGCGAAAAGTCCTATGTGTAGAGGTAAAGTGGCGAAAGGTCCTATGTGTAGAAGTAAAGTGGCGAAAAGTCCTATGTGTAGAGGTAAAGTGGCGAAAAGTCCTATGTGTAGAGGTAAAGTGGCGAAAAGTCCTATGTGTAGAGGTAAAGTGGCGAAAAGTCCTATGTGTAGAGATAAAGTGGCGAAAAGTCCTATTTGTAGAGGTAAAGTGGCGAAAGGTCCTATGTGTAGAGGTAAAGTGGCGAAAGGTCCTATGTGTAGAAGTAAAGTGGCGAAAAGTCCTATGTGTAGAGGTAAAGTGGCGAAAAATCCTATGTGTAGAGGTAAAGTAGCGAAAGGTTCTATGTGTAGAGGTAAAGTGGCGAAAGGTCCTTTGTGTAGAGGTACAAGAGACCGTAGCGGTTTAACACACAGGATATCTGCAGCATCTTTCTGAGACAGACTTTTATAAGCACGACTAGCACTTACAGATACCACACACACACACAACACACACATAACACAAACACATATTCTTTTTTTTTTTTTTTAACTCACTGATAATTCTAACAGCGAGCAGACGATATCTATCAATGTCTAGTGGGTGGGTGGGTGGATGGTAAATATTTCACACTTTCCGTGCAGTTCACTTGTAAGTCTGGTGTCAGCAGTGTGATTTGCAGGCTAGACTAGCAAGCAGTCCTTGAGCAAAGCCATCGCCCTAAGCTTTCCCAAAGGGGCAACAACTCTCACCATCTGCATGTAGTGACGTGTTGCGGATCTGCGTTGCCTGTCCAGTGTCGACCATCCCTCGGTACCCTTCCCCATCTCAACCTCCGGGGAAATACAAACCACCATTTAATCGTGTTATCCATGCACAACTGTCGTAAAGTGCACAAAAAATCTGGAGAGATTTTTTTTCTCTCTCTCCCCAGGCAATTGAAATAATTTTCTCCCTTTGACTGTGGCCTAGAAACAGGGTACACAGGTTGACAATGCAGCCTTAAAACCCGTTCAGCGTCACGCTAAAATGATAATTGAATGGGTCATTGTGCTAAAAAATTAAAACTGTACTAATTAATGGATTTTTAAAATTTAAATTATTACTTTTTATAGACATATTGATTAATTTAAGAACACATGTTTAATTCAGACTGATTGGTAAAAATTAGAATGACAAACAATCTAAAAATAAGCTGGCCCATGGTGACGGTCTAGTCCAAAGTAGTGTTGGCTAAATCCTTTAATTGGGAAAAACTATCTTGTAAAGCTAAGTTTGTTAAAACAAAATACACCAAATCTTTATGAGTCTTTAAAAGCATACGTATATGTACTCTAAACTAAAGGGAGCATTATCTTCAAAGAGAGATAACTCTCCAGTTATTAAGCAGTCAAACTACGACGCTAATCGGTTCTCTAAACGTCGCGAGAGGTCAGAATCCTCAGCGGTACGTGACATTATTATTGCTAATACACTGCCATCCCTCAGACTAGACGTGGCAGCTGTCGCTTCATATAGATTGCGTACTGTATGCGATAGGGGAGATAATGATTTGTTCAACGCATGTAAAAAAAAAAAAAACTTTGTTCCAAAACACACCATCAGTTCAAGAATAGTGAAAGAAGAACGATAAATAATAGACATTCTAGTTCCACATATAACAGACAACACAACAAAGGATCTTGCATACACAAAACCATTTCAGTTCTCACTAGGTGGAGTTTGTAATTAGTTTTAATTTAGTGAGAGATGAACGATAAATAATAGACATTCTAGTCCCACATATAACAGACAACACAACAAAGGATCTTGCATACACAAAACCATTTCAGTTCTCAGTATGTGGAGTTTGTAATTAGTTTTAATTTAGTACACTTGAGGAATTACAAATAATTTTCAGCAAAATGTATGTATTATGTTTCTGTCTGCGTGCCTGACTGTCTGTCTGCCTGCCTATCTACCTCCTCAAAACACATGATTTTTTCAGGATTATTTTAAATTTTTAACATTTTGCTTTCAGTTTTCTTTGATATCACAGACGAACGCACGAAAGTAATTGCAGGTTTTGTGGTTGAAAAAGAAAGTAATTGCAGGTTTTGTGGTTGAAAAAGAAAGTACGTGTAATACTTATCTGGTAAATACACGAAAGACTAAAAGTGTTTAGTATACAACAATGCGAAACTTTTCTGTGCTAGCAGAATAGCAGCAGCTAAAGTCGCTTTCCCACACGACTTCCCTATACCACACTTCCTACTTGTCTCTAAGCCCCGGCTACACCATAAGTTTGGGAAAGGTGCACATGTACAGACATCCTTAATGCAGAAAGATTTTCTTTTTCTAGACGGAGTCGAACCTGAACTCCGGAAGAATAAAAACAACATTGGCTTCGGTATCACCACCTGTTCTGGTTATCACTCTTATCACAGCCGAATCCCGACATATACAGATTACAGTTTGGAATTAGTGACGTCGCATTTCCAGATCCTAGTCTAGAGCAGTCTACACAGATCCTAGTCTAGATCAGTCTACACAGATACCTGTCTATACCGGTCTCGTGATTTTTTTTTTTCGCCGTTTGGACGCAATAGTGTCACTCTGACATGTCGATCCTGTTCTAGACCCTTGACCTGTTCTTCGATTTTTCAGATTGGCTGTCTGATATTTGGATTCACGTGATCTTTGATTTCTACTGAATGGAAGGACAGCAATGCACGCACCTTATTTATAACTGTGTACAGTCTCGTTACTTATAATGTATTTTGCTACGCGAGTTGCATTTTAATACAATTGCGCTATAAATAAAATAAACCTCACTCATTTAAAAGCCGACTCACACCTACGTAGAACTCTGAGATCTAATTAATTAAGTCCAATTTAATATCATATAAATTCAAGTCTCATCACTGGACGACTCGTCTCGACACGCGACTTACCATTCTAAAATAATAATAGCATCGCATAAAACAATATGGCGGGAAAAAGTTTTGCAGGCCGGGAGTGAGTTTCGATTGGGCTGCAGCCAAGCGCTCCAAGCACGGCAGACAATTATCTTTGACCGATATGGATTGACTTGCAGCCGCCATTGTCGTCCATGGGGTTGCCACGGCGCCAACTCCATTCACGCAGGTCTGAGCAATGTGTACCGCGAATACACAACACCGATTGGAGTACGAAATCCTAATTTTGTCTAACTACTTTAAACGCTAACCACACACTATGCGATAGAGAACGTTTCTGGGGTGGGGATGGGCTTAGGATTAAGAAACAGTGCGATTAGCAGCGTGAAGTAATTTCAGAACCCGAAAAAAAATTTCGGCATACATGAAAACTGATGATTTATCAGAACTGTTTTGACAGGTAGCTTAGTACGATTGCTCGCAGATGACAGGCAATTTACTGAGATAATTTGTCTGTCTGTCTGTCTTTCTGTCTGTCTGTCTGTCTTTCTTTCACTCACCACCCCACCCTCTCCAAATGCGGACTGAAAGAAACAATGTAGACAATAAGCTTACTCGTCTTACTGTTAATAATTATGAACTTTAAGAACTATATGACCGAATATTAACATCTAATGCAAATGACTTCTCTGTTCCAATGATCTTGAATCTGTGAGGTTAAAAGTCAAATAGAGCGGCCACTCTGGCCTGTCAGAAAAAAAGAAGTCATATATACGTCCAGTCACAGAACACCAGCACCACTACACAAACATATTCAAATGAGAAGTTAATATTGTGGCGGAGTAGAGTTGCCTATCCCTATTTCTAAACTTAATTGTTGTATAAATTGTTAAATGTCAAAGTGACCCGACCATTGCTTATGTTGATATTTTAAGTGTCGAAATTGGAAGTAAACAACTAAGGTAAAGAATGTGCTAGAAACTTCTGATGTAATCTAGACCAGTTCCAACTGGATTAGTAGTTTTTCTGACTAATAGTCTTACACTAGTACGTAACAAAATCATCCACTGGGGATTGACCGAAAGTTATTTTGCTGAAGAAAGTCTATATTCTAATCACTTCGAGTCCAGTCATATAGGCGATCGTTAGCTTATGGTAAGTTAAATGACTGATAAAGGAAGAATGGACTTAGAAATATTTCTTGCATGTTTGCTATTGATCTATGATTTGAAACGGAGAATGCTTTATCTAATTGAACCATTATTTCTAAGTTCACTAATTTGATTATGTTGTACATTATGCTTGTGAATTTTGATAGAGGATGTATTTCTTATGCTGTGTGTGTATGGGGTTAAAAACTAACAGTCTGGAGTTCATGGCTCGACTGCGAATTTCATTTATGATCTTCACCGCGTTGTTCATCACGTCATTCATCAAATTGTTTAGTTCATCACGTCATTCATCACAGTGTTTAGTTCATCACGTCATTCATCACAGTGTTTAGTTCATCACGTCATTCATCACAGTGTTTAGTTCATCACGTCATTCATCACAGTGTTTAGTTCATCACGTCATTCATCACAGTGTTTAGTTCATCACGTCATTCATCACAGTGTTTAGTTCAATAGAAAGCTTTCTTGCAGCTAGGTGCTCCAGGTGGATTATACAGTGAGTGGACAAAATTTATGGATGAGCAACGTCGTTTATTTTCGCAAACACTTGAGCGATATCCAGTCATGCTCGCAGCACCGTCCATACACACTCTAATGCATTTACCCCGTCAAAGCCCTGCGCTCGAAAATACTCATCAAGAGCACAAAGATCTCTGAACTAGTGGTGAGTCCAGGTAAGTCAAGGCAACAAAGAAGTTCTTCCCTAAAGTATTCATCTTCACTATACCAAAACAAAGTAGAATAGCATGGTTACTCACGTCAGTTGATTCAACAAGTTGAATCGCAAAACATCTCGATTTTCTTATCCCCTCCACAACTTGCTCTTTAATATCGGTTGCCATGTCAACAATTCTCCTCTGAATGGTGTTGTCCGAAAGCAATATACCCTCTGGTTTTATATATGTGTTAAGGGGAAAACTTTTAAATGGACCGCCAGGAACGTCTTGACCATGGCGGTTGAAAAACACTGGTCTAGAGCAGTCCGAATATGTCCATTCAGTCTGGAACAATCAAAACACATCCAATATGGTCTGGTTCGGTTAGATAAAGTTCATACTGTTAGGATCAGTAATAATATGTCTGTACTGTTTGAATAAGACATAACATGTCTGTATTGATTGGATCAGTAATAACCTGTCTTGACTGTTTGGATCAGTCATAATATGCCCTTACTGTTCGGATCAGTAATAACATGTCCATACTGTTTGGATCACTCGTAATATGTTCACATCGTTTGGATTAGTCATAACATATGTGTACTGTTTGGACCAATCATAAATATCCGTTTTGTTTGGGTCAGTAATGACATGTCTGTACTGTTTGGATCAGAAATATCATGTCAGTATTGTTTGGACCATTCATAACATGTTTGTACTCTTTGAATAAGTCTTAACATGTCCGTACTATTTTGATCATTCATAACATGCCTGTACTATTTGGATCAGTCATAACATGTCCGTACTATTTTGATCATTCATAACATGCCTGTACTATTTGGATCAGTCATTACATGTCCGATTAATCTGGATCAGTATCAGTATGCACATACACCTGGAACACTCAGCCGTATATTCTTTGGCAATCATAACTTCTCCATATAAGTTGGAGTAATCAAAAACTGGAACATTATCATTTAGAACATCAGCCTTCTATCAGGACTCTGTGGTTGAGGTCATTAGTGATGTATATTTATCTATCAACTGGTTTCAAACCTAGGTTAGCATGACTGTTTAAGGTGATGGTATTAGTTTAGACTATCGCCGATTTCGCGATGGTTGCACAAGATACTAGACAACGTTATTTTAGATGTAGAATAAAGTGCAAGGATTCGTGGACAGCCCTGCAGGGTGGGGTGGTGGTAGTGGCGACAACGAGTGAGACGCCTGACCACCTTTCACTCCGAACCTCCTCCTGCCATAGAACTGTAAATTTACCGAACAGGTTTACATGCCGCTCTTTGACAGCGAAGTGATATTACAACTCAGACACTCAGAAAGTTTTACATCAGAGCTATTGAAATATATCGCAGTGTCAGAAGTGGTATTTCAGTCATATACTTTCATGCGCACACATATATACCCTCGTAGACAGACCAGATCTTTGCAGTACAGTCCAGGTAATCTTATGTTTACACAATACTCCAAACAGTAGGGTATATCTAAGAGTGCTCATCACGGACACTATTATTTGCTCAGAACTGATCTGTAGAACAACGCCTTTGAAAACTAAAAGACATTTTATATTCCGTTCAGGTTAAACTGCCAATCGCACTATATTAAGACAATACAGGGTCTGAAAGATCTAGATTACATAGTTAATCCCGCTGAATAAAGACAGTATGATATGAAGAACAGTCTACTAAACAGTTATATGCTGACAATATCATGTTAGAAACACACCTGAACAGGTCAACAACCAATTAGTACACAGGCAAAGTACGTTTTGAGTGGGTCTGTACGGTCCTTGTACAGCCATGTATAAAGACAGTATCATACACCTAAAAATAAACCCCATAGATTTACAGAGTACGACCATGTTCGCCCATACACAGACAGTAATTGCTCAGACACAGTCTATGCTGTGTGTATCGTCCTCTATGTACATAGACAATATCGCATTGTCATGTCAGAGCTAGACAATATTGCACAGTCATGAAAGATTAAGACAATATCGTACTGTCATGCAAGAGTTAAACAATATCGCACTGACATGAGAGAGTTAGACAATATCGCAGTCATGAAAGAGTGAGACAATATCATACTGTCATGAGAGAGCTAGACAATATCGCACTGTCATGAAAGTTAGACATAACCACACAGTCATGAAAGAACTAGACAATATCGCACAATGCCAGAGCTAGGCATTATCGTATTGTCATGAAAGAACTGTGCGAAAATACAAACAGACAAAGTGAACTCTAACAACAGACTTATAAAACACAGTTTTGAACCCGCATATTGCTATCGTCTAGGTCTAGGACAATATCTGCGCGGATGTTGCTCTGTGTTTTATAGCTAAACAATTAAATTCTAGAACAAGACCTGTGCGAATTCAGCTGTGTCTAGACCTATACGGGCACAGTTATATGCCGACACATTGCTAACTCTAGAACAAGATCTGTGCGGATACAGCATTTGTCCAGACCAGTTCTTTGCCTACATATTGTCAACTCTAGAACAGAGTCTGTGCAGATACAGGTCTGTGCCCAGTCAACGTTAACTCTAGCAAAACAGACCGGTATGGGCACACTTCTGTATCCACACACGGTTAACTCTAGGAAAAGACCTATGCAGGAAAAGCTCCGTATTCAGACGTCACGCTGTTAGATCCGGATCTGTCCATTGTTGGTTTAAACAGTAAGCCCTACAATTTATAGAATTGGTAGGATGATTTTTTTTTTAAACATCCAACCTTACCGCTACTCAGCCGCTTCATTCATTCATGGCGCATAGCGATGCATCTCGTGACAGGCAGAGAGAGCCTCGTTTTGATTGCTGGCCAGTAGTAGGCCGGCTATGTGATAACGAATGTCTTTATTGAATCTGCGAGCGAAAAACCGCTTCTTCAGCCTGGCAATGCAGCTCCTTCGAGCAGAAAACCCAATCCAGCCTGCGGCAGTCAGATATATATTGTACTTCAAAAACTTGCTTAGGTGTCCACTCTAGCGTTATATTCGATTTGTCATGGCGGATTTTTTTTTCCTTTTGGGTAAAGCTTGACGCGGTTTCTTTTTAAAGCACTAGTATGTGTGTTCTGCGTGCGTGTTGGTGTGTGTATATGAGTGTGTGTCTCTCTCTTTGTGTGATTAATTTTCCTTCCCTGTTCGATAAATACAATGCAAAAGTGTACTAAATAGCTTTCAACTCTGAAATTTATGCTTACAATTTGGACTCTATCGTGCAGGAATGTGTTCTGGGTTCACTAACCCCAGTTCTTGTATTTAGATTTGGATTTTTTGCCCATGTTTTCTTTGTTTCTTAGGAACCGGACACCTCCATTCTTCTGGTAGGATTGCAAAGTAAAATGAAAAAGATTATCTTAAAATAATGATATCGGTTGTTATATGTTCTGTCCGACCCACCTCCATCTCCTTACTCTCCTCGTGACGAAGAAAACTACGTAACATGAACTTTGTGACCAAGAAATCTACGTAACATGAACTTCGTGACGAAGAAAACTACGTAACATGAACTTCGTGACCAAGAAATCTACGTAACATGAACTTCGTGACGAAGACTACATAACATGAACTTCGTGACGAAGAAGACTACGTAACATGAACTTCGTGACGAAGACTACATAACATGAACTTCGTGACAAAGAAGACTACATAACATGAACTTCGTGACGAAGACTACATAACATGAACTTCGTGACAAAGAAGACTACATAACATGAACTTCGTGACGAAGAAGACTACGTAACATGAACTTCGTGACGAAGACTACATAACATGAACTTCGTGACAAAGAAGACTACGTAACATGAACTTCGTGAAGAAGACTACGTAACATGAACCTCGTGACGAAGACTACATAACATGAATTTCGTGACGAAGAAGACTACATAACATGAACTTCGTGACGAAGAAAACTACGTAACATGAACTTCGTGTCGAAAACTACATAACATGAACTTCAGCGCAAAATTGGTTCAAAGTGACTGCCAGAATGCAGAGAAAGATCCGTAGAAACGTTTTTGTTGTATTAACTTCTAAAACAACATATACGTTTATGGGCAACGGTTCTGTCGAGACATGCTCGGTCGATAATTGCACAGCATACATAGAGCTTTTATTAAAAAAAAAAATATTGTTTTCAGTTCTTATCGATCGAATGGGAAGGTTAACTTTAAGAAGCTGGATCAAAGAATTTTTTTTTAAAAAGGCCCCTGTGAACAGAGGTTATTTATAGATATATACGGTGGCAGAGTTAAATCAAAGGGGCCATGCGGAAGCATTTACAGACAGTACTACGGTAATAAAAAGTACATTCGGGACTGGATTTCTGGGATTGGAAAGAGGACTGTATGGAGTTAAAGAGGCGTATATCCCTGGCCGTGTAACTGAATTTGAAGCCTGTACTACATAGTTAATGACCATCTATTTCGACCAGCAGACAGTAAACTGAATATAAAGAATATTTCGACAAGCAGACAGGAAACTGAATCATAAAGAGGTCTTAAACAAAAAGCACTGAATGTTCACAAGTTTTGCAAATTTTGTTGAAAACAGAGAACTTGAACGATGAAATAAGCATTTTTGCGTTTGCATGCTAGCCATTTAAAAAAAAAGTTCGCTTTACTGCATGCCACTAACGGCGATCTGAAATAAAATTTTGCGTCGGAACTCTGACTTAAAAGTTTCAATTGAGCACCCTTCACTTAGCGAGACTGGCTCGGTGCAACAAGGAAAATGTAGAAATGACAAAATAAAATCAGGTGAGTTGTTTGCTATATTCCTAAAGAAAGAAAAGAAGCGGGAGTACCCCGTCCATTCCACACACACAAATCACAGTGTACAATATATTTACAAAAGCCATTTAAGTATAAGTTGTTCATTAGAGTAATATATATATTTTAAAAAATGCCATTTGAGACTTAGTGAGCTTATTTTGCGAATGAATGAACACAACAACACAAGATGAACTTGATGCAAAAGAAAGAAAAAAACAAATACAAACAAACAAATAAACCCCGAATCACAATACCTTTCCAAAAGATTCTTCATTAGTTTTATAATTTCTTCTCGTCTGTTATGTCTCTTGCTCTCTTTTACCCTTGCTTCTCTAACTGCTTCTCTTTCTTGGCATTTCACATTTTTGCTGCTGGCCACTTTCTGCAATTACTCAACCATTTGCGAAATCACCGACTGTTCCTACTCTAACTGGTCTCGTCTTATCTTTTATGTGTTACGAGCAAAATCGACGACTTAGGCAAATTATTAACTCCCTTTGACCTTCGAACGTTGTCTTATCGTTTATCTATCACGATCAAAATAATCGATTGTGCATACGCACTGTTTTACCCTCCCTTTGACGTACGAACACCCAGGGTTGTCCTATTTCATATTTTATCACAAGTGAAATTATCACTGTTCCTACAGTATTACTTTCCTTTTGGTTTTCGAACCTCCCAGGCGCTGTGCTTTCTTTATTTCATCTTGAGAAATTAGCGACTCTTCTTTCCCTGGTTCTTTTCCTTTGGCTTTCGAAAGTCTAGCGTCTGCTCCTTCTCTACTTCTCTCCCTTTGACCTTCGAACGATTAGGTGTTGTATGTCTTTTATCCAGCACGTGCGAAATCACGAAGCGCTCCTACCGGTTATTCTCATTATCGCCCTTGAGCGCCTTAGCGTTGTATGTCATTTATGTATTACGTGCGAAATCATCGATTGTTCCTTGCTACTTTCCCTTTGGCCTTCGAACGGCCGGGCTTTGTAGTCACCATTCCACCTCTCATAAATCATGGTTCCTACTCTGCTACTCTCCCTTTGGCTCTGAATTTGTTGGAGTTGTCTTTTTCTCTCTTAAGTACGAATCAGTGACGATTGTTGCCCTTTATAAACAAACGCACGATATATGTCACGAAGCGGAAGTACCGGGGGTGGGGGTGGGAAGAATAGAAAGTACCGTTGTTATTTTTTAAGACGAAAAAGAAACTGCACTAGATAAACTTTACAGCATTTAAAGTACAAGGGAGCATGTCGTTTATTTTAGTCCTTAGAAAAAAAAGTTGCACAAGTAGAACTGTAGTACAGGTCCTATAGTAGCAGAAGCACAGTGGTATTAGTTTTTAATGTACTGTCTTTCTTGCATCACGAAATGCCAATCCCTCTTTTGGTGTTTCCAATCTGTCTTTCAAACCAGGAATCTCTCCAGGGCATTATTTACCAAGAACTTTTACTCGGATATTGTATATACTTTTCAATTATAATTTCTTCTTCTTCTTTCTATTTCTTATTTTTGTCTAGGCTCAGTCAGTGGTAAGAAACTGCCTACAAATAGGCAAAGGCACAGCTGACATTTTGCTATTCAGATCAAGAAATTTAAATCTTAAGCAAAAACAGTTAATTTTGACTCAGCACAGCAGCTATTCAATATAGAATCAATTAATGACGTACGGACAGAACTGTATATATTATAAACAAATCAACTATATAGTATATAACGTAATAAAAAGTTTGTCCACTAATAGAACCAATTCACCTAATCGTTTCAAAACAGAAATTTCTATAGCACAAAACAGATATTTGTGTAGCAACAAAACAGATATTCATATAACAACAAAACATATATTCATATATCATAAAACAAATATTCATATAACAACTAAACAGATATTCATATAACAACAAAACAGATATTCGTGTATCATAAAACAAATATTCATATAACAACTAAAGAGATATTCATGTAGCAGCAACACATATATTCATACAACAACAAAACAGATATTCACGCAGCAACAAAACATTTAATCAGGCGATAGCCATTGCAGCCTGTTCATGAAGTAAACATAACAACATTTCACGATTTTACAATTAATTTGTGATGACATAACCTACAGAAATACACAAACACAAACATACAAACATACATACACACATGCCAACCCCCCCCCCCCATCATAAAAACTATCACAATCGCCAGAAATAGCTTATGGCTTCTAATTCCGTTTCAATACAGTTATTTCGTTTTCTAAAAATGCTTTTATCATTATTATTTTAAAAAGTTAAACCTAAGAACTGATGTTCTGTGCATCCAAAAAGAAAAATAAACCTAAAAATCCCCAACATTTATTACGTTTTGGGAAACGTTGAGGTGAAAGCAAATAATCACATTAAATGTCGAGTTAAGAGCAAATAATCACATTAAATGCTGAGTTATAAGACAATCATATTTTTAGGTTTAAGTTTGCTTCTGACGTCATCCATGACTTCTGGAATGCCCATTTAAAGCTGTAACCTTTTGCACCTGTTACAAATAACGTACAGTTTTGAAAATTAAAAAAAATAGTACATATAAAAGTGAACAGAAATAATCACTGACTTTTCGTTTTAATTAAAAAAATATTATTGCAAACAAGTTCGACCAAGATGATAACAGAAGTGCAAGTGATCGTTCAGTAAAAGTATTTTCAGATTATTGCTTTAGAGTGACTGTTTACAAGTACCCTTTGTTTATAATTATATCTATATTTTTTCTCCATCTCTTTGACATAATTGCCATCCTTCTTCGCCTTCTCTTTCTTGTTCTTGACCTTGTTCCTGACCCCCTTTTTGACTTCTGGTATCCTTCGGTTAGTTGGTTGTGGAGCTTGGTCAAAGAATTATACCACGATTGTGGGAGATTCCATTTTGTATATTGGATGTGGGCGCTTCAAAGGAGTGTTGCTTTTAGCACTGGGGCAAGTTTATGGTTTCATGATAGTGTTTCATTTAACTTTCAAACTCAGGTGTTAAGTTCCCTAGCGCTTCTATTACGTTTAGTATGAGGTCTGCTCCTACATTCCATAGTCTCTGGATTTCTGAAATGAGATTGTGGTAGTATTCAATCTTTTAGAATTCCTTCGTTTTATGTTTTTGTCATTTGGTACAGCACCAAAGATGTTTAATGTTGTCCTGTTAGACTTGTTGACGACTAAAATATCTGGTCTGTATGCGGGAAACAGACAAAAAAATCCCGTCAGAGGGTACTGTATACAGTACCCAATAAAAAAAAAATTGTAACAAATTGGCTGCTGAAGTGAAGGCACGTGTGTCCTGCACTCTGATTGGTTATTTTTAGTGACTAGGATTGCTGAGACTGAACGTGTGCATCTATTGGGAGTTATGGTCCCATGACCAGTTTGACTTTAGGGATTATTGGTCCCAGTGTCATTCAACGGGTTAAGGGAACTGTTCTTGTTTCGAAGCATCGTTTCAATGACTGCTTCTGTTGGTGCATCTATGCTCTTTTGGGGCGGGTGCTGTGATTCCCTATATTTTCATAGAGACTTCAATAGAAGTTTGCCAGTTCATGTGCTTTCTAATATATTCTGTTCCAGCTGGAGATGGTTTTGTTGCTTCATCCATGCTTTTGTAAAGTCGGCAGTTGGGGTCCTTTGGGATCTTCACGACTTTTTGCCTTTGCTGGAGTTTGGGTTTAGCGTTTGATCTTCCGCAGCGGAGATGAGTGCTTCTCTTTCAGCTTTTGAACCTTGGCTCTCTCAGCCATGTGTATATTGAGTGCGTTGATGTTTCATCGGCTTGTCGCGCACAGAGATGTTTCTGGTCCTGTTGAGGCTTGTTTCTATTTTTGTCGTCTTCCATATTTCTTTGTCTATTTAAGGTAATTTGTATAATCCACTATCTTCATCTTATCTCTGCATGCGCACGTCTTTTTTCTTCTCTCTCTCTCTCTGAGAGAGTATTTGCATATATATATGACAAAATAAAAAATATATATATGTGTGTGTGTGTGTGTGTGAGTGGATTCATTGTTATTCATCAGGCCCATAAAAAGTCCTTCAGTAATGTTCTTGGTTTTCCTGAGTCTTCTACCTTCCAATTCAAAGTCTACCTAGCCTTTTGGGTGTAAGGCTCTATGCACTGTGAACAATTTTCATGTTTTCTTATCTATTTAATTAATCTCGTTTGTTGTCCAGTCTACAGCTCTCCCTGTTTAACTGATTATGGCATGTTATCAGCACTACAATGAGTTGACGTAATGTCTTGAATAAAACATTTTTAGTGTCTCCTCTAACCTTGATTTTTGTTTTGGTCAGTACTGTTTCTTAAGCTGTATCTATTTTCATTGAAACACAATTCCTTTATCCGATGTTAAAATGACAACTCTCTATAAATTTGATCTTTCTTTTGTGAATGATAAATCTTCACAATTTTTCAAGTCCGAATTTCATCCGAACGTCATCACTGAAACTCTTTACAGTTTGCTTCAGAGAACTGATGCGTGTTCATATTTACCGTACAGTTTGAAATAATCCAAGTTAAAAAAGGTGACTAATTAATTGTCCCGATTTAATTTTATATCTCAATCCTATTTTCTTTATGTCGTGACTGAGAGAATTTAGGTCTGTATTCTATAAGAAACAGTCATGGTGTCATGGTGATAAGGGTCTCCTTAAAAGATTTAATTTTTTTATTAAATACGTCTGCATTTTCATTTCCTTTGCATCTGAGGATGGCTTCCAGTTTGTCCTTAAGATCAGATTTTTTTCTTGTACCGCTGGTGTGGTTTTGTATAATTTCTTTGTTTCAAGTTATCTATGAATGAACGCGGAACTGAGTTATGGGCCTTTAATGTGGTCAGTTCAAGCCACTGCTAGAGTTGTTTCCCTTTCTTGACGTCAGTCGTAAATGTTTCTTAAAGTTGGTCATCCGTCCCACTGTTACCAGGACTATTTCCTATTTGTTCACTGCTCGTTTGCTTCATGATGTTATCTGTAATATGTCCTGCTAGTAATTTCCAAGAATTTGATAGTCATGTGATTGCGCAATAGTTCTTTGGTGCTGTACTCTTTCTTCTGAATCTGTCATAATCATAATTATTTTTCCCACAACTGTCTATGCTAGCAAGATTCCTGGTATGTCCAGGAAATCTTATCACTGTCCATCAAGTCTTCCAACTGTCCATATCTTTCAACTGTTCAGCAAGTCTTCCAACTGTCCATATCTTTCAACTGTTCGTCAAGTCTTCCAACTGTTCAGCAAGTCTTCCAACTATTCAGCAAGTCTTCCAACTGCTCTGCAAGTCTTCCAACTGTCCATATCTTTCAACTGTTCGTCAAGTCTTCCAACTATTCAGCAATTCTTTCAACTATTCAGCAAGTCTTCCAGCTATTCAGCAAGTCTTCCAACTATTTAGCAAGTCCAAGGTAGCCATCCTCCAGTAGTGCTTATTGTGGACTGTGGTCAATGCTGTTATTGTGGACTGTGGTCAATGCTGTTATTGTGGACTGTAGTCAATGCTGTTATTGTGGACTAGGAAAGCGTCATTTGCTGGCTGTTTTATCTGTAGTAATTCTAGGGATGTTAAGAATGTATTTTGCATGATGGATCTTTTCTGGTTCAACGGGATAATTTCCTGATGATATCTCCTGGATGAATTATGAGCCATATTTCTAGCATTTGTTTCCCGTTTCCTCTAACTTAATGGTTGGCGCCGATAGTAGCACGCCATTATGCGTGTTCTCCAATTCCTCCATGATTTTGGCTGCGTTCCAGTAAACCATTTTCCACTGGAGTACCTATAAAATAACTGTTTAGTATAGACCTTGATAACCTTGTTCTGAAACCTATATTTGAGTCGCGTATGGGTGTATTTTGGATAGAGCCGCCTTTTCTTTCTTCCAAACCTTGGAGCAGAAAAGGGTGCTCCGAGACCTCTGGCACTCTAGATCACTAACTAACGCCTGGTTCTTAGTTTGCCATCATAGCCCATACATTATTTTTAGTAGTAATAGTAGTAGTAGCAGCAATAGTAAAGTATATAGAACTAGTCCACGAAGTTGTTATAACCTATACAGACTTCATGCAAGTTTTAAATAATGTACATACAGTTCATCAGCCACTGTATGCTTGATGTAATGTGTGTCCACTTCATCAGGCAAGTGTTGTTATTTATTTTATTGACCACCAGCATGTCGTCATGCCTTCTGCATATTTTTATTCCCAAACGATATAACGCTATTAATTCTTTCAGAAGACTGAAAAATTCTCTCTCTATTACACACACACTCGCGCATGCACACACACTCTCATTCACCCACGCGCGCGCTCCTTTCTGTTCCACGTACATCTACATTCATTACCCACATTTACTCACAATTCGTTCAGGCATTGATTCATGTAACGTCATGCGCAGCACACCCACAGTGTGTTTGACGTCACAAACCTACGTCAGGATGCTTTGTCTGCTATGACGAAAACTGTTCCGACGTTTATACTCTGATGCGCGTCATAGAAAATATTTGCACATGGAGGATTACTCCAAGTTGAAATATTTATTGAAAAATGAACTATCTGTAATCCAGTGGAACATTTCTTGTTTATTGAACTGAGCATCTATTACTGGATGGTGATCAATTACATACTCTATTTTTCCGGCGAGGTGAGTGGTACTCACACATGTACAAATGCTATAAAGATTGACATTGTTTGTGAGCATTGCCCATTATTGTTTAGGTTCCATCAGAGTAATCCTTAACAAAAATCATACAAACGTATTATACTGAGAGTGATAATAGGGATTTATTGACAGCATTTTATCCCCACCTCCGAAAGTGTTGACATGTCAGGTGAACGAGTCTGTTGTTTCGCATTATTTTTTCACCAAGTGAATTATAACCACCACGATCAATATCTTATAATATTTTTTATATACATTTATTAATGCATTGCAGTGATCATATGCGTATGTATCGTATATGTGATATATATATAGTGTGTGTGTGTCTGTGTGTGTGTGTGTGTGTGTGTGTGTGTGTGTGTGTGTGTGTGTGTGTGTGTGATATATATGTATTAGAGAGCGACAGAGAGAATAGATCGATGGATAGGTGTGTTACATTTTAGAAAGATTTAATTATTATGTTACCATCACACCCTTGATTGATTTATTTTGCTTTAAACAAACTCGTATTGATTAATTATCTTTTGTATTTGTAATTTCTTTACTTCATGCATTAGTTGTAAGTTTGTTGCAGATAGACAGAGAAATAGACTGAAAAGTAGATAGTTAAACAGACGGATAGATAGATAGACATACATATAGACAGACTGATAAATAGATAGAATACATATCATAAATATAGTATTATCTCTACCTTTACAATTTTATTTATTTAGTATTTGTAAACAAAACCGTTATTGATTATTTGCCAAACTTCATGCATTACTTATTAGTTTGTTGCAGAGTAATGAAAAGAAAACAGAAAAGACCTACACAGATTCTTTTTTTTTTCTTTTCTTCTTGAAATTTAGAATCAGGAGTGGGTGGGGGATTTCTCATACAGGAATCGTTCATTAGAGAGGTATTTTTAAGTCTCAGCCATAATATAATCCTCCTACAGACATCTAACAGTGATAGTGTACAGCACAGGTTTTGTTTGCATATAATTGTGTATATGATGTGTATAAGATTACGAAATGAGTGTAATGGACTGCTAGTATATGGGATATTGTAGGCAAGGACTGTAGAATTGTAAAATGACAATTGTGTACGATAAAGTAGGAATAGTTGCATACTAGATTAAGAATATATGTTTGCGATTTGTACGATATTGTATGAGTGCTATACACAGTTTGTCGAATAACTATGAAAGAATAGATGTATATGGTATGAAAGAATAGACTTATGCAGTAGCGTGGAATAGCCGAGTATTTTTTCGAGTAGTATTGTTGAATCATATTGTAGATCATGTGTAAGACAGGAATTGATCTTATAGAGAAGTTCTATATAACTTGCAGAAAAAAATACATGTTATTGTAGATCATGTGTAAGACAGGAATTGATCTTATAGAGAAGTTCTATATAACTTGCAGGAAAAAATACATGTTATTGTAGATCATGTGTAAGACAGGAATTGATCTTATAGAGAAGTTCTATATAACTTGCAGGAAAAAATACATGTTATTGTAGATCATGTGTAAGACAGGAATTGATCTTATAGAGAAGTTCTATATAACTTGCAGAAAAAAATACATGTTATTGTAGATCATGTGTAAGACAGGAATTGATCTTATAGAGAAGTTCTATATAACTTGCAGGAAAAAATACATGTTATTGTAGATCATGTGTAAGACAGGAATTGATCTTATAGAAAAGTTCTATATAACTTGCAGAAAAAAATACATGTTATTGTAGATCATGTGTAAGACAGGAATTGATCTTATAGAGAAGTTCTATATAACTTGCAGGAAAAAATACATGTTATTGTAGATCATGTGTAAGACAGGAATTGATCTTATAGAGAAGTTCTATATAACTTGCAGGAAAAAATACATGTTATTGTAGATCATGTGTAAGACAGGAATTGATCTTATAGAGAAGTTCTATATAACTTGCAGAAAAAAATACATGTTATTGTAGATCATGTGTAAGACAGGAATTGATCTTATAGAGAAGTTCTATATAACTTGCAGGAAAAAATACATGTTATTGTAGATCATGTGTAAGACAGGAATTGATCTTATAGAGAAGTTCTATATAACTTGCAGAAAAAAATACATGTTATTGTAGAAACGCAGTCTACAATATTACAGATTCTTGTATACAATATCATTGAAAAGGTGTGTAACATATTGTAAAATGGTGTATTCGTTATTGCACAAGAGTTTCATATTATTTAACCATATACGGTATTTCAAAATAGCTGGATACGATTATATATTATATAATAATTACATACGTTATAGCTGAATAGCATGAATTATGGCTGTATACGATATCAGATAATAAACTGTTCGTATGATGAAAATCTTAGATATAAATAGTTGTCATTGCATGTATACAAATATTTAAGAGAAATGCATGTTTAAGTAATCTTATGAAAATAGGTGTTTGTTGCTTGTTTTGTTTAGAAAATAATTTTATTTTGAAACAGAAGTCTAATACAAAATCTTTTGCAGTTAAATTAGGTTCTGAATAATTTCAGTCTTATTGAATTATTTTAAATGGTTATCAGATCAGGTTTAGAGACTGTTATTGTCAAGATAATACGTTTCTTAGATCTTTAGGTGAAAATATTACAAAGGTAATATGTACTATACGAAAACGGCTATTGCAAATAATGCTACATCGCTAGGAAGTTTTCACTAACATATCTCAAGCACATTCTACGTTGTAATGAATAGAAACTCGCTCCTTTGCGATAATTCAGTACATGCTATGAAAAGGTCTCTAATTTTTAGTATCTGTTTTTAGAATACATTATTCATTTTGGTAACTTTTAAAGTAATTATTTTATAGGCACTACGATTTGACTTTATGGATGACATCTTACCCGACAGACATAGTTCCAGCTAGATGTCCTCTTCCAAACAGTTTAATTAGGGCGCGCTTCCCAGGAAAATCAAAACCCGATTGTAAAAGCGTAGGGTCGTCCACCAAGTTACGTACTTCCAAACACATCCAGACTTTACACACTAGCGACTCTAGCAGCGACAACAACGGCTCAGGCTCTGCGGTGGCCGTTGTAGGGACTATGACGCGATAGCTGTTGTTGATGTTGTTGCTGAACACGCCACCGACGGCGGTACTCGCACAGATGATGATAATGACGCTTCCTCTCCTCCCTGTGGCTTGACAGGAATGGACCAGGCCTTGAGCGAGGTAGATCGATAAGCGAGCTAGTACCAGCAGCAGGCGCAGCGGCCGTTGTAGCAAACACAGCTACCAGCCAGTACAGCAGAGATGCGACGGCAGCAGAGATAGCACAGAGAGGAGCTTGCTACTGAGAAAGAGAAAGACGCCAACATGTGCCTGCCTGCTTGATCGGCGCTGAATTATCCAGGAGTAGGTGACGTATACGGGTGTCCAACCAGCCTGCAGTGTGTGTTCACCAAGTACCGGATGCAGCGAACTTAATCTGTTGAGTGTATTTTTTCCTTCCCCAACCTCCTCCATCGTAAGTGACAACTTACAGAACGCAGTCAAGTGTTTCCATTGACTGACGGACGGCTGTGGATGTTAGGACTGAATACAATAGCTGAATTTCAGTGTCGCGCTGCCAGAGTCGCCGGTTGCGAAAGCACCGTCTTGCAGATCGGTAAGTGGACATATTTTTTTCTTTGCTTCTTCTCATTGTTCGTCTGTTCAAGGGTGGTGTGTGTGTGTGCTAGATTCATGTGGTCGAACGAGCAGTTGGTCTGGTTCAGGCTGTGCGTAAAGTGTCGCAAGAAGTGGGATAGCTGAATACCTTGCTGTTATGCCACCTGTTTTCTTTCGTCGTTCTCTCTTTTGTTCCCTTCTTCTTCTATTAAAAAAAAAAAACTATTTCAACTCGCCAGACACGTTTGCTCACACTGTCAGTCTGTAGAAACGTGATTCATGATCCGTAAATGTGCTTGTCATTCCGAAGCGAACCCTATGTGCTCCCTCTCCCCCCGCCCCCACAAGCAAACACACACAGAGACATACACACATTAATACACACATACTGACTCACAGACAAACGCTTACTGACGTACATCGCATATACGCAAGCATGCAAAGAACAGCACGACCAAATTTGATAACTGCCATTCTCGGCGCGGGCCAAAATATGGTAGAGCTGCCGCCGATTGCTTGCATAAGGATATCAATGTAATAGTCTGTGACCGCTAGCGGTGAGGATCGACAAACCCGATTTAGCAGCTCACCCAGCGAACAGACATGCACTAACACCAATATTATTATCATCTGAATAGATACTAACAAATGAATACTCACCGTGCAAATGTGTGTGCGTGCGTGTGTGTTTGTGTATATGTATGTGTGCGTCTAGATATGCACATTCACTATAGACTGCAGTAATATTAATTTTATTCGCACGTTCACTTATAGAATGCAGTAATATTAAATTTATTTTGCACATTCACTATAGACTGCGGTAATATTAATTTTATTTTGTACGGAATTGAGTCGAAGTGTTAGCATAGAAACTGATCTGGAGCTATGAGAAATTTGCACTCTTAACCTTCAGCCAATTTTCCGGAGGTACAATGTACATTAGAAGTCATAGTCAATTGTACATGAAAAAACTACATCCATTTTCTCGGAGTTACATTAAACATTAGAAGTCACATCCAGTTTCTCGGAGTTACATTGTACATTAGAATCTGCAGACATTATTTTCGGGGTTACATTGTACATTAGAATCTGCAGACATTATTTTCGGGGTTACATTGTACATTAGAATCTGCAGACATTATTTTCGGGGTTACATTGTTCAGTAGAATCTGCAGACATTCACTTCTTTTTCTTTTTTAAAACAGTGTTTGTTAAAATAACTGTTCGTATTAAAATTCGAAACTTATTACCTGAAATGGAGGAAAAAACTTTGATACACAATATACTGGTGTGTCCTATTGCAACAGTACTCTTCCCCTATACGGCATTTAGGGTAGAAGTAATGTGCAGGTTAATGATGACTACAGAGAGATTAGCCTTCTTATGAAATATGTGTGCCAGAAGACTATTTTAAGTGCGATATACTTAGTTTCATGCTTAGTTATAAAAGTCTCAGCTATAACAATGACATACATCAGTCCTGTCAAAATATCCTTAGTGAGAGGAAAGAAAAGAACTCAAGATGAGAAGGAGAGATGAAAAGGTTTAGAAAATCGATAAAATGTCGCATTTAGGTTAATTTCTGTCTATTCTGGCAATGTGGTCATGCAAATGTGAAGGCCGGTGTCAGTGTAATGCCAAAAGATATTAATTCAACTAATATAATAATTTCAGGATAGAGTGCACACACTTTTTCGACCAAGGTTGCCCACACGTATTTCTTGTCAATCATTGATAAAGCGCGTACACACACTAATGTAGGTATGTCTATCCACCCACCCATTCATCCGTCCGTTCACTATCTATCTATCTATCTATCTATCTATCTATCTATCTATCTATCTATCTATCTATCTATCTATCTATCTATCTATCTATCTATCTATCTATCTATCTATCTATCTATCTATCTATCTATCTATCTATCTATCTATCTATCTATCTATCTATCTATCTATCTATCTATCTAACTATCTGAATTGTATACTGCATATAGTCGAGTTCTCAGGTTTTATAATGTTGACAACAAATTTCAATAAAATTTAGAAGGAATCTTTTACTGGAATTTTAAAATGGAGCGTCTCCATACACAATTGTCGTGGGTTAGATTTTTTAGCAGTATGCTAAGGCTTTTTAAGATTAAGACAAGCTGCAAATAAAAAACGAAAATAAATCCGTACACGAAACCTATATGTATTTAGAGTTATCTTTTCTCATTAACTCTTCATTTTTCATTTAGATTTTGTTTCCGCTAATTTTGTGTGTTAATAAATATTGTAGTAAAATTAGCAAAGAGTAACACTTTGCATGTACATATAACGTATGTCTTCGATATTACGTATATAGATCCCCTTGCTGTTGGGTCTTCCGCACACAGACGTTGTGTATGGAGTGCTTGCCACTTAAAAATAATAATTGTTATTATTATTCTTTAACATGTACGAAAGTGATTTGCATCAGAAATATATGTAAATGAACTTACAATTTTTAATTTTGCTGTCAACTCCACTCATTAATTACTACTGGACTTCAACATGACACATTCAAAGGATTACTTAATTAGCGTGAACTCACTGCTGTGGTATGTGTGACAAATAGGCACTTCATTCGCTCAAAGTGAACACGTCACTCGCTCAAAGTAAGGAGGTCATTCAGACGGAATTGTGACAAGTAGGCATTTCACTCACTCAAAGTAAGCAGGTCACTCTGACAATATCTCTGAGAAGTAGGAGTCAGTCACTCTAATGGTATCAGTAACAAATAGGCACGTCACTCACTCAAAGCGAGCACGTCACTCACTTAAAGCGAGCACGTCACTCTGACGGTATTTGTGATAAGTCGGCAGTTCAATTAAAGTGAGCACTTCAGTAACGGTTTATGTGACAGGGACATTGTCATTGTACAGTGCAGTTTTTCACTTAAGACAAGTGATATTTATACATTGATCATGTATACGTTCCACTTTAGTTGGTGACAAAATATTAAATTGGCCAATACACTTGAAAACATTTTTTCGGGGATGTTTCTTCTCTGCATCCTTCCTGGGGTAGAATAGCCAAATTTGAAATAAAAGTTTGTAACATAGGTTTCATTCACAGTTACCAAGGAAAATAAGTCTAAAATTAGAATTGCCAAATGGCGCGAGAAAAAAATGCCTCAGTTGTTATATACCTTAGCAAACCCCAAAGTTTAAACTTACACTGTTAGATTTGGACTTAACTAAGACACCGGCAATTATACTTAAACTTGAAATTAACTGAATCTGAACTGAACCAGAACAAAGTACGGTTATACTTCAACCAGTTCCATTTAGGGGATTAAACTTAATCAGCGATTGACACCTAGTTATTGGTTATGATTTTTATAATTATTTAATCATCTATAACTAATTATGAGTGTTGACGGTCTTAATTTATGTTATTAATAATAAGTGAAATATGGTTATGAACAATTAATAAATGTCAATTAATAGTTTTTATGTTGTAATGCAGTTTAACTGTATAAAATATTTAAAAAAATAATGGCGACTTCCTTACCTTTGGCTGTTGGCTGATTCAGTTAATTATGTCAACAAATGCCTTCACGACCGTAGAAACAATGATTCCGTTCTTTTCTACCTTCCTCGTCTTCATCATCTATCTTTGGAAAATTGTACCCAATTCACACCGCTGTCGTGATCAAAATAATCTACTGCTACGTGGAGTCTTTATTTCTTTCTCTACCAGTGCAATGTGTTCCAACACAGCGTTTTTCAAAACCTGACACACAACACAACACACACAACACACACACACACATACACACACACGCACTCACCACCCATATATTTAACCTATGTATAATATAATATAAATTATTAAAAATATTGTTGTTTTCATTTTAATGTTAATTGTATCTGTAGATCGGCAACAAATTATATGTAACCAGGTCAACAGGCTTTTAACTTTTAACCGTTGGAAAATGGAGACTCTTGTGTTCTTCTACATCATATATAAACAAGTGAAAAAGTTGATTTAATAATAGACATGGCAATAGCCGGCCAAGCACCATTCGCAAATTCGACTACTTTGCAATTGAAATGACAAGGGTCTCCACTTCGATATGCGAGGTTATGCACTAACACCCGTTAGACCATCCGTAAACCATTTTCTCCAAGTGCGTTAATGACATGCAAAACTGGCATGCCCGTGTTCCTATTCGGTTTTTGTTTGTTTGCTGGCTTTAAATTTCATATGTTTGTGCATTGTGAGTGAGTGAATGTGTGTGTGTGTGTGTGTGTGTGTGTGTGTTTTGAGAGAGAGTTTTTATAAGTGTGTGTGCGTATGAGTGTATGTATGCGTGTGTATATGAGGATGTGTGTATGTGCATGCGTGAGTACGTGTGAGTGTGTGTGTGTGTGTGTGTGTGTGTGTGTGTGTGTGTGTGTGTGTGTGTGTGTGCACTCGCACTATTTCACATACACGTATAAGTCGTAGTCCGGTGTCTTAGAACTATATATTTGTATAATAACACAGAAAATATTACTGTTGTTACTAATCGTCATTATGCAAACACTGGCCACGTGCACACACACACACACACACACACACACACACACACTTGTGCACGCACAACTTCAAGAGCTACAGCCGCTGCTATTTGTGTTGTAGAAATCCATTTGTCATTTTGGTTCGATGTTTCTCTCGAAGAAAAAATGGCTGACCCGGACTGCTTGCGTATATCTGGCACCGCTAAACATTATAATACTGAGTGGAGTCGACCCGTTTAAGCCAGTTGAAAGACATTGCATGCGCCAGCCTATGTCTGCTGGAATCATTCTTGTTCGCGCAGCCTGCAGAAATAATAGAGCAGAAAACACAATAGCATACGGAGAAGTGTTTAATAATTTATTGATCAAAACTTTCAGAAATCTTTTCCTATATAATTACAACGAGATTTGAGTTAGGCCAAGCCGACGTGAACTAGTTACAGTAACTCGGTAGAATATAAAACCTAAACAATAAAGAATTCTCTGGAAAGACTGGCTAAACATGTATAGGCGATGAGTTTGGCACGTGGCAGAGTACTTTTGGCTTCGGCTTAATGATTGTTGTACAATAATAATTAACCCACACTTTTATCAGCGTTCGTATTCTAAGATTTCTAACGCTGTATGATTTGTCAGCTGAACTTTGCAATACCGAGCTAGGAGGAGAGGAAAGAGGTCAGTCGACTTGGAAAAATCTCAAGGAATGCACTGTTTTTGAACCCACAACCCCACGGAATTTAGCATGTGAGTAGTGTGCATGAAGCTAATGATAATGATGAGGGAAATGATGATAATAATTATGTATTAATAGTAATAATAATAATGGTTGAGGTGCTGATAATAATATTAATGATATGATGATGATTGTGGAGATGATGATGATGATAATAATAATAAAAATAGATTGAACAACAAATGAAAGAAATAAAGTAGACAGATAAACAAGAAAACTACTTACAGTATATAAAGCCTTACACCCAAAAGCAGACTTAAATAGGCTAAATGTATCTCGGAAAATGGGAGGCAAGGGTCTCAAGAAAATCTTAGATGTCACTGAAGAAAAGGATTTTAGACCTTGTGGACTACATCTGGAATAACAACAAAGACGAGTCGGTGAAGCAGTAAAGATGAGTGCATTATACCAAATTTCATAAAGAGACAAGGAAATGTGGAAGAAAACAACGAAACAGGTATTATCAAAACACCAGATATTGTACTTCTCAATAAGTCCAACAGAACAGCAACAATCATGGATGTCGCTGTTCCAAGTGATAGAAACATAAAAACAAAAAAAAGAGGGAAAATAGGAAATACCAATATTTCAGATTAGAAATCCAGAGACTGTGGAATGTAAAAGCAGAAGTGGTACCTATAGTGATAGGAGCCTTGGGAACATAACATCTGAGTTGGAAGGCTATCTAAATAAACTCCCTGGAAACCACAGACTCGCCCCACTACTCAAAGTAGCGCTCCTCGGAAGTGCCCACATCTGTAAAATCTTGGATCTCCCAGAATCTTGATAAGTTTCCTAGACTTTGGATCACAATTGACAGTCAAACAGAAGTGGAAAGAGGGAGAATAATAATAATAATAATAATAATGAAAATGATAAAGGCGGTGGTGTGGCATTAGTGGTGACGATTGGCTGTTGAAGATTACTGAAGATTGAAATACTTGATTAGCAAGTGAGCTTCAATATAATGTTCAAAATAGTCTTTCAGTGCATGTTTCACAATTTTAATATCAAAAGTTATATTTAGATATAATTATGAATGTTCTAAACAGGAGAAGTAAAAACAATAGAATGTAAGAAATTACTGGGTTGCTAGTGACGATTCCAACATATTGTGAAATTTTAGCTGAATAATTACGATCACATCATGAATTATATTAAACCATTGGGCTAAGATGAGGATTCAGACATATCTTCAAACATTCCCTTAGTAAATTTGGTTACTTTGCTTTATTACTGCAGTCAATTTTGGAGTTACAGAGACAGGAGCATGATTTTATGAAACGCTACTAAATCGTACATATAGAAACGCACACAAACACACACACACACACACACACACACACACACACACACACACACACACATACATACACACACACACACACACACACACACACACATACATGTCTTAAAACAAATAAACACGTTTTAGAATAATGTAATTATTTATATTGCTGTAGCCAAATTTCAAGAATCGATACATCACAAATATAATTATTTGAATTAATGCAGATACATTTCAAGCACTACTACTCGCGCGCACACTCACATGCACGCACACAGAGACACACCTCAGCTAGTAGTAGCATTGCAGATATAATCATTTCTAAGAGACCAAACACTTCTTTAACAGTGCTACATCAAGAAGAGCTTTGTTCTGACATCACAAGTATTCCTAAGTTGCAGTATTTTACAACCGATCTGCGTGCCCAAGTAACAGATGTTACAAGAAATATGTTCTGACATCACAAGTATTCCTAAGTTGCAGTATTTTACAATCGATCTGCGTGCCCAAGTAACAGATGTTACAAGAAACAGCACTGCATATAAAGTTTTATTGAACGAAGCCCCTCTTCCAGTAGCACTGCATATAAAGTTTTAGTTGAACGAAGCCCCTCTTTCAGTAGCATTGCATATAAATTTTTAGTTGAACGAAGCCCCTCTTCCAGGAGCACTGCATATAAAGTTTTAGTTGAACGAAGCCCCTCTTTCAGTAGCACTGCATATAAAGTCTTGATTGAACGAAGCCTCTATTCCAGAAGCACTGCATATAAAGTCTTGGTTGAACTTTGCACTGGCAAAACAAGCGTCTCCGATAATTCACCATAAGAGTTCTTTTCATCGCACTAAATAAAGTCTCACGCAGTCGATAGTAATTCCTCCTCACTCTGCAACAAAATTTCATCATGTAAGAGATTATCAGATGTGAGTTTTGGTTTCTATAGCAAAAATCATAATCGAACTGATGTTTGCTCTTGCTACATCAAATCGCTTAAGCAGATATTGTAAACATACTGCTACATCATTTTTTCAAATAGTTATATAAACTGCTACAACAAACTTTTAAACAATTATCCCAGTCTTGAAATACTCTCTGCTACAAACATCCCAAACAGTTATACCAAAACCATGGTATACACATTGCTATAAATATCCCAAACAGTTATTCCAAAGCCATGGTATACACATTGCTACAAACATCCCAAACATTTATACCAAAGCCATGATATACACATTTCTACAAATATCCCAAACAGTTATACCAAAGCCATGATATACAAATTTCTACAAACATCCCAAACAGTTATACCAAAGCCATGATATACACATTTCTACAAATATCCCAAACAGTTATACCAAAGCCATGGTATACACATTGCTATAAATATCCCAAACAGTTATACCAAAAGCCATGATATACAAATTTTTACAAACATCCCAAACAGTTATACCAAAGCCATGATATACAAATTTTTACAAACATCCCAAACAGTTGTACCAAAGCCATGATATACACATTGCTATAAATATCCCAAACAGTTATACCAAAGCCATGATAAACGCCTTGGTACAAACATCTCAAACCATTAAAGTTATGAAATACGCACTGTTACAATATTCTCCACTCGTATTAATTCTACAGATATGTCCTTACACTGCCACAACAAATCCTATTTTTAGTATTAATTGCTTTACCGCAATCCAAGATATTTCTGCATTTCATCAAACAGTTTACGAGAATTGGCATTTTATTTGAATTTTTGCTTTCAGAACTTCTCTGCATAGTAATAATATGTCGATTCAAACTCCAATCGTAGTAGACGCGTCCAGAATCAAGCCCCGACCTTTCGGTAAATTGAGTGACCTTTATAATTCCAAATTATAGTCTGATTTAAATAGTCTCCAGTAAATTTACATTTTTTAACTGACTCTTTTAGTGGTAGAAAACTAGAGTCGGTGGCATCTACCCCGAAGAAACTAAACTTCGGAAGATTTTTTTTTTATCTGACCAAGTTTAGTTTCTTGCTCTAAATTATTCACGAAATTGCCACAAGCCGGAAGCGCTCCCTAAATTCATCATCCAAATTATTGTTTCTTCCTTTCCTTTTCACACACCGCAAGCCAGCAGTCTAGTTTGGTTTGAAGTTGAGCTCACGTGCCTTAGTATCTGATACATTTTCTTCAGAGAGGTAAATTTCTCAAACAGCATTAAAACCAGATAGTTATTAAGATCATCTTGACATTTAAATGTGTCAGTAATTATTGTAGATTCTCCTCGAGAAAGACACGAAGACACATACACGCGCATACATATGCGCACACATATACACTCCCCCCCCCATTGCCCCACACACACCACAGAACTCTTTCTGATGTAACCCTTGCTCAGCAGTAACATTTAAGTGTCTTCTTGGTCCAGAAGGAATATTGGTTGAAATGGCCACTCATCACGAAGTGGTTAATATGGTTAACATGGCACTGAGCTGTCAGAGAAAGAGAAAAAATGTTGTTAAAGGTGTACATGTTTGAAATAAGGATTTAAGGAATTAAATACTTAAAAAATATCAAAATAAACAGAACGCCAGAGCTGCAGAAACTGCGACTTCCAGCAAATTGAGAATATACCGAAGATGAGAAATTCCATCGTTGGTCGAGATTCACCAATTACTAGTACGTCATACCAAATTACTGGTTTTAAATACTTTTACGACGGTCATCATACTTCCATAAATAATTTTTTTTTCTAAAGGTTCATCAAAAATGACCAAAGACAAATGCTAATGTAAAATTTGAATAAACAAGTTAAACCTTGTAAGAGACGGGGAGGAAAAACGTTGCTTATAATTCTAGATACATCACAAAACTAAAATCAATAATCCCGAAAAAATTAATTTTTGAAAAACCTTAACACACACACACACACACACACACACACACACACACACACACACACACACACACACACACACACACATTCATTCATTAATATTGAGATATCAAGACATTATTATATCTAGACATTGACCTGTTGCTTACCAATATATCACTTATTTTAAATTCTTTTTAAAATGTAATTACGAGGGTCTGTTTTCTTTATGAGATGTTTAAACTTCTTCATCTGCTGGAAGGTAGCAATGAGTACTAATTAAGTCCCCTTTTATTGTCATTAATTATACATGGGTGAATGAAGTCCCCTTATTTCAAGCTGCAAGAATGATAAACGACTTTAATAAATGGTGTGCTGATTGCTTCCATCTGAATTGTGGCACAAGCTTGGAGTCATGATCTGCCGTAACGACCTTGACATGCAGAAAGAAGCGAACGTTGATTTTGTGTGTCGACCAACTGTCTGTACAACACAGATTAGTCTTCAAAACATCGGGATCTAAATCTGTTCCATGCAATAAAAAAATGTTGTACTACCCTATCTCTGTCTGATTAATATTGTACATTTTCTGTATATGTGATGATTCATTCATTTGCATTATTCCAGAAGGCAGCAATTGCAGGCTGGTCTATCTACTCCCCCATACACACCCCCCAACTAACTACTCTTCCAACTTCTTTTGGTCTTTCCCCTCCCAGATACACAAATAGATATATAAATAATAAGCATGCATTGTTTCAATCAGTTTCTTGTTTTCCGATTGTGTGTGTGCGCGCGCGCGCCTGTGCGCATTGTTGTGGTGTTTGGAGAAGTAATAAAGGATTAGAGGTTATCCAAACACAAATCACTTTTTGTGGAGATCTCTACGATTCATCTTACATGACAGCACTTAATTGAAGAACAGTTGAGAGCGGCAACCCGCGTGCGTGCGCAGTGTCAAAGCTTCACAGCGCTCCCTGCATCCTGGAAAGGCCCACAATGCTTTGCGTTTTCTCCCAGGTCAGTTTTATTGAGTGTCAGACCGTCTGCTCGGTTAAACGCATCTTGTGCGAATGCATTTCTATAACTCATTTCAGTTTAAACGTCTATTCGCATTCTTCCTCTTTCTAATCATCAGGACCAGTAAAGGAAAGACTCCACTTTAGTTTGGGAGCGAGCAGCGCTACAGTGCTATTTACTCGAAGCTTGCTTGCCTCCCTGGATTGAGGTGAACAATGATTGATCCCTTGGCAAGGTCTTCTCTCTCCGCGATCGAAGTTTCCGTTCTTAATTACTAACGCTCCATGCGAAGAACAGGTGTAGAGTTTGTCTAAGTACTTTGGCTGTGCTGCCTCACTTTAAGTAGAAGAAGCTCTCATGAAAAAGAAAACAAAAAAATGAACGTGACTAGCTTCAAAATACGGGTCATGCGAATAATAAAGTAATCAGCTAATATTATTTCAGACTTTGACAAAAATTATTTCTACTCTGAGTTGGACAATGTCGAATTTATGTAAATGCACTGGTTCACTTTAAGTATTTGAAAAAAATAAATATCATACTTTGTAATTAATCTTATTCAATTTCAATAAATGCATACGTAATAATTAATTTTTAAAAATCCCTGTAAAATTATAGTTACCTAAAACATAGCTAGCAATTTTCAGAGAATTATTCTTGAGGTTGCAAAGTGTAATTTCTTCCTCCCAATTATTGGATATAAAATTAAAAATTTCTTTTTATTATTACGATTCTTAAGCTTATTTACGAGTTCATACTAAACAACACCTTTCTTTTAATTATTTACGAGTTTTCTCTATAGTCCTCTTTCTCACAATTGCATGTATCCTTCAGTGTTTGTCAGCAATGGACTTTTCACAACTTGCACTGGCATCACGTCATCCTGTCTTCCTCAATATTATTTATGTGTTTGAACTCTTCAATTTCTTTCTCTTAATTATTTACGAGACTGCATTATGCTCTTTTTTCCTCAATATTATTTATGTGTTTGAACTCTTCAATTTCTTTCTCTTAATTATTTACGAGACTGCATTATGCTCTTTTTTCCTCGATATTATTTATGTGTTTGAACTCTTCAATTTCTTTCTCTTAATTATTTACAAGACTGCATTATGCTCTTTCTTCCTCAATATTATTTATGTGTTGAACTGTTCTATTTCTTTGTCCTAATTATTTACGAGACTAAAAGCGATTACCAGTCTATATTTTGTAATTTCTCTTTTTCATTATATACGAGTTACGCCCATTTTCTCACAATCTGTTGCTAAGATTGATTTTCTTCCGTATGTAACCACCATTCACTTTTATTAAAAAAAATATTGCTCTATGTTTAACAATAGTTTGATTTTATTCCTTTTAGTGACTGGCTACGAGTTAGCGCTGCTTTCAATCTTTGTCATGACTGATATAATGAGTTAGTATATTATTCATTCTGCTTACTGTTGTCTACGAGATAATACTGCATTATTCAATCTCTTCGTGTAAGTTCGCATTGCATTCAGTCTTCATCTCTGTCTACGAGTTCGCATTGCATTCAATTTTCATCTCTGTCCACGAGTTAGCATTGCATTCAATTTTCATCTCTGTCTACGAGTTCGCATTGCATTCAATTTTTATCTCTTGTCTACGAGTTAGCATTGCATTCAATTTTCACCTCTGTCTACGAGTTAGCATTGCATTCAATCTTCACATCTGTCTACGAGTTCGCATTGCATTCAATCTTCATCTCTGTCTACGATTTAGCATTGCATTCAATTTTCACAGCTATCTAAGAGTTAGCATTGCATTCAATCTACGAGTAAGCATTGCATTCAATCTACGAGTTAGCATTGCATTCACTCTTACCGTCTGCATATGAGCTATTTATTCTTTCTCTTTGTCTATGATTCAGCACTCTTCATTCTTTCACTCTATGAGTTAGCTCTGCAATCATTCTTTCTCTCTATGACATAACACTGCATTCATTCTTTCTGTCTATCATGAACTAGAGCTGCAACCCATTCTTTCTCTCTATGACATAGCACTGCATTCATTCTTTCTGTCTTGAGCTAGCACTATATTCACACTTTCACTCTGTGAAATGGCACTACATTCTTTCTTTCTCTCTTGACATCCATTCTGTCATTTAATAAACTAGAACTGCATTCATTCGTTCGTTTATTGCCTAGACTGCATTTATTTTTTTTCTCTCTGTGACAAAACCTGCACTCCTTTGTCTCTGTGATATAGCAATGTATTCACTCTTATTTCTGTGAATTAGCATTCTTTTCGTCCTTTCACTCTGAGTTACCACTTTATTCGTTCTTTAACTGCTGCCACTCCCCCGTTTAATTCTTTCTATTATTTTTGTATGCTCGCGAGCGCGATCGTCCGAAAATATTCTTTCTGATAGCGATATATGCTCACTACATGACCTCTGACCTGAATGGTTTTTATTTCAGCAGTGGGAATTATCAGATGTAAACATAAAACTGAAGAGAATTTAAAACAATAACACATTTCGCAGGAATGGTATTTCTTTTAGTCATTCAAGGCTAAAAATCAACAAATTAACGTTGCTTTTTTTGCAAAGCAAATGTGTTTTGCAAGTGTATTTACATTCATGTTGTTCACGTACTATAACAGATAATCATTTGTTATAAACTTCTTTGACTTTTCAAACAGATCAAATGCTACCAAGCTATCATCATTATTATCTGCTGCAGATCTGCAGAATTTCATCATTAACATCAATATTAGCACATCATTCTGATAAAAATAAATTGTTCACATACACACTCACACATGCACACTCACTTTCGCACGCACGGACACACACACACACACACACACACACACACACACACACACACACACACACACACACACACACACACACACACACACACACTCTCTCATTGGCCTGTATATTGCACGTAGTCGAACCTTTACCTTGCACCTAACAAGAACAATGACATATGCGCACAAAATATTCCATGTAAAGAGACACAGGTGGACAAAATGTTCCATTACAAATCAAAAACAATAGATGCAGAAAATTTTCCATTACAAAACACAAACGACATATGGAGACAAAATATTCTATTACAAAGAACTAGCGACACATCTGTATGCTTTGTGTATGTAACAAACTTTATATTTGGCCTTAAATATTACGAAACGTCCAATTAATGAAACACGCTGGATTCGCTTGAATGTTTATTGCTTTTTAATACATTTTTAAATAGTCAATTTCATTGGATATACATGCATTTTTATGAGGCAGATGTTATAACAATAATGGAAATACTGCATAGACTGAAGCGTCAGAAATTTGTTGTATTTGCTGAAGCAGTCTGTATGGTGTGCAACATATTGTAGAAAGAAGAAAAGCGACATCGCTACACACGCTTTAGAAATATTACAATCATGCTAAATTTTTGCCACGTGTTTAAAATGTTCTATTCCTGCCAGGAACAATCATGTTTAACTTTCGCCACTTATATCAAATATTATTCTTCTGTCAGGAACAATTATTGTAAAACAAATACCTACAACAGCTGTTACAAGGCGCCTCCTATTAGGAACAGACTAACTGTTGCAAGTAGTGTGGGAACCTTACACTATCTTTCTAATAACTTAAAGAAATATAATCTGTAGCTTGCCAAGAAATATCCGCTGAATTTGTTTGTCTCTCATGACGCCGTCTGTCTTATGAGGTAGAACTGTTGTTCTTTGCATCGCTCAGTGCAGCCTTTGGAACGTCTGCGTCAGAACCTCAGTGGAAGAACTTTGAAAGACGTAAGCAATTTCCTGCACCTTGTATAACTTTCCAGTCAGTCTGGAATCGCCAGTCTGGAATACTCTACTTCTGGTTCGTTAACTGCATCATCAAAGGCATATGACATCGAATAATTCCCTGTTCCACACATGTTTGAGGTGCTCTTTATAATCATAGCGTCAGTGAGTAATTCATTAGAGTGTTCACACTATCTTTCATAGTTCTCTTATTCGTGGTCGACAATGACTACACTTCCATACTGCTTTGCGCTTCAGTCTGCATTAACATTGCAGCGTTGAAGTGCGTGTGTACATGACTTGGATTCCGCTATTTTGTTTTTTATTGGTGGATTTATTTTATCCCTCCTCTCCCGACACACACACGCACGCACCCACACAAACACCGTGCATGCGAGCAGATAAATTTCTGTCCACAACACTGTTCCTGAAAATGTTAGCATCAGTGTCATCGCTGAAGAGTGCATTGATCAGATTCGCCGCCAGATCCATAGTGCAGTAGCCTCCCCTTTGGTTCAAGTGAGATTTCTTTATGCACACACGTAGTTGCTTCTAAAATCCCTAAAGCAAATATATTTTTCCTCATGACGTATCAATACTACCCGGGATATCATCTGCTATCGCAAATAATACCGTCCTATATATAGACTTGGAGTTTGCTGTGTCAATCTTCCGTTTCATCGACAGTCGCTACTATTCATTACAATTTAATTGGCGGTCTAGCTGTGGTGTTTGTGTGTGTGGGCGCGCGTGCGCGCGTGTGTGTTTAATTTGCAACGTTTCCTAGAATCACAGTTTTGATGTAAGCAACTCTGTGCGTTTATCAGCATATATACTTTTTTTTTTCACAATGCACCTCTCTCAAACCTTTTCCTTAGTACGTGTACACGAAAGACGACATCATATCAGTTTAAGTGACTCATCGATTAAATCAATGTTCACATATCATTTGTGAAGTTCGGTGGCCGAGAGATGGAGACGCTGGTCTCTCGAGTAGGAGTCTGTGGGATTATGGGTTTCCTACAATCGTTTCACCTTCCTCTTTCTTTCTTTCTTTCTTTCTTTCTTTCTTTCTTTCTTTCTTTCTTTCTTTCTTTCTTTCTTTCTTTCTTTCTTTCTTTCTTTCTTTCTTTCTTTCTTTCTTTCTCTCTCTGTTAATTGCTTGTGAATGTTGGTTTCTGAATCCTACCAGAATTCTGAGAGATGTAAAGTTTTGCAAAGAATGTGAGCACTCCCGAGGAGTGTTGCTTTCAGCAGCGAGAAAGCATGTGGTTTCCTAGCAGTGAGAAAGCATGTGGTTTCCTAGCAGTGAGAAAGCATGTAGTTTCCTAGCAGTATATCCTTGAAACTTTCCAGTTCAGATGTTACATTCCCAACTCCTCATACTGTTACTGACATTTCTTCGGCTCTTACATTTCATAGTCTCTGGCTTCTTATCTGAGGTCTTTGTATTTCTTTAATCTACCCACCTTTGGTGCGACCTGGTTTTTATGATTTTCGTTTGAAACTACAAATCCATGACTGTTGTTATCTTGCTAGACTTATTAGTTGTCGACAATTGCAATGTCCGGTCTTCGTACAAGGATTTTGCGATTTATTATTAGAAACATATATCGGTGTTTTCTCTTCTTCATTCAGAGCTTGTCTCTGGGCGATGTCTCTCTGTTGTTTCTGGTGGGTTTTCTCATTCTTATTTTTCGCACAGTTTTATTTAGGATGTAAACGTACTTCGTTTTTTTGTCTTAAGCTTAAGTTACTTAACGTAGTACTGTGTAACAGAGATTACAGTCTTTTCAATTGCCCTCAGGTACGTGCTTACCTTACGTTTTTCACGAAATACAGAGGTTCACATTGTGATCGCACTCGCCCACACCATCCTACACCGTCCCACACTATCCTACAACGTCAATCACTATCCCAAACTATTCTACAACGTCCCTCACTATCCTACAACGTCAATCACTATCCCACACTATTCTACAACATCCCTCACTATCCTACAACGTCAATCAATATCCCACACTATTCTACAAAGTCCCTCACTATCCTACAAGGTCCCACACTGGATTTTGTCAGTGGAATCACACAAATATATCGAGATAAGAGCAGACCCAGTCAGCTGGTCATGTTGACCAAACTGGGTAGATGTGTACTTGGTGGTAGAGCTTGCTCTTGAAATTATAATTAGAGGCTGGTTTCTTCCTGGTCTATGAATGTGTAAGTAACCCGTTTTTCCTCAAGATAATCAACTGAAGAAACTAGACCTCACAATGATTACAAGTCTAGCTAGAGCATGGTCATTAAATGATACACTTTTGACAAGCAGTCAATGAAATATTAGTTACACACCACGAAAGATAACTATAAGTCACTCAATCATTTAATCAAGAACTATAAGTCACTCAATCATTTAAATCTCTGTGAGTTCCGTCAGTATAAAACGTATTCTCATTAGCACATCGGATTTGAAGAAAATCGATTTTCATCCCTCACAAGATGAAATTTAAACAAAATCTTTGAACGAATTATTTTAAATTAATTTCCACCTTACATAGCCAAAGGAATTCAGTCACCTATTTTTTTCTAAACAGTGGGATCGAATGTTTCTACTTACACATGACATCATTCACCCTTGACCTGGATCAAAATTATTAGAAGTATTTAGCATCCACTCAATGGGAACATCATTTATGACTTAGACATATGCTGGATAATTTAAAAGGTGGTAGTCTTCAATTTAGCTACATGCTACATGCTACATCGTTTATGACTTTAGACATATGCTGGATATTTTAAAAGGTGGTAGTCTTCAATTTAGCTACATGCTACATGCTACATCATTTACGACTTTAGACATATGCTGGATATTTTAAAAGGTGGTAGTCTTCAATTTAGCTACATGCTACATGGTAACTAGGCATTCTGGGAAGTGTTTAAATATTTGTAATTACTCGCGTACTCTTCGTGATTTTGTATTACTAGAAAGAAGACTACACAGGAACAAACAGTTGTAATGCACTGTACAACAAATAATGAAGTTCCTTACAATCAGATTGACTGTTTATTTAAGTGATTTATTTTTAGGCTTTAGGCCCTTTCAACAAGGAGACCTTGGGGGGAACCAGGTTGACTTTGATCAAATCAGAATCATCAGTTGAGCATAGACTACATCAACGGCATCCCTTCAATTTACTTAGACTAACTGTAGATGGTTGCATCTCTAACATAATTTTGTTACAACACATATTATAATTAATTATTATTCAGTAGAGTGTTACGCAATAGTGTACATTTATTAATGCCATAAACGAACATTGCCCATTTTTTTTGTTGTAAAATAAATAAAACAGAAATGTACGATGCATATTGCACATGGAGTATTTACACAGCCCTTATAATGGGAGGAAAGAAAACAAATGAGAGAAGGAGAGAAAGAAGGGGTATGAAAGACATGAAGGAGAGAGGTAGTAAAGAGTAAGGTAGGAGAGAGAGTAAGGAAAAGAGTGAAGGAAAGAAATAAGAGAACAGAGGTCGTGAGAAACTGAGGAAATTACAGCGTGGGAGTGAGATTGTGGAGTGTGCGTGTATGTACATGCGTGTGTGTGTGTGTATGTGCGTGCGTGCGTGCGTGTGAGTGTGTGTGTGTGTATGTGCGTGCGTGTGTATGTGTGTGAGAGAGAGAGAGAAAGAGAGAGAGAGGGGGAACAAGGCACAACATTGATGAAGGACAGTTCTGTACATCCATATAACCTTTGCCTTCTGTACAGTCAACACTTCAGTAGATTCCATTGTGTTGTACCGACTCGATAATTAACACCTTATTCTATTTCCGCGTTAAATTACTGAATTGATCACTACGGTGTTCTAGACCGCAACCTGACATTTAATTACATTGATTTGATGGTACTGTTGATTATTTAAAAAAATATTGTTTTATATTGGATATACGGGATAGTCGTATTGATTTTTTTGTCCTACAATTAAATTGCCGCAGCGTTACCTTGCAAATTGAAATAGGGTCTGCATCAGTGTATTTTGCCCCGATGGCTTTGTCTGCTAAGTCACAGAGACTGTTGTTCATCACAAATGCAAATTACTGTTTAAAAAAACCCACTAATCTTTGTTTTAACGTAATGCCAATCTTTGTTTGTTTTCTTTCCATCCATCCATTCATTAGTTACCTCAATCCTAAATCCGTTTGTGTCCAGCTCTTTTCCCCATCTTTCCATTCTTTTTTTCTTACGGCTATTTATCGTTTTGACATCCATCCATCCATCCATCCATCCATCCATCCTCTTTTTATGTCAAGTATAATACCTTTTAGTATACTTATGCTTACATATGTTTGCAACTGTGTATATACACATACTCTTTCTCTCTTGCACTCACACACACACACACACACACACACACACACACACACACACATACACATATACACAGATATGCACGCGCGTAATATTTAAATTTGTACTAATTTCATTGTTCATCGCTTTTCTTTCAGATTTGTTGTGTGTTTACCCTTTAAGACTCACATGACGCACTCGGTGACTACATGCGTATAGCTATTATTTCTGTATAGCAGTTTTATTTCTATTGCAAGGTATATATTTACTTTCCTCTTTCCCAGTGTCTCAGCGGCACTCATATAATGTCACTGACCTCTTCCTAACAGTAAAATAAATGTATTTAATTATTATAAGTAATTGCGTAATGCAAGTGTACATTAAAAATAATCGTTGCAATCATGAAATGCACTCTATTATACCATTACATTCACTCTTTCTGGAACACAGAAGCTCACATATTGCTTTCATTACAATTCATGCTGTCTGCAAACGAGTCCCACCCCACCTCAGCCTCATCCATTCACCCTATTTTCCACAGAAAGGTTTAAAACAAGGGACACTGTCTTTTGAGCGACAGCGATTCGCCCAATCGCAAGCCGAGCTCACATCACTTTCACTGCTCACACTTCTCTGTCCCAATTTTTCGCATGCCTTGACTGTATTCCTGTGACAGGAAATGCGGCCTTACTTCTTAAGAACTTTTCTTCCACCCTTTCCTTAATTTACAATTACAAAGCACGTCTACTCAGCGCTGCTAGAGAAGATTTGGAACCAGTATGCTGCTGTGTCTAAGGTGGTTGAAGTCTGTCCGACACGAACGGTTCGCGTACGAAATCCACCTGAAAGAATGTTCACGAAAGATTGTATTTGTAAATGGGAAAAAAATCGAACGCTACTGAAAGACTGCGTTTGAAGTATGTCTCTACAGGCTGACAGCTGAACTTAATTCAAGACAACGTATACGACAGGGTGCTAAGTTTCAAACTGCCAACAGATGTACTGGAATGAAGGAATGGGGATTGGAGGATGGGGGGAGGAGTGTTGAAGTACAGATGTTGAACATAAACACCGAGAATAGGTTGGTTGGTGTCTGGATCAGTGTTGCGTGAAAAAATCGCTAAAACATCTTTTGTCACGTTACGTCATGAGGACATGACGTTTCCGCTGACATTGTCTTTTTTCTGACCTTGTCTTTTTCTCAGATATTGTCTTTCTCTCGAGTCCATTAAAAACAAACACAAGAAAATGAAAACGTGAATAATGTTAGAAAAAAAAATCGCTGTTAATTGAAAACTTTTTAAATCGAAGTACTGAAAACAAAATTAAAAATTAAAAATTATCTATCTATCTATCTATCTATCTATCTATCTATCTATCTATCTATCTATCTATCTATCTATCTATCTATCTATCTATCTATCTATCTATCTATCTATCTATCTATCTATCTATCTATCTATCTATCTATATGTCTGTCTGTCTGTCTGTCTATCTATCTATCTAACTATCTATTGATGGGAATTTAAAGGATTATAAACTTGTTGAGTAGGGAATTAGTGAGTAGTAAATTTGATGATTGGAAATTTAGTGAATTGTAGAACCGGTGAGAGAAAATTTATTGAGTGGGGGAACTCGGTAATGTGGTGAATGAGAATTGACGAATTGGAAATTCGTCAAGTGGAAAACTTGAATAGAAATCTAGGGAGGAGAGCAATAGTGTGAAACATCTTGAGTAGAAAACCCGTTGAGGAAAGCAGTCTGATAAAACTTTTCGACCTATAGCATTTCCTATCTGCCAACATTAGACTTTTAACTAATCATCTGCAAACACAGTCCTTTAATAATCATCTGCAAACATAGTCCTTTAACTAATCATTTACAAACATAGTCCTTTAACTAATCATTTACAAACATAGTCCTTTAACTAATCATTTACAAACATAGTCCTTTAACCAATCATTTACATTGACCTTTAACTAATCACCAAAATCGTTACATTACATTGAACAAAAGCGTTTTTGCTAATATCTGCATAATGTAGTTGTTGTATTTGCTTTGTGTGTGTGTGTGTGTGTGTGTGTGTGTGTGTTTTCAAGAGTTAAAAATATTTTGATCATGGAAAATCTTATAGCTTAGACATAAATCTAAAAGGAAGATATTTAAACATTTGATTCTGTAGCATTTGCTTCTGCTTTTATTTATATATATTATCTTCTAAAAGAAATTGATAAATGTGAGTCTGAATTTACCTTTAAAAGAATTGTTTATTTACCTAAAGTTCCACTAGCTTTTAGGACATCGATACACACCAGATCTTGATTATAGCTTTTATTGGATATAAAGAGAAAGATCGGCAAACGCTTACATTTTCCAATCATACACGATCATAACAATGTATAAGAGGTAATCGATCATACACGACCAATACAATATATACATTAAGAAGTAATCGATCATACACGACCAATACAATATATACATTAAGAAGTAATCGATCATACACGACCAATACCATATATACATTAAGAAGTAATCGATCATACACAACTATAACACTGTAAGGATTAAGAAGTAATCGATCAAGCACAACTATAACACTGTACGGACCAAAAAGTAATCGATCATACACGACCATAACATTGTATAGATTAAGAAGTAATCGATCATACATGACCATAACATTGTAAGGATTAAGAAGTAATCGATCATACATGACCATAACATTGTATAGATTAAGAAGTAATCGATCATACACAACTATAACACTATAAGGATTAAGAAGTAATCGATCATACATGACCATAACATTGTAAGGATTAAGAAGTAATCGATCATAGACACCATAACATTGTAAGGATTAAGACGTAGTCGATCATACACGACCAATACAATATACAGATTAAGAAATAATTCATTCCTTTGGTTAATATAGTCACTCTTTGCCTATCATCAATAACTGCCTTCCATGATAGTCCAACCTGAACCAAACCATATTTTCTTTTCCTTGCTACTGCTTCCTCTGTCGATGAGCTAGCTAAATAATATTTACTTCAAGACCTTCTATCGATGAGCTAGCTAGATAATATTTACTTCAAGACCTTCTATCGATGAGCTAGCTAGATAATATTTACTTCAAGACCTTCTATCGATGAGCTAGCTAGATAATATTTACTTCAAGACCTTCTATCGATGAGCTAGCTAGATAATATTTACTTCAAGACCTTCTATCGATGAGCTAGCTAAATAATATTTACTTCAAGACCTTCTATCGATGAGCTAGCTAGATAATATTTACTTCAAGACCTTCTATCGATGAGCTAGCTAGATAATATTTACTTCAAGACCCTCTATCGATGAGCTTTCTAGATAATATTTACTTCAAGACCCTCTCTCGAAAGTAGGAAGTAGAGAAAAAAGAAAAGACACTGCATATTTGTATAAATCTTTAATTGGAAGTATTTAGATGTTCGCCAGAAATAATATTTCTCTTGATGAAAAGAACAACAAAAACATGAAAATTAAAAGAATTATTCTGCAATTATTATGATGTTAAATACAACCACAACCAAACTCCTCGCTTGTTGACCAAGAGCAATCGTTGTCCTAGATAACAGGAAGGAGACTGACAAAAATGGACCATTCAGGCATCTCTGACAGAAAACATTATCGTAGTTATTCAAATTTTCATTTTGCCAAGTTTTTAGAGTGTGAAGTTTGTCTAGGAACATTTTGCACGTTTACCCAAACACATCAGAGAGAGAGAGAGAGAGAGAGAGAGAGAGAGAGAGAGAGAGAGAGAGAGAGAGAGAGAGAGAGAGAGAGAGACAGACAGAGACAGACAGAGAGAGAGACAGACATAAAGTTGACTATAGGTGCATAATATATTTTTCACACAGACAGAACGGCCAATAGAAAGTGTCAGAACCAGTCACTGAATGTAACCGAAAAGATCGGCAAATTTAATTATTTTGACTTATACTCTGTTACGTATAAACGACTTGCACAATGCACAAATAATAAACAAAAATGAAAAGAAACCAAAGAAACAGAATACTTAAAATGCGTAAACTTGAACATAAAGAAATGATTAAGTGACTACAATGGGCTACGTTAAATATATCTACGAACAAAAAATATATATCGACAATCATTTCAAGATAAAAATTTTCACTCAGTCTGTATGCTTTCAGAAAAAATCATTCAAAATATAATGCTACTTTTGCTTCTTTTATCCCAGACGGGATCTTTGTTCAGAGTTAACGCCCTTTCCCTGCAGAGTAATAGCATCAGAGGTGACTGAATATGGCAATCGTCTTCACATATCTTTTCTGTAGGCATTTCATAGCGTTCTAATTATGTCTTCTTATCAGGAGCACAGAACTAAAAATATCAAACGGAACCCCTCCCCACACAAAAAATAAGTTCTCCAATAAAAATATTCGTTTAAGTAGCGTGATAAAATATTTTTTCATTCACCCATTCATTACTATCTCTCATTCATTAAAATCTATCTATCTATCTATCTATCTATCTATCTATCTATCTATCTATCTATCTATCTATCTATCTATCTATCTATCTATCTATCTATCTATCTATCTATCTATCTATCTATCTATCTATCTATCTATCCATCCATCCATCCATCCATCCATCCATTTATTATCTATCTACCATTCCGTATCTGCAACAGCGTGTCCTGGTATCAACTCTCTCTCTCTCTCTCTCTCTCTTTCTCTCTGTAATTTCTGTCTTGGATTCGGATAGTGCAACAATGAAGTTTCTGTTTGCTTGGTGAGATATCAGTCAACACTTTAGTCTCATCGAGCCCAGTTTTTCTATAAATTTATGGTATTCGCCTCACATTCGATTGTTTATTTATGTTGTCTGTTTCTCATTTTATAATAACTAACTTGTACGAATCACAAGTACCAAAAAATCGTCATCAGCACTGACTCTGTATACCCTCTGTCTGTTTTCCCTTTGGACAGGCTTTCCGAATTTTTTTCTTCAATTAAACTTCCGATATATCCTCTATCCATCAATGCACCCACCCATCTCAATCCCAACTTTCCACCTCCACTATCCTTCCGGATCTGTTTAGCTCCAAAATATAAAAGAAAGAAAATACGTGACTTGCTTCAGCTGAAAGCCTAAGGGACTCTACTCTGGAAATAAAAAAAAATCGTATAGCAATAGCAGTCATGTTTGTTTTTACTACAGTAACTAAGAAGTCCCGTTTCAATGGCCATGCGGCATGTTATCGAACTCACGCCACTCGCTGTTTCCCGGATAACCTCATCAAGTACAGCTTTCAGCTCAGTTTTCTATTTTTTATTTTCTTTATTTTTTAACCGGCTCGAAAGATTGACCTTTTCTGAAGCGATTTCAATCTGCTTTACCTTTTCTGTCAATAAAGTGCTTTCTCTTTTTATTTTATTTTCAAGGTTTAAAAATATATAATATATACACATTTTAGAGTTCTGTTTGTTTTAGTGTAAAGAACGTTGTTCTCGAACGTGTGTTTATGTGTACGTGAGCTTTCAATACTTATCTTCTGGAAAACTTAGAAAATATCAACAGCACTGTCAGTCACTTGCAAAGATGGCCTTTCAACTTTTGTTCTTATGATTTTTTTTTCTTTCTAATAAAATATTTTTTTTAAAATTACTGTTGAACAGGCGAGTACTAAACTGATTGTGCCTGCACTTAAAAAGAGACGGCTTCATTTATTTGAATTTAATTTTAAACTCGATTAATTTTGAGCGTACCATAAAGTATTGTCGGGTGAATGGTTTCGATTATTGCGCAATCTACGTTACGTTAAAGTATGGTAGCACGTTAAAGTCAAAAAGCCCCGGAGAGCCGCGATCGACCAGACAAAATCTCAGGCGAACGAAATGCTTGTTTCACGAAATGTTGGTTAGCACACTTAACGTGACGTTTGCTCGCTTGGAGCTGGTAATAACTGATGTGCTTATAAGAAGCCTCCGTGATAATTCTATCATTAGAGAGTTTATGTGGGGGTGGCTAATTCATTCTTGCGAAGAGCTTAAGTAACACTTTAAAACTCACTAAACTGTATGGTTTTAAGAACACGTCAATATTTGTTGAAAATGTTGGAGTTTCACAGTCAGTATCTCTCTATTGTAAATTTCAACCCAGTCTCAATTCTGTGAGAGCCGATAGTCGGCGCCTGATGATCTAAGGTCCATTCATCTACAATCATTCAGGAATAGTCTCACCTCTTACAGAGAACCAGCCAACCACCATTAACATTTAACTTTTCTGTTTTATATCAAAACTTAATTCCTAGAAGAGAGCCACTTATCCATTTTGTCCTATTTTGGATACATTTTATTTCGTTGATATAATCGAAGCAAATCAGCAATTGTCATTCTATTTTAGATATAATTAAGAGTATTCCCCACAGGCTATGCCAGCTGTTTTCTGTTTTAGTTAAAGTGAGTTCATTCCTAATGGCCAATCAGCCAATCTCCTTATTCTATGCCAGCTGTTTTCTCTTTTAGTTAAGGTGAGTTCATCCCTAATGGCCAGACAGCCAATCTCCTTATCCTATGTTTAGATATCGATTGTATCATTCACAACAGAGAAGCAGCCAGTCTGTTTTAGAGACACCTCTCGTCATTTCTAGTAGGAGCAAGTAAGTCTACCGTGTTCTATTTAGACACAGCAAGCCCATTTCCAGCAAATAGCCAAGCTTTCAACATTGTCTTAATATAGGAGAGTTAACCTAATGCATAGAAGAGTTCTAATAGCTCTATATTTAGACTGAAAGAACATCATTGCTTTAAGTCACTCAAACATAGAGAAATTTCATTCATAGACAATGTCACTTACCATCGTTCTATTATAGACACAGCTATAATCATTTCTAGCCAGAGACCCAGTCACCTATCATCTTTCTATTATAGACACAGCTATAATCATTACTAGACAGAGACCCAGTCACCTATCATCGTTCTATTATAGACACAGCTATAATCATTCCTAGCCAGAGACCCAGTCACCTATCTTTCTATTATAGACACAGCTATAATCATTACTAGACAGAGACCCAGTCACCTATCATCTTTCTATTATAGACACAGCTATAATCATTCCTAGACAGAGACCCAGTCACCTATCATCGTTCTATTATAGACACAGCTATAATCATTCCTAGACAGTCACCTGTCATCGTTCTATTATAGACAGCGAGAAGCATTCCTAAACAGACACCCATTCACCTATCATCGTTCTATTATAGACAGCGAGAATCATTCCTAAACAGACACCCATTCACCTGTCATCGTTCTATTATAGACAGCGAGAAGCATTCCTAAACAGACACCCATTCACCTATCATCGTTCTATTATAGACAGCGAGAATCATTCCTAGACAGAGACCCAGTCACCTATCATCGTTCTATTATAGACTGCGAGAATCATTCCTAGAAAGAGACCCAGTCACCTATCATCGTTCTATTATAGACTGCGAGAATCATTCCTAGACAGAGACCCAGTCACCTACCATCGTTCTGTTTTAGGCAGTGAAGTGAACTAGCCAACCGTCCTGGTTTTCCGTAGATGCAGTTAGATTCATTCTCATAGTGATCCAACTAGCCATCCCTTTTCTCTTTTAGATACAATTAACTTCATTCTTACCGGTAAGTCAGGCAGTCAACGTTGTTGGAATAGGGAAACACCTACTGCATTCCAATCATGTGACCAGGAAGATGCATCCGTTGTGTTATCAACAGTTTCTTTAGCAGAGGATTTAATCTATTTCGTAATCATTCACGAATTTCGAACAAGGTCTTTATAAAGAAAAACATTGAGAGGATAAAAGTCATTATGAATCGATTAGTGTCCCAAGACTTCAGAGAGGAATAAAGTATAAATTTAGTCGTTATACGTTTTAAGAAAACAATCCATTTGTTCTAATGTTACCGAGTGAGCACTCTAAGATAATTATTACTTGAGTATGTTTAAATTTGCTCTCTCTGTAAATCAGAATAAAATATGAACATAGTCTTGTATAATATCATAAACTGTACATAGATACAAGGACGTTATTAAAAAATGATTACTTCCGATTTACATGTATTATGATTAGTATAATATGATTATTTCTTCTGTCTATACATAAAATTAAAATGTCTTATGGAGCTGTTTATACATGTTAATTGTCTTTGTTTAGTAATAATAATTTTCTAAACATAAAATGTATTTTGATATACTAATTGTACGTCAGTTGATTCAGTGTTATCGTTAATAATATGTATCTCCAATGATACATACACGAATACACATATGTATATTTTCTCAAAGGATCTTATATGAGTTATAATACATGTTCTCTCACGCCTTTCATGTGGCACTTGTAATAAAAGAACTTCAACTTATCATGTGCACAAACAGTATCCAATGTTGCACAAACAAACAGAATCCTCTAAAAACTCTATATATACCACTATTTACATGAACCGCACAATTACTAACTGTGACGCCGACGCCACACTAGTTATTGATTATGATTGTTATTATTTAATCATCTGTAACTAATTACAAGTGATGAGAATCTTAATATATGTTATTAATACTTCTCTAGAAGACACCACTCGTCTCTCTCACTTGGCGGATATGCGGACGCTGTAAACGTTTTCTCTCTTCCACAACATTAAAGACAAACATTTACCGTCACACAATATTTCCGTAGGTGGAAACTTCATACTAAAGAAGAGGATAAATCCATCTTTTAATCTATATTTAGTGAGACCCCTCCTACTATCTTTACAACATACTATATCAATATGTGTAAGAGAGTCAATAAACTTAACAATAAATATTAAATCAACAATCAAATATATAACATATGAATATAATCAAAGAGTGTTGACAATTACATCATTTCACAACAATGTTCAATTAATGCTTGACAATGTTCAGTTTATCCTAGCATAGACATTAGCAGTCATTTAAACACACGTGGATATCATCACAGAAATGAGAGTGGAGTTTCAGAGAAATAATTATAAGTCAATGTACATAACCTTTACAAAGCTGTTGCCAACACGTATTCACAATCATGCAGATTGCAACAAGTCACTGACTTTTTTTTCAGACAAGGGTCCCAAATGCCTTTTCTAGACACATTACATATCTCTTCCAAAATCTTTTATGTGTTCACATGCACACCATGAAGAATCATCTAGAATTTCACATGCCCTATGAAGCACATCAGGAGGAATGTTCCCGAATTTTCATGTGTGCTACACAAACACACAGTTTTCAAAATACTATTCATGAATTCCCGAGACTAAACTCAGGCCACAAATTTCCGCCATATTGGCTCTTGAACGGAATTTAGGCTTAGATAATTTTAAGATTATAATATTGATTATCATCTGCATGAGTTCTAAATATGTATCAGCACGTTTCCCACCTATAAATGTAACACCTTTTCATCAGATGTTTGTCATCTTTTAATTTAAAGGTTTCCATTTATTGATTAGCATCCACATGACTTGAGAAACGCATCCATATGACCTAATAAGCATCCATCTAACTGTAATCTGATGTGTATAATGCATATGCACACGATTCCCAGTTGATGTAATTGCTCCTAGCAACCATGTACATTTCATATTTACTATTTACATAATGCATTTCCAATTGACTCCCACTTTTTAATAATATGTACATATATATCTTCAATGCTCGTGATGACAACTCACAATATACTATACAGTATTAAATCAACAACAAATGTAAAATTAGATTAATTAAATGTTCACGCGAAACACTTCATTAACTTACTAATGAATTCATTTATTTCATTCATACTGTGTGCACGTTCAATAATATGTTCTAAGAAGAAAACATTCAGCAAGAAAGTTAACAAGGTGAACACACGTTAAGACATTAATGAATTCATTAATTGAATGAAATGACGCTTAAGATTGACTTCATGTTATGAATGTGCAAATGTAGCAGTTTTCTTTTGTTCAGAATTGCAGTATATATATATGGTAACATATTTGCTCTGAATAAAACAAAGGCAATAACTTCCTGCCGCATCCCATTATTTTCGTCTAATTAGACTCTTCACTCTGAATGTAGGGATATGGCATTTGGTGTTCCACATTCCTGTGTTGTTGTTTCTTTCCTTCTTTCGTCCTTAATTTGAGCCACATTACACTCCTCTTCCGCGCGCATCCCAATCTTTCTCTCGTTCCATCACACGTCTCATTTTCATTCGTTCACCCACAAACAGAGGGCTGATGAAGCTATTTTATCAGAGCGAAGTTATGAATAAAACAGAAGCCTTGAAAGTGCGAAACACCACAGTGTTGCCGTAAATATTAAAATAAATCTGCATCTCTGTCCCATTGTCTCGAATTGTATAACGCGTTTCCTTGCTCGGTCTCGCGACAGAGGGAGCCACCACTGAGTAATTAGCATACTATGCAAATCGATTCACGCATGCTAATGATTATGATATTACCGAACAGATTGTATTAATGTGTCTAGATGCAATGTTTCTAGTCAGCTTTACAAATTGGGAGAACAAAATGAAAGCGAAAATATGAAATATGAATAATATATGTTGTTCCACGAGACCGATACGTTTTCACCAATGTTCGTGGGTAACTTTAGGTGACAATTCTGTAAGGGAACGTCTTCATTAAAAGTAAATGAACTTGATGCATTAAAGCAGACAATTAATTATTTTAGTGACAATTCTGTAAGGGAAAGTCTTCATTAAAAGTAAATGAACTTGATGCATTAAAGCAGACAATTAATTATTTTAGTGACAATTCTGTAAGGGAAAGTCTTCATTAAAAGTAAATGAACTCGATGCATTAAAGCAGACAATTAATTATATATCTTAATAAATACAGCATTTGTAAAATGTAAAATTGTAAATCAATGGACTAGGAATACATTGTGAAATACTTATTTGAGGGAAATCTATCTCTCTGTCTTTCATCTTTGCATATCAGTTTTAATCTCCATATGGCTTCCATCTGACACTTGTAACATGAAACCTCATGTTTCCCATCTGATACTTGTAAAATGTGTCTACACGATTTCCAACTGGCACGTGTAATATGCATCCACAAAACTTCCAACTGGCACGTGTAATATGTATCCACAAGACTCCCAACTGACGTGCAATTTGTATCCACAAGATTCCCAGCTGACACGTATAATGCTTCTCTCTTTCTTTCTTTCTTTCTTCATGTCTCTCTATCCCTGTTTCTAATTCTCAGTTTCTTTTTATTTGTATCCGTTTTTCTTTCACCGACTTTTTCTCCGTGTTTGTGTGAGCTCTCTTCCGCCGGCTTTCTTTTAAACTTTATTTCTGCGAAGTGCATTTACACGAGAGTTATGCACGACTGACACCATTTAGTAAACTTTATTTCTGCGAAGTGCATTTATACGAGAGTTATGCACGACTGACACTATTTAGTAAACTTTATTTCTGCGAAGTGCATTTATACGAGAGTTATGCAAGACTGACACTATTTAGTAAATAAATGTGCAGGTATCAAGAGTATCGAACAATCACAATTTTGAACTTGAAACACATACGTATATATCGTTCGTATGAACTGATTTATGATGCCTTAGCTGTTTAGTGTTTAACCTTTTAAACGTTGCATATCTCTGATGATTAACAGTTAAATAACTCTAAGCTGTATTTCTATTGTAATAAGTATAAGTCTATTTCTATTGTAAAGATAAATATGCTGCTGAAAGAGACTAAGAGTCTGTTATTTAGTGCCTAAAAAATAATATCAGAAATGTGCATATTTGGAAATTTAGACACCCCCCCCAAAAAAAAAAAAAAAAAGCAGCTAATTATAATTATTTCCTTTTCATCATCTAATTTGCTTATCACAAAAACAATTAATGCATTCCTCTTGAAAGAAAATTAAATCATGGATTTTGTATAACTATATACAAGAAATTATAATAGTACGTAGTTATTGTGTTTATACGAATCACAATATTTTTGTTTTGTTGATATCATCTATTGGGACCCTGTCGATAAAGCATGAATTTAAGACCCTATTCAGCGTTTCTTGTTCCACTCCACAGTTATTTTTCTTTATTTTTTCTCCAAGTCTCCCCCATACTCTCTTCTCTAGACTGGCTCTCTACTTGTTACTTCTCTAGACTGGCTCTCTACTTGTTACTTCTCTAGACTGGCTCTCTACTTTTTTCCCTTCTGCATCTCTACTTCCACTGTTGTCTCTCACATTGAACTCTACTTTCATCATGAACTCTCTCACGATTATCTATAGATTGTCTTTCACAGGTCCAACAGAGCATGTCGTAATGCCTCTCTTACAAGTCCAACTAAGCATGTATTGCCTCTCTTACAAGTCCAACTAAGCATGTATTGCCTCTCTTACAAGTCCAACTAAGCATGTATTACCTCTCTTACAAGTCCAACTAAGCATGTATTGCCTCTCTTACAAGTCCAACTAAGCATGTATTACCTCTCTTACAAGTCCAACTAAGCATGTATTGTCTCTCTTACAAGTCCAACTAAGCATGTATTGTCTCTCTTACAAGTCCAACTAAGCATGTATTGTCTCTCTCATAAGTCCAACTAAGCATGTATTGTCTCTCTTACAAGTCCAACTAAGCATGTATTGTCTCTCTTACAAGTCCAACTAAGCATGTATTGTCTCTCTCATAAGTCCAACTAAGCATGTATTGTCTCTCTTACAAGTCCAACTAAGCATGTATTGTCTCTCTCATAAGTCCAAGAAAGCATATTGTATTGTCTCTCTCACAAGTCCAAGAGAGCGTATCGTATTTTCACCACGCGGCTAACCTGACAGGCTGAGCGAACATTCAAGAGGCTGCCGACCACCAGGCTGGCCGAGCATTCTTGTAACGTCATCAGGAGACTAAGGACAGAGATAAAAAACAACAACACACCACTGTCACGGGCAATCCGATTTGTGACAATTCTGTGCGTGTCCATGCCCTTGTCCGCGTCCGTGATTACCTTGTGTACACGTGTAAATATAGAGGGGAATTGATGCTATTACTTGATGTTGTTTTGCACTCTGACGACGAATGACACGCGACTGCGGCGACAAATGCTGGATAAGCCGAGTGTTGTCGGTGGCAGGATTGCCACAATGCCTTGCACGCGCTGTCGACTGCCAATCTTGGACCAGACGTGAATTTCGAGTTCTTCCACCATTAATTCTGTTATTTTTAGCAGTAAAGACAATTTTTAGCTTATGTCTTTTTTAACTTTTTTTTTGGTTTTAAGTTCTCTTCCTTTCCTTCTTTCTCTTATAAATTAAATCTAAATCTACAATCATTAAATCCATAACAACCGATATTAAATCTAAATCTACAATCATTAAATCCATAACAACCGATATTAAATCTAAATCTACAATCATTAAATCCATACCAACCGATATTAAATCTAAATCTACAATTATTAAAACCTTTTCGTTATCTCTGTTTTTAGTCTGTTATTTAAAAAAATAAACAAAAATTTCAATGAAAGTATGAATGATCAACGAATTGCGTTTTACAAATGTGTTAGCTCATTTTACTGGCTAAAGAAGATGATAATGTTAAAATACTGAAATACATACGTTTGTACAGAGCTAGTTAATGTAAAAATGTTTCTCATAAATTATTTAAACATGCATACATATTTGGGAATAGCTTAATAAATTAATCAGATCTATCTATCTATCTATCTATCTATCTAGTGACATTTTGTTTGGAAAGGTGATATGCATACATCAGTGTTTGGCAGCAAATGTAGAGTGAAGGATCTGAGGCAATAATTAGCGGGCTTCTAATTCCACTAAATATAGTTAAATGTAAAATAGTTATCGCATCTTCTTTTCTCGACAAATTGTATCTCCACCCCCTCAAATATATTGTCTTGGAGGGCGGGAATATAATTCATTAAAATTTCTCTTCCACTCACTCACTCATCCACTCGCTCGCTTGCTTGCTCACTCACTCACTCACTCACTCACTCACTCACTCACTCACTCACTCACTCACTCACTCACTCACTTTTCTGTTGTGCGTGTTGGTGAGATTATTGGTTCAAACTGTCATTCTATTTTAGCTCAGGAGGAACAGGTGTGGTGCAAATTTACTGAACGAATTCTATGAATGTCACTTCGTTGTCTGTCTGCTGCTAGAAATGTTCTAGAAATTCACAGACAGTTATCTTATACTTTACTCAGGGCAAAGAAATGTAATGTTTTCTCCTGCAACCTGGGTGCTTTTAGTGCCAACTGATGTAACAATTCTCAAAGGAAGTATTTTGACGTTAGAAGATAAGGAGACATTCAGCAAATTAAAAAATAAAGAACAGAGTTGTCTCTCCTTCTTCGCTTTGAATAAAAACATAGTATTCTACTACTTCTACTCTCCCATTCTACTCTTCTACTCTATAACACATCACGTTAACTGTGTTCTTCACATCAGCGTTACAACTGTGTTACATAAAAGTAACTTTGAGCTCGCTGCTTCTGCGATGACTTTCAACAGTACTTAGATGGTGTTTTTAATATGACACCATAGTATTCCGTAAACGACTCTGTCCGGAGATGACAGTTATGTGCATTGAATGTGTAGTTGCTGAATTTACTCTCTGTATATTGAACGGCTGGCTCCTGAGTTTACAGCCTGTGTATTGAACGACTGTGTCCTGAGTTTACAGTCTGTGTATTGAACGACTGTGTCCTGAGTTTACAGCCTGTGTATTGAACGACTGTGTCCTGAGTTTACAGCCTCTGCATTGAATGAGTTTACCTTATGTGCATTGAACGGCTGGCTCCTGAATTTACACTTTGTGTATTGATTGAGTGGTTCATAAGTCTACAGCCTGTGCATTCAACCATTTTCGCGTGATTCTCATTTATTCTCAGGATCTGAAAGCTATTGTTCCAGGAATTGATAAGTTTATTGATCGTCGGCTATGCGTCATAAAATCGAAGATTTTTGTTATTAATCTGTCGACCTTCGATAAAATCTTACATCTACGTTGTCATTTGTTCTACAAATACACTGACATTTGTTCTAAAGCTACATTGACATTTGTTTTAAAGCTACATTAACATTTGTTTTAAAGCTACATTAACATGTGTTTCTAAAGCTACATTGACATTTGTTCTAAAGTTACATTGACATTTGTTCTAAAGCTACATTGACATTTGTTCTAAAGGCTACATTGACATTTGTTCTAAAGCTACATTGACATTTGTTCTAAAGACTACATTGACATTTGTTCTAAAGTTACATTGACATTTGTTTTACAAATGCATTGACATTTGTTCTACAACTGCATTAATATTTGTTCTATAACTACATTGACATTTGTTCTACAATTACAAGGACATTTGTTCTACAACTATTTTGTCATTCTACAACATATTTATTCTACAACCACATTTGTCTACAACCTTGTTGACATTCTCTAATACATTTATACTACACTACATTTACATTCTATAATATATTTGCTTCTACAACTGCACTGAATTTGTTCTATAAATACATTGGCATTTGTTCTACAACTACATTGAGATTTGAACTGCAAATACATTGACATTCTACAATACATTTGTTCTACAACTATATTGACATTCTAAATACATTTGATCTACAACTACATTGATATTTATTTTACAACTACATTGATATTTGTTCTACAACTATGTTGACATTTGTTCTACAACTACATTGACATTCTAAATACATTTGATCTACAACTACATTGATATTTATTTTGCAACTACATTGATATTTGTTCTACAACTATGTTGACATTTGTTCTACAACTACTTTGACATTTGTTCTAAAACTACATTGACATTTATTCTACAACTACATTGACATTTGTTCTACAAGTACATTGACATTCTAAATACATTTGTTCTACAACAATACTGACATTTATTCTACAACTACATTGAAATCTGTTCTACAATTATATTGGCATTCTACAAGACATTTGTTCTACAACTACATTGACATTTCTTCTACAACTACGTTGACATTTGTTCTACAACTACATTGACATTTGTTCTACAAGTACATTGACATTCTAAATACATTTGTTCTACAACAATACTGACATTTATTCTACAACTACATTGAAATCTGTTCTACAATTATATTGGCATTCTACAAGACATTTGTTCTACAACTACATTGACATTTCTTCTACAACTACATTGACATTTGTTCTACACGAGTGAGTGAACAGAGATTGTTCCTGTCGGCCTCCAGCATCTGACTGACGACGAAGCAACATTTTCAAAATGAAAATGAGTGGCTCCTAACATTTGCAAAATATCAGAATGGGAACAAATCGCACGCTTTCTAGAGAGTGTGAACACCTTCAAGATTCTACTACAATCATTCCAATATTCGTCAACATAAAATGGCGACTTCTCTATAGAATAGTATAGATCCTCAAAGTGGAGTGACCAGAGTTGCTACTCAGAGATTCAGACAAAAGAATTCGTGACTGTTCAAATTCTCAACATCGAGTAGTCATCGTGGACAAAGGCCTGAAATGTATTGTTTCAATATGGAGAATGCACTGCAGTGATGGTTCACGTTAAGTTGTCCCTCCTCTCCTAAAATAAACAACACAACAAACAACAAAAATAAAATAAAATATATTTTTCTAAGCTAAATACAAAAATAAGGGAAAATGTTGAGAAATTAAAGAACTAAAATGAAAAATAAATAAGATAAGATAACTTCTTTAGAAACTAACTACTTGCAATTTATTCGTGGTACACAAATTAAGTGGCTAAGCATTTGCTTTCAAGACCAAACACTAATCAAATTGCACAGAACGATAGGTCGATGAAAGACTGCTGTATAAAATGTCAAATATTGACCACTTGTGAAATATTTATATTTAGCATTATTGGCATTAGTATGTTGTGCAATTATAAATAAGAAATTTAAAAGAAAACATATTTCTAAACGCAATTGTTTACTTAGCTGTCGTTGTTTTGAAACGTGCATAATCTATTGGCCAGTCGAAGGTGTCATAATACTGTCAAGAAAAAGTCAGAGGAAATATCCAAATTCATTGGTAAAATTACTTATTATTAAAAACCCGGTGGTAAATTTATGTATCTGAGAAACCCATTGGTAAAATTGCACATTGACAAAACACATTGATCAACTTAAAACCGATTGGTAAAACTCTGTTTTATACACCTACGAATCTATCTATCTATCTATCTATCTATCTATCTATCTATCTATCTATCTATCTATCTATCTATCTATCTATCTATCTATCTATCTATCTATCTATCTATCTATCTATCTATCTATCTATCTATCTATCTATCTATCTGTTTGTGCGTTTGTCTCTATAATGATTCTGTTAGTGTTTGGATATATTTGCAATACATCAGATTATACCGAAGGGTTTTACATTATTTTAATATCTATCACTAAACTCCAAAATAATAATAATGAAAAGAAATCTGCAGGTTTGAAGCTTTATTCAATATTAAAAATAGAACCAGTATGTGCAGACAGAAAACTAGTTACCGCCTTCGCTATCGTCTTCATCTGCTCTCCCGAGGAGAGATCAGACCAGACAAAATAGCCAGCGTGCAGATTGTTTATATGTGTGCCTCACCAGCTCATCTTAAAATAGAAACTGAACGAAGGAGTGGAAACTAGTTCTTTATCGGGGGTGGGTGATGGGAGGACGTGAGAATGTGAAATGGTGGGCAGAGCGAGATTGTTAAGAAGTGCTCATTCTTACTTGCTACACTAAACGTTTTCACTAGTTATGTTTTAGCGTGATTATATACCGGAATCCCATCGCCGTCTTTTTAATTTAAATAATTAGTTTGCAAAGTGTTAAGATATATTTTTAGGACTGCTTTCGTTGTCACTACAAATTCATAATGACCTCCACCAAAGCTTGATTTAAAAAATGTAATTTGCTGAATTTATCCATCACTTGGGATTTGTTGAATAATGTTAAAGAAAGCAGAGTTTAAACAGCCAATGTTCGTGTAGTTGAATTTTTCTTATTAAATACCGCTTGTGTTGCTGTTGGCACGTCATTGGCTTGCACGTTATCGCTATAGAACTGAAAGATCTTGACAAATAGATACAAATAGAATATAGAGTTTCCATTGCCAAAGTAAATTTCAGAGTATTTATTTAGAAGTAAATTATTTTTATTTGGTTTTATTATTCTTTGTCATTTTCTTTTCTTTTTGACTGACTATTGCTTTTAGTAGGGGTGGCCTATTCATTAAGTCAATTATTGAGTAGTTTTAAAAAAAAATTAATTGCTTAAACGAAAATGTATCATGTATAATGTCCATCAGTAGAATATACTTGGCTACGTATTAGCGAGAGTCTATTTTAAGCAGTTGCTTAGAAACAAGATTAGAAACCCACTTATTTGTTGCGGTGATGATATAGAGTAAACGAGATCGACTTCATTACTCTTTAAAGAAAACGAATAATTGGCAATTTTGTTTCACTGCTCTTTGCACACCATTCCTAATGATTCAGAAGGAATAAAGGATGCGAGAGCACCTTCTCATGCTCTTCTCCGGAACGTTCCAGCCGCCTTCTCTGATTCCCAAGACTAATCCTGCTGGTGTATCGATTACCAGTTCAGTCGGTGTGGAGGGCTCTCTCTGATACCACTTTGTGACGTTGGAATAACGTGAAGATGTACTCTTCAAATACAATTCGTTTCCAAGTGACTAGGCCTCTCGGTACGCAGATCTCACGATGCTGAGCATTCTTTAAGTGAAAAATGAAGAAATTCATTTACGTGTCCAATATATAATCGGGGCCTCTAGAAGGACACAAAAACAATTCAACATACCCAAGTACCGCGCAGGACGGAGGCCTGAGGAAAGATTTTATAAAACCAGCGACCCAGGGAAACAGTGGTTTCCGATACTGCCTGCAATTTGGAACTTATCCCGCACGCTTTGGGTTTTGGCATCAGCCTTGTTTATCAGGATCAAGTCCGACTCGGCCTGAACAACAGGGGTTGTGTGCTTTCCTTTTTTTTTTTATTATTACATATAACTTTAATGTTTTCCCCACAACTCACTATGCTTTTCGGTTTTCGACCCTGCTGCTGCATTGTTATAACGGATATTACAATTCTTTCTTTCTTTCTTTCTTTCTTTCTTTCTTTCTTTCTTTCTTTCTTTCTTTCTTTCTCTCTTGTGTTTCTTTCAAATAAAATTCAACTTTTAACATTTCTTCATTTTGCATTAGTGTTTTATAATGTACACAATAAAGATGACATCTGTTTCGATCCAATATTAGTCTTTCTTGGTATGCACCCAAAGTGAAGATGTCGTTCTCTGTATGTTTATACAGAAATAAATGTGTTGAACTCCGTATTTACCCTAAATAAATGTGATGAACGCTAAATATTTCTGGAATGAGGATACCGCACTATATATTAATCTTGTATGTAACTGTCGTACTTTATATTAACCCTATAAGTAAATGTCGTACTCTATATTAACCCTACATGACGTGATGTAGTTGTCGTACTCTATATTAACCCTACATGACGTGATGTAGTTGTCGTACTCTATATTAACCCTACATGTAGTTGTCGTACTCAATATTAACCCTACATATAACTGTTATACTCTATATTATTCCTACATATAACTGTCGTACTCAATAATAACCATATATGTAACTGTCCTCCTCTATATTAACTCTGCATTTAACTGTTGTACTCTATATTAACACTATATGCAAATGCCGTACTCTCTATTAACCTTAAATGTAACTGTCGTAATCAATATTAACCCTACATGTAACTGTCGTATTCTATATTTCCCTAGAATAAAAATGTCGTACTCTTTATTTATTCATAATGAATTTGCATTACTCTGTATTTATCCAGAATGAAAATACCGTATTCTCTCTTGTCGTATTCTATATATACCGAGAATGAAAATGTCATACTGTATATTTACCCAGACTGAAATTGTATTCTACATTTTCCTTGAATGAAAATGTAGTACTCTATAATTTTCTTAAATGAAAATGTACTTTAGATTTGCATTGAATGAAAATGTAACCTATGTTTACCATGAAATAAAAATGTTGTAATATTAAACAATCTTGAATAAAAGTCGTACTCTCTATTTACTTAGAATGAAGATGCATTATAATGTATCTAGGGTAAGGTTGTCGTACTCTATATTTAACTAAAATGCAAGTGAGCTGCAATATATCCAAATTGAAAAATATTCTCTACTCTCAGTGAAGATGACTTGTAAAATATACTAAATGAAGGAGCATTTTTGGTGTCCTAAATGATCCTATTTAAAAAAGAAATCAGAACCAGTTTATAAGCTTAAGGCACAAGCGCAAGTGTTTGAGATTCCAGTCAGATTGAATAGTTTTAGACCATGATACGCCTAGATGCTATTTGCAAATCTCATTTTCTGCCCTAGCTTCTTGTAAATGCAATCTGTTAATCTTGAGCTGGACAAAATCAACACTAGTTTCCTGATATGTAAATGCAGTTTGTTCATCTTGAGCTGGACAAAATCAACACTAGTTTCCTGATATGTAAATGCAGTTTGTTCATCTTGAGCTGGACAAAATCAACACTAGTTTCCTGATATGTAAATGCAGTTTGTTCATCTTGAGCTGGACAAAATCAACACTAGTTTCCTGATATGTAAATGCAGTTTGTTCATCTTGAGCTGGACAAAATCAACACTAGTTTCCTGATATGTAAATGCAGTTTGTTCATCTTGAGCTGGACAAAATCAACCCTAGTTTCCTGATATGTAAATGCAGTTTGTTCATCTTGAGCTGGACAAAATCAACACTAGTTTCCTGACATGTAAATGCAGTTTGTTCATCTTGAGCTGGACAAAATCAACACTAGTTTCCTGACATGTAAATGCTGTCTTTTAGTTTTGCAGTGGACGAAATATGTTGGCACATGTGAACACTTCTTTAGCAGACTACCTCTATCAAACTTTGCTGAAAAATAAATCGGCATCAGACAGTGCAGGGCTGATTGAAGTTGACTAAACATGTTAGTGTCAGTGGAGTTCTGAAACACGCTTCCTTTCCATTCATTGAAGAATAGAGAAAGGGATGCAATTTGCTTTGGCAATGCTTGGGTCTGTTGAGAAGTAGGGAAGATATTTCTGTATGAACTCACCGTGTTCACAGCCAACCTCACCCTTTGATTGAAACTCAGATGTAAAAAAGGAATGATACGCGAACAAGTTCTGGTGTTTATGAGTATACAGTTTGAAATATTTTTCGTTTCTTTTCTTATTGGCATATGTTTCGTTTACTTCTGTTATTCCAGACACAATTTGCATGCCTGGAAGAAGACGAAATACTGCAGAGATGACTCATACAAAAGACTTTATCAACGTGAAAAGTGTTGATCAGTGTCATATGTCAAGTCAATAAACAAGTAGATAAATAAATAAATTAAAATTACATGTATAAACTAGTTATTTATGAACAAATAAGAAAATATATAGATAAAAATTAAATGCATAATGCTGGCCCGAAGCATATTTAATTAACGAAAAATAGGACAGTTAAATCCATCAAAAACCCTTCAAACCGATGCTGAAGCGGATAACTTTTAAATGCCGATAGACATCCTTTGTTACACCGATAGATATACCGACAGACCTGTGGATCCCATGTAACACCGATAGATTGGCTGGTCTCGTTCTCATAAATCTTAACTATTGGATAATAAAAATTATTCATCCATTTGGAACTGGTTTGGATTGCATCAGCAATTTCTAGCATATTCTCAACTCGAGTTGTTTACTCCAACTCTGACACTTACGAAAATATCATCATAAGGGGTGCACTAGGTCGGGTCACTTCGACAATTTAACAATGTGTTTAGGGATTAGAAATAGGGATAGGCAAATTTACTCCGCCACAGGAAGGAATATTCTCACAACTAGTTTGATTAATGCTGCTTAATGGACATACTTCTTGTGCCAATTTGAATGAATTCAATCTACAGGTTAAAGGCCAGTGTCGATATAAACCGCAACTCTGGTGGGTGGAAACAGTACAAAGAACATATGGGTTCAAGAGCCTAAAGAGCACAGAGTTCGAGCCCAGCTTGGGGCAAAAAACAGACTTCTAATGACCCTTTTAGATAGTGTATAGAAGGGACTTTTTAATACTCCTTTAAATGATGATGGTGGGGTTAGTGCCTAGAGAAAGATGCTAGATATATGATCTTGGTATTCTCCCCCTCCCTCTACCACCGTCAACACCACCACCCTAATGGCCTAAGTCAGCACAGGGGTCTCTCTCAGTGAGAACTCCACAGGTCAATGCTTTTCTAGAACCATTCACACTCTCGCCAGAAAAATGCGTCACTTTCGAGTTTGCAGCTCATTTTGCAACTGTTAGCAAAATGTCAACATACCTGAGACCTGGTGTGCCTTTAAATCTTCCCCCTAACTTAAGCAGATCCAGATGTTTTGTATACACCTCAGACGCCAACTTCCAAAGCGATCTAATAAGCCCCGGTTACACGGAAAGCGCAGTCGTTCAATTAGCTCGGGCTTAAAACACAGCTTCGGCAGGCGCTCCGGCGCCAGCTCACGTTGTTTCGATCGTCCGTCATAACGAACGCGAACACACCTACAGACACTGAACAGGAGCGGGACTGTAGATTTATCTGTACTGCGTAAGTGTTTTAACTACACGTACGATGACTGATCGCACAAGGCATGAAACCTTTAACATTCTTAGGGGTGTGAAAGGAGAAGGCCTCTGCTTTGGGATGGGTGGGATTTTAAGGAGAAGGCCTCTGCTTTGGAATGGGTGGGATTTTCCTGTTATCTCGTAGTTTCGACTTACTTTATGAGTAAGGAAAATCTTTACCACGTGCTTGGAAGAAACTTACTGGTGTGTGTGTATGTGTGTATGGGGTGTATGGGGTGTATGGGGTGGGTGAAAATGAAAAGGAGGAGTTGTTGGCTGCCTTTATTTTGAACATTCATTTCATAAAAGTGTGACGCTAGTAACACCCTTAATGAATACCTCACTGCGTGCATTGTTGACTTGAGACCCACGTACTAACGTATATAGTCTTTCAAACAATGCGGTACTACCAAGTAACTGTGATATTCAGTAAAATCACTCTCTTTCCATCATCTTTGCTGAGCTAGCAGAATCAGTGTGTATTTTTAGCAATTCAAGTTGTCACCATTAAACTGTGAACTTACAAAAGAACTGTGGATAAAAATGTAAGTTGTGTTGTTTCTTCTAACCGTAGTGAAATACCGAACGGACTAAAAAAATCAAAAGTAAATCTATCACAATTTTCAAACAAAAACAAACAATTGAACAAAAAAAGAATTAAGGTAGAGCGGGTCCCTCATGACTGTCACTATATGATTTACAAACCCATCACTTCAAGTATACCGAAGATTCCCTGACCTAACGTAAAGAGAAAGAGCTCATGTGCAAGGGGTCCTGTCTGCATTCAAGGAACATTCTGCTGTACTCAGTAAGTACTGGACCAAGGGATTTTGCTGTACTCAGTAAGAACTAGGCCAAGGAATTCAACTATACTCAGCAAGTACTGGGCCAAGGGATTCTGCCGTACTCAGCAAGTACTGGGTCAAGCAACTATACTCAGCAAATACTGGGCCAAGGGATTCTGCTCTACACAACAATTACTGTGCCCGCATATCTGCCAAGTGAGAGAGTCGAGTGATGTCTGCAGGAGGATTATTAATAACATAAATTATGATTCTCATCACTTGTAATTAATTATGGACCATTAATAAATAATAGTAATCATAACCATTAACTAGGTGACGTTGGGGTCACACATACAAACCAAAGAATACAGAACAGAATTAATGAGAATATTTGACTGTGCACACGACACTATACTACCGCACAATTAGCAATCCACTCACTGGAAACCATTGTTTGTAAAAACATTGTCTGGCATAAGGATACCGAGTGAATATATTGACTGGAATACACTGTCTGTAAAGACATTTTCTGGAATTCACGGGATAACACTGTGTGAAACACTATCTGGATTGTACTGCTGGAATGCACTGAAATACGCTGAAATATGCAATCGGCACTAGACTATCTAATATATACTCTGGCATGAGAATAGCTTAGTCGACCTCCATTAGTCTTGTTGCATTCAAATTCACGTTTATAAAATAGGCGCGCATCTTCCCAGCATATCCTGGTGGGGTATGCATATATTAATTCAAGACCTTTTGAAATATGAAGTGGGTATATTTGTTCAAAAGTCTACAGTTTCACTAAAAGCTAATCGGGTATGAAGTGAATATATTTGTTCAAAAGTCTACAGTTTCACCAGAAGCTAATTGGGTATGAAGTGAGTAATTGCCTCCTTCACTCCCTGCAGCAAAATCCTACAACGGTCATTTATAAATGACGCTAATATTGGTGATTTCTGAGGTGACAACTGTTGACATCGATCACCACTGAAATATGTCAGAGTCTTATATTAACTAGGCAAAAAACTAACCATTCATCATGATACAAAGACAAAGATTTTATTAATGAGCAACTAAATGCTTTGACGAAGAAAATGTTAGTGTAATATATCCAATTTCCGATGCAAAATACGCAGAAATGTCGAATAAATTATTGCTACAAATGTACGATAATTCCAGCCAATACATACAGCTGAAAATTGTCCGTTTAACAGATTCTTACGTCAGAGGATTTCAGATGGTTGAAATTTGACGATGGTTCTTCGTCTTCAAAAAAATGAAAAACGTATATACTGACACACATACACTCAAAAACTGCTTGTAAAAACGGATGCTTTTATTTTTTTCGCCAATTATTTTTTTGTTGTTTCTTTTACCCAGACTGATGGCTCAGAGCCTTTGATCATGCGAGACACGAATATCTACTAAATACCATTATGTACTTTCGAATTTCATTGAACTAATTTTTTACTTCTTCCCTCTGGTACCATCCTCTCATTCAAAGTTATGGGTTACATCCCCTTCGGATCGAAAGTCATATGGGTGACATAACTATTTACTTACCCAGGGTGTTGTTTGTTCCAGTTCGTCTGAATTCCGTATGGTGCAGGCTGTGAGCACTTAAAAAGAAATCCGTTATCACTTACAAATTGGAAAGAATAAACCATTGGTCATTGCATGGAAATTCCAACCACTAAAAATTTCGACTCAAACATTCCTTTTTTCTTTCCGTGGCATTATGTCTCTTCCAAATCAATCAATCAATCAATCAGTCAGAATTCCGATCTGAAACAAGACGTTAAGAAAAGACTACATTATTATAATTAAACAATATTCCACTCCTATATTAGTACGCACCCACTCACTTTCAACATTAGTATTAAGCAGGCGTCGCAATTAACAGGATTAGTTGTGAATTTTATTTACATGAGAAAGATAAAATATAACTTTTTGCGACTTTTCAACGTTTTGTAATATAGAGAGTGAAAGATTACAGGCTACATCTTAGCCACTTTATGCATGAAACTCTAACACAATGCGTCCGTAGCAGGAAAGATAACTCATAAACCTGAGCTCACCTCGACACATCCCACTAAGCGAAACGATATTTGACGTGAATATCTTCAGGAAGAACCTGCAAAGACTTTTACTGTGAACACCCATATACGTATGCTCTTGCTTTACAATGCACTCTAGAAATTAAAAGTAATAAAAGAACTTATTAGCCATAGGCCAGTTAAATCTCTCAGACGAGCTTCATTATTAGTCAATAGAAATTTTGAATACTTCTGCTCTTATTACTTCTACTGCTACTCTTACTACACCACCACCACCACCACTACTACTACTACTGTCTCCTGTATATATATATATTTCAACGACATAGCCTTATTGCAACATGTCATGTATAAAAATACTTAAACGACACTGACACAGCCTTAATGCAAAATGCGGTCATGTATAAATAATCTTAAACGATAATGACACAGCCTTAATGCAAAATGCTGTCATGTATAAATAATCTTAAACGATAATGACACAGCCTTAATGCAAAATGCTATCATGTATAAATAATCTTAAACGATAATGACACAGCCTTAATGCAAAATGCTATCATGTCTAAATATACAAAAGCAATTTGCTCGAAGCAAAATATGAAAGGTATGCCATAAACATATACAGAATTATACAGATTCACCATCCACACGCAAACACATACACACACGCGCGAACTTGCGCACTACATACCCAGTGTACCCGCTCATCTTTCATTTAACTTGCTTTGGGTGAGATATATGCGAGATTGAAAATACATTATATTCCCTCCCCTTTTTCCTCCAGCAGAGATTAATTTGTTGATTGACGGAAAAGCAAGTAGTGTGTGAGCGGGAAATAAGTTCACACCGGCCACCGGTTCGTCTTTGATCAGTTTCAGCTCTTCATTTCCAGGAAGCACTGGATCGCAATTTCTTCAAATCTTGCTATGCCTAAGATCCCCTATCTCCCCCCACCTCTCATCGCTCCCCTCTCTCCCTCACACGCACGCACATTTACAGGGACAAAAGAAAAAATAATAATAAAAATAATTTAGCACATTCCACTGAGATGGCAGCGGCAGAAATCGAAAGAACAACTATTAATTCTCTGACTGAAGCGTTTCGTAGTAATGTGTCGAAAGGTACAGTAATCGATTAGAGTGATTAGAGTGATTAGAGTTCAAATGCGAGATAGATAGATATCGTATACTTTATTGCAAGTTTATCAACAGTGTATACTACTTACACAACAGTGTATACTACTTACACCACAATCTCAGTGGACTGAAATAGCAACCAGCTGAATTGCGGCATCTGTATATTCGTAAGACTGATGTTTATAATATTATTCGTATTACAAAGGCTGACACATAGATGTAGGCTAAGAGTTGGAATAAATAGATGCCCGTGGCTCTGCAACACTGGAGGTGACTGATGGGGCAATTAAAGCGAACATTCTCTACTGTCCTGTCCACACCACATAGAAACACGCGCGCACGCACACACATACAGGAACAAATGTGATTTTCCGCATAGTATGCTGATAGAGGACTATTTTTAACGATATGTATAAAGTGTTTGCTTGCGTTAAATTTTACTCCACAGCGTGTTGTATCCTTGTTTGAAAAATGTGATTTATTTCTCTTCTTATATTGGAAGAAAACGATACAAACATTAAAATTACACCTATTCATAACACTATATTTTAAAAGAATCTATTTGTTTACCATCAGAACTGTTGAATGTATAAAAATGTAATAATAGTGATGCTATTTTTTGGGGAGATAATTCTCCAGTAACTTCAAGCGCTAAGCCCCCACTCACGAGCTAGGGATTGAATAACAAGGCACAGTTTGAACCGAAGATCTTCTGAGGGTTAGCGAGGTCCAAACTCATTGTTACTAATAATAGAAAAATGCTCTTGTTGTAGATGACGACAATGATGTAACAAACCTTTTTTTTAATTAATAAAATTTAGCTTAAATTTTACGATTTTCTCGTTTTTTAAATAACAAAACTCTGTGAATGATTATCACTAAATTAAATATTTCCACCACCATCATCACCATTCCTTGACAAAAAAAAAAAAAAAAAAAATGCTGGTCAGAGGGTAACTGCTAAAGTGCCACTTAATATGATAATATGATTTAGTATTCCGCGGTTTCTGCCTAAAGGCGTCACTGCTTACAATCTAACTCGACAAAGTGATCCGTCTTGTCGGGTTTTGCTAATCTTGCTTACCCTAAGGTCAAATTGGCTGTGATGAGGCGCTTCGGGTCTTATTTCTTCTTGTGGGGTCAAAGTGCACGTGCGTTCCTCGTGAGTTTGCGAATCAGCTGTGGAAGTGCTCTAAATGATGTCATAAAGGATGTGTGTATGTGCGTGTGTTTGATTGTGTGTGTGTGGTGAAAGAGAGAGAGAGAGAGAGCGCGCGTGTGTGTGTGTGTGTGTGTGTGTGTGTGAGAGAGCTGTGTTAGTAAATAAATGTGAATGATATAGGGTGCGATTCACTCAGAGAGAAAGTACGTGTTTTAAAAAAAATGCATAAGACCAAAGAAACCAATGGACACTTCTTTCATTTTAAGTTTAAATGTTGAGAAATAATGATGCCATTTTAAGCTCTAGTCAGTCACGTGATTCCTACTCAGAATCTATCATTCACAGTCAGATCCTCAGACCCCCCGCCCCCCCCCCCCCGCATATTAATAATAATAATATATTATTCTAAGAGATACAGACCTCAGAGAGGAAGAGACTGACGGACTTCTTATTCGCCCCACGTCCTAATGCTAACCTACGTCCCAATATGGAAACAGTCCTATGTAATGTAATCGTAATACACACACACACACACACACACACACACACACACACGCACGCACGCACGCACGCACGCATCGAGTCCTAGCTGTGTCCATATATTATTCTCTTTGTCTATTCTCTCTCAGCATTTAAGGCAAGCTAAAGACAGTAGATTGCATGCACTGTAATGACAATAAATTAAATACACATTTAAAACATAATATCTGAAAATGACAAAATCTTCCACTTAGCTGTGAAAATAAGAAGCAGCTCCATTTACAAACTGATGAAAATGAGAAAATATCCCCCTCTCTCTCTTAAATTTCCTTGAACAAGTCGACCAAAACTTTGTACAAATGTGCCACAGGAGTTCTTTCAAATCTATTGTATTTAACAATGTCACCTTGCTGCTTGGCCAGGCTTTCATAGTACGGACAGTTTTGCTTTGTCCTCAGGATCTTTAGATTTAAGATTCCCTCTATTTCTTCAAAGTATTCTATCGAAAGCTGTAAGAAACATGACCTGTACAATTACGATATTCTCTAGATTGCTAGTCCAAGACCTTTTGCAGTTTCGTTTGACCTCTACACATGGAGCTGGGTTGAAACGTGCAACTGAAGTCTTCTGTAGTTCTTGTCTACCTCTCTAAAAGAAATACTAAAAGGAAAGATTTTTATTCCAGGATCACGTGATTGCAATTATAGATTATTTTGAGAGGTGTACCGTGTTAAAAAAAAATCAACGTGACATGGGAGAATGGAACTTGTTCTCTATCCTAGATCTATTTTTGGAGCACAACCTGTACTTACTCAAACACTCTCTGTTGCAGAAAGTGAAGTCAACAATTTATGCTTAATGTGTTCTATTGATACCGACTCCAATAAGCTTCCGGTGAAGATTAACTTTTAAGTAATACAATTCTATAATTTTGATTTAGCAGCGTTTATTGCATCAAACTATTCATTGTCTAGACGTCTTCCTAATAGAGATGTAATCATCTCCTTAAAAGAGCTACCCGGAGCAGTTTATTGAATTTGAAGAAAAGATCAAACTGATGCTTATAGCGTTTAACTTAACGTCATTTTTAATGATAGACGATGGGTGAGGTTTTGTCCTTAAATTAACCGAGTGCTACTCCGGGCAAGAAATGTAAAGGTTGCACTTCTATGAAGCATATGACACGTGAGATAGAGGATTCACTAACCCAACGCTTGATCTCTGGCATCGTCTTCTGGCTTGTCGGTCAAGTTATGACAGGACAGTAGTACACAATTATAATTTGTTTTAGGATTTCTTACTTATTCTTATCAACCTTTCAGCTCAGACGGCAAACATTGCATCGTGCCTTGTCCCTCGGACAGACTAGATAAGCAGCATCTCCGTTCGCTACACTGGTGTTTAGAAAAATGTTGGAAATTGAAAAATCAGAATAAGCTGAAAATCGCTGTTCGGGCAGATTTCATTCTAAAAATAAACGACGAATGTGTCACTTCTGTGTTTAACACAATTTACGTAAGAATCGCTTCTTTGTTAGACTCTTTCACCTTCTTTTTAAAAGTAAAGAGTGCAAGAATAAAAGCACCACATAGACATTCATTCAAAGTCACTGACTGAGATATCTTAAACTTTAATGTGTCGCACTCGTTAAATGCGATTGTCCCTCATTAAAATGTACCTTGGCCATAAAAAGTATGCATACACATAATTTGGTATATTTAAATGGTAGGGTTCATAGAGTTCACATTTTTGGTGGGGTATTTTATGTTAACATCTTCAATGATGATTTTCGGCCCAGTAAGGGCACAGTGATCGATTTTGAATTGTCCTTAGAGTCGGTGCAGTTACCATGTCTGAACTTTCAAAGCGCATACATTTCCATCTAAGTAAAAAAAAAAAAATAGTTACCGTTCTCAAATGTCGAGCGCTTGCATACACAATTTTCACTTGATACTTTGAATGCACCCAACGGCATCTGCATGGATTGGGCACCATGGTTACTTAGCAAGACCTTTTGTACAGATTGATTGAACATCGATTTACGAGCGACAGCAAGTCGCCTCGTGAATTACGTAAGCCCCAGAGTGCGACGTAAGCCCCAGAGTGCGGCGTAAGACACGGCTGCAGTCGCCGAGGTAATGATGGATGCACAAACTCTCTTCACGCAACAGCAATTATCGTTGCTGCTGTTTTTATGCCGATGCTGAACCTGTTTTGGATCAGGGCTGTTGTCTTGGCCACGTTTCTCTCTCTTTATCTCCCTCCCTCCAACCTCCTTCCGGTTCCGGTGTCTTTCTTGTGATGCCAGCTGCTTCTTAAATAAACTTGGTATGGTCTTGATTGCTATCTTTCAGACAATGTACATATGTGCACCCTATACTGTCTTCGCTTCTTGAAAATGTTTACCAACCCTTTGCCATTCATTTCTAGGCCCTTATTTCAAGCGCTCAGCCCTCTCGTCACTTGTGTGTGTGGCCTGTCGTACTTCTCCGTATATAAGTTCGATGCAGACGTGAAGGTGCGATGCTCAGTCAAATGAGCTACATATATGAGGATACATATTTCCAAACTGAAGGATCTTTTACAGTACGGCATTTGCCAAACAATTCCCCCCCCCTCTCCCTGGAGATAGTTCCTTTATCACATTTAATCATTACAGAGGCTGAAACTTCGAATCGCTATCCCCATACATTATTTATCTTCGGCTGCATAGCTTCGTCATGACATTTGCTCTCTGCAACTACTCCGCTCTGGAACTATTTTCTTTCTCAATTCTGGAATTAATATTAACATAGACCTCTTTGCAAGAACGTAATTATATTACCTGTGGCAAAATATAGTACATACAAAACAACGACTAAGAGTAATTTGGAAAAGCCCTAGATTTGAAAACCATTCAAGAAAAAGTAGGTCTGATACGTAACTTAATCACGTCATCGTTTGACATGACTTGGTCAGGTCTGATACGTAACTTAATCACGTCATCGTTTGACATGACTTGGTCAGGTCTGATACGTAACTTAATCACGTCATCGTTTGACATGACTTGGTCAGGTCTGATACGTAACTTAATCACGTCATCGTTTGACATGACTTGGTCAGGTCTGATACGTAACTTAATCACGTCATCGTTTGACATGACTTGGTCAGGTCTGATTCGTGAACCTGTTCGATAGCGATATTATTGTGCACATAATATTTTTTCAAGAAATAAAGAAGCAAACAATATAAAGGGCAGAAATAATCATTATCATGCATTTTTTTAAAACAAGCATTCAATTAACTTTAAATTAACTAATTAAGTTTAATGATCTGGATATTGTAATGGCAAAGAGGTGTGTATTGAGTGTGATTTTTTTTTAGTGATAGTATGGCTCTTGAATTTAGTGTTAACTCGTTTACGTATTACTAAAGCCGATATATTTCACCCATGTTTAAAACAAGATTCTTTATCAAACAACGGAAATAAAAAGAAAAAAATAATAAGAACTTCTGAGCAAACACGACAAAATCCACATATACTTTCTGCTGTTTATCACAGAACTGGACTAATAGTGTAGCATGCAGGATGAACCAAACTAATACATTATATTTATCATACAACTTCCCTGACCTTAAAGATAATTCTCATTCAAATTACAAAGCATGATACATTTTGTAATCATAAACAGCTATGAAATCCAATAATTCATCACTAATGTCAGTGTAATGATAATCATCTACCAACTAATATCTCATCACAAATCAGGGCTGATAGATTAACCTCAGTGAAACCAATATATGCATGATGTACTGTTAATGTAACAAACTCTTTCTAAATAATATTTCATCACAGAATTTGATTTAGAGTACGATATTATTCTCAACAAAAAATTCACACAACTGTCAGGAAACTTAGCATTGTAAATACGAGTATTCCATCACAGAACTGGATTGACATTGTAAGAATAATCTCTAAGTCAATATTTCTTGAAAGAACTGGATTGACATTATAAGAATAATCTCTAAGTCAAATATTTCTTGAAAGAACTGGATTGACATTATAAGAATAATAATAAGTCAATATTTCTTGAAAGAACTGGATTGAAATTATAAGAATAATCTCTAAATCAATATTTCTTGAAAGAACTGGATTGAAATTATAAGAATAATCTCTAAGTCAATATTCAATTCCGTAGTAAGCAGCCTTGTGTAATAAATGTCAGTGACATCAATATTTCATTCCAGACTGAGCAGTGTATGATAAATATCAATGACATCAATATTTCATTATAAAAGTGGACTGCCGTTGGACTTTGTAAAGATAATCATCAACGAAACCAAACTTTCGTGTTAGAACTAAACTAATGTGACAACAATCCTCAAGCAAACCAGTGCTTCATCACAAGACTGGACCCACACCATAGCAACAATTATCAGTGAAGTCAGTCTCAACAACATTGATTGTGTTATCTTAGCCGTCATCAGGCGTTGTGATATCCTGTCTCTTTCCAAACCTCATCTATTTACCTAGCCGACATCATTGTAAGCCCACAGGTAAATAAAACTCTCTCATTCTATTTTTCTCGATTCGTTTCTCTTTTACCCCGTTTTTTTTCCTTCGCTTTTAAAGGTTTGGCTGCTTGCGACCTTCCGGGGTGGAGGGGGTAGGGTGGAGGTTGTCAGACTGTTAGTAGCCGTGTAACACACAGTTGTCTCTGGCAGCAAAAAAAAGCCTCAATGACAAGTACACCTTGAGCACAAAGGCCAGGCAAGGAACGTGCGCACAACCCGATCAGTGCGTGTTAATGTTCTTCCACTTGAAAGGGCCGTTTGGTGCCGGCATATTTAAGGAATCCCTTCAGTTGCTATATATATTGTGAATATATATTTTTCACAACTCTCCATTTGTAGCAGATACAAGAAAAGTTCCATTGGATTTTGTCAGGATGTAGTTATCTGGGTCCTGTTCATGAATTTGCGTGAGCGCGCGCGAGACTCTGTGTATATGTACAGGCTGTGCCATAACATGTCGTATTTTAACACTAAAATTTGTTTATCATTCTACTCGTGATCATTATAACTCTTTATCTGTCTACTCATGATCATTATTACTCTTTATCTGTCTACTCATGATCATTATTACTCTTTATCTGTCTACTCATAATCATTATTACTCTTTATCTGTCTTTATCTGTCCACTCATGATCATTATTATTCTTTTTCTGTCTACTCATAATAATTTATTACTCTTTATCTGTCTCCTCATAATTATTATTACTCTTTATACGTCTACTCATAATCTGTGCCGGAGTAAATTTGCCTATTCCTATTTCTAAACTTAATCTTTATTTAAATTGTTAAATTGTCGAAGTGACCCGACCTTGGGAACTCTATGATGGTATTTTTGTAATAAACACTCGAGTTGAGAAATTGCTGATGCAATGCAAACCAGTTCCAACTAGATGAGTAGTTTTATTATACTATGGTTAAGATTTACTCTCTATTCTTAGCCAATCTTTCTTCAGTAATTACTTTTATGAGTAGACATAAAGAGAAATAATCTTTATCAGTCTACTTATTACAATTCTTGCTCTTTACCTGGCGGTCTTCGTCTTGAGAGTCATATAGGACGCCTTGTGTGGAGTGAATGCCTGATCTGTCTTCGTAAAAGTATTGATTTATAGGTGAATGAGTTATTGGAATGTTATGCTCTGACCCCCCTCCTCCCCTTCCACACAAACAATCATTCCAACTCCCCCTTACGTTCTACTTTCTTACACTTTCCCGTAACTCTAAATTAGGTCCAGAAGGGGAAAGACTACAACATTTCTTTTGAACCAAGTACCCCTCCCCCCCCCCATCTTATAACTCAAGTTAAAAGGTGGTTTTAGACCGCCGACCCCTAATTATGGGAGAGTGGGCCTTCTAATTTGAACAAGTGCATTACTTTCGTTGACAGTAATCATAAGATTGATTGGCTCACGGCGCAAGCATTGATCTTTCCCTGTATTGATTTAGTGAGTCTTTAGCTTGTAATAGAAGGGTCGATATGATTTATTGCAGCATGTATACAAACAGAGGATCAATGGTTGTTGAGGAGTTAAGGAAACGATAAGGCGAATATTAAATTCTAAAGTAGTTTCAGACGAACAAATACATTTTACAGAAGAAGTACTTCTAAAATAATATACACTTATTTTACAAATCCACATACGGTTACGATTATTTATAGCAGTAGATGTTCCATTTATTACTGCGTGTGTCTGTATGTATTTCTGTGTGTATTTTTGTTTGTACTTTTCTCTCTGTTTGTATTTCTGTTTGTTTGTGTCTGTGTGCATTTGTAGTGTATTTCTATGTGTTTTGTGTATTTCTCTGTCTGTGTTTGTGTGTATTTCTGTCTCAGTGTGTGCGTTTGTTTCTGTGTGATCTGTGTGAATTTGTGTGTCTGTGTGTATTTGTATGTATTTCTCTCAGTATTTCTGTGTGCGAGTTTCTGTGCATTTCTCTGAGAGTGTGTGTGTAAGTGTGTGTTTGTATGCGTATGTGTGTAGTGAAACGTGCTTCAGCATAAGACCAACTTATTGAATAGACTTTTATGGAGCTTTCCCCCCCCTAGATCGAGCGGTAAATTGTAATATCTCTCTAAGATAAACTGGTCTTAAATCACCCGTCTTCTCATTTGCTAACCATGTCCGACAAATACTACCCAACTTCCAAGTTTGATTCTGCTTTGACACGAAATGTATATGGGAACAAAATTATTGTCATCCCTGATATAACTTTCGACATACCTTCTCCAGCAAGCTAGTTAGTCGAGTTCTTAATATCAGACAAAATATATCTAGTAACCAGACCAGTACCATCGTGACATTATACTCCGCAAAGCATATCCAGGAGTAAGATCATTGTCATAATTATTTTTATGATCATTATGCACAGAATGTGTCCAGTAACTAGGCTAGACAAAAATAAATCTCAGAAGCTTACAAATTCAAACTTGCAAGGACACTTCTTGGATAAGATTTGCCGAACAATTCTGTCTCTGATTCCTACGGTGGTGGTGGTGGTGGTAAACCACTACAGTCATGGGTTTTCCTGAGTATACGTGCCTTCTCGCTAGGCCTGTACCAAGTCACCCTTGATCTTCTGAGCACACGTTTGCAAAATCTCTGCATTTCTGCATCTCAGTCGAGGGGCTGCTCAAAGCAAATCATTTCTTAATCTCGTCGAGGCTAGGGAAAAAGGAGGGGCACTCCTTGTGGACTGCGTTACACCCGCAAATGGCACCATAGCACTAAAGAAACCATTAAAAAAAAGAATTTAAATGCATCATCCTTTTTAATTTAGAAAATAATTTATTCCTTGTCCTTAAACAAGGAGTAAACTATTCCTTAAAGTTTGTACTCAATTTTATTTTAAATGGATAGACAGTAGGTTTGGCTGATGTTGTCTTTTTGAGTACATTAATACTTCAATCGATCTATCGATGATGTTGCAAACTAATTGCAGCTATAATTTTAAAAATTAAATGGGGGTGGTGTGAGAATATATTTCCGAAACTGCGCTTGACTTTCTAAGTCTTCAACTTTGGTGTCGATACAGCCAGTCGATAAGTTGCTAGCTGTTATGTTAGGTAGCACCCCTTAGTCCTCGTAGAATCGGGCACGTGCGTCATGTCCAGAAGTGATCTTTTTTTTTTGTTTATCACATTGTCCTACCCGAAATAGATAACGAGTTCAGTCTTACCTGATCATTTTCTGTTCATCAGATTGTCCTACCCGAAATAGGTAACGAGTACAGTCATACCTGATCATTTTCTGTTCATCAGATTGTCTTAAGCGATATACGTAATGAGTTCAGTCTTAGCTGATCATTTTCTGTTCATCACATTGCCTTAAGAGATATACGTAATGAGTTCAGTCTTAGCTGATCATTTTCTGTTCATCACATTGTCTTAAGCGATATACGTAATGAGTTCAGTCTTAGCTGATCATTTTCTGTTCATCACATTGTCTTAAGCGATATATGTAATGAGTTCAGTCTTAGCTGATCATTTTCTGTTCATCACATTGTCTTAAGAGATATACGTAATGAGTTCAGTCTTAGCTGATCATTTTCTGTTCATCACATTGTCTTAAGCGATATACGTAATGAGTTCAGTCTTAGCTGATCATTTTCTGTTCATCACATTGTCTTAAGCGATATACGTAATGAGCGGAGTCTTTGATAGGATATTGCTAGACGATCTAGCGCTGTGTGCTTTGCTAACGGCAAACATGCGTTTGGAGTGTTCTAATCTTTATTATGCACTTTATATATATATATATATATTTTTTTGTTTTGTTTTGAGGGAGTGGGTAAGTTGTTGTAGGTTTCTTTGGGAATAAGAAAATAAGCCAAGGAAAATAGAAACCATAATCTTTTATAGTCCATTTGCTTTATGGGTAACAATTTTTTTCAAAAGATGTTACGCCTTTGACTGTTGATATAAACTAATTAGCCACGTATCTGGATCTTGGAATTGTTTGCACTTATTTTTTTTCAAAGTTTTGTTTTAATAGTGTGCTTGCAAGAGATTGTGTGTTTCTTAAGAATAACACTTATAAATGATTAACAACACCACAAAGATGGATTTCAAAGATATGAAAATTCGTAGTCGGGATTATCTTTGTTTCTTAACTCTGATTTCCCAGACCGCCCAAGTTCCTTTCAACACCCGCCTTCGGATGTCACAGCAAATATTTTGTTGGAAAAACTGTCACATTCTACGGTAGCGACTGTTGGCAATTGTTAAGTAAGGTAACATTCTTGAAATTGTAAAATATAAGGGGAGGGAAGTACTAATTGTAGAGTATTGGGAAGTGCCAGGTATAAAGTATAAGTAGAAGGAAGTGCCAGGTGTAAAGTATAAGTAGAAGGAAGTGCCAGGTGTAAAGTATAAGTAGAAGGAAGTGCCAGGTGTAACATTTATTAAACGTATTGAAACGATATTGTATAGTGAACTAGTTGCAAGTGTATTCTTCAATAAATACTTTTTTGTCTCCGTCATACAAAAACACTAACGTCATTTAAATGGAAAAAAAGTAGAACGTAGAAATCTTATACAACAGTTTTATGCAGCACTTCTCCTTTTACTGCAACAACAAAAAAATGTGACTAGTGATTTATTATATAGGCTGTGACTAGTGATGTATTATATAGGCTGTGACTAGTGATGTATTATATAGACTGTGACTAGTGATGTATTATATGGCTGTGACTAGTGATGTATTATATAGGATGTGACTAGTGATGTATTATATAGGCTGTGACTAGTGATGTATTATATGGCTGTGACTAGTGATGTATTATATAGGCTGTGACTATCAAACTGACGAGGCTGAAGTATAATAACGTGAAACACAAACAAATTCCAGCTGTTATTTCCAGAACGTTATCACTAAGATCTAACTATTCTTCTACAGTTAAAGGGATGATTCAAAAATGTTACAACCATTTTAAAACTAGGTGAAGATATATTATATACGCACCCTTAACCACTACCTATTTTTCTATTTCTGTCATAACTGTCTTCTGTCTGTGTCATACTGTCTTCTGTCTGTGTCATAGCTGTCTTCTGTCTGTGTCATAGCTGTCTTCTGTCTGTGTCATAGCTGTCTTCTATCTGTGTCATAGATGTCTGTCTGTGTCTCTAACTTTGTTATCCTTACATTCCTGTCTTTCTATATATCTCTCTATCATAGCTTTGAAATGTTCTGTAAAAAATGTCTCTCTAATCGAAAGTTATTTAAATGATCCTCTCTGTCTCTATCGTAGCTAAGTATTCTTATATTTGTCTCAATATTTGCTGTCTATACTTTCTTATGTTTTTGTGTAGTGGGTACATGTATTTATCTCTTTCACAGCTCCTTATATCTTCTTCCTGTCTGGAACTCCATCATAGCTATCCTTTATGTTCTTCTATCTGTCTTCATCATAGTTACTGATATAACTTCTATATGTCTGTATATCTTCTGTCTTTCTGATCTATAGTTCTAAGTTGTCTTTTGTCTATTTCTATTTCAGGTATCGATGCATTCTTTTGTCTGTCATTTTTCTATTATCCATCCATCCATCCATCCATCTATCTAAAAAATTGTAATTAAAGCCAATGTACCATAGTCTAAACATGTTTGAAAATCGATGTATTCAAGAGAGAGAGAGAGAGAGAGAGAGAGAGACAGACAGACAGACAGACAGACAGACAGAGAGAAACAGAGACAGAGACAGACAGAGACACAGAGAGAGAGAGAGACAGAGACGAGGAAGTGAAGGGGGGGGGGGTAGTAGATAGAAGAATAGAATGTGAAAGAGAGAAAGATAAAAGGGTCATGTCTTTTGCAATCCGTGAGCACTTACTAGCTGAAGGGCGCACCTACATTCGAAATCCTGAAACAGTCACGGATTCTAGCTGTTGCTTTAAATCGGTTAAAGTTAGAAAGCCTAATGACTGAATTTTTTCTCGAGAATTTTTTTCAAATGTATGAAAATAATCTGAGACTGAGACGTGGTGGAAGAAATTAGAAGACGAAAAAGTATCACTAAGGAAGCTGTTTACTAGGTTTGAAGTCTATTTGATGATTATCTAACATCATCTACTTTCTTCTACTGGCATACGAACTGCCTTGCTTCTTCACGAACGTTTTTGGAACGTCTCTTTGGCATTAGGGATATCACTGGGAATCAACGTTTAGACCCCACCGAAAGCAGTGCCGATGCCACCTAATTACCAAAACTCGCCTGGGAGATGCCAGTTTGTATCATGTAGATAGATCTGGATCAAAGCATAGATAACGAACAAAGGTGGCCTATTTCTTTCAAGTGCGCTAAGTGGGAGAGGCTACGCATTAGTAGTAGAAAGTTGTGGTGGTGGTAGAAAAGGAACGAAGATATGTGTAACTATGCAACCCGGTCTTTTCAAGTACCTAACGAAAAGACGCACACTAAAAAATTTAAAAGCATGAAAGAGCAAAAAGAGAAAAAAAGAGTTTTAATCTTAGTACAGTAAGGATCTGTGGTCAGGTTAGTAGGGTTTCGTTAGGGTCTTACCTGGGCTGAGAAAGCTCCTTGTCTTTTTCCGGATTTCCTGAATCTGGAACCTGATTAGATCAGGCCTAAGACATCGCTTTTGCTTGTTGGCGCTTGCATGGAGGGACCAGAGTGTTGAAACCCGCGTGACGCCATCCCTAGACCAGTGACACTTTGCACGTACGAAATATGCGAATATGGATATCTACTTAGGAAAGTGACCTTTGACACGTAAGGAAATACTTATTTTGTATAGATAAACAGCTGGATCTGGTGAAGTTAGATTTGCTTGGATGTAGCTACCGCTCTATTTGTTTTTCTAGACTAAAATGTAAACTCTAAGTGAAAATTAAAATGTTTACTAATCATTGCAACACAGTACACGCGCACACATGCACAGCCACAATGCACAACCCACACATGCACGAACGCACACACATTCCCACCCCACACACATGCACGCACACACATACCCCCCCCCACACACACACATGCACATCCGCACATACACCCACACATGCACGCACGCACACACATTCACCCACACATATACCACGCACACGCACAAACAATCATATATTAAAAAATCACTTTGATCAAAAGGCTCTGTTTGATTGCAACACAAAAACAAATTGAATGTACTCTTTTTCTTGTGGCTAATACTGCTTTAATATGATTTTTATTTTAAATCTTTCTTTACAATATCACTTCTAAATCCCACTGTTTCTACACGCAAATATTTTTAACACTTCAAAATTTTATTATTAATTTTTTTTGTTTCTTTTATATTGGTAAGTTATTTTCACTTCTGTGTGCCTTACAAAACGGCAGCAAAGAACATAGGCTGTTAGTTCTTTCTTTATTAATGGTACTGGTAGGCGGTGCACTCTGATTTAGACTGCCCGAGGGGCCAGGATTCAAGACCCACCCATACTGACTAGAGTTCTTCTGTTTGACACATCCTCTCCCTATCTCGGGATTGTCGACATCATCACCGTACTTGTGAAGCACTTAGGGATCTTAGGCAGTGAATAAGTGGTAATAAAAAGCCACATTATTTCACGGATCTATTTAGGTACATTATTTCACGGATCTATTTAGGTACATTATTTCACGGATCTATTTAGGTACATTATTTCACGGATCTATTTAGGTACATTATTGCTAATTCCATTCCTGTTGATGACTGCATATATTAACCGTTGGCATTTTTGAGTTTTTCTTCCCTGTAATAACAAAGCTATATATATATATCACATTATCACCCGAACACTGACCTCGTCAGAAGTCTGTTAGATTTATACATGACGAGCTGTTACATTAGAAGGGTCTAGCGATACTCATGCCCCACTGGATGATAACTTCATATATACTCCATTAGCATCGTAATTATACTTGCTGCTTAGAAGCAAATTATGCATGCATTAATCAGCTGTCAATTGCATCCCTGTGAGTTATCTCTAGCTCCGGAGGTATTTAATGTACATACACTCTCTGCGATTTGTTGGATTCAACATATGAAAAGGTATAGTTTTACTTCTCTAGGGATTCTACTTTTTATGAGTAGAATAGTCACAATAAAGCCAACTTCAGACGTCTCATTAAGAATACATCCAGCCCTCTCTGAATGTGATAATTCACAGCAGTCTAGTTACCAACTCGTTAAATTGTTTTAAACGATCTGGACTGGAGAACAATAATGAACAATACAAGTAATTCAGTGAAAGTATTCGGAATCTGGCAACGAACAGTAGAAGTGAACGAAAATAGGCAAAACTTACTGTTACTATTATAATACAGCAACACTTCTTTAAGAGAAAATAAGGAAAACTTATAGTTACGGAGTTCTTAAGATAGTTTGACCATCTGCCATCCACATTTATAAATCTCTCCTAAATTCTGAAGTAATGATTTAGACTACTCGATAATCAAATACCTTGGCATACGTAGCACCAGCAGTCACAAAAATTCAAAGTATTTAAAGGAAATCAAACTACCGTAGCTAGGGTGTGGACATATTTGTTTGAAACAAGCCGGTGTTTGGTTACAGAACCAAACTTTCACATGACCCCCTGCTTTCCGTACACTTGACCTATATTTCAGGGACACAAAGGGTCTCATCTCACTACGACGTCACCGGTATCACCTGTAGATGATGAAAGGTTGTGAAATGCTGCAAAGAGAATGCTATTCTAAAGGTAATAGGTGGCTGGAACAAATCACAGCAGGAGTGGCGTCCCTTAAGTATTTCTTGAGAAGGTGAACTCTAGGTCACACCTTTCCAGGTGAGCGGGCTACACATATGGTCAGTGGGAGCCGTTCTTTTGCAGTTCAGATCTGACGCGATGGTGTTCGTGGACTGGAATTAAATAAATACACACAGATCTAGTCAAGTGCTTTGTTAATGACACATTTGTGTTGCTCACATGGAGTTTTCTTGTCATTTAACTCGAGTTGTTCACTCGTTTAACAAAGTCTGTTCTCATTTCACTGTAACCACTCTCCAAAAAAGCTACACACTCATGCACACACATACACACTTCACAAAGAAGTGCAATTTAAAAAAACTATGCACACTCAGAAAAATTATAATAATCGATTTTGCTAGATATACGTACAATAGATAGATAGACAGACAGACAGATAGTTTGAATGTTTTACCCTCCCACAGAAAGCGTTTATTAAGTTGTTACATAATATACTCACCTTCGTCTATGTCATTGCATTTTAAATTATTCTTTTTTTTATTGTTGTTGCATGGATGCAGACCTAAATGTCTGCTTTTTGTGTTAGTGTTCGCTTCTTGTTTTCTTTAAAATTTGATTAATATCTAAGGTTTCTTGTCTAAACCGTGTGAGCACTTGTATGTTGTGTTGTGTATGTGTGTGTGTGTGCGCGCGCGCACCAGTATCTATGAGCTTTAGGGTTGTCTCCTGTTGCTTTTCCGGCATCACGTTTTTTGTTCTCTTCCCTTCTCTTTGTATACACCTTCCACTGTTTATGTTGCCCGACGTGTAGGCTTTTCTGGAGCTCGCTTCCTTGGCCGACAGACAGTCATTTTGACGAGATTGTGTAATGAAAAAGAAAGGAGAAACGATTGGGTTATTTCATCATTCGCTTTCCAATTACATTGCTGCAGCGGCATCTCCGTCTCCATTGCTATGGAAACCTCGCCTCTGGCCCCAATTTTTGTGTAACCAGAAATCTCATTTATCTGTGGAAGGAAGGAGGAGGAAAAGGGTGGAATGGGTGGTAGTCGTTTGATTGAATCAGACAGTACGCTCTTGCGTACACACTGGCAATTCCTAGAGGCAAAATCAGTTTTCAAGATTTCGGAAACACTGGTAGGGATGGACTGCAAGGGGAGACGGAGAGGTGGGTATGGAATGAGGGAAGGAGATTTGGAGCAGTGAGGTTTCATCCTGGGAAAGAGGACGTGTGTGGTGCGCGGCAGTGGAGTTGAAGATGGGTAGAATCGATCTGTTTGATAGCGACGCTTCTCACTTAGAGTGCTCGGGATACATTGAGGGGCGCATGCGCGCTCGCGCGAGCTAGTTAAATAACCTGTTTAGTGTTTGTATCTTATTTCTTCCATTTCCCCCCTCTTTAAGTCAAGTGACCATCTAAAAGAATTTCCTCGATTACTGGGACGTTCATCTCTAGGGAAAACTTCACGAATGCTTGGACAGTTCACTAACTTACCTAATATTAGTGTTAGATCGCTGTCAAGGGAGTAAAACGATATAAAAGTACCCTTCTGTTCGTGTCTTCAAGAGCTATCATAGATAGATAGATAGATAGATAGATAGATAGATATCAGTAAAAGAATATATTTTTATTCTTACAGGGGAATAAGTGGACTTATTGTCCAATTACAATACGGGTCAAAGTTCGATATGAGGTGACGTTGAACAAAGTAAACAGAAGATAAATCGCTCTTCGAATTATAGTTAAGGCCGGAAAAATAAAATGTTTGCTTTCTACACTTAAGATGAACTCTAATGGGTCCAGTGTAACAGAACAGTTGTATATTGTCCTTTTGCTCTCTGTACCGCACTGAACTTGTGGAAGTTGGATTAACAAATTTGCTCTCTGTACCGTACTGAAGTTGTGGAGGTTGTATATTGTAATTTTGCTCTCTGTACCGCACTGGAGTTGTGGAAGTTGGATAAACAAATTTTCTCTGTACCGCACTGGAGTTGTGGAAGTTGGATAAACAAATTTGGGGAGGAAGATATACGTCGTTTGGTAATGCGGATTTCATTGCATTATGGCAAATTAATATTTCAATTTTAAAAAAAATTAAAACCTCTTTTTTAGACTGACAGTAGCAAGCATATAAAATATATTGCTATTATATTAGGAAATGAGCTCTTGTTCATATAATTAAATAATTTCAAATTTCAATGATAAACGCTAATAATATGCAATGCTAGCAGGGATCACGTTGATATTTTCTCTTTCATAATTTAAGGCAAGAAAAATAAATTTATTTAAAGCGAATGGTTTACGTTTAAGTTAGAAACCGTGCACTTAGTGTTTTCATAAAGAAGACTATTACAATATAGAGGTCATTTGTAAAATGTTATCTTACTCAATCTTACCTAAACACTTTGATTGTGAGGAATTCCGTTCTTCTGCAGCAGAGTTTCAGCTGAAATATTTCCAAAGCGTCACTGTGACTTCACATATACAATTCTTTATCAAAATATAGCATGATCAATCATATAGAAAAAAACTTTTCCTGCATACGTGAGTAAAGGGTCCCATTATACTTGAATATGAAACAAATCAGTATAGTGTACGATGTCACTTGTACCATTGTAGTATTTACAAGACGTACTTGTAGTCTTGACCATTGCATACCATATTTACCAGACGTACTTTTAGTCTTGACCATTGCATACCATATTTACCAGACGTACTTTTAGTCTTGACCATTGCATACCATATTTACTAGACGTACTTTTAGTCTTGACCATTGCATACCATATTTACCAGACGTACTTTTAGTTTTGTACCATTGCATACCATATTTATTATAAACACTGTTTAGTATTATACCATAGAATATCATATTTACTAGTACTTTTAGTCTTGACCATTGCATACCATATTTACTAGACGTACTTTTAGTTTTGTACCATTGCATTAGTGCATATAATATTTACTAGACCCGTACTTTTAAGAATTTTACTAGTTCATACTATATTAACAAGTCATACCATTTAATTTCTACCGATTCAAACCATATTTACAGGTCACACTTTTAAAACTTCTACCGATTCAAACCATATTTACAGGTCACACTTTTAAAACTTCTACCCATCCATACCATGTTTAAAAGTCGTACGTTTTAAACTTCTACCGATTCGAACCATATTTACAAGTCGTACTATTAAAATTTCTACCAATAATCACCATATTTACAAGTCGTATTATTAAAATGTCTAATAATCACCATATTTACAAGTCGTACTATTAAAATTTCTACCAATAATCACCATATTTACAAGTCGTACTAGTTAAAATTTCTACCAATAATCACCATATTTACAAGTCGTACTATTAAAACTTCTACCGATTCAAACCATATTTGCAAGATGTGCGTTTAGGTTCTTTACTGATAAAAATATATTTATGTGCACGATACTTTCAACCTGTCGAGTTATAGATTATTTCTGTGTTGGACCTAGTCACCCTGGCTAGATATATTTTTGTGGGTGTCACATAATGGCTAATGTAGCCCACACCCACCCCGTCCTCTAAAAATAGACTACATGTAAACCTACCTTCTAGAAAGGCTTATCCTTATCCCCAGGTTGGAAACTTGCCTAACTGTTCCAGAAACTCACTAAACCAACCAAAATGCTGCTCAGCCACGTGAAGGAATGTACTAGTATAGTTGTACTTTTCTCGAAAGAACGCACAATTTAGACGTCAATTTCGTGAATTGCTTTGACCTTAGACGGAGTCACGTGCTGCTGGTGTGCCGACCTGCAAAGAATGATGGCAATTACTGACTGCACATTTTACAGCTAGGATCTTTTCCTTTCATACAAATGTAGTTTAGTTGTACAATTAATCACTCCCATAAATTTAATACAACCTTGGAAATGGTCTCTTCATATATTCAAACCGATTACCAGTAGTTTTTATTAATGAGACTTGTTTCCTGACTTGTCCTTATACAAACTAATTCCACAAAAGCAAACGAAGGATATAAGTTGGAAAACATTCAAAGGGGATAATTGGAAGCTGTAATCCACACTTGTGATCAGGCTTTCTTTTAATATTTGATAAGCACACAATGCCTGGCTCCCCTCACCACCAAATGAAATCTTCTCGACCATTCAACGAATGTTGGAAGTGTTCGTAAAATAAAAAAAGTCATCAGTCAGTGAACCAGCACCACCAGCCCTTCCCCCCACGACCATTAAAAAGTATTGAAATTGTCTGTCTAGCGCTGAGCCGACTGTTCTCTTTAAGGCCAGTGCCTCCTAAAAGGATTAAAGAATAATGGTTCCATGTCTGCGAAACAGCGAACCTTGGAAAGTACACACTAGTAATCAATCGATGCGATAGCCTGTCAGTTGGTTATGCGACTAGGAGTTTGGCAAATACTGAATATTTGGCGAGAGGGCCAAGTCTTTTACCAATTCAAACCATATTTACAGAAGGACGCACCTTGAAGACTTTGTACCTTACTAGGAGTACTTGAAGACTTTTAATCTTTATTTACTGGGAGTACTTGAAGACTTACACTGTATCTACAAAGCGTACTTGACTTTTACACTTTACTTACTAGGCGTATTGAAGACTTTTACACTTTACTTACTAGGCGTATTGAAGACTTAGTACTTTACTTACCAGGCGTACTTGGAGACTTTAGTACTTTACTTACCAGGCGTACTTGGAGACTTTAGAACTTTACTTGCCAGGCGTACTTGGAGACTTTAGTACTTTACTTACCAGACGTACTTGGAGACTTTTGTGCTTTACTTACCAGGCGTACTTGGAGACTTTAGTACTTTACTTAACAGGCGTACTTGGAGACTTTAGTACTTTACTTACCAGGCGTACTTGGAGACTTTAGTACTTTACTTACCAGACGTACTGGAAGACTTTTATATTTTACTTACAAGCATACTTGAAGACATTTGTACTTTAATTACAAGCGCACTTGAAGACTTCTACCAATTATTACTTATCTCATAAATTCTACTAATTCACACTTATCTTTCTACTTCTACCTGTTCATACTTGTGACATGTCAATCCACACTTATCGTGGTATTTCTACCAATTCATACTTATCTTTTAACTTCTACCTGTTCATATTTTCCTCGTGACTTCTACCAATTCTTACTTATTTCGTGATTTCTACCAACTCTTACTTATCTCTGACTTTTACCTTTTCATACTTATTTCTTGACTTCTAACTGTTCATACGTATCTCTTAATTATCTCGTGACTTCTACATGTTCATATATTGACCTCTACCAATTCTTACTCATCTCGTGACTTCTACTTCTACCTGTTCATACTTGTGACTTTTACCAGTTCATACTTGTGACTTTTACCTGTTCATACTTATCTTGTGACTTCTTCCAATGCATACCGTCTCAGAGAAGATACTTTGATAACTTGAACTGTTTGATATGATCAAAAGGCTTATTCTTGCAGCCTGTACCAATTAATATCTTAGTTTTACCTTATTAGAGTATTGCATTCTTGTAATTTGTACCCAATCATATCTTATTAGAATGACGCAATCATGTAACTTGTATCGAGTCATACTTTGTTAGAGTGAGGCATTCATGTAACTTGTATCAAGTCATGCTTTGTTAGAGTGAGGCATTCATGTAACTTGTATCAAGTCATACTTTGTTCGAGCGAGGCAGTCATGTAATTTGTATCAAGTCATATTTTATTAGAGTGAGGCATTCATGTAATTTGTATCAAGTCATATTTTATTAGAGTGAGGCATTCATGTAATTTGTATCAAGTCATATTTTATTAGAGTGAGGCATTCATGTAATTTGTATCAAGTCATATTTTATTAGAGTGAGGCATTCATGTAACTTGTATCAAGTCATACTTTGTTCGAGTGAGGCATTCATGTAAAAAGAAAACTTGTATCAGTTCACAGATGGAACGTATATAACATGTTACCATTTCCAGTAAGCATGAAGGCACATTCTGCTACTATGGGAATCGCTGTCTAAGCGCAAAAACAATCTCATTTCGGTCTGTAGAAAACACCTATAATATGCTAAAAATAGAACATGTTTTGTGCTCTTTTTCGCGTTTCGAAGACTGCTGAGATGGCTTACGTTTTTTTTTTATAAGAAGAATTTACATTCTCCTTTCCCTCCCACTACTGAAAGCAAAACGATGCTATCGACTGTAGAAAATTTGAAACACAATTCTTTTGGTAAAATTGCCAAACAAAAGGATCTATTTTCCTTCTAGCAAATACATGCTCTTCTGCACGTCGGCTTCTCAAAATATTTTTAATTTAACTATTTGAATTTATTCTCACAAAATTCGATATATTAATGCTTAAAAATCAGAGTCGACAATTATATAATTAAGACAATTATATAATTCTACTATCAGCAGTGGTGAGACCATGACACAGCATTAACATTCTATTTTGCGGACATCTGTGCTGGAAGTATGGGTCTAGGATCTATCAAATAAAATAAATAATAAATAATATTTTTGTTGACTTGTCACTTTCCTGCTTTGTGTTATATCCGCGTCGACATTTGTATTTCACATCACCTTTCCCTTGATCTGGACACCCATCCCTTTAATTTTTAGGCTCATGCTTGCCTTGACATTGTAATTTTATATCCTCCCTGCTGGGTGTATTGTTTGCCTTGACATTGTAATTCTATATCCTCCCTGCTGAGTGTGTTGTTTGCCTTGACATTGTAATTCTATATCCTCCTTGCTGAGTGTATTGTTTGCCTTGACATTGTAATTCTATATCCTCCCTGCTGAGTGTATTGTTTGCCTTGACATTGTAATTCTATATCCTTCCTACTGGGTGTATTGTTTGCCTTGACATTGTAATTCTATATCCTTCCTACTGGGTGTATTGTTTGCCTCATCACTGGTTATCACTTCCATTTACTCTTAATTTCTTTACAGCTTCATTCTGCAAAAACTGTATATTCACCCTTCATTTATTTTGACTTTGAACTGCATTTATATCCCTTTATATTTTATTGCTTTCTTTATCTGGGGCTATCTATTAACATATCATCTTACTGTGTATAGTTATTCTTCACATTTTAGTGCTTTCTTTATCTCGACCCTATGGGGCTATCTATTCAAACCACCATCTTGCTGTGTATAGTTACTTTTCTTTTTTAATTATATGGACCCCGTGGGTCTACCTATTCACCTATCATCTTGCTGTGTATATCTACTCTTCACTTTTCCCCTTTCTTTGTACTGTGACCGTACGGGGTTATCTCCTTACTCATGACTTTTTCTTTACCTTGACATAGCACGTCTCTTTACTCTTAACCTCTTTCTTTATCTTGACACAGCACGTCTCTTTACTCTTAACCTCTTTCTTTATCTTGACACAGCACGTCTCTTTACTCTTAACCTCTTTCTTTACCTTGACACAGCACGTCTCTTTACTCTTAACCTCTTTCTTTACCTCGACATAGCACGTCTCTTTACTCTTAACCTTTTTCTTTATCTTGACATAGCACGTCTCTTTACTCTTAACCTTTTTCTTTACCTTGACATAGCACGTCTCTTTACTCTTAACCTCTTTCTTTACCTCGACCTTACAAATCTATCTCTTTACTCTTCACATTTTTACCTTGACCTTGTTCTGTACCTTACTCTTGTAGTCGAATTAATCTTAGACTTTTTCTCTACCTTGCGATTGTATTTCATCTTAATTTATATTGTCCTTGACCCTATGCTCCATATTCTATTTCTACAGTTCTTGCTGTACCTTGATTCTAAACGACTTCAAACTGCATGTCTCATTCTTCATCATTCCAGTTTAATTCTTCACCATGCTTATCCGTATCTTCACCTTGCAAGTCTATTTTTCTCTCTCTTCTTATTGGTATTTTTATCCTTCCAATCTAATTCTTCACCCTGCTTATCCGTATCTTCATCCTTCCAGTCTAATTCTTCACTCGGCTTATCCGTATCTTCATCCTTCCAGTTTCATATATATATCACATACCCCGTTTTTATCATTGTTTTCAATCTTCACCCTTTAAGACTAATTATTTTCTCTTCATGTCTTTATCTCCACTCAGCATAACTAATTGTTCACCCTTCATGTCTACACTTTACAATGCAAAGTCATAAATTTACATGTAAAGTTTACATATCTGATTTTTCTCTCTTCGTGTTTAATTCATCACGAGCCATGCACATGTATCAATTCACACTGCGCGTTTCTTCACACGAGTATATGTATACATCACACTTGTGTACTGTCCGTACCTTACACTTGGGTATATGTATGAATCACACGTGTACTATGTGCACATTACACTTGTGAATATGTATTCATCACACGTGTAGTGTGCGCACACCACACTTGGGTATATGCATGCATACACGTGTGTGCGTGCATTACGCTTGTGTATATGTATGCATCTCATGTGTACTGTGCGTGTATTACACTTGGGTATATGCATACATAAGCAATGTGTACATGCATACATCACACATGTCTATATTCATAAATCATACTTGGGTCTCTGCATCCATCTTATGCGTATACATTGTTTATATTACAACTTGCTTACGAGTTTTATTACATTATATATCACACTGGGATACATGTGTTTGAAAATTAAAAGAAAGAACGTTACATATCTGTCGCGCTGAAAAGCGATGCATGGTTAGATTAATGGGGATGAGAAGTTTATATTTCTATAGAATGAAAGTGCAATTGGTCACGGACAAGCGCCCCATTCAAGTTGTAGTGACGTAGTAAAGCCTAAGCAAAAAAAAAAAAAAAAACAACCCTCTCCAAGCCCAACTCATTTTACAAGTGGAGCTGTGTTGCAGCAGTTTGGGATCACATGACATGCGCACTGTAATTATTATTTATCATCCTTACTTTCATAATCATCATCATAACCACCACCACCATCATCATCTCATCATATCATCATCATCTAACATTAGTACTGTGTCGAGTCTTTCAAGTGTGAAGCCGTTTAACGATTTCTTATGGCGTGAGACGATGACCACATTGATATTACACAACATTTTATTTTTATTTGTTGTTTCTTGAATGGATAGACTTTCTCCGAGGTACAGTCATTGAGTTCACATTAAAGATTATTTTTAAAGTAGCACTCAAACAGGAAATCATAATTTCTCTAAATTTTAAAGCTACTTTACAAAAAGCACAGTCACGTTCTTCAACACTGTGAAGGCAATTATGAAATTATATTTCCTGTCTACATTATGTCTAAATTAAGTCTACATTATTGAAAGCGCTCTACAAAAGTACAGTGAATCTTTGCTTAACTGAACCTGGGCAAAGTATTTTCTCTCTGTACCTTTAAACTCATCTACGAAACTATACAAACACTACAACACTGAAAAAGAACCAAATGTTTATCATCTATACTAATCAAAGTGCTCTACAAAAACACACTTAACTGTTTCTTAATTCTAAGAGAGGAAATAATGTGTCCAATATACACGTTTAGGTTGCATGTACAAAAGTTCAAAAACGTTTTCTTTATTCTGATAAATAAAATACATATTCACAGATAAATAAAATGCTGATTCAAATCTACACTCACCTGCTGCAGTTTAAGAGCATAGAGAGCAAATGTATTGATTTCGAGAGTAAATGATATTTTTGTCATAAAGGGAAGCAATTTTAATTTCTCATTTGTTATAGTGTCTAGGAGCATATAAAAATGCACTGATTTCCAGAGTACATTATGATTTTGCCATAAAGGAAATAGTTTCTCATCTGCTGCATTATTCCTGTGTGTCATGGATAATGTATTCATTTAAGTAATACATCTTTTGTTTCCTTGGATACCACTGAAACAGTTGAAAATATTTATCATTTGATGTACTATTCATGTACTGCTACATTAAGCGTATCTGTTGTTTTCGGTAATGCTGTGGAAAACTATAACATTTCTCCAGAAGGCTACATCACCCAAGAGCTTCTCAAATAAATAAATTCTTTTATCTGGCAATACCGAGAACAACATTATTTACATTATGCGATTGTATCCCAAATAAAAACATTTTTTCTAGAGCAATATTTGAGAACAAAAGAATTCTTCATTGTATGCTGTATACATGCACACTCCGTACACTCATTATTTCTTAAACAAATTAAACAACAATGACAGAAGACTTTTTTTTTAATGGCTTTTCTGAGTTGCTACAGTATTGAAGTTTTGCGCAGCACAGCTATTACTCTTCTAGAATAAAGTTCATCTTGACAGTACGACTTGAAGTATCTTTGAACAAAGATAGAATCTGACTTTCTTGAAAAATAATAAGACAAGAAGAAAAATGTGATTTTATTTGGTTGTTAATGTTTCAGGATAAAGCATAGAATTTAGATTTGTAACAGTTAAACGTGCAAGACCCAATGGCAGCGAAAGCACAAATTTTGTTATTGATTAAAGTACGCGTAGTTCTAACTTACACATCATCATTGATTTCTTTATCTAAAATCACGTTTGTACAAAACATTGTTGTTTTTCAATGAAAGACTGCGGACTAGACTGGTTTTCAAAGCTCGATAACTCACTGAAGCGAAAAATAAGTTTGTTCTGGGCAGGCAAAGGTCCATAAACGTTATAAGCGATTTCACATACATTCTAGCACATTCTCCACCTGAATTGTTTACTCCAAAAATATCATCATAAGCAGTGCCGAAGAATGGGTCACGTTAACGTTGCCAAGAAAGATATAAATTATCAAGTATAGAAATAGGGATAGGTAAATTTACTCTGCCACAGATAGATAGATCGACCGACCGAAAAGACTATTTTAATTCTTAATATAGTCTTGGAAAATAACGGTTTACATATAACTGTTTGTAAAACTAATTAGTAGAATACAATCTCTTGGGCTCTCCATACATTATGGAAAACATTACATTTGATCCACCAATTTTTCTATTTCTGAACAGAAATAAAAATTCATGTTTATACTTAGTAGTTTTAACTTCAGTTCATCAAACCTAAATCTATCTATTTGCAGTATATTTAGTAGTTTTAACTTCAGTTCATCATACCTAAATCTATCTATTTTCAGTATATTTCTCTATGACAGTAACTATTACTATTAAATATGAACATAGTTCAGGATTAATTTAACAACGAACATAGTAAAGTATCATTTTCAAACTAAAGCAAACCAATCAGAAGTTAGTTCAACACAAATGTTAATGTTGCAACGTACATTATAATTACGTGATCATGTCTTGTTAACGTGTGTGTTTATGCAACATTATAGTATTGTACACTTGTAATAAGGGCATTGCATGTGTTCATTGAACACTAGTAATAATGAGCATTGCACTTGTGTTCATTGTCTGTCTGTCTGTCTGTCTGTCTATCTATCTATCTATCTATCTATCTATCTATCTATCTATATATCGATCTATCTACCTATCTATCTATCCCTTATCTAGCCGACTGTTGGGGCACTACTGATGACCTGACAGCCAGCTTCTTTCATTCCTTTCTGATCTCTGATAATCTGTGTCGCTCAATTTCAGTCTTGTCCACTTTGAGATGTAATCCTCCCTGTACAGTATCTTGCATGATTGTCTTGGCAAGCCCTATTGATCGTGTGATATGCCCATACCATTTCATTTTGCGTTTTTTTCACAATGGCCAATAGTTCTTCATATGATCCAATGGCTTGTCTAAACAAGTGTTCTTTGTACATTAGCAATAATGGGTATTATATCTTTGTTCATTGTACACTAGTAATAATGGGCATTACATCTGTGTTCAATGTACATTAATAATAATGGGATTTATATCTGTGTTCAATGTACATTAATAATAATGGGATTTATATCCGTGTTCATTGTACATTAATAATAATGGGCATTATATCCGTGTTCATTCTCCAAAGAGGTCTAAGCGCTTACACTTAGGACCATTATGCTCAACATGCAAGAGGAGTACATCGATCAAGAAAAGTCCCTGGACCAAGGAATCGTTTCAACCCCATACATTGTGTATGCAGGGCTATTGCCTTTACCTCGCAGCCACCGAACTCCTTGATTTTTGTTATTGAATTTTAATATTGCTTTTACCAGCGTGAATTTATTTGAACATTGAAGAAAGAATAGTACACCTCTGTTAAGACCTCTTGTTTTTGAGGGGCGTGCTCTCTGTTTTCTTGTTAATCCAACATAGTAAATGTTTTCGATTTAAAGTGATGCAATGCACTTGATAGAATGCATTTATGAATATTGCGCCTCACCCTGAAATAGTTTCTGTATTGCCGTCTACAGCCTAAATCTGAGAGAGAAATAAATATATTATGTCTTTTAGAGAGGAAATACTAGATTTTAACCAAAATATAAAGTGTAATAATATATTAATGAGTATAATGTATTGACTGTCATTTGCATGATTCAGCATGTTTCCGAGCTATAATAATCAAAACGGTGTGTGTGAAGTATTAAACATAATATTACTGTGGATAATTGAAAACGGTGTATTTGCAGTATTAAATATAATGCTACTGTGGATAATTAAAACGGTATTAAATACAGCATTAAATATAATATTACTGTGGATAATTAAAACGGTGTATGTACAGTATTAAATATATAAATGTGGATAATGTGCAGTATTAAATATAATGTTACTGTATTATTTCTACAGAAAATAAGAATAAAAGAACGCACTCAAGAAATATTTATGTTAAAAGAAATATGAAAAATTGCTACTTGATCTTTGAAGGTTGTCATAAAAAAATTATCTTGTAAGCCTTCAGTAGATTATGGATTTTTGAAATGCAAACAAATTTCAATTTTACATAGGCTGTATTAAATGGCAATTTTCTTTATTATTATCAATAAAATTTTCTCACTAGTTCAATTATCCGACACATTTCTTTTCTAACACTTTCCCAGAAATTCATGCTGTGGTGAGGCTATAGTCATAAAACCTAAATGAAAAAAAACTAAATAAAAATACGAAAGAATATCTTCAATCTTCCTAACCCCTATTTATGCATTTTTAATGTCCCACATTGGCTCCAGTAAAGCTAAGGTTCACCATTCATTTTCAAAGATAAGAAAAAGAGAAGAAAAACTTCGCTAGAATAATGTTGATGATTAGGCTACTTTTCATGCGTTCCCGATATCGCTAGTCGTTTAATTTAACTTTGAAGAAAAATGGAATAGAAAATTTGAATTTAATGTGAAGGTGGCGTCATTTGCGACCACTTTCTCTTATCCAGCCCGCAGGTCTTACTGTGGGCAGTATTCATTGTCAACAGTTGAGTATGACGTAAATAGGCAATCATAAGAACTATGTCTTCAGATGTTACCGAGTCTGCAGGTCTTACTGTGGGCAGTATTCATTTTCAACAGTTGAGTATGACGTAAATAGGCAATCATAAGAACTATGTCTTCAGATGTTACCGAGTCTGCAGTTCTTACTGTGGGCAGTATTCATTGCCAACAGTTGAATACTGACGTAAATAAGTAATCATAAGAACTATGTCTTCACATATTAAAGCGTACAATTTCATGAAGTAAGCTGTACACCTTGCATTTTGAATTATTTACCTTCAAATATTGAGGTAATGAACCTTCATATTTTGAGCTGCATACCGTCAAATACTGAGATGAATATATTCACTTATATAGGTATACATCTTCATATATTGAGTCATGAAACGTCCTTAGACTGGTGTGACTTCCTTCTCACATATGCTATGTACATTTATATGTTATGTCACATATAGAAGGATATACTTTCAGAGTGTCATACGATGGGGAATTGTCCCACATTTTTATATAAATTTTCATATTTTGATCTAAAATTTTAAAATGAGAAGTGATTGCTGATTTGAATGATTTAAAATTGTTACATAAAATTTATTTTTGGATGTGAAATCCACAATGGACAAGGATGTAAGGAGAAATTAATCTGTTAAGTAGATGTAGATGCAGGGTATGGATGTTGTTCTTGTCCAGTAAAACACTGGAACCCTGACCTCTAACAATTGCATGTTGGCTCCAACATTAGATCTGGAATTTTGGTTTTGGCTTTGATTAGGTATTATGCAATTCTTACGCTGACGTAATTGCAAACTTATTATTGGATACGTCACATGTGTGCTGACAGAATGTAGGGTGGAAGGTGTGAGAAAGTCATGGATTTGAATTTGATGGATCAGGGGTAAGTATGGGTAGAGATGGGTTTGGTTTCAAGAGTAATAAAACCATGATATAAATGCTGTTTCTTACTCTTTGCAAAACGACTCTTTGGGCAAATATTGAAGCTGAGTTCCTCCCTAGCACGGGTTGTATATGGAGCAGAAGACCCTTGGCCAGATAAGGTAAAGACACACATTATGTGGTTGTATATGGAGCAGAAGACCCTTGGCCAGATAAGGTAAAGACGTCTCTGTATTATGTGGTTGTATATGGAGCATAAGACCCTTGGCCAGATAAGGTAAAGACGTCTCTGTATTATGTGGTTGTATATGGAGCAGAAGACCCTTGGCCAGATAAGGTAAAGACATCTCTGTATTATGTGGTTGTATATGGAGCAGAAGACCCTTGGCCAGATAAGGGTAAAGACGTCTCTGTATTATGTGGTTGTATATGGAGCAGAAGACCCTTGGCCAGATAGGGTAAAGACGTCTCTGTATTATGTGATTGGCTAGGTTTATTAAAAATGTTATATTAGTTGAAACATCTATAACCTTCAGTTTATTTTGCAGAGGAAGATGCCAAAAATTAGTATGTATTAATGTAGTAAATTGCAGTGTACTTTGGCTCTGCCATTACGTGTTTCAGGATTTTGTCTCCTTCATGGTTCATTTTCTATCTTATTCTGAAATCTCTGATGAGGGCTTTGGATGCCTGATTCTGATATTATTTATGTCATGTCCTATGGAGCATCTACCAGCGTGACATACCTCGTGCCAGAACATTGAAGCTGAAGTTAAGTTCTGATTGTGACAGTGACTACAGTATGGCTTGAACGTAATCAGAGGTTAATCCCAAAATCACCGTATGACGAGAAATAGGGCATAATGTATTCTGCAGATTCTTTAAAAATTGTTAAACTTTTCTTTTTATTAAAAGTTTATTAATTCTTCAGTTTTGCATATCTGTTAATGAAACGTAATTTCTTTGTTTATACTTTATCATAACTTATAGTGATGGTCTCATGATTATGTCTTGTTCTCTGTCCATCTCTACATATACTAATAAAATCTATTTCTCGGTTTAATAAATGAATTGGGGCTATGAGTCGAATTGTAGCCGGCGCACTCACATATTGGTGTAATAGTTGCAGACATGCATATATAACCAATGGCTCATACTCTACATCAGTATGTGTACATGTTTTGCATCATAACTAAACACTAATATTGATATGATTCATTATTACAAAGTCACCACAGAGTACAGTGGTGACACAGAGACTGGGATGTATTTTATCACATATTAAATTGTATACTTTCACAAATGTACATTTGAGGCGCATAACTTTACAATATGACATGTATATCTTCACATAAGAGCTTTATTCCTTAGCACATTGAGGTTGTAGATCTTCACAAATCGGAGTGTATATCTTCATAGGATGAGGTCTGAGCCTTCATAGGATGAGGTCTGAGTCTTCACAGGATGAGGTCTGAGCCTTCACAGGATGAGGTCTGAGCCTTCACATATTCAGGCGAGCAACGTCACGTGAATATTTTTGTTTTTTTTCTTTTACTCGACCAAATCACTAATGACTTCTGTAGTTCACTGGCGCAGACAGGCAGTGCAAGCAGTTTCGAGGACTTGAGCACGTGCGACCTGTTAGCCAACATATACCATTTTGACATGGAGTATATAAATTCTGTTCCGCACACAACGAGCCCATGTTTCACCGTTTAGTTTTATGACGTCATGCACCTTTTTTTTTATCGCTTAGAATTCTGTCCCCCAGCAAGCCTTTGCTGCCAGGGGGAATGTATCTACGTGAAATATATATATATATGGAACAGGGTCAGGGTCAAATTAGAGTGAGAGTCGCGCTGTATCATTCAGCAGTCGATGACAGAACCTTTGGGATTAAGGCTCGTGCAGCTTGTCTGCCAGCTCGTGCTCCAGGGGTCGCGTCAGTCAAAGAGATGTGTTCAGACACTCTCACAGAGGCTTGATTTTGCTGCGGCCGTCTCTCAGACTGTATCTCCTGCTAACATCGGTTTTTACTCTTGCATGTTGCATTCGGTCGCAGACCCGCCTCGATTTGATTAGGAGATTGTCAAGTGTGGCCTAAATATATAAAACCAAGCGACCGCCTGGCTAGAGTGTTCGGGTCGGCCTTTTCCCAGTTCGCTAGCAGAAGTCTGTGGCTGCGTGCGTTGAATTTATGAGTCCCTAATTTATGGATTCCAAATGAAAAACAGTCAGCGAAGATATGAACATAACTCTCCTGGAGTTGTGTCCAGCTCAGGGTCATCAGTGTGGAAATGTTCACGTTCTTTGAAGGGAAAAACTTCGACGGATAATAGACTCACTGTTGCCTTATTTCATTAACTGTGATTTTAACTTAGTTGTGATTGATTGTGACATATTTCGTGACTAAGAAATAAGCACTCATTGCTAGTTAACGTCCCGAGTGCTCTCGTTCATAAAAGATATATACTCATTGCTAGTTAACGTCCCAAGTACTCATTCATAAAAAATAAACAATCATTGATACTTAAAATCTCATGAACGAATGTCTTCTCAGTGCAACCTTCTGCAAGAATTCTGCGTCACATTTAACGTTCGCCGAGAATCAATCTGCAAGCGTGTGTAATTCTATATCCAATTAATAAATGACCTACTTGAACCACGATAATGAGTGACCTACTTACCACGATATTGCAGGGCGTATGTCGTCCCGCCACTGAATACCAGGATTCCACTACTGCACTGACTTAGTGTGATAGTGCTCACTTGTGATCACGTGATCAACAGCACACGTGTTACGATTTCCGTTGGAAATGGATTCAGTGACTGCATACACGACCTGGATGTTGTGGAAGGCCTAGCGGTGCCACTTAAAGAAGTTTTCTTTGACCACTCTGCTTACTTATATTTAGTTATCTACGTTTCAAAGATCGCTTTCCTCGGTGTGCAGCTCAAGAGAGAGCGAACATAAGATTGTTTGAACCTATTTCTGATAGAGTAAATATATGCACTTGATTTAGTTGTCAGATCCAATCACAGCTTTGTTGATTTAGATACCGAGTAAAATTTGCAGTCGAGCGCTATTTTTGTGGTTTCTCATCATTCTCATTTGCAGAATTTGCTATAATTGTATCTATAATTCACCTGAACAACTTATTCTGGACAACTGTGTAGCTACAGTATTCAAGAAAGCAAATATAACAACTGCTAGTTGAAATATGTCAGTTGATTTTCTTTAGTTTAGTATGCGGCTCAGAATAGGCAGGAACTTAAATTATCAATTTTTCTCGCCAGTTTGAACAATGTCAACAATGTCAGCACTTAATTTAATTACAAGAAGGAGTAATTCAAAATAAATCGAATTCATAAAGAATTTTACTGTATATATTTTCATGACATGATTTCTTTTCGAAATGGTGTGGCTTAATGGAAGATGGAATGGCAGGGATAGGGGATGGGATGTGTAGGTTTAGAGTTTTACTGGGCTCCTTCCTTGCTATGATCAATTCCTAACGCTAAGAATAGAGACGAATGATATAACAGATCGGTAGCTTCCGAACTCTGACTGGGATAGACCCGCAATACTCAACAGAATAACTATCGTTCACAATACTCAACAGAATAACTATCGTTCACAATACTCAACAGAATAACTATCCTTCACAATACTCAACAGAATAACTATCCTTCACAATACTCAACAGAATAACTATCGTTCACAATACTCAACAGGATAACTATCCTTCACAATACTCAACAGAATAACTATCCTTCACAATACTCAACAGAATAACTATCCTTCACAATACTCAACAGAATAACTATCCTTCACAATACTCAACAGAATAACTATCCTTCACAATACGGATGAATTTGATTACAAAGCATTTCAATAGTGGTAAGCAAGAGAAGGACTTGATGCGTACTTCTCTTTATCGTTCCATGTCTTGATACGATATAGTTACAGTTCACGTCTTGATACGATATAGATTACAGTTCACGTCTTGATACGATATAGATTACAGTTCACGTCTTGATACGATATAGACTGACTACACGTCTTGATACGATATAGATTACAGTTCACGTCTTGATACGATATAGACTGACTACAGTTCACGTCTTGATACGATATAGACTACAGTTCACGTCTTGATACGATATAGACTGACTACAGTTCACGTCTTGATACGATATAGATTACAGTTCACGTCTTGATACGATTATAGACTACAGTTCACGTCTTGATACGATATAGACTGATTACAGTTCACGTCTTGATACGATTATAGACTATAGTTCACGTCTTGATACGATATGGACCAGGGGTGTGCAACATTTTTCATTAGTGGGCCATTTTCAAACAATAGAACAACAACTAGGGCCAGTCACACCCCTGATATAGACTTTAGTTCACGTCTTGATACGATATAGATTATAGTTCGTATCTTGGTACGATAAAGATATTCACTTAAAATTAGGGGGTCAATAAGTGAATATGCTTCGGTAAGGGGAGAATCTTTCAGTGTAGGAATGGGGAATAGCATGCGATTTGACACGTGAATATGATCCATGTTCAAATAACTCACTGTGTATATGTATATATAGTTTTTATTCACTTGCTACCGTGCACCAAACCAATATCTTATGCTAACTTTGTTCTCTCTTGTATTGTTAACAGGTGGTCGAACTGCGCAGAAAGAATTGCGACAAAATCGAAGAAAGAAACATATATATCTGACAAGTCTGCTAATGCACTTACCTGAATAGACTTCAGACATGAGGAACACTCGCAGAGATCAGATCTCCATCACTGTAAGTATTTGTAGTCAGTAATTTATTCTCTAAGCAGGCTGATTCCACACGTCACCCATATGGCATTTATGGTATTACTCTAGCAAAAAAACAAAACACTAATGATTATTTTTTTCGAAATGCATTAGTGTAGAAATAGTTTAATCAAAATTCAAATTGTCGCCTGCCAATAATAGTTGCCTTAGCAGAGAAATGTGCTTTCTATCGCAGTTTGATCAATCTCAAATTATTACATTAGCAGTGAAGTGGCATCAGTCACATCGGAAGTGTTGATCTTTAATCATTGTAGTGGTAGCAAACGAATGTGCTCCTGATATTTAGATTGGCCTGAAAAGATTACGTTTCCAGAACGAGGCGGATGAGGAAATTGAAATCCATCTCTGCTGTTTGCATTACCTTAAAATTGTGCTTGTCGTTAGTTTTGCTTATATATGTGCAGACATGATGTCCTCGTAGTTTGACGGATATTTGCAATACTTACATTAGAAAATAAATTCTTGTAACTAACTTTAAATTGATGTGTAAAAAAGGAGATATTAGTATAGAACGAGCGTCATCTGATGGTGCATCATTTAGAAAAAGTTACATTTATAGTGAACGTGTGCGGATTGATTATATCATTAGGAATCTAGTCGTATTTAATCCGATCTGTAAGGGATACTTTACTTCATGAAAGTCGAAATCACATTTCACTACGTCTATAACGATTGATGTATTCGAGAGAAATGGTATCATTATTTAACTTTTGTATAATAGTTTCTTTTGTTAGAAAATGCCAGAATCAATTTAATATTGTAATAATTACTGTAGTAGGGAAATATACCTGTTCTAGCTCTTACACTAGCAGAGCAGGAGAGTTGATCAATTTTAAAAAAAAAATTGTAATGGTGGCATGAAGGAAAAGTAATGGCTTCGAGAAACTGATATTGATCTGAAATAGTTACATTTCCAGACAAAAGAGGTTATCACTTCAAAACGTAACTGTAACAGTTACACTTTATGATGATAAAGGATACTATCTGGGTACAAATTTAGAAACACATCTTGCAGCCGCTAAGTAATAAAGAAGGCCTGGTTGTTGGTGTTGTCATAGAAGCAAACTTGTTGTACAAGGGAAATAATTTATCCAGCTGAATCACAGCAGCAGAATTTCATTTACATCCATTTGTTGCCATGAGTTGGTAATCCTCTAGCTTGTTGAAAAAACAAAATCGCTCTAATCAAATCCATTACACTCTCTTTAAGAACTAGTTCGCTATCTATTGACGGGTTACAAGAATCCAAACTTATGTTTTAGAAAAGCTTTACTCTAAGCGTATCTACATCTATTCTTTGACCTAACACTATTTGTAACTGTGACTCTATCTGTACGTGCTATTTTAAAAAAATGTTTTAGTAACTTTAGAAACTAAGATTGTTTGACGACCGTACCGTTTGAATTGTTCTTTCGATTTGATCGTTTCCGGTTTTGTTTGAAACAGGAAATACTCTCCTGTGCGCACTGACAATGAAAACCTGCGCCCTAGACTGCCAGATGAGTGAGGATCAGTAAGGGATCTAACAGTTGATCCAACCGTTGTCTTGGCACTGAGACAAAATAGTTGTTTTGAGCTGAGTCAAAGTCTTCGCTTGCACGATCTTGGCAGAAGTACCTTAAGCAGTCCTTTCAATCGTTCACAGTAGACACACCTTCCGCTGTGTCTTACGTTTGTAGTCAGAGCAATTTCTTCTTGTGCCAGAAAACCATTAATCATTTTTAACCAATGTCTGTCAAACTCAAGAACAAAGCCACTTCGATTTTTTTCTAAAAAAAACAGAGTTAACACCGGTTGTTTCATGAAATTCCCTTTTTCCTTTTGTCTTATGAAATTCCTGTCTTTCTTTTTGTTTTATGAAATTCCAGATTTTCCATTTGTCTTATGAAATTCCCGACTTTCCGTTTACTTTATTGAAATTCTCGACTTTTCCCTTGTCGCATGAAATTCTCGACGTTCCTCCATACGTCCGCTTGTCAACAGAAAAGTGAACCCCTACAATGAAATTAACGAACGTTGCATGCCTATAGTAAATACACTCCCAGCTAAAGATTCCATGTCATTCGCAGATTGGGTGCGGATCGCAAAAAGGAAAAGCGAAGCACGATGCTAATTATCATTGCATCTATGTGAATATGCCATTCTGTAGTAGTACAAGGTATGGACATGATAACTGTTAGATTATCGAGAAGTATGTCAATCTGTAGTAGTACAAGGTATGGACATGATAACTGTTAGATTATCGAGAAGTATGTCAATCTGTAGTAGTACAAGGTATGGACATGATAACTGTTAGATTATCGAGAAGTATGTCAATCTGTAGTAGTACAAGCTGTTAGATTATCGAAGAATTACGAAACTCTGCTTTGGTGATTACGTGATACGTATATATCATGTACAAATTATATAGAAACTTGCGTCAATGAAACTATTAGTAGTTAGAACATTTTTATGGAATTGTGTATTTTAAATTCTAATGGTACTATAATAACAATAACTTGAACACAGGCGACCTAGAAAATGGGATATGAACTAAAATAGAAAGAAATTATATACATGTGATAAGGAATTAAGTTACTGTCTTCTGTAATTTAAGTGGCGCTTTAAAAAATATATTTTCTGTATATTATATAATTTTATTAGTGAGTACGTTAGTAATTTAAGTAATAAATTAAAATGGTAAGTTATTGAATAAATGTTTTAGTAATTTAAACAATAAACATTTTATTGATTTAAGTAATAACTGTTTTACTAATTTAAATTGTAAACATTTTATTGATTTAAGTAAGAAGTGTTTTAGTAATTTAAAAATAAATGTTGTTTTAATTTAAGTAGTAAAATAATGCTTTAAGTAACTCAAGTAGTAAAATTTATAAGTCGTAATTAATGTTCATGACTACTATAAAGTATCTTATGACGTAATACTGAACCACCTTGGAAACCAGCAGTAACGATTATTATAACCACTTTCCTTCCGTTACGCGTAGGGTCTCCAACTCACGCCCACTGACCTCGGCTCACGCCTACACACACCCTTGAGAAATCCGCCTTCGATCCCTTTTACTGAAGATAATTATATTTGATTACCGCAGTGAACGAAGTCACAAGATCTACTGAAACATGAAATTTGTCCTCGGATACAAGATGTACAATAACATAAAATTTCTGCCCAGTTATAAGAGCTACTGAAACATGAAATGTCTTCCCACATGTAAGATCTATTGAAACCTAAAATTTCTCCCTACATATCACTGAAACGTGAAATTTCTTCTCAGATATGCGATATACTGAAATGTGAAATTTCTCTCCACATGTCACTGAAACATGAAATGTATTCTCAGATATACGATATACTGATTCATGGAATTTCTCACCAGATATAAGTTCTATCTAAACATGAAATTTCTCCCCATATATAAGATCTACTGAAACATGAAATTTCTCCCCATATATAAGATCGTATATAAGAAATATAGTGCTCGTATATATCAAACATGACATTTCTCCCCAGAATTATTGGAACCGTGCCTGCATTCCCTTCTTCAGCACCATGCTCACTCACCCCCACTACCACTGCCATTTCTATTGCCCTGAGGACAATGTAGATCTGACAGAAAAGTATGACATCATAAGAGAAAAACTGCCTATTGCTGAAAGAAATGCTGGAGGCCTGAAAGAAATTGACTCAAACTAGTCTGCTTTGATCGTTCATAAACAAATCTGCCAAGGTGCCAAAACCTTTATATAAATATAGTCACACAGAAAACTTCCATCCTGTTGAGTGCTTTGCTCTCCGAAAATCTTTCACAGTAAACAGCTATCAAGCTTCACTGGCAAATGTTAATGACGAGAAAAAACTGTACAGAACTGCCATCTACAGGTTGTCTGGAAGGTGTCTGACAACTGTTCCAGTGTTTCTCCGAAGACTCATTGCGGAATGTAAAAGATGAACATGAGTGTAAATATCTCAGCCTTGCCCAACAACTGAAATGTATCATTTTGTCTTCAACAGTAGGGGTGGATGGGTGAATCTTTGAATATAAGAGTTCTATTTTTAGCGAGGGCACCCACTCCACTTGCATTGGATCCAAACCTACATTTAAACCAATGGATCGCAACATTGCAAATGAACTGTTCGATAATTGTAAATTTTCGCGATCCGTTCATATACATTTATCCATGTGAACGTATATCTGATTGATTTAGTGAGTGCGTATATAAATGAAATATTGTAAAATTCAACATGTAGATATGGTCCAAGCCTGGCATGTAAATTGATCCTAACGTAAATGTAAGCTCAATTCCATCCCTTTCAAGTGAACATGCTCTAATTCATGTATGTAACTCGACCGGTGCCTGGCTGCAAATATGATCCCATTCCTACTTGTAAATGAGATGAAAACCCTGCATAAAACCTTGCAGAAAACCCTGCATATAACCTGATTCCGAACCTACGGTTAAACTGTATCCAATCTCTACATGCAAGTTTGATATCAAACTTTATCCAGTTTCTACTAAACTCTCCTGTACAGAAATCTAATTATATCGCTACATGTACATTTGATCCATTTGATTGTGCATTTGAATTTTGATATAATTCGTACTTGTAAATTTTGTTAAATTATTTTGTATGTAAACTTGAAGCAATATCTTAAAACTCATAAACTTGAACAAATTTATTTCTATTTGTGAGCGTGAATCATTGACTTTACACTTGTAAGCCTGAAACAATTTATTTCTATTTGTGAGCGTGAATCATTGACTTTACACTTGTAAGCCTGAAACAATTTATTTCTATTTGTGAGCGTGAATCATTGACTTTACACTTGTAAGCCTGAAACAATTTATTTCTATTTGTGAGCGTGAATCATTGACTTTACACTTGTAAGCTTGAACCGAAGAAGCATCATCATAATACCAATATCAGCTTACTGGTAAACTTGAATCAATGTCTTGATACTTGTAAATTTGACCCAGAGTCACGATACAGGTGAAGATTAACCAATATCTTGATACTTGTTTGAGCCAGAGTCACGATACTGGTGAAGATTAACCAATATCTTGATACTTGTTTGAGCCAGAGTCACGATACTGGTGAAGATTAACCAATGTATTGATACTTGTAAATTTAAGTCAGTCACTATACAGTTGAAGATGAACCAATGTCTTGATACTTGTAAATTGGAGTCAGAGTCACGATACCGGTGAAGATGAACCAATGTCTTGATACTTACAAATTTTAGTCATTGTTTTGATACTGATAAACCTGTACTAAAATATTAATACTTGTAAATTTGAACCATTCTTTTGATACTGGTAAACTTGAACCAATGTCTTGATACTTGTACATCTGAGCCAGTGTTTTGATACTTGTAGTCTTGAGCCAATGTTTTGATGCTTGAAGTCTTGAACCAAAGTCTTGATACTTGTCACTTTGAGCCAATTTGTTTTATACTTCCAGTCTTGAACCTATGATTTGATAATTGTAAATTTGAGTCAATATTTTGATACTTGAAGTCTTGAAGTCTTGAAGCCTATTATTTCAAATAGACACAGAGCATATTAATAGAACCCTTATGAATAACAGATCTTATTTCACTGAATTCTTTGTATCCCTTTTATTTACCTCCCACACACGCCCACGCATACCTCCTCAAATATATTCCCTGCGAACACTGATGTAGTGAACATTCCAGAATGAAATTTTTTAAAAATAATTAAATAGAAAGAACTCTCCCGAATTGTATGACAGTCACGTATTACGTTAGTAATCAACTTATCGCTGTTTGTGTCTAGATTTTGTTATAATTTGGTGAGTTACGACTTTGAGAAAGCATTGGAGAATTTTGAATACTTTAGAGGTTGTTTGAATCAGAGCATGCCATTAAAAAATAAAATAAACAATTACTACGGAGTTGGGTCACCAGAAAATATTGGCGCGCCGACCTCGCATCTTTGCATTCGAGGCTCGAGTTCCGCTCTGCTGATCATGGTTTTGGAAGTGTTGTTGCTCCAACTAGCACACTCATTTCGTAAAGTTATTAGACACTGTAATTAAATAAAGCGCTAATGAGCATCTTCAACGTTTGAATTTATTTGTTTAGAGGGATAAAGTGTTATCTGATTTGGACAAAACTTTTAATCTATAAATGAGAATATGCAGTACAAAGTAAAGTCAGGAATAATCATACATTTTATTTAAAGACGTAAAACGCAGTTAAAACTTTCCTTAATATTAATATATGCAGACAAGTTCTAACATCAAGAATACAGACGTCAAGAGAGTTAGAGAAGATAAGTAAATTTACAGCCTAAGTGAACCACTATTTCTACAGACGTCAAGAGAGTAAGAGAAGATAAGTAAATTCACAGTAAGGTGTGCCCAAGAGAGCCCACATTTCTACAGACTTCAAGAGAACTAAGGAGGAGAGGTAAAAGTTCGCAATATGGTGCCCACATTTCTACAAGTCAAGAAATAGCGTCTTAACAATATTGCTTATTCACTTATTTATTTAGGAAGTCTATCTCTTCTTATCTTACCCTTCAATCCTCTTAAATCTTTAACCGTCTGAAATTTTGAACTTGTGGCGTTTGAAACAAAATACGAGCAAATCGGATCACATCTCTCTGTTTTTCCCTCTAATTCACTCTTTCTCTCGCTCAACCGCTCCACTCTTTCATTCACATATTTTCGTTCTCTTTCACTAACTCACTCATTTACACTTCAGTTCAGAGAGCAGAGTTGTACCAAGATACTTAACAGCTCAAAAGCTCGTTCATTTATTGGGAAAATAATAAACAAGTGGGATTCCATTCTAAGGGTCTGCTTGAGGAAACGCGAATTGTTCTTTGAGTGTCATTGTTACTAGTAAGCTGTCGATTTACAAGGAGCTATTGTGGATGCAGAAGAAGATTTACTACTGTGCTTTATTTCTTGATATTTTTGTCAGTACTCATTCTCTGTGGAGCTATTTTTGTTCTTATTTTCACTTCTGTGTACATCCATTACATATTCAAGTTGTTTTTATAATCGAATACAAATACACTTTTTTAAAAATAAAAAGAATATTAATACTAATACATGTTTGAAAGAATATTAATACTAATACATGTTTCAAAGAATACTACTACTACTTATAATAAGTATTCTAAAGAATATTTAATAATAATACATTATTAAAGAATATTAATAGTAATACATATTCTAAACTGTAATAATAATAATTAATACATGTCTTAAAATATTATTACTAATAATACATGTTTTAAACAATATTAATAGTAACACATGTTCTAAGAATACTAATACATGTTTTAAAGAATAATACATGTTTTAAACAATATTAATAGTAACACATGTTCTAAGAATACTAATACATGTTTTAAAGAATAATACTTGTTTTAAACAATATTAATAGTAACACATGTTCTAAGAATACTAATACATGTTTTAAAGAATATTAATAGTAAGACATATTCTAAAGAATACAGGTTTAAAGAATCATTATACCCATTTTAGATTTGTATACTTTTAAATATATCTCTGGAAATAAAGGCCATTTGTTAAGATCTCCCCCACCCAACCACACACATACACACACACACACACAGACACAAAATATGAAAAGAGACTGGCTGATTATGTTATGGCAATCATTGTTTAAAGCATGAAAGAAATGATTGTTTATTTTAAGACTGAAGCACCCATTGACAAGCTATCCAACCGAAAGCCAATTAATGCCGGCTTTTTCCGGAAGTGACGTGCACAAGTTCGTACACACAATTCGCTGACAGGTCGAAAAGGCCAATGTGCACTATAACTGTTCGTAAGCGTGGCTCTGCATTTAGGGTCGTAAAATGAATAGTGACGGCAAAAGTAGGTTCTGCTCTGTCTGATGCTAACATGAGAATATGTATTTAATTCTGTGGAGTATTAAAGCAGAGCGTACGAGTGGGTGGACTACGCGGTACCCGGTGAACTATTTTAGCAAGATTATGGATCAGCCTTAGGGCATAATTTTTCATACCTGGAAAAACATCGTTATCTCATCACCTGCTGTCAGAAAGGATTATTTTTATAGCTGTTGTTTATTTTTGGGTTCCAGTTACGCCTCTCTTTTTATTGTTGTTTGTTGTTGTTATTTTATTGTTGTTATTGTTGCCTTTCCTTCCTCTTTTGCTTGTTTTCTGACGTAGACGAGAAAATCTATAACACGGTATCCATCACATCTCGTTTGAGATCGCGTTGAGAGAGATTTGATTTCATCTTTATAACAAGACATATGAATATGTCTGGTACATTTACACAGCGCTTTCTCATGTAAGTAAAATTTTAAAATACAAGAAATGCAAAAAGGAAAAAAAATAATCTTACACATACACACGCACGCGCAAGCACAATCCTATCCATCATAAGCATCTGTTGAATTTATGAGTGTGTTACGAATACTAAGAATGTTATGCGCAGTAAATAATAATAATAATAATATTTACCTTTTTTGTGATCTTCTAGAAAATGTTTTCTCCCATAAAGTGCGTGTGTTTATGTAACAATAACAGATAGTGAGGCTATATGTAGGGAAAATATTTATATTCCTCTATTTTTAAAAACAAAATAGTCTCTTTTCTTCTAGCGGGTTGGAACCTCGTGGAATTTTTATAGTTCTGGTCAGCTTTTTACACCTCCTGTGCTGATGGTGTTTGCTTTCTTTTAGTCATTTTATTTCTGCTGCTCTCTGTTTTCGGTGTTTTAACTGTCTTGTGTTTTATTTATATTTGTATTAAGTGTTGGTGATATGGGTGTGCGTATTGTTATTTTGTTGTATATATGTGTGTGTGTGTGTGTGTGTGTGTGTGTGTATATATGTGTGTGTGTGTGTGTATATATATATGTGTGTGTGTGTGTTGATATATTGCCTCTTCTTGTTTACACAGCAGTTTCGTAGCAGAGAATGTTGCTGTTTCTCTTAGACTTAGATCAATGCGCGAATAATATTTTTTAAATGTAACTATATTACAGCTTAACCAACCCTTCACAGGGATTTGTTATATGTTTATTCCTATGCGTATTAAAAATATGTTGCAGTTGTTCTTCATTAGTTATATAGATATTTCTTGTTGATTAGGTTATTGGCAATAGCATGTTATTCTCACATCATTCAGGGCTCAACAACAAGGACTCTTGTCGTCTTCGTGTGTTTCACCTACTTTTCTTAACATCAACGTCCCCGACGCCCACTCGCTTTTAACACATGCCTTTAAAAAAAATGTTATTTACTTTTGAGATCAGCATTCATTGGTATTGTGGACTTGTGTTGTCTTGTACAAACTGAGGATTTCTGTTGTCATGTACAGAATGTGGGCTTCTGGTGTCATGTACAGACTGTGGGCTTCTGGTGTCATGTACAGACTGTGGGCTTCTGTTGTCTTGTACAGACTGAGGATTTCTATTGTCATGTACAGACTGTGGGCTTCTGTTGCCTTGTACAGACTGAGGATTTCTATTGTCATGTACAGACTGTGGGCTTCTGGTTTCAGAGAAATTAATTTGTTTTCATCGATAGTCTTTAGTGAAATTTTATTGGTTATGGTATTTTGTCAAAGATTGTTGACATGTTTTCAGTGATTGTAGATTTCTGTTGCTAGTCGTTTTTTTTGTTTACTTCTGTTATAATGTATGTGGATTTTCGGCGGTCACTTGAACAAAATTGTTTTCAGAATGTATTGAAATTACAAGACTGGATAGAAACATTTAGTTTTGTAATGAGTTATTAACGCCCTGCTCTTCTGAAATGGTATTCCAAAAACATTATGAGATTTTAAGTCGATATAATAGTTATCACGAATATTCAGTAATAATATTCATCAAACATTTAACTGACGCATTCATGAAGAACATTAAAGTGGAAACATTGGTCAGAAATATTTTATCTCGTAAACATTAAATGAAAACATTCAACGGAAGTGTTTCTACTTGAGACCCTCAGAGCGAACATGAACTGTTTGACCCAGTCAGTTACTCTCGACACCAGACAACAAACCTTTATTATATATGGAAGTTCCTTTTGAATGTACACGTTAAGTTTGCAACATTTCACAGCAATGTGAGTCATAATGATGAAGAGGCTGGATGCTTAGTGAAATTCTCGCATTTCTCCCGTCAGAGTACTAGATTAAAAGAATAGTTCTTTGACGTTACACTCAAAGATAGATTTAGGGTAGGTTGCTTGTCTGGCAGGGAAAACTGGCACGCGTTGTGTGCTGTATTTACACCACCCCCACCCCCCCGTGCCATGACGTCACTGTCATTTGCTCTTTACTTGACACGTAGACCGATAATAAGCAGAGTGTCTAGATAATCGTAAACGATGAATAGATCCTCTAAAAACGGTGCGTGTTGTACACGCCCTAGTGGTTTGTTGACAGATAACTGCCAAAAGCGCTTTTAACTTCGTCAGTGTTTTACAGGGAGATTACTCCCTTCATCCCCACCCACCCACTGCACCTCCACATACTAGAATCTCTCTACTTCTTGGTAAAGATGCAGCGATTTCTCGAATCAGCAGTTGCTGACTACAAAACTGAATGAAAAATGCATGAACTGGAGTTAGAATAACATTTCACTGAGATGACCTCAGATTTTCTAGTGCTTTGAAAATATTTGTAAATTATTGAAAATATTTGTAAATTATTGAAAGGATTTGATGAGAAAACACAATTTACGCAAGGTATTGAAAATTGTATATCTCGATACGGACGAAGACGAAAGTGGTAATGAATGCGCTGTCCAAGGGCCATCTTTGAAAGTCTAGCAATACCGACGGCTCTTGGTGTGTATGCAAATAGTGATGTGTATGTTTTTTATTTTTATAGTTTCTGCTGAGAGAATCTGCTCTAGTGGGATGATCGTTGCTGTAGTCCTTATTTCTTTTACCGCTATTTTCTATTTTCTCTCTCCTATTTCGTGGTTTGTTTCTTGAAGACTATCACTAGCGCGAATTTCTACACACATTGATTTCAAACTAAGAAACACACACTGCGGCTATATTTACGGAAAGCAAACTCTTTTAGTTTGTTTAAGTCGTCTGTGTTTTAGATGTATGTATTTACACTTTTGTTTTATTTTGAAATTGGGGTGAGTTCGCGTATGCGCGAGCTTATTATATTAAGAAAAATAAAATTGATAACTATTAAATCTAAAAAAGCGTTTTATTCCTGGAGAAAAATCAATAAATATGACTTTCATTGTGGCCTTGGTGGACAAACACTAATTCGACAATTAGGGATAAAACAGCTTTAGATGAGTTGCAGTAAGGGTGGAACTGCCAATTATCAGAAGTCTTGGATGCACTTGTTCGGAGGTTGAACTATATACATAATTTAATTACGTGCAGAAACCTTTACAATGTCGGTAAATTAAAGACATCTTTTTGTTTACTTGCTGCATATCTAAGTTGTAATAGACGTTTAAGATTTTATGGAAAATATTTACCTCTGTTGGAAAGTATAATTATGATAAATGTCATGGATGAATGTCGCAGCCTCTCCTCCTGGATGAGGGGTGATCAGCTGTGATGCCGACGACATACCGAGCAGCAAGATATAAAAATAACCAACTCTCGCATACAGACACCACGCTGTTCTGTGGAGCGGAATAATTTATTCTGAAAATGTGGGGTAAAGTGTGAGGGTCGGTTGTGAGTGTGAGTATGCGAGTATGAATGTAAATATGAGGAGCGAACGGGACAAACGAACAAGCGACCGCACTAACGCACTTTCTCACAGTAAAGAAAGCCCAACTCTTGATAAAGAATGAACAGAATTTATTCTAATAAAGGGGCTAACTTTCACACGGCTGTTAGTCGTTCATCCAGAAACATCCACACACAACATTCATGGGGTGGGGAACAAGAGCAATGAAATTATGAATAAAATAAAATAAAAAGATTGCAAAAATCAACAATATGAATAGCGGTGATGACCGCTATAAACAAACGCCAATAAAGTCAGTGGCATAAATATGTGGATGAAACCCCAATGCAATAATGAATGTTAGTTACACAATAGTGTTGATAACTGCAAACATTATCACAATAGAATAATTTATCAAAGTTAATGTTTGAATAAGAAGTTCAGGGTGAAACCCAATGCAAGTAATGAATGTTAACTACAGTAGCACTGATAACCGCTAAAATAATCACAAAGTTATTTTAATCAAAGTTAAATGTTTATAGAGAAAGTTCAGGGTGAAAACCCCAAATGTCAATAATAATAGAGTTCTGAATAAGTATAACAATAAATTTATTAAATCAACAATAAAATATACAAATACAATGATAAAGATTACTTGACTTCAGTATTTCCATGAAACCATGTTCAAATAATTTTAATGCCTTTACAGTCTTATATCCTAACACATAATTCAACAGATTAGAGTAAATACAGGATAGTTCTTATAAGAGAACAGAAATAGAGTTATTAGGGATAAGCGATAATAGTTCCATGGTAACCTTGTTTAGGCAAAGTTGCAATAGTCTGGCAGAACAACAATTTTAGTAATTTCCAGTAACTTCATTGTACCAGAAATTCCATGATATATTCAGCATACTTTGCCGCCGTACATCAACTGAGTGCAGTGTATTCCTTACACTTACCCACTGGGGATAGATACTTCTACCATGGTCTTAATGGTTTATACATCAATAAACCAGGAGATTCAGGTAAAACAAGAAAAGGCTGCTTATTCCCTGTAAAATATAACCAGGGAATAAATGCTTTGTTTCCAGTTTATTCATCTTTTCTTTAACTCCATTCTTTCTTACATTCAAGTCTCAACATACTGTTTCTGCAACAGTATTTATTAGCCTTATACATGCACACAGCATAATAGTATAAGAACATGTTTACTAGAAACAATGTCAAGTGTTTAGCATACTACATATGAACATCATAGTTCACAATTTGTAGAAATAATAATCTACTCACATACTGCATCACTACAAAAAACACAAGTATAACATATCAAATGCAAAAATGCACGAAATATTTCGAAGTCCATTATCTCTCAATCAGCCAGTTAACTCACCATTAAGCTAACAGCTGCCTTTCATACCGGACTTCTTGCCACTCCAAATTCAAAGTGGTTTGAGAATAGGATTCTTTACAGCAAATAAACTTTTTATTTAAGCCTATTGGCTGGTCTTGTTCTTGTAAATCTTAACCACTGGATAATAAAACTACTCATCCATTTGGAACTGATTTGGATTGCATCAAGAATGTCTAGCCTATCCTCCACATGAGTTGTTTACTTCCAACTCTGACACTTTAAAATATCAGCTTAAACAGTGCCAAAGTCGGGTCGCTTTGACATTTAGCAATTTATATAACAATCAAATCTAGAAAAAGGGATAGTCAATTTTACTCTGCCACAGTGTCATAAATCTGATTTCAAAATATGTCCAGATAACGACTTATTATGAAGTAAATCTAAATGTAATTTGTCCTAATAGGGTCATAATACTAAGTATATCTAAATGTAAACTCTGTCCTAATAGGGTCATAATACTAAGTATATCTAAATGTAAACTGTATCCTAATAGGGTCATAATACCAAGTATATCTAAATATTAAACTGTGTCCTAATAGGGTAATAATACCATGTATATCTAAATATTAAACTGTGTCCTAATAGGGTCATAATACCAAGTATATCTAAATGTAAACTGTGTCCTAATAGGGTCATAATACCAAGTATATCTAAATGTAAACTGTGTCCTAATAGGGTCATAATACCAAGTATATCTAAATGTAAACTGTGTCCTAATAGGGTCATAATACCAAGTATATCTAAATGTAAACTGTGTCCTAATAGGGTCATAATGCCAAGTATATCTAAATATTAAACTGTGTCCAGACAACGACTTATTACGAAGTATATATACGCAGTAATTCTGTGCCAGCTACAGGCAAGCACATGTTACAAATATATATGCGATGACCTAATTATAAAGTATTAAACTGTGTTCACTAGTGTTATATTACGAAGTAAATCAATGCAGGGAATACTTGTCTGCAGCAGGTAAATTCGTAATTAACTATATCCAGTTCCATGTAACCAGTTAAATCGTTGTGCAGACTAATTTCGTATTATGTCTATTACAAGTAAATCTGTGTGAAAATTAATTCCATATTTTGTCTATTACAAGTAAATCTTTGTGTAAATTAATTCCATATTTTGTCTATTACAAGTAAATCTTTGTGTAAATTAATTTCATATTTTGTCTATTACAAGTAAATCTTTGTGTAAATTAATTCCATATTTTGTCTATTACAAGTAAATCTTTGTGTAAATTAATTTCATATTTTGTCTATTACAAGTAAATCTGTGTGTAAATTAATTCCATATTTTGTCTATTACAAGTAAATCTTTGTGTAAATTAATTCCATATTTTGTCTATTACAAGTAAATCTTTGTGTAAATTAATTCCATATATTGTCTATTACAAGTAAATCTTTGTGTAAATTAATTCCATATTTTGTCTATTACAAGTAAATCTTTGTGTAAATTAATTCCATATTTTGTCTATTACAAGTAAATCTTTGTGTAAATTAATTCCATATTTTGTCTATTACAAGTAAATCTTTGTGTAAATTAATTTCATATTTTGTCTATTACAAGTAAATCTTTGTGTAAATTAATTTCATATTTTGTCTATTACAAGTAAATCTGTGTGTAAATTAATTCCATATTTTGTCTATTACAAGTAAATCTTTGTGTAAATTAATTCCATATTTTGTCTATTACAAGTAAATCTTTGTGTAAATTAATTCCATATATTGTCTATTACAAGTAAATCTTTGTGTAAATTAATTCCATATTTTGTCTATTACAAGTAAATCTTTGTGTAAATTAATTCCATATTTTGTCTATTACAAGTAAATCTTTGTGTAAATTAATTCCATATTTTGTCTATTACAAGTAAATCTTTGTGTAAATTAATTTCATATTTTGTCTATTACAAGTAAATCTTTGTGTAAATTAATTCCATATTTTGTCTATTACAAGTAAATCTTTGTGTAAATTAATTCCATATTTTGTCTAATACAAGTACATACTTGAGTGAACCTTTCCAAGCAATTTCAAATCAGCAAGTATATATTTCTGCATGCTAGGTTTTCTTAACAGTCATGTTACTAAGTACATCTTACTGTAAACTTTTGTCCAGGGTTTTCTTGTTTGAGAAGTTTTGACTTGGCAAAATTAAAATTTTTCTTAAGACCCTGTCATTGAAATATTTGTCCGGGAATTTTGTTGTTTTGTTCCCCCCCCCCGCCCCCCAGCTACTGGTCTGAGGATTGGGTATGTTGGTTGAGTGTGTGGAGTGGGGATTTTCGATTGGCAAAGATGAGTTAGCTAGAAGTTGTTTATCTGCGCAGAACGCTAAACGCCATTTCTGTTCCTTTCACCATTTGCGCCGTCCAATGTACAGCACCCCTCCGTGTTCGTAAATAAGTGACGGTTTCCTTTGATCTCTTCAACGTTCGAAATTTTAACGAACTCATTAGTCTCTTTACAGTACCAAAGCTGTACGTTGAATCAAGTGTCTCTATTTCCCACCTACATCCCTCCTGTAATGCACGCCAATCATTGTGACTGACTCACATTTCTGCGTGCACATGCCCGCAAGCTGCTGCACTTTACGGCGCCCCTCTGCCTTTGTTTATTTCCGCTTTAGAGCTCTCTTGATCAAGCAGTGAGTACGTCGATACTGTCCAAATGAAAATAAATATTACAGGAATAAAATCCTGAATACACGTACATATACAAGAGTATGTGTGTGTGTGTGTGTGTGTGTGAAAGAGAGTCAGCTTGCGAAATAAAGCTGCTCAAATAAAGGCCAACCGTGAACAATTATATGGGTATTGATTGTACCCCTCATAGCGGCTTGATGCATCACGTTCCCAACATAAGCAGTGGCATTTCGAAAACATTCACAAAAGCTGTGGTAATTCCAAGTTATTCATGAAGTGAACTTGCAAAAAGTGTGTGGTAGACCGAGGTGCCATTAGGTGACAGTGTAAAAAGTGTGTAGTAGACCGGGGTGCTGTCATGTGACCGTGTATACAGTGTGTAGTAATACCGAAGTGCTATCATGTGACCGTGTATACAGTGTGTAGTAGACCGGGGTGCTGTCATGTGACCGTGTATACAGTGTGTAGTAATACCGAAGTGCTATCATGTGACCGTGTATACAGTGTGTAGTAATACCGAAGTGCTATCATGTGACCGTGTATACAGTGTGTAGTAATACCGAAGTGCTATCATGTGACCGTGTATACAGTGTGTAGTAATACCGAAGTGCTATCATGTGACCGTGTATACAGTGTGTAGTAATACCGAAATACTACTATGAAGTATGAAGTGTACATCGCAACCGTCTGCAGTAGTTATTCATAACGTGAGTTTATACACAGTCTGTAGAAGTTCATGATCAAGTGACCTTGTACAAAATCTGCAGTAAAACCGAATTATTGATCAAGGGATCCTGTTTAAATTCTGCAATATTAATGATCACGTGGCCTTGTTACACAATCTACAGTAAACGCGAGTGGCTGGCGACAAATTATCCATTATACATTACGTGGCATGTGTTTTAAAGAACAAAACTGACATCCTAATTAAGTAGTGAAGATAATATGACATCAAGAAAATAAAGAGTTTGCGAAGGAATTATGAAGCTATGTAAGTATGTGTTTCATCGACACTTAATGATCCTAGTAATGACAGTACACATTTTGACACGTGTCAAGGTTATTTTGTTTCTTTTGTTTACCCAAATTGCAGACTTACTATATTTCCTTTAGTCGTAAGCAATGTATCCACATCAAGAGAGGTGGGGGTAACTCATTTGAACAGTTGCACGCGTTTGTATTGACTGTAGCTTCAGATAGACATTTGTCTAGTCAAGGACTGGCCATTGTATTTTATACTAAAATAAAAATTCGCTTCCTCGCTCCGAATATTTCCCATTGTTCTCGTAAGCAATAACATATTGTGTGAATAGTGTTTTCATTGTTCTCGTAAGTAATAACATATTGTGTGAATAGTGTTTTTCATTGTTCTCGTAAATAATAACATATTGTGTGAATAGTGTTTTTCATTGTTCTCGTAAGCAATAACATATTGTGTGAATAGTGTTTTCATTGTTCTCGTAAGTAATAACATATTGTGTGAATAGTGTTTTTCATTGTTCTATCAAGTAATAACATTTTGTGTGAATAGTATTTCTCATCTTCTCTCAAGTAATAACATTTTGTGTGAATAGTATTTCTCATCTTCTCTCAAGTAATAACATTTTGTGTGAAGAGTGTTTCCCATCGTTCTCTCAAGTAACAACATTTTGTGTGAAGAGTGTTTCATGACCAGACTTCTTGCCTCTCCAAATTCAAGTGATTAGACAACAAAATTCTCTATAGCAGGTTAACTTTTGATCTCATTCCCATTTGCTGGTCTTGTTCCCGTAAATCTTAACCATTAGATAATAAAATCTACTCATCCATTTGGAACTTATTTGGATTGCATCAACATCAACATCAACATCAGCATATTCTCAACTCGAGTTGTTTACTCCAACTCTGACACTTACAAAAATACCATCTATGAAAGATCCTAAACATTTGCAGTGAGAGAGACCGAGATAATGTGTTGGTATATGTGCGTGTGCAAATGTGTTGATATGTATGTTTGTGTGAGGAGAAATTAAAATGGAAAAAAACACCAGAAATATTTACATTTTTCAATACATTAAAGAACTAAGTTATGTTCGTAAGATGATGATTTAAACGTATATGTATACATGTATATGGATGAACTGTGTGTATGTGTTTTGTGCGTGTGTGTATGCATATGTATGGATTGTGTGTCTGCAAAAATATTTCATTTACATTTATGAATATAATGTGAACTCTCATGTGCGCGAGCATGTTAAGTCTTTGATATAATGCACATTTATCTTTTGCTTTGTTATCTGAAATGTAACGCATTCATGGGAGCAAAACAGTATAGTTTGTCGAGTTATTTGAAATTTACATAACAGTTGTTCATGCAAGCACAGCGATAGGGCTCTTTTATATTTCTTTTATCTACACTTTTTGAAGATATCACAAAGGATTCGCTTTTGTGTTCCCTTAAATCATAGTGAATAACCCGTGCCGCGGGCGCCATGGCGCCCGCCGAGGAATTTACTCGCACCCGCGACGAGGTGTTCAGATGTAGGCTGTTCCATCCAACCATCCAACCAAAACATTCAAAGCTGTTTCATCCTTCGACAGTATTTCAACTGTGAGAGACACCTTTTAAATTTTAAGATTATCATCTCTCCACATATGATAAATTACACCTCACAATCCGGACATTGGATCAAAGGAGTAATCTCCCTGTATCTTTACTCCCCCCCCCCCCCCGAGTGCTAACCTTGTACACAGATGAATATCACAACTGGCAGTAACCTAGCATATATGTGTTATGCGCTACACAGCAATTCTTGTGCCACATTTTACTCTTCACAGCGATTCTAGTGCCTTGTTTTATTGTCCACAGTGATTCTAATGCCTTATTTTACTGTTCACAGCGAGAAGTTAGTGCCTTCACTATCTGTTTATCAATGACATAGTGTTCTGCATCAATCTCCATGAAGATTATTTATGCTTTGATTTATTGATTACATTTATTTTTTGAAGTTAGGCTTTTGCAGTGAAGTATTGATGCCTTCGCTATTTTTCAAAGGAGATACAAGTTATTTGATGTACTGCTTCAAGACCAAACTTGGTACCTTGACGTGCTTTGTCAGTGAAACTTAGCAATTTGACTTACTGGTCACAGCAAATGTACTTATCATTTCAGACAGGGATCGTGAAATGAAATTTTCTTGCTTGGGTGGATATGAGAATTTGGGGTGTATGAAAATAACAGAGTAGTCAAAACATCCGTCCTGAAAAGAAAGCAACAAATGTAATCTGTTAGCAAACATTTCTAATGCCTAGGCATTTTGTTGATTGGTTGTCATGGATTAAAGTAAATTGTTTTCTTAACGTAAGTGTTGCGGAAGCTTGTATCTTGAATACGAATGGATAAGGAGCGCAGAAAATTAGAGAAAAGATTTACAAATCAATTCATGACTTGATAGTTATAAATTAATTTCCATGCATTTTCTTTTTACGGTAGTTAACGTCGCTGTTTGGATTCAAAGATCGCAACCTTATAAATTAGCATAATCTGCTCTCTTTCCAACAAACAGGCGGATGTATTAATGAGTAGCATAAACTCTAGATTCGCCTGTATTTGGATGTTCTGGTGAAGTAGGGTAGCATTCGGTTGGCTTTTGTGGTGAGGTGTGGCAACCATCTATATCGGCCGCTTTTGGTGATGTTGGGCAACTGACTGTAGACGGTGGTGGTAATGAGGTGCAATTCTTTATGGATGCGTGATTACACTTTTGTTGTGATGTGGGGCAACTGACTGTAGACGGTGGTGGTAATGAGGTGCAATTCTTTATGGATGCGTGATTACACTTTTGTTGTGATGTGGGGCAACCGTCTGCATACGTTGATGTTTGGTGGCAACAGTTTATGGCGGTTTGAGAAGATTGTTGTAGTGATGTGAGGCGATCGTCTGTACAGACTGCTGTGATGAAGCGAGGCGACATTTTGCGAATCCGAAGAAAAATTTGATGGCTGTCTCACAAGAATGTGGTGATTTGGAGGCTATCGTCCATATTGACTGTTGTGACGAAGTGGGGCAACATTTTGTGGAGATCTGATAAGGATGTGATATGATGGGTCAATCGTCTATGTAGGTCGTTCTGGGTATGAGTAACAACATTGCGTGGAGAATATTACGGACATAATCTTGTGTAAAATATTGTTTTTGGTGATCTGAGAAAAATGTTGTTTGTTCAGGCTGTTGTAACCGTTGGTGAAATGAAACAATACTTTGTGGAGGCCTGAAAAGGACGTTTTTGTGTTCGTCTTAAAATGCTCACGTGTGTTTCGAAACGTTATTTTCTTTTGAAATTGCGATTGTTCCAAATCGTGGTTCAGTAATTTAGAATCTTCTAATCAGACGAAGTTTAAATATCTCATTCGGTTGTTTTATTGATATATGAACAAATAGGCTATTAGGCTGACTTGTTTGAATCGTTTAAGCCGTTTGAACAAGATATCCTACTGAATTAGGCAAACTCAGAGGCCGTCTGCAAAAAGGATGTATTTGTTAGATCTAGGACGTGTGGTCTAGGACAGAATTCCATACAGTGTCCAATCTGTAGAGGTGCTCTACCTATCGCAACCAACATCATCAAGAAAGAGAGAAAGAAAGAAAATAAACACCACACCAAACAACTGACTTTAATTCAGCGCACACCAAGCAATCAACCAACCACCTTTAATTCAGCAGCGCACGCCAAATAACCAACCATCCTACTTTAATTCAACATACACCAAACAATCAAACAACCAACTTTAATTCAGCAGCGCACACCAAACAACCAGTTACTCAGCACACACCAAACAACCAGCCACTCAGCACACACCAAACAACCAGCTACTCAGCACACACCAAACAATTAGCCACTCAGCACACACCAAACGACCAGCTACTCAGCACACACACCAAACAATTAGCCACTCAGCACACACCAAACAAACAGCCACCCATAGCACATCAAACAACCAGCCACTCAGCGCACAAGACAAAAAGTTCACCACCTGAACGTCTTTGCCGCTAAAGAAAATCAACGCATTACCACTATGTGTTTTCTTATAGGCATGAGCATAATGGTGGTGGATGCAGCTTATCACCCCTGGCATGTGGCGCTATCTCTCATCTGTGTGTCTAACATGAGCCAATTCATTCAGGTAGTTTTTATCAATGAAATGAAGGTCAACTATCATCTTAGTGCTACATCATTGCCCAGTAAGCAAATGACCATACATGGATAGTTAGTGTCCAGTTTTTGGAGTGACCTTTACCTGTGATCTAACTTACTTTCCCTAAACTCATAAACAAGTCTTTCCACAGCCTTTAAGCTTAATCCTCAACAAAAGTTTCTCAATGGGTACACAAAGTTGTGGAAAAACGCATATATAAAGGAAACAGTTAATAATACACATAAAAAGTTATCAAGCATACATAATTTGGTTTAAAATATCTTCACAAAATGTCACACAGTAGATGGTGTTAATTGTTGGTGTGCTGTAAATAAAAGTCAGACAGTAGTTGAATACTTTGCTGACTTTGGACTTCACTCAACTCATCTCGCATGAATAGTGCACCTCAGCATTAGGTTCTTAGTTCAATAGCCTGTAGAACACAAACATCGACTGAAATGCCAAAACTGACCACCAAAAAACTGATACCCACTAAGAAACAATAATAATTATTTCTATGAACGATGAACCTACAATTTGCTGATCCATACATAGTGGCAACAGACAATAGGTGTCCTATTACAATTTGACCTCACTTTTTATTTTTACAATGAAAATAGAAATGGTCTAAACCACATATATGCATGTTACAATTAGAATAAAAGTATATCCCCCCACCCACATGTTGGTTACGATTATTACATCAAACAAAAATGTTTCAAACATGCACATGAGTTTTACAATTTGTCACATTAATATTTACTTCATTGGAGATGAGATAGCATCCCACAACATCATTATACATCTCAGTTAATTATTACAAATTACAGAATACATGTTAACTTGGTTTCAGTCTATTCTCTGGCCTCAATGTCAGGAGAAAATAGCAAAAATTCATATCAATCATGATAAAAAAAAATACAAGATCATGCTACAACATTCTAAAATACAGTAATAAATATTAAGAAATCGATATGTTACCCTGTCTGAATATTTGGCAGGTTTATCTTCGATTCACGGAAATAAATGCGGCTTCTGTAAGTTAGGCAAGGTTTTCATCAAGAATGAATTCCCAGTTCAATTCTCTTACTGTTTATGTAAATCCATAAATCAGCAGTGGGAAAACTCTGTTAACCAAGGTTATCAAGTGTCAGACTTGAACAACAACCCCTCCTTACAACTGTTCAAACATAGTTCGTAATCTGCTTATAGTGACTGACATCCCTTTTAACATGCCAGCGACCTTCTAAAAAGTCAGTAATCTGCTTATGGCGCGATGTTGCAATTACGTCACCCAGTCGCAATCGCCAGCATAAAGAAATGTATAATGCAAAAATGAAAGCATTAAAGAATTTAAATGAATGAAGATAAAACTTTAGTCAGTAAAACAGGCATAATTTGCCCATGACCCCATGACAGCACTTATGCCTTCAACAGTCACAGGTAGGTATGTGCGCAGGGTTGTGGAGAATGAGTTTCCCATACAGTCAAAAACTAACAAATGAAAGCAAAAGATTTTTAAAAAAAGAAAGAAATGAAAGAAACAGAAAGAACCAACATTTACCGTGTTTCGCTTGCTACCTCGAAAAGCTTGAAATAGGTATCTGCGAGAACAGTGACGTCATCAGTTCAGTTGGTGAGCAGAAACACTCTTTTCATTCCATGCACCGACTCACGCGTACTGAAATACTTGTGTGCATAATGTCGGTACGAACAGACCGTGAGCACAAATAGATGCATTACCGGGCACAGTCAGTGAAGTGTTTTAGTGAGCATCCAGCAAAGTTAAAGGCCAATGTTTCTTTATGTGAGCTCCACTTCGCTTGATCTTGAACGCGTCAATGTTTACATGCCACCAGTGGCAATAGTTTCTTGCACGCGCAATTTCACGCATGACCTACAAGATGAAGGCACCGGTTTATGCGTCATTTCTGCTGTCGAAAAACATAAAGGATAATAAACGTAAATGAGAGTTCAGGGTAAAAAAACAACTTAAAAGGATATAGATTATTGCAAAATAACTTAGTGTAGTCACCTTTTTAATATGGCACAATTCACCCCTCCCCATCAACAATACATTCTCGATTTAAAACATACCTTGTATCATAAAAAGACATATCTATAAACATTGTATCAAAAAAGACACATCTATAAATTTGAATCATAAAAAGACACATCTGTAAGCATTGTATCATAAAAAGACACATCCGTAAACTTTGGCTAATTAAGTGATAAATGTTTGATGTCATAGCTTTGATGTATCTTTTATGATGTTTGAGAATACGCACGCACATAAAAACACACATACTTCTACACACATGCAAACATATACATACACACATACACTCATACGCACGCATGCACGCGCACACACTTTCCAGGTTTTATCTTGTCATATGACAAATATTTCTTCCGAAACTCGTGCGGGGACGCGCAGACCATCATGTTGGACACGGATATTGCTTACTGAAAATCCTTTCCACCAATCGTTGCTCAAATACATGTTGAATATGTTATATTTTATTATTTATTTCTTAGTGTCAACAGAAACATAGATTAATCTTTGGGGTTTTTGTTTGTTTCATAGAGTGTCAACATAAACACTGATAGGTTTTCTTTATATTTCATAGTGTCAACATAAACACTGATTAACTTTGGGTCATTTTATTATCTACAATTCTACTTCATAGAGTATCAAGATTTAAGAAAAACAGAGATGTACTGTTATTTATTTCATAGAGTGTCGGCATGAACACAAATTAGCTTGTAACTCATTTTCAGAAACATGAGCCGTCCAGACGGCGGTAGCAACGAGTAACCATTTAAGTGAAAGCTTTGTATTGTCCAATACTAATAAATTTCCCTACTGCAGTGAAATCAGAACTTCATTGAAGACTTTCATTTGAACTCAGGAATGGTAAATTCATCCACAATTTTTGAAAATTATTAATGTGATCAGTTTCAAAAATTAAATTTAGGCGTGGTAAATTGTTTTTGTGTGGGGATGCATTTTGTGCTTTGAAGTTACTAGGCCAACACATAGACAGATATAAGATACTGCAGCTATCGAAAGCTATGGCTATACAAAATAAAATAAAATTATAACATTCTTCTTTTGTTTAAAATAAAAAATTAGAGATGAAGGAAAGTGTGCGTTCTATTTCGGTGTCATTCAATTTTATTAATAATTAATAAGAAAAATAATTACAAATTGCTTTTATGGTTTTGATGTTTGTCCCTTCACAAGGCCTCTAGCTGGTTCTAGTAGACTGAAATTATTAGGCATGTTAGGCTGAATCCAATGGATAGGATAAATGACGACACATGAGGCCATCGATAGAAATCTTTAGGATGTGGGCTGCTGGTGGTGGGATCAGTAATGAAATGTAGAATTATAAAGTTATTTTGTGGATACTATGGTTTATGAACAGTAACGAAATGTAAATTTTAAAAGTAGTTTTTAGATAGTATGGATTGTGAACAGTAAAGAAATTTCAGTTATTTTGTGGGTACTATGGATATACAAAACGTTATGTGAGATACGTAACCACAAAATTGCCATACAGAAAATTTTACGGGCGTTATTTAGTTTCACAGCAGACATATTAACTATTTAGAGCTGTCACTTTGAAACTACTCTCTCTGACTTACATCAGCAATTTGGAAAGAAATGTTTTAATACGCTTACAGTTCTTCCACCTCTTGACTAGCAAGTTTTAAGACTGAAGTAGAAATGTTTTAACACCTGACACAACAGAACTTAATTATGAAAGAAGATAAACGTCTAAACACGCTAATCTCGTTATTACAGGTGTTGACGTAACACCACCATGCATACAGTGAGAAGGAGCTGCCGCCCCCATAAGCGGAAGTTGGCTACATCGGCACCTGTTGTCCATACATCTGGTTTACAATACCCAGCACATTTTTGATACGACAAGGCCGTCGTTCATAGCTGGTCAGCAAGTTTGTAGCATTGTAAGTTAATGTTCACTTTTAATATTTTGTTTATAATAATATAAATTTGTTTGTAAATAAGATCTACTATTATCATTCACTGCAACCAAATTTGATGAATTAAAAAAAATATAGCGATTATGAATCTAGGCAATATAACTGATCCACAACAATATAAGAGTTTAAGGAATTAACACAAAGCGCCTGAAACTGATCCTACCTATCTTGGTGCTCGGAGGAAGAGTTTGAAACAAGCGCAACTTCAGAAATCATTCCGATTTATTACCATGCATAACATTAGCACTGTGTCAACAGGCAGTGAAGTAAAGAACCTGGTGTGTATAAGCGGACCATCTGATATTGATCGGTCATCCAGCACAAGAGAATATCATGTGGATTTTGCTGTACATTCAAAATTATGTCCTCGAAATTAAGCAGGATATATTGAAACTTTACGCAAAATTACGAACTTAGAAGAAATTTACTGTCTTCGTCCAGACCTGCTAAGTATATTTGAGTGTATTTACACGGAGAAAAGATAGGAGGGAGGGTAAGGTAGACTTTTCTACGCCATTGCAGAACGTAAAGAAAAAGAAAGTGATGTAAATATTGAACATGCCCTTCGACGTCCTTCAGGGAAACATGACGCAAGTGAACAGCAGTGACATTGTCCATGAGGCGGGTTTACCGTTGACGTACCTCAGCCAGTCCTTGACCTCTTGACCTCTCTTGAAATATCGTCAGAAAAATCTGGAAAATAATTCAAGCTAAGAGATATAAGTGCTTTTATCCAAGAAGATTTTTTTTCAGAAGACTAGACATATTTGACAAAAATCAATGAGAAGCATAAGAATCTGGGCAACAACATCCATGTTGTAGATCACGTGATCATTGAGGAGAAATGTTGGGAGAAGGACATGGAATCTCACGTGTGCGCATTTACAAATCAGCAAGTCAATGTGTGGCCGGCTCATTTCAGTAGTCGACTCGAGAGGACTGAACCAAGATTCAAACTGGAGGTCGCGGAAGAAGTATTACAATTTCTAACATTGCTCAGTTCGGTCTATTGCCATGGATTGTTACAGGATTGCTGGATACACTGCTACATAATGTTGAATTAGATAGAGAAAAAAATGAAAGCGCAGTTAGAGAAGCTATTATTAGACAGTGGAGAAATAGTAAGACACCAGGCACTAATGAAGTGAGTGTTGAGTTTCTCAAATATTCACTAGTTATAAAAATTGTTATATCTTTCTTTCAAACACTGTTTGGGAAATTCATATCTTCCCAGAGAATGGGATGAAGCAAAATAAATGCAGTTACTTGAAAATGGTGACATAATTTATTCTGGTCATTACTGTGGAATATCTTTGTTTTTTAAGTACTGAGTACACATTCTCCCTATATTACAAATTCCGGTCTTTTAAAAAGAGCTGAAAAGCACGGATTGTGAAAGATCAAGATAGTTTGAGAAAAAATCTTTCCATAACTGATATTTTTGTAATAAATAATCTTATAAAAATAAATCTCATATCTAATGATTGATTATTTGTGACATTTATAGACTTTCATAAAGCATATGGTTTTGTTAATAGGATTACGTTTTATTTTTTGGGGGGGAGTGGGGGTTGTACTTAGAATGACCAGTACACTGTTTGCTCACAATGTTACAGTCAATGTATACTTCCACGTTAGCGTTGCTAGAACAAATACACTACTCAGTGAAGAGATTCATTGTCCTTACTGGTCTGAAACAAGGGGAGTGCACTTGTACTATGTTATTTTCGATGTTCACGAGCAAAGTCATCCATAGAGATGCGCAGAATGTGATTATTGAATGCAAAACTATACAGAACTGTTTCTCGTTCTTTCTACACACGATGTGATTATTGAATGCAAAACTATACAGAACTGTTTCTCGTTCTTTCTACACATGATGTGATTATTGAATACAAAACTATACAGAACTGTTTCTCGTTCTTTCTACACATGATGTGATTATTGAATACAAAACTATACAGAACTGTTTCTCGTTCTTTCTACACACGATGTAGCACTCGTATTATGTGCCGGTAACATTTTATCAAAGAACGCCAAGCAGCTTGAAATCAGAATCTATCAGACTAGGTTTGTAAGTAAATCTTCCGAGAACGCAAATAATAGTCTTTAGAAAGGTGGTACTTAAACAACGGAGGATATGTGGCACTAAGGAGTTTAGGAAATACATATGGGGAATGCATATACACACCTTGCTTTGACTATGACTACCACGTTGAGTGCAATGCAGGCCATAGTTGACTACCATGTTGAGTGCAGTGCAGGCGATAGATGACTACCATGTTGAGTGCAGTGCAGGCGATAGATGACTACCATGTTGAGTGCAGTGCAGGCCATAGATGACTAACATGTTGAGTGCAGTGCAGGACATAGATGACTACCAAGTTAAGTGCAGTGGAGGGCATAGCGGATTTAATCTCTTTTGGATCAGCAAAATCTTGTGACGGTTATAGCTGTTAAGAAAAATCGACTCTAGTGAAAGGTCCATTTTTATTTTAGTACCTAAATGAAGTCATTACTTTAGCACACATGCCTCATTAATAAGGGTACTTTTGCTGGTAAGTAGGATGTTACCAAATGTAATGATATATGGGGAATTGGCCAGTGCCTCACTTAGTTAAACTGTGTACCATGCACTCATATATGAACCACGATTGTTACAATACGTACGTCATCACTTCCCACACAAACTTACAAAGTCTTCTCTAATTTTATGACTGCGGATTAAAGCTTTGACCAAAAGAGTAAAAGACACGCATTGTGGGAATGCTTGTTCCTGAAATCTCATATGCTCAGTGTGTTGGTGACCATAAGATTTCTTCAAAGATTTTTTTATAAAGGCCTCTTGATTATAATAAACAAGAAGGACACAAGAAACTTGCATCAAGTGTCAGATTGCTTATTACAAAATGTCCAGTATGGACTCCTGCATAGAGAACGTAATCGACAGAGTTAAGGCCCCTTATAAAGAGGACCCAGTTAGATTTTGGTATGGCGTCAGTTACAAAATGAAAGAATTGTAAGTATGAACGTGAATTAGTTGTTCACATTAGCTTTATGTTAAAGTCAGTATACATTGTTATTCTCACAATACAAAACATTATGCGGCGAGTGTCGTGTGTATTTACATTGGTGAAATAGAAAATATTCTCACAATACAAAACATTATGCGGCAAGTGTCGTGTGTATTTACATTGGTGAAATAGAAAATATTCTCACAATACAAAACATTATGCGGCGAGTGTCATGTGTATTTACATCTTATTCTGGTGCGAACCTTGGCGTAAATCACATTAAACGTTCTGAGCGCTGAGTTCACTCGAGACTGTTGTGTCTAGACGTGTTCTCTGAGGCTACCTAAAACTTTTTGTGACGTCATTCTGAATTACTACGTTTGCTTTATGTTAAGTACTGTTACGTGTTCGTGTCAGATACAGTTTTCAAGTGAGTCCATAATTTAACCACCTTGCACTAGTTGTAATGAGATGCTTGATGATAATTTCCTGAGGCATTTTGGCGCCATGTGCCTAGAGCGAATGTATGTTTGCTCTCACTACAGCTTGCTAGTAAGTGGATGTCTGGATATGGATTTCTTAACTGCGTATAGGTCTGAACACACTATTAGTAGTAGTAGTAATAGTAGCAATAGTAGTGGTAATAGATACAGTAGTAGTAGTAGTAGTAGTAGTCATTATTATTAACCCTTCTCATTTCTCTTGTATGTAGGTTAGTCAGTTGTAAAAATTAATCTCGGGATCCTGCCGGAATTCTACGAGACCCAAACTTTCGAGCATGCCGAGGAATGCTGCACTTAACAATAGGGCAGGTCCGCGGTCTATTAGCAGTTTGTTCAGACATATCTAGGTCTGTGTTGTAATAGCAGTTTGTTCAGACATATCTAGGTCTGTGTTGTAATAGCATTTTGTTCAGACATAGCGAGGTCTGTGTTGTAATAGCAGTTTATTCAGACATATCTAGGTCTGTGTTGTAATAGCAGTTTGTTCAGACATATCTAGTTCTGTAGTGTGATAGTATTTTGTTCAGATATATCCAGGTCTGCAGTGTTGTGGCAGTTTGTTCAGACATGTCTAGGTTTGTAGTATTATAGCAGTTTATTCAGACATATCTAAGTGTGTAGTGTAATTGTTTATTCAGACAAATCTAGATCTGTGATATAATAGTAATTTGTTCAGATAGAGCTTCTCGACTCCGATATTTTGTTTCCCTGTTTAAGCTGGTATCATTTCTGCTCGTACATTTCAAGTTTGAATTACAAATCCGAGATTGGTATATCTCAGTCTTTCCTCTCTTATGTCTTGTCATTAAGTACAGAACGTCGATGATTGTCGCTATTTCGTTCGACTTTGATAGTTCAATATATATAATATATAATACCCATTATTACCTGCCCTATATAAAAATACCCATTATTACCTTCCGTATATAAAAATACCCTTTATTACCTGCCCTATATAAAAATACACATTATTACCTCCCTATATAGAAATACACATTATTACCTGCCCCATGCATAAAATAGTCACTATTACCTGCCTTATATAAAAATACCCTTTATTACCTGTCCTATATAAAAATACACATTACCTACCCTGTTTATAAAATACCCATTATTAAATGCCTTGTATATAAAATACCCATTATTACCTGACCTTAACTTAAGCATGAAAACTGTATGCTTTCTTTCTGCCCATATTTTTAGCTGTCGAAATGAACATCAACATACCCGACGCGGAAAATCGCGTCATCATCAATGTGGGTGGCATCCGACACGAGACGTACAAGGCCACCCTGAAGAAGATCCCGGCCACCCGTCTGTCGCGCTTGACGGAGGCACTTGCAAACTACGACCCCATGCTGAACGAGTACTTTTTTGATCGCCACCCGGGTGTCTTCGCGCAGATCCTGAACTACTACCGCTCTGGAAAGCTGCACTATCCAACGGACGTGTGCGGGCCACTGTTCGAGGAAGAGCTTGAGTTCTGGGGCCTGGACTCGAATCAAGTGGAGCCATGTTGCTGGATGACGTACACCCAACACCGAGATACCCAAGATGTCCTGGCCATCCTAGACCGCTTGGACCTGGACACAGACAAGCCGACGGAAGAAGACATCATGAAAAAGTTTGGGCTGGAGGAGGAATACAAGGCTGGCGATCTCAACTGCTGGCAGCGGATTCAGCCGAAAATCTGGGCGCTCTTTGACGAGCCGTACTCTTCAACTACAGCCAAGGTCAGTGCCTGGTACATGTCGTTTGGGTCGAAATATAATTATAGAGATTTATTCTTATTTTAATTCATTCCGGAAACGTGCACTTTTTCCTAGCTCCATTTCATAAATAATTACTCTCTTGCTATTATCATCATCATTGTTAGTAATAGCAGTAGTAATAGTATAGTAGTAGATTTAGTGCTGGAAACATATTAACATTATTTTGCTGGTTTGCGTCTGAACTAGGAATATTTCAAACTTTGAAATAACATATATACTTATTTACCAAGTTTTAATTTTGAAAGATCAAACATTCATTTTTAAATGAAGATTCTTACTGTCTGTTTCGTATACATTGTACCTGTGTGTCTTGTTTAAGAGTATCGTTTTATTTTTTTGTTTGTTTCAATTCGTAAAGACCCACATAAGTGTTCCCGAAGTGAAGAACCAAAGCATTAACACATATCTAATTATATTTTAACTCTATTAATGTTGTGTGTATGATTTATATAATTTTTCAGTTATTATTCTTTCTTTATTTTCAAAGTTATTACTTTACTTTCTCAATTATATTTTGTTCTTCAAGTTTATTCTAGTTCCCTAAAGTATTCCTTTGTTTATGTATAACATTCACACATATAAACACACACGGAATACACACATACACACATATAAACGCACACATAAACCACTCTTTTCACTCTTCTCTCCCCTAATCATCCCTTTAAAGCTTTAAAGATAAGTTAGCTGATTTGGGGTCAGTTACTTTCAAAAGGTATTAAACTGAGTGCTCTCAATAATCAGTCCTTATTATACTTCAGTCATTTAGAATAAAGAATTATATTTATCGTATTTTTTTAAAATAAAATTCATTCATTCGGACGTATGTACAAACACACAGAATTACAATTTATGTATATTCTCACACACACACACACACACACACACACGCACACGCACGCACACACACACACACATCTTTATTTACTATGGATATACCAGAATAGCATTACTTATAACTCGTCACATTGGAAAGAAAAAACGAACAAACGAGGCAACGATGAGTGATGCCTGTGCTGACTGAAAAGGCAATAAAGAACCCCACACAAATAAGTGTGACAGTTACAAACACAGACATAAACATAGACCCAGACGCATTTTAAACACTTGCGCACACTTGCAACCGCACTTAAGGAGAGCATGACTCAGGATTGCGACCAAGTGCAAGTTTTCAATTTCGCTGGCCGTAACATGCGCAGACGTAAACAAAGGAAAATTATTGCTCTTGAAAAACCTTCTTGAGCTTCTAGATTGTTGACGTCTCTTCTTTTTCTCATTCTTAATATATGAAGTCATATTTTTGAAAACATACTTAAGTTGTTTGTACGATGTGTAGGTTTCTAGGTCGTCAAGTGCAGACCCAAGATAAGTTTCCAGATCAGTAAATGTGTAGACATGAATTCAGTTGTTAGATCGTTAATGACATACGTTTCCAGACCAGTAACTGTGCAGACATGAATTCAGTTGTTAGATCGTTAATGGCACAGATATGCCTTTACTTTCTGAATCAATACTATCGAGAGATAATTTTTTTCTGCATCTTTATTTGTGCAAATCTGACTTTCTAATTCAATAACTGTGAAGATCTCAATTTAAAACGCAATGCTCACAATTTTGGGTTGATATGGACACAGACTTACTGAACAAGTGTAATAACGTGTCTATTTATAGTCTGGCTTACAGATAAGTACATACTACGGAGAACACGATAATGATCAGAAACATAAATTAATTTCAAAAGAACACGATAATGATCAGAAACATAAACTCATTTCAAAAGAACACGATAATGATCAGAAACATTAATTCACTTCAAAAGAACACGATAATGATCAGAAACATAAACTCATTTCAAAAGAACACGATAATGATCAGAAACATAAACTCATTTCAAAAGAACACGATAATGATCAGAAACAATAAACTCATTTCAAAAGAACACGATAATGATCAGAAACATAAGCTCAATTCAAAAGAACACTGTCTATGACTTTTAGATCCCTTCTGTTCAGTTTGTAAGCCAGTACTTGTCTATACACATCTACCATTTCAGTCATATTCTTCTTCTTTTATAATCTTTACAGATCTAATAGAATATGTCTTTTATTATTTGCATTGTATCGGTCATAACTAGTACCAAATTTAAGCCTTAAATTTGCCTGTAAAAACCAAATTTCATAAGTCCAGCCATTACCTGTACAGACCAAATTTCGTAACCCAGCCTTTGCTTGTACAGACCAGATTTAATAAACCCAGTCATTGCTTGTACAGACCAAATTTCGTAAGTCCATCATTACTTGTACAGACCAAATTTCACAAGCCCAGTCATTTCCTGTACAGACCAAATTTCACAAGCCCTGTCATTGCTTGTACAGACCAAATTTCACAAACCCAGTTATTTTCTGTACAGACCTAATTTCATAAGTCCTGTCATTTCCTGAATAGATCAAACTTGTACAGCTACAATAGTTTCTCAGTCATGCCTATTGCGGATATAATTCAAATGTGCCGTTCATTGTAAGCAACACTTTATTGTTTATTACTTCTGCAGACATCAGCATCAAAGTAATTACGTGTGCAGATATCTCTTCATTTCTTATCTAGTCTAGTGCCAATATGATTTCCATTTCTTTCTTATTTAGCGCACACGATATTTCATTTCTTTTATAATGTATTGCAGCAGGACGTCTAGAACAGAATGACTTCATTCCTTTTCTAATTATTGGAAGACATATATTTCATTTTTAAAAAGGTTAATCTAGAATTGACATAATTTCTTATCTAATTTATCACTGATGGGACTTCATTTCTTTTCTAATTTATGTGCAGACGTACCTTTATTTTGTAAATCTATTCTTGTGCTGATCGAATTCCATTGTTTTAAAAAAATATTTTTCAGTGCCGGTACGACTTCATTTCTTGTCTTTTAAGCGTAAACATGTCTTCATTTTTATTTCATGTAGTGCAGATTTGTCTTCTCTTCTGATTAATTGATTGCAAACATGACCGTCTTTCTTATCTAATTTAGTGCGGACCTGACGTCATTTATTATCTGATCTAGTGGAGACGTCAATACTTTTCTAATCCAGTGCAGATATTGCTTCATTTCTTATTAATGAGCCATCTTGTTTGGTGCGTAAATGAAAACATTTCTTATCTAATCTAGTGGAAATATACACATTTGACCTCTTTTATTATTATTATTATTATTATTATTATTATTATTACGTTTTTTTCACGTCTTTATGGACTGTCGATTATGAACTGTAAGATCCACGATTTTACGGAGGATATGAACACTTCCGAGGAGCGCTGCTTGTAGTAATAGGGCAATTATGTGTTGTCCAGATAGTTCATTCAGATAGTCTTCCAATTCAGATGTAATTCCCCAAAGGATCCTATCACTGCAGGTTTTACTTCTGCTTTTATATTCCACATCATCTGAATTTCTATTTGAAGAACCTGATATTTTCTTTCTCTTCTTCTGTTTTTATGCTTCTATCAATTGGAAGAGATATCGATAATTACTGCTGTTCTGTTAGACATATTTTGAACTACACTTTCTGGTCTTCGTGCAGGAATTACTCGATCTGTTCTTATCTCAAAGTCCCACAGTATTTTTATTTCTTCTGTTCTGTTATTACTACTATTATTATTGTTATTATTATTATTTAACTTTCGTTTACCAGCACACACTTTGCACACGTTACTATTTATTTTTATACATAACTGTTTTCAAATACACACAAAGTATGCATGCAAGTTGCACTGATTTGACCTTTTCATTTTAGTATGTTTATTATACTTTCAGGAACTTAGATGTTTTATGTGTTTATATAAATTTTTTTTGTACGAAGGTTTATGTGTGGTCGTGTCATCGTGTCTTAAAATTATTGTGTGGGGGAATATTCTGTGTATTATATTAGTAGCAACTATTTCTGTTTTAATTTCAAGAAATTATTTTTTTCTTTGTCACGTTTATGTCTGTGTGTTTGTGTGTTTGTTTTTCTTTTGAGATTACATTATTTCCCGCTAGGAAATTGTCATCGGTGCTTGTTTTGTGTTCGATTTTTAAAATTAATTTTTGTTTGTTTGTTTCTTTGTTTGATGTTGAATTAATGGCGAATACTATTTTATTTAAAATAAACTTCATATATAGACCAACAAGCGAGTAAACGAATAATTCTCATAGAGAATAATCTAAAAGTACAAAATAGTATTGTCCATGCTGACCTCTTCTTCAAGTAGTAATAATAGTATTGTAGACCTCTGACCTCCTCTTCAAGGTAGTAATAGATAGTGTTGTCGACCTCTGACCTCCTCTTCTAGGTAGTAATAGATAGTGTTGTCGACCTCTGACCTCCTCTTCAAGGTAGTTAGTATTGTTGACCTCTGACCTCCTCTTCAAGGTAGTAATATATTTTATTGTTGACCTGTGACCTCCTCTTCAAGATAGTAATAGCTAGTATTGGTAAACTCTGACCTCCTCTTCAAGGTAGTAATAGATAGTATTGTTGACCTGTGACCTCCTCTTCAAGATAGTAATAGCTAGTATTGGTAAACTCTGATCTCCTCTTCAAGGTAGTAATAGATAGTATTGTTTACCTGTGACCTCCTCTTCAAGGTAGTAATAGGTAGTATTGGTAAACTCTGATCTCCTCTTCTAGGTAGTAATAGATAGTATTGTTTACCTGTGACCTCCTCTTCAAGGTAGTAATAGGTAGTATTGGTAAGCTCTGATCTCCTCTTTAAGGTAGTAATAGATAGTATTGTTGACCTGTGACCTCCTCTTCAAGGTAGTAATAGGTAGTATTGGTAAGCTCTGATCTCCTCTTTAAGGTAGTAATAGATAGTATTGTTGACCTGTGACCTCCTCTTCAAGGTAGTAATAGGTAGTATTGGTAAGCTCTGATCTCTTTAAGGCAGTAATATATCACTCAACATGGATTGTGCTTTGTGATAGATAGGTCGTATTGCCTTTAAAACAGCAAAGAAAATTAAAGAATTTATTCTTAGTAATATTTTAAATAGTTATAATTTCGGTATGTTAGGTCATATTTTGCATACTTAGGTCAAATTTGATGCAATCAAACCCATGTTCTGCTTTTATGTATAATAATGGCACACTCTCAAATGTTTGGCTTGTATGTAACTATTGTAAATCATATATATATATATATATGGGTCTTGATGGTATAATATCAGTAGCGTGCTTTTACATTTTTAATAACATATGCAATATAACTAATTAGAAATCGGATTGTTAGTTTTTAAATAATGAAGATTTTTGTCTAAAATATTTAAAGAAAACTAAAATGTCGTTTCTCAAATAATGAACTCATGGCAAGTTCCATGGAATTTTTCCATATCCCAGCAACTCTTAAAAATTACAACAGTGAGTCAATAAAGTAATAAATTATGTCTCTTGGATTCAGTGCTAGTTTCATAGATATTTATTTTTTATTTTTCTTTACAATTGCATCTTTTTTTTATTGTGAGTGGATACTCTATTCAGAAAAGGTCCAAAAATGGGCCGCGCATTCCTACAGTGACTGGCAAAGCATTCATGAATTGTGAAATCTATTTATTTTTGCTACAAACTCTGTGCCCTACATTGACCTTTGCTCAACAAACTGCGATGCATGTTCAAGCCCCACCTTACCCCGTTCACTCAGGCTTCGTACATTGCCGCGTTATGTTGTTTCTGTCCAGTCTAGACCAGTCATTTGTTCTCTCAAGACACCTCGAGTAGTTTTCGTCTTTATCGTGCATCAGGTTCAAATCCTAGCAGATACAGATGCTGCTTTGGTGTCTGTCAGGATCACTTTCATTGAGCATTGTATTCAACATGTATATGTATAATTAACATGTCGCCATATTCTAAATTTGTTAACACGTTGGCAAAGGTAAATTAAGTCCATTTATCTAATATGGAAGTGTACCTAAGGAGTTGTCTTTAATAACAGTTATGTTGAACATTAAATTGATTTTCCTTTACAATTCGAATTCATGCATCGCACAAGTGTACTCTGTTACATCTACTAATGAACTGGTATAATCCAGAGAAAGTTGCTTGTAACAGCCCAAACAAAAACACTAAGACGACATAAAATGTAAACACATTAATGTGGTTGTCCTTTTAGTTAGAATATTTAAAAAGCAAAAATGTTTTTAGAAAAAAGACATTTTCACTCGACATAAATCTCCCAGACGGGCTTGTTGTCCGTATTATATACAGACATCTGTTTTCTGAAATGTTTTCTTAAGTAGACTAATAATATAAGACCATTCTGATAGAAACTGTTAAACCATGTCAACCTAGCAACCAATGAAAATATATCACTATTAATTTATTATGGTAATGCATTTTCCCAGTTTGCTATCGCGATGAAATCCAATGCTTGCTTGTTTGATTTGCCTTTGCTTCAAAACTTTATAACGAATGCTTCTTTTTATTTTTCTCTTAAGTCAGCGCAGACTATTTATTTTCATCCCTCCCCTCTATATAAACGTATTCAATAACTGTGTTGAATGCATCCATGTCTTCCCTTGTTTGCTAAGATTAAGAAAAATAGTCACAGTGAATATAACCAGTATATATTGCCGCAATAAGATTTCAGTTGGTTCTTGTTTGTTATTATTGTTGTGTTTGTGATTTGTTGTTGTTGTTGATGATGATGATTTCAATGGAGCTGGGGGGTGGGGTGGTGGGAATGGAGGGCATAAATGTGTTCCTGCTGTTTCCTTTCCATACAAGTCTCAAAATGAATGCATACGACTGGTTTATAGAACTATTGATTCCATTGCAGATTGAGATTTTTCATTGTTTTATTTTGTCTAGGCTACACATTTTAGGCCAGTTGTATTGTTGCTAGGTGGGATTTTTTTTTAATTGTTATTTTTGTATATTTACAATTTGCCTGTAGGCTGAGGTATACTTCACTTACAATACAGTGTTTCTCAAATTACATTGTGTACATTATTTTCATTGGTTACTGCACATATATACTTTCTTTTCATGTCTGAACTGCAAATAACGAGACATAATGAATCTTTAAAACTATTATTGCTTATTTAATTGTTTTTGTACTGACTAGGAGCCAGTTTCACGTCTGCTGCCTAAATGTTCCATTGTACAGAAGTAAATCTTTGTAAAGTCCTTGTATTTAAGTGTGCGCTAATTAGTCCTTGCTCCGCAGTAGGCAGAAGACATGCAACTTGCTTATAGTCTAGAACATTCTAACGCAGACCTCAGACTAAACGAAATGTTTAGGCGAAAAGGCGTGCAACTGGCCCTAGGTCGGTACGAAAAGAAATTTTAAAAAATCATAGACAATTTCCATTGCTTTTTCCAGCGTCCGATTTGTCCAAGGGTAAGTGACTGGTGTCTGTATACCAGTAGTGAAATCCCCCTTTTTTGCTTGCCTTTTAGACTGGAGAAGAATGTACTCTTGTTGCCCTGAGCTCACTGAGAAAAACGCAAATCTGGCAAAGATTTATATTCGGGCCTAGTTAACTAAGTTTTGTATGTTGACAAAAACAATCAATATTTATTGTAAGCTTTGGCGTTGTAGAAAAAATGGCTTATGTGTTGGTAAGTTGCTTACTACTTTGATCAGAAACATTTATGCAGTAATATATTTGAATAGTGCATAAACTTACCCCAAAAATATTTTAACTCTTATTATTCTTTGTATGGCCAAGTTGACCTATACAGTACGACGTGCGAAGAACCTACTGTTGTTTCTGAAACAGCAATGTTTGCATTGTTAAAAAAACATTTTATTTGTAATAATAAAAGTCTGTATTAAATTTATTTGAATAATTTTATTTTGTAACAGAAGCAACACCCTCTTACGAAAGGAGTAGCTTTTGTTGTTGGATATAGTGCGTTTGTATTTTTATGCATATTTTCATCCCTGTTATTTATGTCATCGTAACCAGCATCTTGCTGCTACCTGTTAATCATAACAATTCCATACTGTTCACTCGAGCACATGCAAGTTTGTGAAACACAGTTTCATTACACACCCCCCCTTGCACACACACACACACACACACACACACACGCACACACACACACACACACACACACACACACACACACACACACACACACACACACACACATATATATATATGTACATGCATGCATGTATATATACATATACATACTCAAACACACACATATATATATATATATACACTCATGTACACACACACACACACACACACACACACATATATATAAATACATACATGTACACACTCACACGTGATTGTATATCACAACTAAAAATTAACCCTGACTTCTTAATTATTTTAGAACTGACCATACAATTATACATCTGTCATAATGCAATAATGTTCTTCATTCGTTATTTGGAAATTGAACAGTTATTGTAAATGGAATATATTTGGGTTCAGTTAGGTTTTTCAGTATTTAAAATTATTGTTTGATTTCAAATCATTAAATTTTAATTTTTATTTTAACACATTAAATAATCAATTTAAATTAATTATAAAAGGAATAACTATGAGATTTAGTTGAAAAAATACTTTCATCGCAATCTAGGTACATAAAAATATAAAACGAAAATGTTTAATTTGTGAAGGTTATATATGTACAATCAGTATCTTAGCTAAAAGATCTATCAATACATAGAAAGACAGACAGGCAAATGTATAGATCGATAGACGGATGGATGATAGATTAGATTAGAGAGATAGTATGATACCTCTGGGCACCCTTCACTCGTTATGATTATTATTTATTAATTAATAACAAGTGATCAAGAATCTTAATTAATAGTTATTAATAATTCTCCCACAAGACCAACATGTCTCTCACATGGCGGATTATAAGGGTGTCATAGAACTCTACTCCTTACACAATAACAAGATAGACGTTTTATTGTCGCATAATGTTTCTGCAGGTGGAAACTTCTTACTAAAGGAGTAATAAAAATCTGTCTTTTATTTATATTTAACGAGCCCCCTATCCATCCACTATTACTCCAACTTTAAGGTTTAATATATATATATATTGTTAAAACAGTATATAGTGAGAGTGGAGTCTTAGAGAGATAATTAATTATAATCAATGTACATAACTTTTTCAACTATGGCAGCTGTTGTGGGCACGTGTTTACAATCCTGCAGTTTGCAACAAGTGAATGTTTCTTATTTTGGTGATAGTCTAATGTACCTCCTTCTAGGCACATTACACAACTATTTCAGAATCTTTGATGCGCTCACAAAGCACACCACGGAGAATCACCCAGAACTTCAAATGTGCTATCAAAGCACATCAGGATGAATTTTCCCAAATATTCATGTGTGCTGCTCAAGTACACCATGAGGAATGTTCAAAATAATCTTTGTGAATTCTCAAGACCAAACTCATACCACAATTTCCCACCATATTGGTTCTCGAACAGAATTCACAGGAAAATTTACAGCAACACGTTTACTGATAAGTTTGATACACACATGAACGTGATCTGGTAGAGTACAGTAGTTATTGCAGTCTGAAGTGGATACAAAACAACAAGATAAAGCACCCTCCTCTCGTACAAAAGTCAAATTAAGTCATCACCAAATTTCAGGCTTATTTCATCTCTAAACTCCTTTCTCCCTTGCACACATTCTCAACTTACAAATCCTGCAGCAGTATTCATTAGCCCGATATACAAACACAGTATAAGAAATATTGCATCAATCAAAACTCACATGTATACTGTAAAACATAATCAAATTAGTGAATATAGAAATAATTGTTCAATTACATAAGCATTTGCCAAGTCAAAGCATAGATCCATAATAAATATGTACAAAATATAAGTCCATTCTTTCTTTATCAGTCAGTCAACTTGCCATAAGCTAATGGTCACCCTTATGACCAGAATCGAGATATATCAAAATCAAAGTGATTAGAATACAGATTTTCTTCAATAAAGTAACTGTCAGTCCATCCCCATTGGATGGAGTTGTTAAGAAGAAGTCTGAGACTATTAGTCAGAAAAACTTCTTATCGACTTGGAACTGATTCATAACAACAACTGCATTGTAGACTACAGCAAACAGACTGCAAGTCTGTTCTGGATCTGCTATAAATTGACTTAAAGACAGTTATTATTTCTTTGAAAACTTGACACCAAAAACTAGACAGGTACAAAATTTGTTGTCTGAGACAGGCATTTCCGGTCTGTCGTGCTGACTTCTATTCAACATTTGCGTTTCAGATCAGGAACATTTGGAAGTAGAATCTTTTCCTCAGCAAGTTCTAACATATTCTCCACCTGAGTTGTTTACTCTAACTCAAACATATCATCATAAGCAGTGCCCAAGGTCGGGTCATGTTAACATTAGCAACAATATATAATTATTAAGTTTAGAAATAGGGATAGGTACATTTTCTTCACCACAGATAGATTAGATAGATAGACAGACAAACAGACAGACAGAGAGATAGACAGACAGACAGACAGACAGATAGATAGATAGATAGATAGATAGATAGATAGATATCCGTAATAAAGACCTACCCGATAATAAACATTCAAAAGTTAAGCAAACGCACTTCACCATAATAAAGATAGACCTTATAAGAAGCGCACAAATAAGTATCAAGAGTAAGCACTGAGCCAAACATGCAAAACAGTAATGTACATACAAAACTATACACAGCACACCAAAACTATATACAGCACACCAAAACTATACACAGCACACCAAAACAATATACAGCACACCAAAACAATACACAACACACCAAAACTATACACAGCACACCAAAACAATACACAGCACACCAAAACAATACACAGCACACAAACTATAATTACTATATCATGCACACAAAAATCTACAAGCATATATAAAATCAATATCAACCATTCGAAACAGCAACAAGTATACAAAACAATAGCAAGTATACAAAAAGCACCAAACATACAAAATACTAGCAACACCAAAACAAGCGTACAAAATATTAACAGAAACAAGAATATAAAACAATAGCAAGCATACAAAACAGTACAAAACGTACCAAACAGTATCAAGACCATACAAGAGTAACACGCTCATAAAATACACACAGAACAATAAGAAGCACTCAAAACAGTAAATGCGCTCAAAACAGTAAGAAGCACTCAAAACAGTAACAACCACACAAAACAGTAATAATCGTATAAAACAGTAACAAGCAGACAAATTAGTAATAAACACCGGAAACAGTAGCAAGAACATAAAACGGTTCCATGCGCACAAAACAGTAGCAAGAGCACAAAAACAGTAATATACATCCAAAACTGTAACAAGTACACAAAACAGTATGAGTAACACAAAAACCGTAGTCAGTACTCTCGAACTGTAACAAACTCAAAACCATAAAAATTAACAAACAATAATTACAATTCTTTTTAACCCACTTACTTAGTCGTTTATCTTCACTTTAATTCCATTCACACTAATCTCTAATGTGCATAAAAAGGCAAATTATATTATTAGTTCATTTGTAGAGTGTGTATTTTTCACACAGCATAAATTCGTGAAGTTACACACATCACAACGGCGAATGTATTGAAATCCACGAGAATACTTAAAATGTCAATTCTACCTGCAGTTTCCACTTCATTCTTAAAATTGGCACTCACTGATAGTTTTGATAATGTACTGATTAAAATTTGAACATTACAACTTCAAAGGTTACCTCCCTTAAAGATAAGGAGTTTACTCATAGAGTCATAACAACAACTGCATTGTAGACTACCACAAACAGACTGCAAGTCTGCTCTGGATCTACTATAAATTGACTTAAAGACAATTATTATTTCTTTGAAAACATGACACCGAAAACTAGACAGGTGCAAAATTTGTTGTCTGAGACAGGCACTTCCGGTCTGTCGTGCTGACTTCTATTCAACATTTGCGTTTCAGATCAGGAACATTTGGAAGTAGAATCTTTTCCATACACACCAGCTCCCAGTGCAATTTTTACGTATACATTTTATGATAGTTGAAACGTTTACGGATAACGGGTGACTAAGACCCATTTTTAATGAGAAAGAAGAAAAGTTTATTATTTTTTAAATGTTCATTTGCTTAAAGTGTGCATCAGTCTTCCCTCACACACACACACACACACACACACACACACACACACACACACACACACACACACACACACACACACACACACACACACACACACACACACACACACACTCATAAATTTCAAGATGTTATGAACATTCTAAAAGTTGACCTAAACGTATTGCTGGCAGTTTAACCATTCGCGACATACAATCTCAAATATATTTATTTATAAGCCTTTGTCATACATTTCTCAAAGCAACTTCCGTTAGAGTTATTGCGTATTGTCTAACTACTTGTTGCGCACAAGCAAAGCATACCTGAAGCCTCACGTGCTTGCAACATTAACGACCACCGAAAGGTGTTAAGCTGAGTGTAAACTCTCCGTTGAAAGCCGTCGCGCGTCATGTAACGTGTACACAGCGACAAATTTTATTCCTTCACCGACACGTGTTGCGTGCAGCCTATAGTGCGCTGTTGAGTCACCTACAAATCTAGATCTTTATAACATTGCCGCTTAAGTGTAGAGTTAATGGGCACCTAACCTAGTCTGGAGTGTGTAGTAAGCCAGGAAACATCACATCTTTGTATTTGCAAATGAGAGGTTTTCAGTGATACCAAATTCAAGATGTGCTTCCATATAGGTGAAAACAACTGGTCGACATTTTTTGGATGTGTGTCTTTTGCCATCTCCACTTAACAAAGTACTTGTATTAAACACTAGACTGTAGTAGAAAGATTTTTGCTGCCTAGATATATAGATAGACAGACAGACAGACAGACAGATAGATAGATAGATAGATAGATCTTTGTCTTATATATAAAAATTAAACAGGTGATTAAATTTTCCCTCTGATAGCACGTTTGTTGATGTTTAGTGATAGAGCGGGTAAAACTGGATCAAAGAAAGCAACTTACCAAACACATCACTTAAGATTAAATAATGTTTTATATTGAAATAAATAATACTAATGAACCGTAAGCAATAAAATATGAAAGAGTTAAGATTTTTTCCTTTCTAAGTGTCTCACTTAGTGCTTATTTTCTTTCTAAATAATAGATTAGCTAAATAGAGTATAGAGAATTATTGTTGTTATTATCGTATTTGTCGTCATGTGCTCGCATCGCAATGTTTTGCTTTTGTATTCTTTTTTATGTTACGCATTATTTTGTTTCCTTGTGTGATTTTGTTTCTTTTGTTCTTCTCTCTCCCTCTTTTTTTTTTTTTTTTTTGCTCTTTCTGGTTGCTCTCTCTCTCTCTCTCTGGTTGCCCTCTCTCTCTCTCTGGTTGCTCTCTCTTTCTCTATGTATATATAGCTTCAAGTGTAGCACTGTGTACGCAGGAATTATCCCTTATTTGTTGTGAATTGTTGAACGCTGATCATAAAGTGTTGTTGAGATTGTAATATTTCATATATTCATGTATTTTTCACTTTGTTCCCTGGCCGTCATTGAATCTGGCTGCGGCTTGATGCCGTTAGATGGTGACCATAATAATCAGGCTGTTTTCATTCCCTATGTTAATACACTCCCATATGCATCGTGCTGTGTATTTATGTGAATATATATACATTCTATGTACTGTATATTAATCATTATCCTCTTATTGTTATTATTTTATTATTGTTGTTGTTAAAATGTGTGCCATGCTAACTTATTGCTTTGCCAGTCCTAGGATTTCGTGCTATGCCATGTTCAGACTTTAAAAGTAATTATTTCAAATCCTGAATTTTTTTTTAAACATTCGGTCAGTTTTAAATGCGACTGTAGGCAGTCGTATACATCATGAAATATTAAAACAATCATTTAATCTTGAAAGTAATTTGTAATAGATCATTATATTTTTTTATTTTATGAAGGCAATTTTTATCTTTTTATATACAGTATTTTTTCACAGAGCAGATATTCTTTTTAAAATTAAATAATAAAAAGAAGAAAGGACTGTTTTTACATGTAAATTAAATAACAATGAAATAATAATTTGTTTTAACATGAAATTTAAATAACAATAAGGTATCAGAACTAAGTCTTTGACCCGTTCACAGAAATGCACTATTGGGCAAGTTGGAGAGTACTTTCCTGTAAACTTGGCTGAATATATACAGAGATAATGGACTTGTTCACTTCACAGAGAACGTGTCTTGTGATCTTAATCGTCAGTGAGCCCACATCTGTGTCATGTTTTTCTCCAGCAAGCTGATTTCGTTCCTATTAATAGATTTTGATAACGTCAATGCACCCACATCAGTGTCAAGTTAATTTCTCTCCAACTCTAGCAAGCTGATTTCGCTTCTAATAATAGACTTTGCTACCGTCAGTGAGCTTATATCTCTCCAGTTCTAGCTCTAGGAAATGGTTTTATTGCTAATAATAGACATCGTTAACGTCAATCCTTTTATTCAGTTCTAGCAAGCATTAAAAATGGCTATCGATCCACCCGATCCGCCCTCCGGTCATATCATTTCGACTTTGCTTTCTCAAATATAGTGTATGCTAATGCACTTAATTTCTTACCACATTCCCCGATGTCTTTTGTTCAATTGTTACTAACATAATGTGCCCCCATCCCGCCACCAAACGTAGATGTATCAAGAAAATAGTAAAACACTGAGAAACGACTGTGGTAGAATAAATGAAATCTTGTTAGTTTTAGCGCGCTTTGTCTTATTTATTCTTGTGTAAGTGGAATTCTTTGGTGTGGTTAAAATTTCCTATTATTTGTATTCTTCACTTGCAGAAATTCTTTGTTTGGTTCCGTCGTTAAACTCCTAAAATATTGCACACAACTAGGCCTATAATCTGCAAGATAAAACCACACTTTAGCGTATGCTTCAATAAAATGTTGCCTTTTCAATTTTATTATTTTGTGTGTTGAAGTGTATACTTGTTTGTTTGTATATATAGAAGGCTTTAAGTTATTTTAGTCGAAAGGCAGGAGTTATGTTGTAAAGCTGTCTTCAAACATTGTTTATTTTGAAATCAGCCTGCTTCAAGTGTGTTATTATGTAAATATGTAGATTTTCTGTTTTCTTCACTGCCTCCTAGTGCGTACGGCTCCGAAATGTTATTTTCTGTACTCCTATTTTTCTTTGATCATTATGTATGTATTGTTTATATATAAATAATGCTCAGAGCTTATAAGCTTTTTTCTTATTATTAAAGGTGTGTGTGCGTTCCACAGAGAAAATCGTTGTATGTTTAAACTCATTGCATTGCTTTCCTTGTGCGTCTGATTTAAATGAATGTTTGGTGCTATGCACTTAAAGTCCAAATCAAAACTGTCAATAATTCTAAGTGTCCAAAAACACCGTGAAACCGAGAGATGTCCGCTTTGCGGCTAAATTTCCAAGTTAACTGCGTCCCGAATAAAGAATGATGTCACAAACGGGATGGAAAACTGTTATTTTCTTACAACATTATAAACTAATTTTGTTTCGGATTATTTTCTTCGCTTGACACAAGGCAGTTTTCTATTTTATAAAGTTGTATGAAATAATAACTTAGACGATCCCAGCGATCTGATCGCTGAAAAGCAGTAAATTTACCGAACGTTAACGTAACCACAAACTGACATGATGCCCGCATCCTGATCACTGAAAAGCAGTAAATTTACCGAACGTTAACGTAAAACGGCTGGGCGCGAGTTTCAGAGAGTCGACAGCTTTGTGGGAACTGAGGGCGAATTTTGACAGCAATGAATCACATTTGTACCCCAACGAAGGCATTTAGGGAATATATATTTAACGAATACATAGTGTCCTTTTTCTGTTGTGTAGCGTGTACACTTATTTCAATCAAAGGCTCGTTTGATTTATTTAGCTTTTAAATTTAGCTTCTTGTTTGTCTTTCGGACGCTGAGTAGGCTCTATATCATACAAAATATTACTTGTACACGTGAAACATTGGTAAGAAATCTGAACTACGTTGAGAGCAAGAACAACAAGCAACCAAAAGAAAAGACACAAGAAGAATTCTAAAATTAGTAATTTTAGAACTAAATTAGAACTTAATATTGGAAATTTTATAGGCACTATATAATGTTATCAATATATAAGACGAACGTAGATGGCTGCATGAATAATTTTGACAGACAGACACACACACACACACACACACACACACACACCGCCAACAATAAAATAGCAATTGTTATATTTAATCTGCTTCTTCACATGTACATATCTTGTTTTGGAAGAAATGACTATATAGTATGTAAAGCAATACTCCAATAAACTAAACACGCAATAGTGTATTGTGAAACATAATCAAATCAAAACTGTTTCCCTTTTCAAAATTAGTTTTGGACTTTTTTAATTAACAATTTAAATAGCTTGATACGCTCTTAACCATTCAGACTCGTGCAGTCGTTAAAACACATCGCACGCTCTATATTGTGTGTGGTATAAGAAATATCATTTACACAGAGAATGTGTCATTATCATTTGTCACGTGCAATGTTTTATTAAGATTGCAAATTATAATATTTTAAGAAATGCGTATTTTTCCTCTTTTGTGACCTTGCCTAAGTCCTACATTTGCCATTCGTGTACATAAATGGTTAACTAATAAACTGTTCAACCGTTGGGAAAATATTACGTATTGAAATAAAAGTTGTCTAATATACATAATGAATCACTTTACAGGGCATGTCACATGTTCATCATAAGCTGTTCAGACACAAAGAGACTGAACATTGAACAGAAAGACTACATACATCCCTAGGGTGACGATTGCAACTGATAACACACGCCCCCAGTCATATGCAAATTTCCCTCTGTCTTCTAGAATAAATCACGTGACAAAATCTGAAGACGTGCCAAAACTTTTTAAAATGCTTAATACCAAGCATAACGTCGGTTATATCTACAAACCTTCAAGTAAAATATTATTTTAAATCACTTTTTTCAAGCAACACTATTTTATTAGAGGATTTTAATGCAATTTCACTCTGACGTTCGCGCAATTTCAAGTCTAGGATACAAAACCAACCTGCTGACTGTCAAAAGTATTCGTACACATTTTCCAATTTTAGTTGGGGAAAAAAAAGTAAATTAATACGAAAAAATATAAATTATTTTTTTAACTGCATGCTTGAATGAATGAGCAACATGTAAGCTTATTTTGTTTCTTTATCTTTGGTGTGACTTTAAACAATATGTATGTTTATTTATGTTTGTATGTAAATATGTGCATATTTATGTTATTATATATTTTATATGTATTATTTATGTCTGTATGTGTACACTCACACACACACACACACACACACACACACACACACACACACACACATATATATATATATTTATTATCCTAGCTGTGTTCATTTATCTCGTTGAGATATCAAATATTTCTATTTCAGTTAGACCTTTTGGTAGTAATATAAATTTCAGAGTTTTATGTTTAATGTAGCAATAAAATTTTAATAAGTAAAAGCAGCAGCTAATTTTAACATTTCATATATAAAAAGTTAAAATGAAAATGAAAGTGATTAATCGATAATAATAAACACTTGAACAAATAATCTAAAATGAGAAAGATTAAATATTTCATAAAGCTGGATATTGAAAAAAAGAATAGACTGCTTTCTGTAATTCTGAAATGTAGAAATGCTAATCCATCTTCATTGTTCACTCGTTCACTCAAACCTCTAGCTGACACGTTATCATTTGCTTTTCTTTTTTTTCTCTCGCAGATCATCGCAGTTATATCAGTGTTTTTTATTACTATCTCCATCTTGTCGTTCTGCTTGAAAACTCATCCTGAGATGCGAGTACCCGTGCTCATCAATTCCACTGAGTATCGAATGGATGGTTCACGCACTTGGCGTCTGACCAAGAAAGAGACAGAACCTCACGAAGCTTTTTTTTACATCGAGTGTGCCAGCAACGCATGGTTTACGTTTGAGATTATTATACGATTTGTGGTGGCGCCAATTAAACTGGACTTCTTGAAAGCCCCTGTAAATATTATAGACATCGTGGCCACATTGTCCTTTTATCTGGACTTTATGCTGACCAAGCTGAAGCAAGAGAGCGACATGCTGGAATTTTTTTCCATCATCCGTATCATGAGGTTGTGTAAGCTAACCCGGCATTCGGCCGGACTCAAGATCCTCATCCATACATTCAAGGCTTCGGCCAAGGAACTTATTCTTCTCATCTTCTTCCTTGTTTTGGGCATCGTCATCTTTGCGGCGCTCATCTATTACGCCGAGAAGATCCAGTACAACCCGACTAACGACTTCAACAGCATCCCGGTGGGTCTGTGGTGGGCGATCGTCACGATGACAACAGTGGGTTACGGTGATATGGTACCCAAAACGTATGTGGGCATGTTTGTGGGCGCGCTTTGCGCTCTAGCTGGCGTACTCACTATTGCCCTCCCCGTACCAGTCATCGTCTCTAATTTCGCCCTCTTCTACTCACATACGCAGGCTCGTTCCAAGTTGCCCAAAAAGAGGCGACGGGTACTACCAGTGGAGGCGCCCCGACCCAAGGGGCCCAAGACAACGGGCGTTCCTGGGGGTCCTGGAATGGGCCCCCAGAACCGTCGCATGAACGCCATCAAACATAGTCATCCAGGTGCGCTGGACACGAAGATAGTTCGACTTGGTAAACTTGTTTCATGCACTGATTGTTGTTTTTGGGCTTTTCTTGTAGGTGCTTGCTGTTCGTGAAAGCGGATGCTGTGCTGTGCTATGCCCGTGGGCGTTCTCAGCTAAGCCCAGAAGTCGTTGCCACTGGCCTCATTGACCTGTCATCTTGCCAGCCTCTCTCTTACTTTCTGTGGCGAGCCAGCCGTGTTTTTATCTGTTCATTTGTCTTGTTCTTGTGTATTGACCGCAATCTATATTTGCTGCTAGTTCATCTTGGACGGCCTGTCAGCTTATGTTTCTCAAACATCATTTCAGCGTTATATTGTGTTTGAGTTGCTGCCTTCTCTACCAACAGATTTCATTTATTTGTATGTGTTTGAATTGCTGCCTCCTCTACAGATTTTATTTATTTATTTGTTGCATTCTTATTTCCAACCGTAACAATTGCAGGCTGTAACTTTGGACATTCCTGGTATTCCAAGCGTGAGGAAAAAAATGAAGAAAAATAGCGGGGCCATTCTTGGACCCTTTTCAGATATTTATTCTTAGCAGTTTCCTTTAAATCGAAGAACAATAACAAAAACAAAGGTTAGTGCTTACTAGTACTCACAACACTGATGTAGTTTTCAATGGGCGCCCCATATTGATGTGAGTTCAGTCATGGTAGGCAAACGTATTTCTAAAATTATATATTTAAAAAGAAAAGTACAATCACACGAACGAAAGTACACCGACTTTTTGTTATTGTTGTTGATATCGTTCTCTTCCGTTAAAACAGTTAATTCAGTTATAGTTACTCTTGGACGTATTTTAAAGTTTAAAATATTAAAATATATTTCATTATAATTATATTAAGCTAAAACTCATTGTTACTGCAGATGATGATGTGCCAAGAAACGAAAAGAAGCTTAAAGGTAAAGTTGCAGTGATCTAAATATTTGTATTATTTTCACAGAAAATAACTACAGACTGCCATCTTTCCAGCATTTGTTGATAGTGTTACTTTTATAATAATAAATTGATGCCGTTCAACTAATGTCATTTCTCCTTTTCTTCTAGTTGTTTAAAAAAAACCACACTTTTGATTATAATTTTTAATTGCAGTTGTTTTTAAATAGTTTCTTTATTAGATAATATTTACGTACTACTAATAATTTAATATAATACTAATTTAATTAAAATTATTCAAATTTGAGACGATGGTTATTTGCACTGGTCGGGCAATTAGGGTTCTGTCGACTAGAGCGTCAAAATGTCCCAAAGTATATGTTTATATTACGTAACTGTATGTATTGATTAAGATAGATATATTTATTCCGTAGTATTGCTGGTTTTATTCTTATTTATTTTCACTCATTTTCTTTAATCTCCATCCTTATTTTACATGTCCATTGTAGTAAACGTTTGCCATTATTCATATTAGCAGTGTCTTGGTCATCATTATCACCTTTATAGCTTTGTTCGAGTTTCAGTTATAATAATAAACTTGGATAATTTTCCTTTCCTGTGTAGGTCAGAGCCTGATCTGTTGTGAACTCGCGTCGCGTCTTCTGCGGGTGTCATTCTGACCTTGAATTGTGGCACGCGTCACCGCGGTTATAGGTTTAGTTGTACAAAGACAGAATTACCTTCCACAATACAGAGAACATTTTTTTTAATGCCTGTTGACAGCTAATATTAAATTCCGAACCATACAGAGTAAATATAATTGTATGAAGGTAGTTTGTTGTATTCACTTCAGATAGCTCTTTGCAGTAAAGTTCATGTTTATTAAACTGCATTTGAGATGCGCCTGTTGACCAGAAACAGATTTAGAATCCCCAGACTCTTCTTAAACAGTGAAATCATGAACTGTGAGAACAACTGTAGACAAATTAAAATCATTAAGAAATTAGTCATCGTTCACTGAACGAAGCCAATTTAGAATTCCCAAACGCCCTGGAAACCAATGAATTGTTGGAATAAGATGAAATTAGTCAGTCATCGTTCGCTGAACGAAAATGAATTTAGAACTTAATCACGAAGAAATTAGTTAAACAACTGGTATAAAATATACTTGAATTTAAATTTATTTAGTTAGTTATTTAGTGCTGCCAGCTGTTTCATTCCATTCAAACAGATTTAATTTGATGCTTAAAAATAATAATGTGCAATATAATTGCAAATCAGAACTTTGCTGCTCTGGCTTATCTTCCGAATGTATGTCTCTGACCTTCATAATACTTCCTTCTGTTATATTTCATAAAAATGTATGTCTCTGACCTTCATAATACTTCCTTCTGTTATATTTCATAAATTATCTTCATTCGGCCGTTCGTAACGTCATCATTTCGAGCATTCCCTCCTTTTAGCAACAGTCCTCAGAATTTCTAACGTCGAATTCCTGTTCCATGAGTAACACTCTTTAGCATAGTTTGACAGAGACATGTTCTGAATTCACGCGTGATGTCATTTAGAGGTCGGTAATTTTATCGCTATATTTTAATTTTGTTTAGTTGGTTCATTTTTTCATGTTCATTTTCTTTTCTTTATATTTTTAAACATGAATCCTATTTCTGTTCTGCTTTTGTTTGCTGTTTTGACTTGTTAATTCATTTTAGTACCGTTTCTGCGTTTGGGGGGACAAGTTTTGTTAGTTTTATTTCTTTGTTTATTTTATGTTATTATTATTATTTTTAAATTCTAGAAATAATTTTAGCGTTTGCTTACATGCAATATACTTTTTAAAACAGTGCAAAACTGTTCAAAACAAATAATAAATTACGGCATATAAAATAGCAGGGAGAAAATAAACATGTATTGTCAATAAAATAAACTCGTCATTAAAATAAACATTTTGGTCATTAAAATAAGCATATTTAGTCATTAGAATAAACTCGTTTTGTCATTAAAATAAACATGTTTTGTCAAAATAAACATATTTAGTCATTAAAATAAACATATTTGTCATTAAAATAAATATGTAGCGTCGTTATAAAAAACATAGATTAATTACCAGTGCAAATGTGCGATATGTTTAACGGTTAAAACTGTAATTAGCATACCATTGCTAAAATAAAAATAAGTAATTGAAACACAAGATAAACAAAAATATTCCATTTCTAAATAACAACAGTCTTGAGGTTAGTGGGATGGTAGGCAAATTTGAGAAAAATAAAAGACACTTCTTTGATTCACGCTATGGAACCAGAAGGTGTCAATTGTCTCTCTGAGTCTTGGAGTTGCTTCCATTTGCTGGAGCGCGAATTATTTCTGTTTCTAGCTTTTTCTTTTTTCCAGATTATCTCCCTTTTCTATCTCACTCCTATCTCACTAAGTGGCTTGTATAGTAATACATTATAGTTTCTCAATTTGTCTCTTAAGCGATGGTATTTTTTAATTGACAAAATAATGTATGTTGTATTTGTATAGAAAAGTGTATGGTACAAAATGTGTATTGAAATGCACGGGCATGATGGATGGTTTACGTACTGTGTGAACAATGTTACCTAATACTTGTATTCCCACTTTTATTTTATAAAGTGTCAGTGAATGTATCTATATGTGATCAGCTGGTGCATACATATATACACAATATAAAGCTTTAAGTATTGTAAGATACATGTAACCCAGTGATGTGTTTCACCCTTTTCAAACTTCGTTTTAATGTATGCTTGTGGACAGCAGATGCATCTGGACTGAATCCCTCAGTATCGATTTACTATTCTCCTACCATTGTTGATGTTGTGCTTCTGTTAAAATGAATATTCCGGAGACCTGAAATTTCCAGAGCTACTGCTACATCAGTTTTATTTTTAAATGTCGGGTACAAAAGTCTACAGAATCTTAAATAAACTATTCCAGTGACTCGGTTTAGTACCGTTTAACAAGCCGATAGGAACAGATTTAATAATAGCTTTGGCAAACTTGCGCCATCCAGAAATAACATATATTTGTAAATAAAAGTTAATAATCTATTTTCACAAGGTGTTCGGTAGTTCTAACTTAGATAAGAATTTCCTTGACTGTTACAAAAGATTTAGTACTGATCTTAGATAAGCTATTGGAAAAGGATGCAATCATTTGCTTTGTCAAAATTCCTGACAGATTTAATAATGTTCCTTGTCAAGCTATTCAATGAGATTTAATAATGTTCCTTGTCAAGCTATTCAATGAGATGTAATAATGTTCCTTGTCAAGCTATTCAATGAGATGTAATAATGTTCCTTGTCAAGCTATTCAATGAGATTTAATAATGTTCCTTGTCAAGCTATTCAATGAGATTTAATAATGTTCCTTTACTATTAGTAAAGATTTACTTTGTGGATAAACATTTTAGAAAATACTAAATATCTCTAGTCATGTTATTAGTAAAGATTTAATAAAATTTTATCACGATATCCACACACAGTTAGTAATTCCTCTTATCATTCTCTCCGTAATAATTTAATTAATGTCTATTGACATAAATTAGTAAAGATTTAATAATGTCCCGTGGCATGCTAAAAATATTTAATAAAAATACATGAACATACTGCCTAAAAATATTTTATAGTATCTCTCTTTATGCTATCCCCCCAAATTTAGTAGTGTCTATTGCAATGCTAGTCCAAAAGATTTAATGTCAGTTGAAATTCTTATAGCAAATATTTAATAATATTGCTTATTGTGTTTTGAAATCCTTATAACAAATATTTAATAATATTGCTTGTTGTTGTAATACTCGGAAGACTTAGTAGGGCCACGTGATTGTATCTAAAATGAACAAGTACGTCCCTAGATAGTGCTCTTAGAACAGATTTAATATCGACTCTTGACACTATTAGAAAAGATTTAATTACGTACCTTACCTTTTGTTAAAATAGATTTAATAATGTCCCTTGACATGCTGTTAAATAAGACTTAAATTTTACAATGACCTGCTTTGAAAAACGTCGAAAAATTAATACGATATATTCAAAATGATTCAATAATGTCTTTTGTTATGTCGTTTGGAAATTTAATATTGATCCTAATATTGCAAATAGAAGATTTTTTAAAGATTGATATAATATTTAAAATATTATATCGCTTGGAATGCTATCCAGACAAGGTTTGTTTCTTATCATTCTATTTTAAAAGATTTATTAATATCCAACGACACTATAAAAAAAACAGAGAGAGAGAGAGAGAGAGAAAGGGAGAGAGAGTGATTTTAGACCATTCTTTGACCTGTCATTCGAAAAGATTTATTAATGTTCCTTGATATCTTAGTCGAAAAGATTTAATAATGTCCCTCGATTTATTATTTAGAAAGACTTAATAATGTCCCTTAATCTGTCATTCGAAAAGATTTAATAATGTCTCTTGATTTGTTATACGAATAGAATTAATAATTTTCCTTGATACAGTAAATGAGAAATTTTTATACAAGTCTCTTGTTATAATTTTCAAAATAATTTAATAATGTCCCCTTACACAGTATGCCAGAAGATTTAATAATGTTCCCTGATCTGAATTATTTTTAAAGTGTTAATAATACTATTTTATATGATTTAAGCATATACATTAAGTTCGATATTATGTTCGCACATCATATGTGAGCATATTCTTTGATCATTCGAAGAGAAACTAATGGCACTATTTCCATCGTAACACATTTTTTTTATATTAGCAAACATTCTTAATAATTTATTTTATACTGTATGTTGCTGGAAAATAATTAAAATCCCCTGGATGATAAAACACAAAGATTTGGTAAGGAAGTAGTAGACTTTCAAAACAATACTTAAGATTTTATTAATATGACGTCACAGAAATGAACTGTGTACAGATCTAGCATATTTTAAAACTTAACAGATCACTCCTACCTCTTTACAAAAAATGTGTCCATTCATTTAATTATAACCTTGGAACAGGTAGATTCATTTTATTAATATTTTCGTTCATTCCAGTTTTCACTTGACACAATATACATTTAATTGGTTAATGTGCTAAATGTTTTCAATGTTTAATCTTTTCAATGTGTGCATATATGGATACCCAATTTTATGTGGTGTGTTTGGTCATTTTCTTCAGCATTTACTGCGAAGACTTATATTAGGGTCATCCATATTCATATAAATATGTATTGTCAGCCGGGTAGGCGTCAGCGACCCTAAACGTCCATGGCGCTTTTCCGGCTTTTTTTCCATGTCACCATTTTAATTGTCAGCCTGCCCTTAGATTTATAGCTTGATTGTGGTCTTTTGTCTGTAGCTCATGGCGGGGCCATACAAGAGCTGATGCCATTTCGTAGTAAGTCATCTACATCATTATGGTCTTGCAATCCTGCATCATTCGACATTAAGCTCAGTTTACATTCTGGATACTTAAGTTCAATGCTTGTTTGCTTTTCTTCACTCTCCTAATTTTTCACGTGTGAAATAGCTTAGAAGCATGGCAGAAATTAACAATAGCTTTGGAATGAAGTGATTTTTGTGCCAGTTGATCGATTATTTTCTTTTCTGTTTTGCACTCCTTCACTGATGTTGTCTGCTTGTACGGCGTTCTTTTGTGTGTGTGTGTGTGTGTGTGTGTGTGTGTGTGTGTGTGAGTGTGTGTGTGTGTGAGTGTGTGTTTGTGTGTGTGTGTGTGTGTGTGTGTGTGTGTGTGTGTGTGTGTGTGTGTGTGTGTGTGTGTTTTAGGAAACAGTTATAATTCTGTGAAGAAGAATCTAAAACTTTTTCCCCCAAGCGCTTCATAATCTTTACTGTTGCCTTCTTGCACCATCTTTTTATTTCTTCTTATCTCCCCCTTGATTGTAATAAAGAATATATAAATGTCTTGTACTGTCCTGAAAGACTACCTCTAGGCAACAATGTAGACAAATTGCGAATATGCTCATTTGACTAGTTTTAACTCATACAATTAATAATTTTTCGTGACAGTTCTATTATCTCTTTGCTGTTCTAGGACTAAGCAATGGCGATAAAAGAGTTAACCTCAGTAAACTTGGTTTTCTCTAAGAGAATTTCCTTACTTCCGTCAATCGTGTACATATTTAAAGTACTCACTAAAATCAACAAATTCATGTAATCAGACAATCCATTGGAGAGAAACAAAGACAATCGTAACAATTACTTCCCCCTCCCAAAGAAAAAAAAAAACATTTAAAATTTTCTTCTTCTTACTAATCTCTCGTCATAATGGCACAATTGTTTTTGTTCTAACCTATTTTTCCTGTATTTTCTGCAACTTTAATTATCAAAGCAGTCTAGAACTGGGAGTCACCGTGTTTTAACATGTGCATTTATAACCATATTCCTGGAGTTGGCATCGATGGCATCTGTCTCAAAAGACATGTTTCCTGCATCTTTCCTCGTTCTTTGTCTTGTGAATGACAAATTCATGTCATAAAGTGACGTGCCTCTCGATCAGACAAGCGACTGTGTTCTCACAACAGCCCCTCTCCTTTGCCTTGTCATTCAGAGCCTCGACAACTTGCAGCGATCCTCCTGCCACACCCCTTCAAGACAGTGCCCGAGCTGCGGTTGTCCTCTCACTGAAGTTTCTTGTTCTGAGTCGGGTTTCATGCCGCTTCCAGCTTTCGGTACTTTCGGTACTGTCGCAGGCAGACTCAGACGAGACTTGTGCTCTGAAAAGGGAAGGGATAGTGCGTGAAAGGGTTAGTAAACGGTGAGTAGGGGGGTACTTGGATTTTTTCAAGATTAATTTCTAGTTATTTTTTTTAGATGCAATTTGTTTACTGGGCCCCTGAAAACAAATAAACTAGAAACTCTACACACAAAGTGCTGTGTATGTTACCTTAAACTAGAAACCCGTCACACAAAGTGCTATGTATGTTACCTTAAACTAGAAACCCGTCACACAAAGTGCTATGTATGTTACCTTAAACTAGAAACCCGTCACACAAAGTGCTATGTATGTTACCTTAAACTAGAAAGCCGTCACACAAAGTGTTATGTATGTTACCTTAAACTAGAAAGCGATTAGGGATTGTACGTATTTCGCTCTGAGCTGTTTTCGAACCCGAGTCACTTGAGCAAGAGACTAGTGGCCTACCGTGTGCGTTACTGCTCCCTCCTGTCCCTCTCACAGTAGTCCTGACACATCATGGTGGTTATGCCACCTCATAATGGTTCTGACACATCATGGTGGTCCTGACATGTCATAGTAGTCCTGACAAGTGAAAACTGGTTTTGTCTCATCTGAGCAGACCTGACGCGAACTCATCATCTTGATCCTATGGTCATGACTTTATTTAAAATTTCTCTCAGAAAAGAAATGTGGTTCTTCAGTAGAAACACATCATCTATTTTATTGCAGTCATTATGTGTTTATGCACATGTACGTGTGGATGTAAATCGGCTTCGGGTACATTTATTTAAAGTTTGCTAAACACACTTCAAAACGTGTGTTGCAAAAAGTCGTAATTTATTGATTTCTGGCCACCTTTCCTTCCGATCTCCTCTCGAAAACTCTGTCATGTGTGTTTGTTTTTATTTGTAGACAAAGGACATTTTACTGAGAACATTTTGTATTAATGCAGAGACTATTAATACTACTGAACCAGAAGAAGGGAAGGAACTCAATGAACAAAAACTAACAGTATTAAGTCCCTTGTGCTAGTCACCGCTAAGTCGCAAGATTCAAAGTTTGAAGCAAAGTGAAATCTCAAAAACCTCAAAACAAATTAAAATGACCGCAGATTTGTAATAACTGATGGAAGAAATTTATGCCTGACTGTTATTAAAGAACAAATTTTCCCAAATGACATATTTACTTTATGAATATTCCTGAAGTTTATTAAAGAACAGTTGTTGTTTTTTTAAAAAAGGTTTAATGATGGTAGATGAGGATGCCTGAATGTAACACAAAGTGAAATGATGGCAAATATGTTTACCCGAGTGTTATAGAACGGTTAGAAACACATCTTTCGAGATCTAACCCAAAACTTCCCTAAATGGCAGTAAGGATCTTGGTACACACAGGCTGGTCGGTTAGCTAATTTATGACTATGTAATTTAGTACATCAATGAAAGGTATTAGAACTGTAACTTCTCGTATCATTTTAGTGCTTAAAAGTAATGCAACAACAAAATAAAATATTTCAATGAAATAACTGTCTATTTTAGTTTGACAATGCATAAAAAATACCTGTCCGATTAAAGCTATCCATTACCTGAACTTACCGGTATCTGTAAATTTCTCTGTTGAAATCTACTCTATGTCACTCTTTCTGTGTGGCTCAGGGGTTCACGAGAATGTTTGTGTCAATCATTCTGTAATTTGCTGCCGTTCAGTCACTCTCTCTTTCTTTCCTGCAACTTCTCACAGCTTTGAGACTGCCAAAAATTCCTTAAATCTAGCAATAATTAATTATCAATTCCTGCCAAAAGCGTTTGACGGTTGTTAAATCATACCGGCGAGCGAGCAACAGCCGATCAAAACTGTTTCTGTCAATTATAAAATAGAAATAACTGAAGCAACTGCATTTATTATCTTACAGTGTTTTGATGAGTTAAGCAAAGTTGAATCGGTACAGTGTAGTTCAACCTTCGGGTATAGGAAGTGCGTAAGGTGTACCTCAACCTTCAGGTATGGAAGTCTGTGTGATTTTCCTCAACCTTCTGGTATAGGAAGTCTGTGTGGTTTACCTCAACCTTCTTTTATAGGAAGTCTGTATGGTTTACCTCAACCTTCTGGTATAGGAAGTCTGTGTGATTTTCCTCAACCTTCTGGTATAAGAAGTCTGTTTGATTTTCCTCAGCCTTATGGTATAGGAAGTCTGTGTGATTTACCTCAACCTTCTGGTGTAGGAAGTCTGTGTGATTTACCTCAACCTTCTGGTATAGGAAGTCTGTGTACCTTAACTTTCTAGGGTGGTATGATGTACCTCAAGTTTCTAGTATTGGAGGTCGATATGATGTACCTTAACTTTCTAATGCAGGGCCTCATTATCATGTGCCTCAACTTTCTGGCAGAGGACGTAGTATGGTGTACCTCAACTTTCTGGTATAGGACGACGGTATGGTGTACCTCAACTTTCTGGTATAGGACGACCGTATGGTGTACCTCAACTTTCTGGTATAGGACGTAGTATTGTGTACCTCAACTTTCTGGTATAGGACGTAGTATGGTGTGCCTCTCAGCCTTCTGAAATAGGTTAACACTGTCATGTCGCTCTTGAGGAGAAAATGAGAATAATTATTTCTGTTTAGGATTTAATTTAAAAGATAAAAATACAGAAATTACAGGATATTTTTATTTTATTTCAGTTGTGATTCCCGACACTTGATCGGTCTTCTGTGATCTATTCATAGTTGTAAGGCTTACAAGTTCCTTTGTCCACGCAGTGATCTGCTTTTGGTCGTATGGCTAACATCTCTCGCTTACCTAGATATTGAAATAAGAAACTGAAACAAAAAAAACAAACAGTCTCTAGAATTATCATGGCAGATAATATACTCTGCTCTATAGTTGTGTATTAACTTATATGTACGTGTATATCACGATCATACATAAATAGTATTTTTCGGATAAACGACTTGAGCGAAATAAGCTTTTCTCGTGAAATTTCGGATTACACGCTTGACCGAACCAAGTAAACTTTTCTCATGAAATTTCGGGATAATTGAAAATTGTGGCAATTGACGAATAACTAGATGCATGAGAATCTGTTTAGGCCATTGGAAGTTTGCACACACTCTTAATATCATAAACACACACACACACACACACACACACACACACACACACACACACACACACACACACACACACACACACCTCCCTCACCTTGGGAGTGGGCCGCAAAGACTGGAAGGAAATTGTGTGCATCAACATTAAGTGATGCGAACACACACACAAAAAAGAACTAGAACAAACAATCAAAAATTATTCTGTGACTAGCGCGTTGGCATGGCTGAGTCTGATTGACTTCCGATTCACGTTCTTGCAAAAAAATAAATACTTTATGATCGTCCATTTACTTAATGAGAATTCCGCCAGGTGAAATCAATTGTGCATGTGGCAGTTTCACTGACATTTGGTTTTCTTTTTCCAGCTCTTCATTCAATGCTGCCAACAAGTTGTTCTGCATTTCATTGTGTCCTGGATTCGGGCTGTCGTGTTCGCAGGCTCTCTCGGCATTTTCATCTTTCCTGATAGCAGACTAGCGTTGAGTTTGACCCCGGATATTGAATTTATATGCATACGATCGTCCCCCCTGTGAGAAATAGAGTGAGCTTCACTCACGGATCAACTTGATATAGACTTTCCTAGTCTGCCGTCACTTTCACTTTCTGTGGCATTAAATAGATTTCCTTTAATCTCTTCTCCCTCCCTCCATTTGTCTTTCTTACCGTTTCATTTTACTTTTGCACTTACATTACCATTGTTAAACATGATGCTCTCTATACCATTGTTAACATGATGCTCTCTATACCATTGTTAACATGATGCTCTCTATACTATTGTTAACATGATGCTCTCTATACCATTGTTAACATGATGCTCTCTATACCATTGTTAACATGATGCTCTCTATACCATTGTTAACATGATGCTCTCTATACCATTGTTAACAATGATGCTCTCTATACCATTGTTAACATGATGCTCTCTATACCATTGTTAACATGATGCTCTCTATACCATTGTTAACATGATGCTCTCTATACCATTGTTAACATGATGCTCTCTATACCATTGTTAACATGATGCTCTCTATACCATTGTTAACATGATGCTCTCTATACCATTGTTAACATAATGCTCTCTATACTATTGGTTGTGTCGTTATTGGCACGGTGCACAATGCAACCACTGCACACATTATTGGCACGTTACACACTGCTCCATTGCATGTACTATTGCTGACACGGTCAAGCTACACTTTATGTGCCATTAATGACAAAGTGAACGCTACACTTTATATACCGTTAATGACACTATGCAAACTATACTACATATACCGATATTCACAAAGGAAGATATTAGTATTTCATGTCAATAATATTTAAAGGAAAAGGGTTTATACTTAGTGTTTCATGTCTATAATATTTAAAGGAACAGAGTTTATACTTAGTGTTTCATGTCTATAATATTTAAAGGAACAGAGTTTATACTTAGTGTTTCATGTCTATAATATTTAAAGGAAAAGGGTGTATACTTAATGTTTCATGTCTATAATATTTAAAGGAAAAGAGTGTATAGTGGTAAGGGTACGTAATTTCTAGTCTCTGAAGAGTACAAGTATAAACTGCACACTAACTCACACACATACACACTCACTCGCTCTCTCTCTCTCATTCACACATACACACCGGTACTAGGAACACCCTGACAGAGGAAAACTTAATGAGGGAGATAGCCGACAGGCATAGTCGATGTAAACCCAATAAAGAAGAGGGGACATAGCCGATGTGAGCCTACTGGAATGCATAGCTGACGTAAGCCTAATGAGGGACGTAGCCTTACAAGGTCATAGCCGAAGCCTAATGAGGGGAATGAGAGACAACGATATACAAATCACACTGACTTAATAAATTCATTACCGTACGAATTAATTACCTTGTGAATAACATGTAACTATTTTATTACACATATTTCAATTATTGAATGACTATACTATATTATTGTTAAGAGATGAGCGTAAGATGCAATGAGGTAATTTATTTGTTATCACACTTAATGATATTTAATAATACCAATATTTTGTTTTTGACATATTTATATGAATATGCATATACCACATTATAAACCTCTATAACCATTTCCGTCCGGAAACCTTTCTTAACACTATTCAGCTTTCGATTAGTATCACATTCTATTGAGATGAACTTTACATACACTTTGTATATTATGGCTTTGAATAAGTTAATTTTTCATTCATATCATCTTTAGAAAATTAACTTATTCACTTCTACGGACAATTCTTTGGAAAAAAGAACCTTTTACATATTACTGATCATGTAAACACAAATCGACATTGAAACAGCTCACTAGGCTGATATATCGTTACACCAATTCTAATCAACATTGAAACAACTCACTGTAGGCTGATATAACGTTACACCAATTCCGATCAACATTGAGATAACTCACTGCAGTATGCTGATATAACTTTATAACAATTCTTATCAACATTGAAATAACTCACTGTATGCTGATATAACTTTATAACAATTCTTATCAACACAACAACTCAGCGTCAGGTAGTATGTTTAAACAAATCAAACACTGAGACAACTTAGCCTTATAATAGCATCTTTAAACCGCTTCAGACGGATATTGAAACATGATATATTCAAAGCATTTTAGACCAACAATGAAACAACTCAATCATAGGGTTGTATATTTGTTGGTACCCTGTAAGATGGACAATACGAAATACACAACAATTTGAGGTCAGTCGCTCCAGTGGCTCGTTCGCCCCCAGAGGATCAGGATCCTCAAATATATAGACACAGACAATAGACACAATAGACATATACAATGACTACAATTAATGGATTTTACATGAAATGGAGATAAGAAATGACGGCAAGACAGGTGAAAATTAACAAATATTTATATAAAAGAAAACTATGCAATAAAAGAAAATAAAACAGCAATCAATTACAAAATTCACAATTACAACATCGTAATATCTTTCAGAGAAAAGTTAGCCTCCTCTAGCTATTTAAAATTTCCCTGAATGACGTTTTACAAGTTCATAGATTGTTTTCAGTTCACAGCTTCTAAAATGTTTTCTCAGATATTTTCAGTTCTGATTACTAAAATGTTTCACACAGTTTCTGACAAAGTTTTATACACCTTATCAAACCGTCTCCACATTCCTGGCCAATGAACTATTTTACTTAGTTACACTGGTGGAGTCTAAGTGATGTCATTGGCGCTCTTCTTCACTGGCTGAGTCTATGTAGACTTTCCTCTCACAAGTAGACAGTATGGCGTTCGTACAAATTAAGAACTGATGCACTCAAACTATATGATGTCGCAAAACAAGATGTGATGCACCAAATACAGGTGCACCTTGCATTTAATAAATGCAGTGATCAGAGACTGCTAACGTTAACTACAGAATGCACCTTATATAAAGGTAAATCATTTTCTCTGAGCACAGTTTCACTACCCTGAAATAAACGTAAATTAATAGTACATGACAAATTATCATAATTAATCACAGAATGAAATATTATAAAATGCAACTCTACCTTCCTTCAGCGAAACCAAGGGTCTAAGTCATCTGTAACCACAGCCTACAGAGTTCCTTAAAAATCTCATACGCTCTTTTTTCAAGCCTTCTGGCTTACCATTCATACAGATATCCACTACATCAGAATCAGGGCTCTCACTTAAAGCATGTGGCTTGAGTTTACTTCCCTATTCAGTGACCTAAGGGTCAAGGCTATATCACACGCTCATTCATTCACAACTTCACACATAGGATTAACAACAACAGACTTCAGAGTCCACCTTCCAATTAACCATCCAATTGAACTCACATACTCCAGAGGCAACCTTTTCCCCTACCTCCATCCAGATATACTCATGGTCAAGGTATCTCTATGCCTACGCGTGTTTACTATAATTGACTGGTTTGACCATGGCGATCAAGGTCGGATTTGCTGGGAAAAAAACGTTTAATTCAACTAGCCCACTCTTGTGACCCAGAAAAACATCCATTATGTATTACTAGTGATGCAATATGGAAGTCAGGCCTGTTTGTACTAGACTCCCTTCTTACATCTGCATTTAAATTTTATTACTTACACATTTCTTTTGACTAAATGTTATTCCTTTCTGTATTTCTGTTTTAATATTTATTGATGGGATCCGGGCGAGATTTATAAATATCCTGACAATATTCAAAGCATTTTAGACTGACAATGAAACAATTCATTCTTAGGGTGGTATATTCAAAGCATTTTAGATCAACAATAACACGAGTCATCCCTAGTCTGATCGTGAAGCCATCAATCACATCGACATTGAAGCAGTTCTGTTTAGGATGAAATTTTTTAAGTTTTTTAGATTGATACTGAAACAAATCAGTTTTAGGCTGGAATAATTTTAGATCGTTATTGAAACGACTTTCTTTCGAACAGTGGCTTCCTATTCAGAATACCTACAAAAACATAACCTTGAGCTCAGTCTTTGCATAATCACACTATGATCTCATCAGACATAGTATAGTATATAATCCAATAAATTATCTTCAAGTTCCTCTCAGCCTTTTCAGTCTTATCAGATTAGACTGTAATAAATAGATGACCTAAATTTTGTACAAAAATTAAAATTAAATACATATCATGGCGTCCCCATCACTACAGTAATAATTCCATAGTAAATTATTTCTGCTTCACTCTGCAACTGTCACAACAACAGCAGTTCTAATTTGCATTATCTGTGTAGTACTGTGTGAATTTAACAATAGTAGAGATTTCATAATGCATTGTGCACGTCAGTCAGTGAATGTCACAAGAGTAGATGTTCTATGATGCAGTGTGTGTGCATCGTTGTGCGATTGACAATAATAGCATGTTTTAATGCACTGCGTGCGTAACACTTGTGTGTGTGTGTGCATCGTTGTGCGTTTGACAATAATAGCATGTTTTAATGCACTGCGTGCGTAACACTTGTGTGTGTGTGTGTGTGTGTGTGTGCATCGTTGTGAAGCACAGTAATAGTATGCTTTAATGCACTGTGTGCATAACACTTTTTTTGTGTGCATCGCCGTGTGTGTGACAGCAATAGTGTGTTTTAATGCACTATGTGCGTAACATATGTGTGGGGGTGGTGTGGGGTGGGGGTGGATTGTGTAAAACAGCAGTAGAATTCCTTTCTAATGGTCAGTATATGTATTGCTGTGTGTACAGAGATAGTCCTATAATACGTTGTGGATATATGTGTGCGTGCGTACGTGCGTCATTTTGAGTCCATCACAAAACTTTTCGTTAGTTGCGTGTGCGCCAGTGAGTGTGTCCTCTGACATCTTTAGATATTATTCGCTTCTTAGATTGCTTAATGAGGTTTCCTTCATCATAGCACTAGCACTATGTTGTTTTGTACTTTTAATTTCTTTAGTGATGGTGTGTGTGTGGTTCGATACTGAATGCAATATTACCACGTTTTAAAATTCTTTATATGAGGTATTTTGATGAAAACATTGTTAAATATGATATTTATTTTCTTATGATGCATGTTTAGCGATAATTGAAACGTATTCTATGCCATTAATGAAATAAAACGATTTATTCTGAGCACAAATTGGCGTGGTTTAAATTTCATACAGAGACAAACTTAAAGTATACTGTAATTATTGACGTTAAGTATTTCATTTCAGTGCTTTTCAGACTCATCCATGACTCGTTATATATATATAATTATTGTGTTCGCATTCAGTAACACAAGTAAGTGCATAGAATACGCGTCAAAATATGGTGAGGTGATTTTTGATGCAAATGTAGTAATAATATGTACAATAACATGTTGTTTTTATATGCACATAATATGAACACTTCGATGAAAATTTTACAATGCAGAAGAAATTGTGTTGCCATTCAATTGACATTACTTTTGTGTCTGGAAGTGAATTGTTTTATTTTTTCTTGATTTGTGAGACATTTTTTTGTTCTTGTATTAATGTTGTCATCTTAAGATAAGACTAAGACGTACTGTTGCGTTCGTATTAATGTTGTGAGTTCTAGATCTGATCACATGACTTATTCATATGACATCACTTGAATATATTGTTGTATTTGCATATATGTTGTGATGAAAGAGCCGGAATCATGTCCGGGAAAAGTGATCTGGTACAGTATTTGCATTTTTGTTGTACTTTTATACCCTGGTGATTTGTTGTTGTGTATCTTAAAGTAAATTTCCTTTGTCCCAACAGGCCATTATAATCACTTCGCGGCTCTTCTAGGTAGAGTATACTGAGGATGACTGGAAATCTCTCCCAGTCATTTTTTTTTCAAAAATATATTCTTTCCTTTTGCCGATATATATATATATATATATTACACACTCAGCCTTCTGTATAATTTCCTTCATTCTTATAAATACGATATAGAATAGAGGCATGAAACTGTATCAACAATTGCATGCGCGTATACATGTAGTTCATTTAGCATGGCAATAAGGGGAATGCATTCAATAGCACTGCTAAGCTTACTCCCCTTTAATTTCAAAGAAACCAAAGCCATTTTTTGTTTGTTTGTTTCCTTTTTTATTTCGCATTTTTAATTCTTTAGCTTTTCTCATATTTATAGTTGCTTTTTAAATAGTTTATCGACCTTTATGCCTTAGTACTCTTTCCATGCTTCTGAACACGCCCGTAATATTCCTTTCATAGCTTCACAGTTGTTAACGCCAAATTGTTCATTATGTGTGTCATCTAATTTTTGCCTTATTCTGCCTGGCGTTCAGCTTTTCCTATGCCTTTTTTTTATTTTACTTTTAAAAATATACATATTATATTTTTTTTAACTCAGAAATATGTATTTCAGATGTTTGAAATATATGTGGGTATCTGACTATTGAAGGATGCGTCAGTTACAGTCTGTTTTATTCCTAGGAATTATTTCTAGGAATCTTTCTGCAGCAGTTTGTCACTTTGCATGGTTTCATTGCAGTTGTTTGGAGGGAGCTGGCTTGATTTCCGTTTATAGTCGACATTTTACGCTTATTAAAAAAAAGCATATATGTTTTGTCTATGTGGGGGACGGGGAGAAACTTAGTTACTGATCTATGATCCTTGCATACTTTCATTCATTTCAGTTTGTTTCAGTTTTAGTAAATCGAAATTTATACTTGCTATCCATTCAGATTTTAAAATTATTTACATCAAAATAAAATAAATAAATAAACTACTCTCCCACTATTTAATAATAAAAATAGCAATAAATACCGATTTATTTATTTATTGGGGGTGGGGCTGATTTTTAAAAGAAATTTTGTACAGATCTATTCACTAACTTACCACTACTATCATCTGTACTTGACATTATTTTAAAATGACTCCATAAATAAATAAACAAATAAATAAATCACCCCTTCATTACTTTAAAAAAAAATACTAGTTATTAATGCTGAATTTATTCTGTTTCCAGTTCCGTTTGTTTGCTAATTCACTAATTTTAACAACCAAATATGACGGTATTGTAATAAATGACGTTAATAGCATTATGTTCACGCTCGTTAGGTGAGTGGTCGCACCTTGATCAAATGTTTACACACAAATCGATCCAGCTGTGGTACCCTCACTTGCAGGCCTGTGTTTGAAATGAGAGTAGGGCACTTTGAACATTTTCAATGATGATGCATGTTTCAGAAAACATATTAATGCACTAATTCTTATTTTCTTCTGGTCAGTTATTATCATCATCATCATCTTATTATTATTATTACTATTACTATTATTATTATTATTACTATTACTATTATTACTACTATTATCATCATCATCATTATTACTATTATTATTATGTTATTATTATTATTATTATTATTATTATTATTATTATTATTGGCAATTATTAAGATAATATTCAACTGAATAGAATATGTTGGATTCGTTTCTGTCTTTGCACCATTTTCTGTATTGTTCAAAGAATAATTTTGAATGTTTAAAGTAAGTCAACATTTCTGAATAATATGTGATAATATGACAAATCATTTTATGCCTTTCAGACTTTATGGCGGAGCTCTTCAGAAAACACATGTTTCTCTTCACGCTCTTTTCTTCATAAACCTTTATCTTTGTGAATTCAATGAAAGCCAATATTTATGTGCATGTTTTGCTATAACGTTTGCGAGTGGTACTCGCTTGTCTATATAAAAATTTATATATTCATTTAACATCTGCTCTTCCCATTCATTTTTCAGCGATAAAAAATATATTTAATGGGAAAATCGTACCTTTTAGCTGTATCTCAATGTTATTGTAAAAGTAGATTTCAAGAGCAGATTGGGAGGTAATATGTTTCCAGAAGTAAATCAGTCTTCCATCTGCCTAATAAATATGATAAACATAAATGTATTCTGAGTATAGTTTGACGTTTTAAGCTTCTGTATACTGTAATTAATTTCTAATTTGCCGTAAGAAATACTATTGGATGTTTGTTGAGTTAGTTAATGCTTCTTTTACCTGAACTTCAGTCAAATAAACGCCTTTCCTTATTAATCTAATAGCAGTTTTATATTCGTTGCTGAAATAGGCTTGCTTTAACTGTTAGACGTAAACTATGTCACAAACCCTGCAAGACCTCTCTAATCTCTCCTCTTTTATAAGTTTTAAACAATTTTTGCATTGTATAGTAGCGTCTTAGCCAGCGTTTATTTTTAGTTTTGTTTAAAGCATTGGCTAATGCACACAAGTTGTTTATATTTCTGCTAATCTAGGCGTGAGTTTCTTTCAGGACAGAGTGCACGTTTTATCAGTTTATATTTAAAATGTCAAACTGATGCTCCCTTCCGGTTAGAGTAAATTTGACTGTTTTTATATATATATAGGCCGGCAACTACTAGTATTTAGATCTCTAGCTCTCTAAATTGAACGAAACAAACATTATGTAACTTTAAATCTCTAGCTCTCTAAATTGAACGAAACAAACATTATGTAACTTTAAATCTCTAGCTCTCTAAATTGAACGAAACAAACATTATGTAACTTTAAATCTCTAGCTCTCTAAATTGAACGAAACAAACATTATGTAACTTTAAATCTCTAGACCTCTAAATTGAACGAAACAAACATTATGTAACTTTAAATCTCTAGCTCTCTAAATTGAACGAAACAAACATTATGTAACTTTAAATCTCTAGACCTCTAAACTGAATAAAACAAACATTATATACTGTAGATCTTTACTCCTGTAAACTAAACAAAAAAACATTATGTAGCCTTAGATCTCTAGCTCTCTAAACTGAACTAAACATTATGCAACGTTATATCTCTAGACCTCTAAAATGAAAGAAGCATTCATTATATACTGTAGATCTTTACTCCTGTATACTAAACAAAAGCATTATGTAACAGATCTCTAGCCCTCTAAACTGGACAAAACAAATATTATGTAACTTTACATCTCTAGACCTCTAAACTGAACGAAAGATTCATTATATAACTTTAGATCTTTACTCCTGTAAACTAAACAAAAATATTATGCATATTTCTAACCCTGTAAAGTGAAAGAAATATCTATTACGTACATGTAGATCTTTAAACCCGTCAACTGAACTCACATATAAACGTTTCTTAGAAATAACCTCCAAACGAAAAGAAGCATTCTTTATATGCCTTTGGATCTCTAGCCCTCTAAATTAAACGAAGTATTTGTATATGCCTGTGGATCTATGGCCCTCCAAACTAATCGAAACATTCTTGTATGCTTATGGATCTCTAGCTCTCCAAACCAAACGAAACATTCTTGTATGCTTATGGATCTCTAGCTCTCCAAACCAAACGAAACATTCTTGTATGCTTATGGATCTCTAGCTCTCCAAACTAATCGAAACATTCTTGTATGCTTATGGATCTCTAGCTCTCCAAACTAATCGAAACATTCTTGTATGCTTATGGATCTCTAGCTCTCCAAACTAATCGAAACATTCTTGTATGCTTATGGATCTCTAGCTCTCCAAACCAAACGAAGAATACTTTATGTGTCTGTGGATCTCTTGCCCGCATGGTGTTTTTCCTCTATTCTTTGTAAAGTCGACTCTTTCTTTTTAAATCAAGTACAAGAGAACGAGAGAGGAAATTGCAGTTTGCTTATTAAATTATCTCTGAACTACACATTCTTCTGGTAAGAAACCGAACAAGGAAAATGGAGAGGGGTTCTGGAGAAATATTAAATACTTTCCCCCTGCAGAAAGATACTGTTTCTTTACGCTGCTAGAACAGCGTTATTAAAACAATTCAACAATTAAAGATCAGCGCGCGCTCCGAATTGAATACCGCATAAAATTGGCTCCGATCCAATAGTTCAATATTGTCTTCGTTCTCAATTAGTGGTCTAAAATATCGACAGTTATTTTCAAAGAAGAAATTGCTCAATCACGATATTTTTTGAAAAAGTCTCTAGCTATGTCTATTTACGGTTTGCCCTTGACTTTCACTCCGAGTATATTTAGTTTGTATATAATACATTTTATGCCATATTTAACTGATAGTGCTCCATTTGGGAGCTTGTAAATGAAAGATCTGGCTTTAAAGAATTCCAAACCCTGCGTTAATTTAATTGGTAGAATCAAAAATTTATTTATCCACTTTACTTGCGCACCTGAACTCATCTGATATCAAGTTACTACCATGTAATATTAATCCTAATATGTGTGTGTGTCTATCTATCTATCTATCGATCGATCGATCGATCTATCTGTCTCTTCTATCCATCCGTCCGTCTCTCCGTCTTTTTCATTGTGTTGCGCAAAAATAAGTGTCGCCACTTCTTTTAAAGAGAGCGGTAAAATTAAAATTGATTGACTGAAGACCTTGTAAGTTACGTAGGACATATCTAAGTATGTGTACAAAAAATATTTATTCACATCAGGTGATTCACTTGCAGAGGTGTATATTCCTGCTCTCAACTAGGCATTTTACTGAGAATTAATTTTTATCTTTAACGATTTCGATTTTGAATACACATTGTTTATAATATTCATATTATAGACTGCTGGAGGTGACAGATGACTTGTGTTGTGACAATATATTTCACAAGACAGATGGCATTACTGAAAGGCATAATTCAGTTTAGCTTGTTTGTCACTGGGTTTTAAATCCTTTAGCACATTTTGGTGTTTATAATGATATAGTTGTATTTTACCAGTTTTAGAGGTACATTTTTTTTTGGAGGGGGGGTGCTGCTTAAATATGATCTTATACCAATACAAGACATTTTAAAGTAAACACATAAATCCTGCAAGAACAGAGCGTGAATTCCCAGATAAAATTTAATTTCAGTACATATGTCTATGTTAACATTCCAATTGGAATATATATTTCATGGTAATGAATCACTCGAACTGAATAGCCCTTCTATACGCATACATAGGCATGTTTTACCTATGATACATGAACTTTTTACCGTTATTCTGAGCCGTCTAATTTTATAATAAATTGTCTAAGAGTGTTATTTGTATTTTGCATTATGTATGTATATATAATTCTAGTTATCAGCCCGCCATCAGCTGTAGATTGTTCGAGCCCCATGAGTCAGTCTGTCGCAAGCCGAAACTGCCACATACCCAGTATACATACTTGAGTAATAAAGGCGTGAGAATCACTTTACTGACCATCTTCCAAACTGAATTGGCTTAACCCTTGTTTTCTTCTTCTCTTCTGTCTCCCTTCCTACGCCTACACCAAGGTCGGAACAACGAGGAGGTGATCCCGATGTTGATGCTAAACCACTCTGACAAGCTCGACGGGGGAAGGATCCCCCGATTCCCTATGCTCCAGCCGACTGTGGACGGCTTGCCTCCGCGCACGATAGAAATAAGTTCCACCCCCGGCTCGCCATTTAAAGTAACTGATCTGATAGCCACCGGTAAATATCTGTCTCCAAGCTATTTTTCACCCTTACTGCTCGGACGCTTTGCGTATTACAGCATACCCTAGCGGTGTCAGTGTAAGATCCCTTTCTGTTTCTGACTTCGTTTTTCTGGTTTCTGTATGGGTGTTGTGATTTTCTTTCCATCTTTTGACTTTAATTGGTTCTTTAATTGGTTTTCAATAACTATTGCCTGGGGTCGATATTTTCAGCATTTGTTTAGCTTACTTTCTAATTTTTCTTTCTTTTCTTTTATAAAATAAAATTCATTGGAATAACTGCAAATATGGGTCTGTAATTCGGAATGCCATCGAAGCAACAGCAGTTTGGTTTGCAAACTAGTTTTCGTTTAACCTGACCTACTTTATGTGGAAGCACTGTGGAGAAAACGCCAGTAGTTGAGAAATAACAGTCGTGAAATGCATTGACTATACAATTTACATTAATCTTACGCTCGGAGCTTCGCACTGTGCAATTGTATCGTCTGAGGATTTCGATATAAAATTTATATACGTTCACTACATTGATTTCAATGTACTTGTAACAATTTAAAGCCGGCAATATCTACGATAAAAGTCCTGTGCCACGCTACTGTCACTTGTACCGAGATACAGACCCATAGAACTGTTCACTGGCTTTGTTCCTTTGCGCGCACTAATACAATATTGTGTACTAGTTACCGGTGTGACTATGTTCTTAGTCATCATAGAGACATATTTCACTGTCTTATATATTTCAGTCCTTATATATTCTTTGTCTTGTAAAATATTCCTTATCTGAATATGGCACTTGTTCGTTCTTGGTTCTAGAGGCATTTGCACACCGAGTCTCTTCCTGAATGTAAGGCCAGAATGTAAGGTTCATTGATTGCTTTACGTACTCGAAGGAGCCTGCTTGTGCCTTAGTGAGAACATTGGATACATTGGTGAACTGCATAGTAGTTAATCAACCAACAAATTTGAAATATTCATTTGGTCTTTATTATTATTATTATTTTTTACAGTCTTTATAATTTTGAAAATTATGTTTGTTTATTAACAAAATTCGGTTCAAAACAAATTTAATAACTAATTAAACTTAGCGCGTGCGAGCGCTTCCACTCTTTGTATCTATCTTTATCTGTTAATCTATATATCCACTTACCTACTTATCTATCTATCTATATGTTTGTCTGTCTGTCTATCTATCTGAATATTGGTAATATTTAGCAATTATTTAAGAACAATTACTCTTGTTAGTGTCTTAATAGAATAATTCTTTCTGCCTCTTCATCACATTTAACATCCTCGCATGGCTGCTTTATGGGCGTGTGTTGTAGCACTATACAGACTTCGTTGAAGCTTGCTTTACCCAGAATTCCTAGCACCAAATGTTTTCTTTGATTTGATTGTTAACAACCTTTAAATGCTCTGCATTTTTCTTTCGATTTCTTTCTTTTCTTTCATTCATTTTTTTTTTAGTGCTTTCTTGATTGATGTTGCGCTGTTGGTGGTTGTTGCTTTGTACTTATCATCATGTATTTCTTTTATTTATCTAATAACTTCTATTATTTAATTAATAAATATTGTAAATCAGATATTTCTTTGAAAGTATTGGCCTCACGGTTTGTTAATGTGTGCTTTACAAAATTAAAGCTTTACTTCTAGTTTATCATCATCATTTACATCACCCTCACCACCACCCTCACCAGTATCATTATTATTATTTATTATTAGAGTATTAGTACACAATAATATTGCAAAGAGTTTCTAGATTTTTTTAATTGCTTATATATTTATGGTGACAACAGCTCTTGTTGACATTATGTGTATAGTTGATTTATTCTTGATTTGAATTTATGCTCTAAATGTTCAGGCATTTTTAAGTTAGATATAATATCTAATATATGCATTGTAAACAGCAAGACTGCTGAAATATAGCAAGAACCAGTACTATACAAACATTTAACATGATTTATATTTCTTTTTAAAGTTTCAATTTAATTGCTAACATCTGTTCAAATACATTTATTCATGCATCAGCAGCTACATACTTCACTCTTCATTTTTCAGTGTTATTATTAATAATATATTGCCCTGATAAAGGTGATTTATCTTTCATGACATTTCTTGCAATTGTTTGTCCTGTGTCCTTAAAAAGCGTTTCTTAATTTCCATGGAGCATTAGTTTTATAAGTATATATATTCTCTTTAAAATATTCCAGTAAAAATTTACTTATACATCTTCCTGTCTGTGCGTGTGTTTACTAAGTACGACTTCGGCATTCGCCTGTCATTATTTTGGATGCTCTTCCTGCCTAGCTACCTCTTTAATACGCTTGGCCGGCTCCCGACAGGTGCATGCATAATGATATTTTTGGTACTGCTACACACATTTCCTAACTTTTTTTAATTGCTGTTGTTAAACCTGACTGCACACGATCTCTTGTAGCCATCTGTTAATCCATCGCTTTTCTGCTAGGCTTAGAATCATCTTACTGTTTGTCTTTTCGGAACTTCTTCTTCTTCATGTGTGTGTGTGTGTGTGTGTGTGTGTGTGTGTGTGTGTGTGTGTGTGTGGAGGGGAGTGCTTCTGGCTTCCGCCTCTTTTGCGCTGGGAAATGGGGGGTGGGGGAAGAGAGGTGATTAGGGCCTGCTGGCTACGTCGTCATTGCAGTAGAATTTTTTTTTTATCGTCTTGCAGTGTCGTTGTGCGTTCCTTGAAGTAGAATTTTTTAAAAGTCGTTTTGTAGTGTCGTTCTGTGTTCCTTGAAGTAGAATTTTTTAACACCTCTTGCAGTGTGTTGTACGTTCGTCCGTAGCAAACATGTCTGGCCGGCAAAGGAGGACTCTAGCCCGGCGCGTGGCTAAAGTTGTAGTGGATGTTGTTGTTGTCGTTACCGATAAAATTGAAGTGAGAGGGCGGGTGGGAGAGAATGTTTTATAGAAACAAGGCTGGTAGCATATCAAGTCTGTACCTAGTGTGTATGTGCGCCCGGAATGTTCACCCTCCCTGGCATCCTCACTGGTGGTGTTGTCGCTGTCGCTGTCGCTGATGTTGTGGCTGTTCCCGGTATCCGTTGGGATGCACAAAGATGGACGCGCGCGGCCAGTAAAGATGATCGAGCATCAGCTGAATTATGTCCGCAAAGGGGTAGTTGAAAAATCCCCACTGCGGATATTGCTGCTCAAAGTACTGCCATTGTTGTTATCGCTGCCGTTGTTGTTGGTGATTTGTGCGACGTTGTTGTGGTCGTTGTTGTTGTTGCTGTTTCGAGTCACGCCTGGTCTGTTCAGCCGGTCTATTTCTTTTCTTTTCCTTTGTCTTTCTTGATGGCTCTGTTGTTGTTTGTGGTGGTGGTTTTGGCAGTGGTGTGGACCTCCAACATCGTTGCGCCGTTTTCGATGAACGCCTCGATGTCAACACTTGTTGTTGCCGCCGTTGATTTTCTTAGTGGTGTCACTGGCAGGGGTGAGAAAGGTGGAGCCTCAGGTAATCTCTCATACTCGTTGAGGGTGGCCTCAGTTTCAGTTGGTACGTTGATTTTCTTACTGAAGTCTTGATCAGCTTGAATAATTTTGTTTTTAGTTTCTGTCCTTGCCGTCTGTGTTCGCTATTTTCTTTCGTTTTCTTCTTTCCATCTTTTTATCAGTTGTTGTTGTCTGCATTTCCTTTTCTGCTGTCGTAGTAGTTGGTGTTTGACTTTATTTTCTTTAGTCACGGCAGGCGTAGTTTTGAAAAGCCTGTTTTGTTGTTTTTTCCTGGCTATTAGTCTTTGCTGTGTTCACTTTCATTGTGGGAGGAATTTCTCATATTATTTGAGTAGTCATCTCCTTTTCGCTGGTAGTCTTGGTGATCGCTTGGGGCCCCTTTTCCCGTTGTTGATAGTTTGGTATTTCCCTGGGTTCCTTGTTCATAGTTGGCTTGGTTTTGGTCTCTTTGACAGTAGCTGAAAACTTTTCTGTCATTTGTAGGTTTCCTGGAAGAAGTACCACAGAGGTATAATTTGGTTCAAACGAGAATCCGCTTTCTCTTTGCAATAGAAGTCTGTGAGAATTGTTGAATTCTAGAATCTCCCCAGCATGTCATTACTGGTTTCTATATCCAAGTTCTCTGGTGACACCCATGAATATCGGGGTCTATTTGTACCGCCAGTCATTATTTTTTTTTTGTTGCGTAGTCATGGTGAACAATTTCATCTTGCTTTTCCACCTTGTGAAGGGCATGAGAAGGGTGGCGATATGATGTAAGCAATCCTGTTTTCCCGCCCTGAAAAGGCCTTGGGCGTGACGTCAGTAGCTGTTCCAGTGCTTCGACGACCATTCTAAATTTGGTGATCCGTGAAAAAAAAAAAGGTGGGGAGCAAAGAGTTGGTACATCCGATCTACTCAGTTGCTGCTGGCAGTCGAATTTTTCGGATCACCTCAAGCGAAAATCAATGGATTTATGAATTTGTCGCTTTTCTGCGAGAAACTTGTACTAATGTTTGGCACTTCTGAGAGAAATATTTAGCAGTGTCTGCCTCTTTTGAGAGAGATCTTTACTATTTATTGCCTCATTGGAGAGAAACTTACCATTTTGTGTCTCTTTATCAGAGTAACTCTCACTATTAGTGCCTCAAATAAGAGAAATCCTTGCTATTTTAGGCCCCTTTCAGAGAAATGTTTACCATTTTGAGTGTCGCTTGTAAGAGAAACTTTTAATGCCTCTTGTACGAGAAACATTGAGTATTTAGTGCCTCTTGTAAGAGATACTTTGACTATTTAGTGGCTCTTGTAAGAGATGTTTTGACTATCTAGTGCCTCTTGTAAGAGAAACTTTGACTATTTAGTGGCTCTTGTAAGAGAAACTTTTACTATTTAGTGGCTCTTGTAAGAGAAACTTTGACTATTTAGTGGCTCTTTTAAAGAAGTCCTGACTATGCCGTGCCTTTTGTAAGACAAGTCCTTAAGATTTTGTGCTTCTTCTGATAATAAAAATTTGCAATAATATCTGACTCGCTTGAAATAATACAAAATATTTTCACATGATTCTTATGAGAGAAATAAATCTATCTATTTTCGGCTCTTCTGATAAAAATTGTGGATATCATAATGTAGTTGGACTGAGAAAAATTAACACATTTACTTTATTACTTTTTTTCTCACAGATAAATTCTGAGAGAAAGTGACATGCTAAGTTGCAGCTCCTTAAAAAGAGAAGTGAAATACATGTGTTCATTTATGGTTCTTTTGATATAAATGGACATGTTAGATTAGGCCCTTCTGAGAATACTGGACTTATTAACTAGTTATTCTATGACAGAAATGGAAAAGATAAGTTGTGGTTCTTACGAAACAAATAAGAATCTTGATGTGTTACTCTTTTGAGATAAATGGACACTTTAATATGTGACTTTTGAGATAAATGGACACTCTAATATGTGACTTTTGAGATAAATGGACACTTTAATATGTGACTTTTTGAGATAAATGGACACTTTAATATGTGACTTTTTTAGATAAATGGACACTTTAATATGTGACTTTTTGAGATAAATGGACACTTTAACATGTTACCTTTTTTTTTATAGATAAATGGACACTTTAATATATGACTTTTGAGGGAAATGTCATATTAACTAGTGGATCGTCACAAAAAATTAACACCTAACTTACATCTCTTTGAGGAAAAACTCTTATTACTCTCCAGCTCTTCTTTAAAAGTGATTTTGATTTCTTCGAGAGAAATGTAGTTCCAAGAGAAATAAAAACGTTTGGCTGTTTTATGAGTATTGCGCACTAGCTTATGATTTCTTTGAGAACAACACATGGCACTTGTGATCTTTCTGAGAGGTCATGCTAACCTGTGACTCTCCTATTGATAGAACTGCATGTTTGAAGAGTCTCCATTATATTGGCTTCAAGCTGGAGGTATTATATTTAAATATGCCTTTCAAATTGTCATGAAAGCGTTTATATATGATCACAGCAGTGCTGAACGAGAGAGAGGGTTGTGACAATGGTAAGAATTTAGATGGGCGTTGTGTGTCACGTATTCTCGCTTACCTTCCAACTTAGGTTTCAACTAAGCCACAAAATTACGTGACTGATCGCACACAATCTCTTTGATATAATTATAGAAGGCCCAACCCCAAATTACACTCGGTCAGGTGTATACTGTTACTGAAATGAACAGAGAGTTTAATGAATGGAGACTTGAATTAGTATTTAAAAGATAGATTATACCACTGACTGTGTGGAAAATTAAATACTATATTACAAACCATGTTGGCCATTGATGTAATAGACATACACTTAGGTGATGTAAATAATACTATGTCTAAGACTACATAGTTTGAAGCTCTTATCTCAGACAAGGGCAGGTCTAGATAAATCCACACTTTCTAAAGGTTATTGAGGTTAAATGCAATACTCTCCCCTTAATGGAGGCTTCTAGATGAACAGCCAAAGGTCTTGAAGAAGACGGCTTCAGAACTGCTAACTGAGGATGGGCTACTGACAATTTACTCTGTGACCACTGATAGCTAACTCTATGATGAGCATCGACAGCTTACTCTAGCAATGACCACTGACAGCTCACTCTAGCAATGACCATTGACAGCTTACTCTAGCAGTGACCACTGGCAGCTCACTCTAGCAATGACCACTGACAGCTTACTCTAGCAGTGACCACTGACAGCTTACTCTAGCAGTGACCACTGGCAGCTCACTCTAGCAATGACCACTGACAGCTTACTCTAGCAATGACCACTGACAGCTTACTCTAGCAATGACCACTGACAGCATACTCTAGCAATGACCACTGACAGCTTACTCTTTGCTGAGCACCGGCAGCTTACTGAATGATGAACAAAATAGTAGCCATTCTAGTTCAACAGGTTTGGAATGGTGGCATGTCATCTTGAGAGCCAGAAATGAATTAAACAATATCCAGGCATGTAGACCAAGTAGAGGTAGAGAGAAAAGTTGTATAGACAATGCTGTTTAAAAAATATAGACCAAGTAGAGGTAGAGAGAAAAGTTGTATAGACAATGTTGTTTTATAAAAATGTTTTCCGGACCATAAAGATTTTCTTGAATTAGGATGAAATCCTCAGCAAGCATTTTGGGGAAAGAGTCGCAATAGTTAGCAAATCTTAGTAGAACATAAACGATTTTGGCCTGTGCGATTAGAACATAAACGACTTTGGCCTGTGTGATTAGAACAAAGACGAAATCGCCAGGACGTGTTATAGGAACAAATAACCGTAATTCAGTGTGAAACAGGAAATCGTCAACAATTGTTATTGGAAAAACAGACGAAATAACGAACAAGTGTTTTGAAACAAGAATAAAATCGTCAATAAATATTACTGGAACAGAGATCATCAAAAATATAGTTTTACACTAAAGGATCCTGGAAATAATTTATTTTATGTGAGATGTTTTGTTTATTTTGGATTGAGATATTTTGACTATTGTCGCAAATTCGTCGTATGGGTTGCACAAAACAGCTCCTCTCTTGAAACACACGTCATTAGGCAGTCTGTTAACTCTATCTTTGCTCAGCGTGCGGCTCAAGTGAAATTTAACTTAGAAGGTCCAACTGAATAGTGCAAGAGTTTACATTGTTGAACGTCTAACTTCCTATAGGTGACAGTGCCCATGTAACCATTGCTTTAGTTTCAGACAACTAAGTGAATTCTGCTTGACGTCGGGAGACATATCTGAATCTGCTTTAGTTTCTTGGACTTTGCCTCATTTCAGAAAGTCCAGGTAAGTATTTTTGCAAGTTTACAAAGTCCAGATGACGTTTGCCTTAGTTAAGAAAGTCCATGTGAGTATTGTCTAAGACTTAAGTTGACAAAGTCCACATGAACTCTGCCTTAAGTTTAAAGGTTCATGTCAATGCTGTCTTAGTGAGCACTTCCATGTGAAATACTGCTTCGTCAGCCTGTTCATGTGAATACTGCTTTAGTGTTTAAAATGTCTACGTGAGTATTCCCTTAATTCAGCAGGTAAAAGTAATTACTACTTTAATTTATTGAAATTTGCATTATTTCACTAGTCCATTTTGAAATACTGTTCATAAGGCTTGGTGCAATATTCTAAACAGCAATCGGTTCAGAAAGTCAAAATGAATCCTCCTTTTGTTACGAAATTTGAATGAAAGTGACATAATTCATAATGCCAAAAATCAATCTCGCTTATACCCGAAGAAGAAAGTGGAGTTTGATAATCTGCAAACATTTTATTTATTATCATCTGGTTCATCTCTGTTGTCCATCAGTGAATCTGTTTGTGCTCGCCCTAGCATTGAGTTATTACTATGTAGGTGTAAATTATTCAAAACATAATTGAGTAAAATCTGTATTATATCCTTACACTGTAGGAGTGGATTATCAGCACTCACTAATACTCTGCTGATTCACATACTTTTAATTGCAGAAGTATATATATATATATATATATATATATAACTGCCATCGATTTAGAACTCGGCCAACAATTTTTCGTAACATTGCTTTTCACTTTACTACGGAAGAGAGGTAATTGCTCTTTGAATAGAAATGGGATATTTTCCTCAGTGTCTAAAGACAGTTCCAAAGTAGATCTTTCCTCTTGTAAGGTAGGCTTCCATCCAGCACGTGTTACGGAAACTTTTACAAGCATTATTGCTACAAAACGAATGGGTTAAAGTGGCAAATAATCTTAAATGAAATTTTGCTTTTGCTGTGTTACTTGGTAATTTAATTAACCTATGCTAATCTTTCACGATCCAAAGTGCATTTATAAAAATTTCTTTACTTGCCACTGTACTCAATTGACCAAAAACTGAGACAGGTTGCAGCTATTTCCTTCCTAGACCATTATTACCCATTGGTGTTGTTAGCAGAAACAGGCTTACTACAATCATGTATGTAAATGACTGTAATCACTTACCTTTGTAATTGTCATTAACTGGAGCAGCAGTCTATTGCGAGTCAAAAGTAAAGCAATGAATTCAAAATGTTATTTTCTTCTCCACTTCCACACGGACATGACATTTGCTTTACCCACAATACACATCCATACATTTACTTTACCCACAATACACATCCATACATTTACTCTACCCACAATACACATCCATACGTTTACTCTACCCACAATACACATCCATACATTTACTCTACCCACAATACACATCCATACATTTACTCTACCCACAATAAACATCCATACATTTACTCTACCCACAATACACATCCATACATTTACTCTACCCACAATACACATCCATACATTTACTCTACCCACAATACACATCCATACATTTACTCTACCCACAATAAACATCCATACATTTACTCTACCCACAATAAACATCCATACATTTACTCTACCCACAATACACATCCATACATTTACTCTACCCACAATAAACATCCATACATTTACTCTACCCACAATAAACATCCATACATTTACTCTACCCACAATACACATCCATATATTTGCCGCTACGCGCCCGTACTATTACAGCAGTGACGTTTTAGATCTGTAGCTAGTCGTTTAGCTATTTCACACTACCCACTTTAAATAAACCAGATGTACTCGTGAAGACCCCCAGACTAGCACATTCTTATTAGACTAATTACACTTAGAAACGTAGTTTAAAAAAAGAATTTAAAACATAATTATTCTCCGCTACACTGGAAGATGATTGAACACGTTTTAAAACAAGTATTTTCCCACATTGTTCTCTAACCTGTAAACTTTACAAATCAATTACTGCAGATTTCACCTGACATGTAATCCACCCACCCCCCTCTCTGATTTAATAACATACTATTTGTACGTTTTACAAATTAAATATTTAAATAAAACTGTAACGATTAGTTGTTAGGACACGTATCTGCACAACCCTTAATTAAACTATCTGTATCTGTACGGTGAGATTTGTACACTTGTATAAATATACACTTATGTCTATTTCTACATAGGCTTACACATTCATTCAGAGCGATGTATAAATATACACTTATGTCTATTTCTACATAGGCTTACACATTCATTAAGAGCGATGTATAAATATACACTTATTTCTATTTCTACATAGGCTTACACATTCATTAAGAGCGATGTATAAATATACACTTATTTCTATTTCTACATAGGCTTACACATTCATTAAGAGCGATGTATGAGTTCAATAGCATTTCCCATATGTGTGTCCTGCTTGCGTGTATGTGCCTGCCTGCTTAAGTATGACTGTTTAAAACAATTAGTCTTAATCAATAATTTACTATTTTAAGAAATTTTAAGAAAATTATTCTGTCATCTGTTTTGTGTTCCTTTCACTCCTCGTGACCTTTTAATGAATCCTTTTAAGCTTCTCCAGTTGGGGAGATATATCTTGCTTATGCTTTCTCTAATAGACTAGATCAAGGGTGTGCAACAGGCGAGCCACGAGCCACAACCCGGCCCCGCCAGGACAGTCAGTGTGGCCCTCGCTAACCGTTTTTATTTTTTGCAATTTCATTTTTATTTTCGTAGACGTAAGACAAATTTTACAGTATTCAAACTACCATACACAATGTCAAGGCCATGGACGTCACCTTTTTTACTCTCGAGCGAGAGTGCTACAGCAGCTACACAAAGTCTTGAATTCAGTGAAGAGCTTTTTACAGCTACACAAAGTCTTGAATTCAGTGAAGAGCTTTTTACAGCTACACAAAGTCTTGAATTGAGTGAAGAGCATTTTACAGCTACACAAAGTCTTGAATTGAGTGAAGAGCTTTTTACAGCTACACAAAGTCTTGAATTCAGTGAAGAGCTTTTTACAGCTACACAAAGTCTTGAATTCAGTGAAGAGCTTTTTACAGCTACACAAAGTCTTGAATTCAGTGAAGAGCTTTTTACAGCTACACAAAGTCTTGAATTCAGTGAAGAGCTTTGTAAACTGTTGGTGATTGCTGGTAAGTTTTTAATAAAATTTAGTAATTTTATTTATTTGAAATGGTAAACTAAAACTGTGTGCATTAAAAAGTACTTGCTTGGTTGTCTGATCGTAGCTATGATGTTGTTTATACTCAACAGAGCTTATTATGTATTTAAACCTCCATTGGCCTCAGTTAACACCGATTTATCAGTTATTTTGTTGTATTTTGGGCAATTATCATGCTCATGTCAAATAAACACTAAACAAACCATATAAAATTAAATACTCACATGTTTAACCGAGAACAGTCATGAAATTAGTCAGCCCAACAGCAGATATACAGTGTACTTAGCCATATACTATTATGAAGGAAAGTAGGAAATTTTAAAATAAATTTGCTCTGAATGCTTAAATTTAATTTCCGAGTCAAAATGGCAAATTTGCTAATTATACCCTGACACATTGTCAGCTAATTGCACTCTTTGAGTCCTTCCCTTTTGCCTCTGTGATAATTCAAACTGTTTTAATATTTTTCATATTTTGTGCAGGTAAAAATGTTTGCTGATAAAAAACGGAAAACTGATAATGAGGGAAAAATATTCAACAATAACTGGAACAACAAATATTTTGTTGTTCATCACAACCAACGTGCTGTATGAGTAATCTGCCAAACTACAACAGCTGTAATGAAGGAATACAACATTAAACGTCATTACATCGAAACATTCAACATTAGTGTAATCTGCCAAACTACAATAGCCGTAATGAAGGAATACAACATTAAACGTCATTATACAACGAAACATTCAACATTAGTGTAATCTGCCAAACTACAATAGCCGTAATGAAGGAATACAACATTAAACGTCATTATACAACGAAACATTCAACATTAGTGTAATCTGCCAAACTACAATAGCCGTAATGAAGGAATACAACATTAAACGTCATTATACAACGAAACATTCAACATTAGTGTAATCTGCCAAACTACAATTGCCGTAATGAAGGAATACAACATTAAACGTCACTATACAACGAAACATTTAACATTAGTGTAATCTGCCAAACTACAATAGCCGTAATGAAGGAATACAACATTAAACGTCACTATACAACGAAACATTTAACATTAGTGTAATCTGCCAAACTACAATAGCCGTAATGAAGGAATACAACATTAAACGTCACTATACAACGAAACATTCAACATTAGTGTAATCTGCCAAACTACAATAGCCGTAATGAAGGAATACAACATTAAACGTCACTATACAACGAAACATTTAACATTAGTGTAATCTGCCAAACTACAATAGCCGTAATGAAGGAATACAACATTAAACGTCACTATACAACGAAACATTCAACATTAGTGTAATCTGCCAAACTACAATTGCCGTAATGAAGGAATACAACATTAAACGTCACTATACAACGAAACATTCAACAGTATACGATACATTGGTAGGTCAAGCTCGAGTGGACAAACTAGAACAGATGACCAAGTCAATTAAGAAGCAACAAGGAGTATTTACTTCTTATAAGAAAACTCTAAACTTGTAACAAAACTTAGTTTCAAAAATCTGTAAATCAATCGCAGAAAAGGGGAAAACTTTCAGTGATGGAGAATTCATGAAAAGTTGTTTGGGAATATTTACTGGTTTTTCATGTCCTAAAAAGAAGCATTTATTGCAGCAAACCAGTCTGTCTCGTTTTTCTTGTCACGCAGGATAAATCAACTTGCAGAAAATATTGAAGAGATTTTAAAAGACAGGATAAATAGATGTGCAGCATATGGCTCTTGATGAAAGCACAGATATACGTGACACTGCACAATGGTTGTATTTGTACAAGGAGTTACTGACAATTTTGAAATCACTGAAGAATTTTTGGACATGGCCAGTATGTCTTCAACAACCACTGGACAAGACATTAGTGAACAAGTCTTGAAGTTGATGGAGAAGTTTCAATTTGACCCTTCTAAACTGTGTGGCCTGACAAAAGATGGAACACCCTCCATGACAGGTAGAACCTATGGATTCACCAGGAAATTTGTGGATACCATCGGTTCGCATGGTGTTTTGGTGAATCACTGCATTATACACCAGGAAAGCTTGTACACAAAAGTACTTGGATTTACAGATGTTATGAAAGATTTTGTTCAATGTGTGAACTACATTCGAGCTCGAGGACTGAATCATCAGCAATTTAAGGCCTTTTTAGATGACCTTGACTCAGATTATCCTGACGTTGTGTACTTCTCTGCAGTGCGTTGGCTCAGTAGAGCTGTAACTGAAAAGATTTTGGAAATTAAGAAAGGAGATTGAATCATTCATGATAAATAAGCAACAAGATGTTGCTTATTTAAGTGATTATGACATTGCTTTCCTAACGGACATCACACAACATCTTTCAGATTTAAATGTTAAACTGAAAGGCAAAAAGTCAGTTGTTCAAGATATTTGAACGCATTTGTTCCTTTGAAAAGAAACTACAACTTTTTCAGACTCAGCTGAGTAGAACAATACTCACTCATTTTCCCATTCTAGCTGTCAGAAGAACAGAAATGCCAGATTTGGATTGTCCCAAATACACTGAAAGTGTTGGCAAGTTGTGTGCTGAATTTACAAGATTTGCTGATTTAAGGAAATATGAAACTGAGGTCAAGCTGTTTTCTCAGCCATTTGACATGGCACCCGAGGACAGTCCTGATTGCTATCAAATGGAGCTTTGCAGTGATATGGACCTGAGAAGAGCATATGATTGCAATGACTTGGTAGCATTCTACAAAAACTATGTAAGTGGAAAGCATCCACATTTGGAGCAACATGCCAGGAAAATGACATCACTTTTTTGGCAGCACATATTGTTGTGAGCATTACTTCTCAAGAATGAAATTTACTAAAATCAGATACCGTAGTCAGCTCACAGATGAATATCTGACCAGCCAGCTTCGATTTGCCACATCAGTCAGAGCGGACATAGATACGTTGTGCGAAAACACAAAATACCAAGTTTCACATTAATAAAAGTAAACTTAATTTTATTTGTCTTTATTGTTTAAAAATTTATTCACACTGTATTCATAACTCAATACACTAGTTGTAATCAGATTACATATTGTTGACGGTGACTGGTCCTAACTGTTGTTCCATTGTTTGAAAATAGCCCACCAATGAAAAATGTTGCACACCCCTGAACTAGATCGATATATCTTTCTTATGTTTCTCCAGTAGACTGTATAGATATTTTGCTTAACAATACTTTATTTTCTAAAATGATTTCTACACATTATCAGTGTTTTTGTTTGTAACAGAATTAGAATGTTAAAAACTTTGTTGATGTCTTTGTTTATATTAGGCTAGAGTTGCACTGCACTCCTAAAGGTTAATTTGCATATTGTTCTTTTGTACTGTCAATAACTAGATGCTTTGATTATGTTTGATGAAGGTGTCTGTCCACCTATCTTTGTTCGTTCAATGTTAATGGACAAGATTTGTTAATATTTGCCAATTAAAATTCTCTCTATATTTCTTTTGTTTATCTCACCCATTCTGCCAATTCAGTTCTCTGTTTGATGATCAATAACTGTTTAGTTATGCTAGGTGATGTATGGGCCTTAATGCGTGCAGATGACTCGATGTATGCATTTTGAGACATTTTATAATTGTTTTGTTTCGTTGTTAGTGTTACAAAGCCATTCACCAAAAAAAATCGCTTTTCTAATCCATTTACAGAATTCAATTTTCTGTTGCTCATTATGAAGGTGACATCCTAATACACTAAAGTGACAGTTTGTTTCAGTTTTCTGTTTGGTAATCTTTGCATTTAGCAGCAAATATTGCGATTTGTGCTTGACTGAAAAGGAATTAAATTTTACTCGCTACTTTGCTATTAAACAAAGCAAAGCTTTACAGATTAAAAATAATTCCTTCATGACCTTTTTGTAATTAACTGCATGCAGTAAGAACAGTAAATTATATTTTTCACAGTTAATTATTTCTCGGCATTTGTTAACAGAGAGTGAGAAAATATCTTTTTGTACATTTTTTCAGTATCATGTTTTGACTATTATCACTTGACAAGAACAGTTTTTGTTTTATTTTTCACAATTACTTAATAATCTCTTTGCAGTAATTAGCAAACATGAAGAAATATCTGTTATATTTCATAATGAAATGCCTCTTTGCACAGGTCAGCAGATAATGAAAACAGTCAATATTTCATAAACGCCCTCGAGAACAGTCAGTTTTTCGCAATAAAGTACCTTTTGTATTGGTCAATAGACAATAAGAGCAGTCAATATTTCATAAGTGTTACGTAGACAGTCAAAACATTACTCTTTACACTTTGGAACAGAGGGGGGAAAAGAGCATTCATTTTTTCATGAGTAATGACAAAAAGAAAAACATATACCATAATTAATTAATCATTTGCAGTAAGCAGTAGGCAACGAGAATAGTATTTGCTTTTACAAGAGATACCAAAATGAAAATAAATTTACTTTTTTCATTAACTAACGAGCACTGAGCTGCCATGTGGTAAAACTATTCTACACAACTTTCTTTGTCTTGGCAATATTTTTGTCGTTCATTCTGTCCATCACTGTACGTTCTATTGGTGAAAGAATTCACATCGGCATTGATAAATATTTATTTAATTAAACATTCAAAAACAAAACGTGGGCATTGATAAATATTTATTTAATTAAACATTCAAAAACAAAACGTGGGGCACTTATCCACTGAAACAAATAAATGTACTCACGCCTATTGTAGGTAGCTATCGTTTTATTCTAAAATTAAAAACTAGCTAGCTCTTAAATCAAGCTAACTGTAGCTATAAAGGTAAAGTAGTTAGTCCATCATTGCGGGGGTGTATAAATTAGCATACGTATGCCTTTCCTAAAAACTTGTATTAATAGTTCTCGTTCTCTTAAAGCTACAACCTAGCAGCTTCAAATCCATCATGATATTTATAAACATAGAACCACTATGTTACTGAATTTAATAGTTGGCGATGTAATAATCTTACCATCTGGATCAGCTAAGTGATAAATTTTTAATCATAGATTTTACTTTGTTGCTTTCCAGTTAGTAATCAAACAGGCGTACTAATTAATTTTTGCAGTCTGCTCGCCCTTCAATCGATTTCTTTGTTGTCGTTTAATCCATGAAACGAGGTGCATTGACCTGTACTAACCTAGGATTTCAGCGCGTTAACACTTTTTAACAATAGATATCTTTAAAGTGAGATTATGCTTTGAACATAGACTATAGCAGTGGAATGTTGCTGATTTGTAATATATATTTTTTAATTAATGAAAATTGTCGCTTTGCTCTTAACTGACCTAATTAATATATACTTTACTACTCGTACTAACTGTCTTGTATCTGTGCATTGTACAGTGACATATCATTTGCAAAGTGTGTCAAAAAGTAAGTATACAGTTGTATCTATGCATTGTACAGTGACATATCATTTGCAAAGTGTGTCAAAAAGTAAGTATACAGTTGTATCTGTGCATTGTACAGTGACATTATTTGCAAAGTGTGTCAAAAAGTAAGTATAGAGTTGTATCTATGCATTGTACAGTGACATATCATTTGCAAAGTGTGTCAAGAAGTTGGTGAGAAACTATAATAATATTCAGAGTATCATTTATCTTGTTGCCTTGCTTCTAAGTATACCTACTTTTGAACCTCCCTAAAGTGTACATAGCAACAAGAAAAAATAATTCGAACAGAAAGAAGTTTGGTTGAAAGAGAGTTATTCGACGTTCTTAGAGAAGCAAAAATAGCAAGTATAGTGAACATTACTACAGGACTTTTAAAAGACAAATGTTCGAATTCTGGTTCCTTTGCATTCTAAATTAATAACTGTTGTCAATGAATGTCAAATACAACGTCCGTAAACAAACAAATTTCTCTTTCTAGCAATTTCATTTCCATATCAGAGTGTGTGAAATCTGTCTGTGAGAATAACCTCAGAACCCTAGATTTTTCCAGAAGTTTCTTTGTCTAAACAAATCATGTAATGTGAAAATGAATTATTTCCGGCAATTTTATTTTAACTAATTACAAGAAATCATTATTTCATTGGTCTACATAATAAGTAGTAAAAGTAAAATTAAAAGTATTTTTCAATACGTACTATAGCATGCAAATGGCAAATACTTTTTTTGAAAGAACATATATTCATAATTATTGAATAGACTCAGAGCAGAAGTAAAAAAATGCATGGCTGCATGAAATATGACTATATTATTGGTTGGATGGTGAAATCAGCAGTCATAAATATTATTTTACGTCTAATGTTAAAAGAAATTTTTATTTTATTTGGTTCTTATAATTTGCATACAATTTAATATGTTCTTTGGTGTAATAGTCTGTAACCTGAGACTAGTTATTTCCCTTTAACTGAGCCCTTTACTTGCAAAGACTTGCTTTGTTATATAGCAAAGGCAAACGACTTAATGTGTTTATAAAATGCATGCTTTCATTATTGACCAAGCCTTAGTGGGTTAAATCAAAGCAAAACGTACTTGAACGTGTAAATAAAATCATGTTTACATTATTTCTTACCAGAGTTTAATGGGATAAAGCAAAGCACAAACACTTGCACGAATATATAAAATACATATTTACATTATTTCCGATCAGAGTTTTGTAAGTTAAATCGAAGCACAAACATTGGAACATAAAAATAAAATTCATGTTAACATTATTACTGACTAAAATTCTTCCCTTTAAATCGAAGCAAAAACTCTTCAACGTGACAGTAAAATGCAAGCTTACTTTATTTACTGCTCAGACTTCAGTCGATAAATGGAGCAAAATTACTTGAACGCAAGGTGAAATACATGCATGCGTTACCTTGAGTAGAGTTTATCGGGTTAGATGACATCAAGAATGCTCGAACGTGTTCATCACAAATGTACACTGAATGTACAGATACACTGAATGTACAGATACACTGCTACCAGACTGGGATTCCTGGTCTCCGGGAGAAGGGAAATTGCTAAGGTTTGTCAAATGGTGCCGAATAACATTCTTAATAAAATCATGTCCTGAGTTCCTCTGCCTGCCAGTTCAAGTCTGGTATTTCTAAAGTGAGCGAGGTATCTGATGCATCTTCCTGAATCACATCGCACAGATGTTGGGTTGTTGACTGCTGCATCTCGCATCACCATTTCAATGCCCACTTAATTTAATTTAAACGCCCACTTAATTTAATTTCAATGCCCACTTAATTTAATTTCAATGCCCACTTAATTTAATTTCAATGCCCACTTAATTTAATTTCAATGCCCACTTAATTTCATTTAAACGCTCACTTAATTTCATTTAAACTCCAACTTAATTTCATTTAAACGCCTACTTAATCACCACTGACAAGGGCGTTTTTAAATTATGTCGCTATCATTATACTATTTTAAATAATTATATTCCTGATGTTCTTATTAAAATTTGAAATTAGTTTGCCATATTTTAAGTAATTTTATTTCGAATGTATATTTAAATTTTAAATCCACTGGAAATTACTTTCACTTAAATTTAACTTTGATTGCTGATTACATTCAGTTTGCAAATGTAATAGATTTGTATTTTGCATGAAATTATTTTATTTGAATAATATTTGGGGAGTTTCTGTTTTTGTTTCTTGTTGGCTATAGAAAAATATAGTTTTATGTAAAGTTATCAATTTTAATTTTATGTGAAGAAATATAAAATGCCTCTGATCATTATTACTTGTGTGTTCATGCTGCATATGTAGGTCATACTAGGCGAGTGAATATTGAACAATCTAATGAGGTCACAGTCGTTTTACGAGAAAAATAAATAAAATGTACCTTTTAAAATTAAAGTTGCATTGTTAAAAATAAAAACAATACTGATAGAAGGTTAAATCACCCCAAAAGCCAGTTATTACTATTTTTACTATTATGGCTTTAAAACTACTGCAAAAACAGACAGCTGAATATCAAGTGCATTTAGCTCTTTCTCAAGCTTTCTTTCCTTATAAATATGCACACTGGGAATTGTTTGGACATAAGCCTGGCCAGTGAGGAACAAATGCGTTCATAAAGTGATAAAAACAGGAAATATTTGACGTTGTCAACGCTTCATTCACCACATTGCAATATCGAAAAATAATAACAATTGCTTTTAAGTGCGTTAATTTGATTTTAAATCGCAGCTTATTAAGCAATCCATCGTACTAGAAAAATTTATATTGTTCGAGTGTAAGCAATTTATAATTTTTAAAAAAATTTTAAGGGTTGCGTAACCACTCTCTCAAAGAAATAAAGATTTTTTTAAAAATTAAATGCTTGCAGACTGAAGGTGTAATGATCTAATGATTTAATCTCAGAGCAGAAAGATGTAGATGACATATTGCTTTAGCTTCAGGAAGTTGTAATGATGTAATGCCTTAACCTCACAACAGGATGTTGTAATGACCTAATACCTTATCATCAGAATAGGAAGGTGTAACGACGTAATACCTTAGCCTCAGAACAGAAAGGTTTACTGACGTAATATCTTAGCCTCCGAACAGGAAAAACATAGCTGACCTTATATATTGATTCACGCTAAAAACTTTCTCATTGCGTTTATGTGGGATTTTTTTTGTTTGTTTTCTTTAGTCATCTCCCCTACCCCCGTCCCCGAACACACACCTTGAAGTTGTATTTGAACATACATAAACATAAATACAATATCAACATCTTGCCGTTCTTTAGAACTGACAAATTGTGTTTGAAATAAAACTTTCTGTAGAGTAAATCTTTCTTGCTTACGTATTTCTTTATCAAGTAACAAACTTGGTGTTGTCCCATTTGGGTTTGCTGTGAAGACAGACAGACGTGCTCCCAAGGTTTCCTACAACCTTTCGGGACAGTTGGTAACTAACCAGTTGCCTGGCTTGGTGTATTTCATGAATTGCTATTTATCTGAGTGCAGATACTCAAGGATCGTCGACGGCGCTAAGTGGCTTGCTGGTCACACCCAATGCGCAGGCGATGAATTCCACGGCCCCAGGAACGGATTCAATGACGGATTTGTCGCTCCCGGAACGAAGTACAAATGTAAAATTTACTCATGCTGAAAGAGAAAAAAGTTTGTATCAAATTTGCTTTTAATTAGCTTTTCATTTATTAGTCAGTATCATGAATTGTTTCTTATTAAACTTGTATTATCTGACAAACTATACACTACCTCTAAATTGGGTTTGCATTAACGGTTAAATTATAAATTGCCTCTCATTGGACTTCTGTTAACAGTCAGGAACAAACGGTCAGTAAGTATCATATTTTGCTTCTAAAAATTGCAATTAACAGTCAGGTACAAACTGCCTCTAAATGGGGCTTACATTATCAGTAGCATATTTTGCCTCTAAAATTTGCCATTAACAGTCAGGTATAAACTGTTTCTAAATGAGGCTTACTTTATCAGTAAACATCACATTTTGCATCTAAAAAATTGCCATTAACAGTCATATCTTAATTGTGTTTTATAGAGGTTTGCATTTACAGTTTGTATTATAAATTGTCTCTAACTGGAACTTGTATGACACTGTCTTTTGTACGTTAGAAATCTTCAGTACAAAAACGACACAGAGAAAAATCTGTCAATGTTCTTTTCTATGTAAGCATCTTGAAGTTGAAAACAAAAGTGATACTGTGACACAAAGCCACCCTATTTAATGGCTAGGATTATCATTATAATCTAATCATGTCTCCGTTTATCTCACAGCCCATTTCGTATGCGCCTTTCAACTGGAAAGTCATTCAATATAAGTCACTTAAAAATATCAGCATAAGCAGTGAACACGGTCGGGTCACTTTGACATTTAAAATTTATATATAACAATTAAGTTTAGAAATAGGGATAAGCAAATTGTCTGTGCCACACTTTCTATTGAAAGTAATCAGACAGAGAGACAGGTGGATGAACGAATAAAGCAATGGACTAATGGACAGACAAATAGGAAATAAATATACAGACAGTTAAGCGCAGAGAGAGAGAGATGGATGGATGGATGGTCGGACGGACGGATGGATGATTATATCGGAGGATGACACAAAGTGACTGCATATGTTACAATTGTCCTCAACCAAATTCAGGCCAAATCTCGACCTTGTGTCAATGAGTGAGATCCTTTAAGAAAGAGGAAAGAAATATCTCTTTCTCTCAGGGTATCTAATATCTGTCAACTACAGCCAAGTCAGACTAACACTTTAGCTCTCTTTCTCTCCCATCTACACCGCCCGAATCAAATCTATACTCCTGTATGGAGCAATAGTTGATGTTTGGTTGCATAATTGCCATGACCTTGACATTCATGGTATTAACTGTAGTCACTCGGTGTAGAAGTATCAGTCTGACCGCGTGATCTTGCGGTCCGGAGGAAACGTGAATTCTGCCTCAATCGAATGGCTCTTAAAGACCATTCTAAAGAGATGGAAAAGAATGAAGTGAATCACTTGCCTAGAATTATTTTTTAATATTTTTTTATCATAGCAGGTCCTTACGCATGCGTAAAAAGAATTTTAAGAGTTGGCCTAGCAGCTCCGCTTGACACGGCATGTCTCACACTAAGTGACATTCATTGTTTAAAATTGCTGCTTTTTTTAACTGTGTAGCTTTGTGTGCACTTGTGTGTGCGTGCGTGTGTGTGTTTGTGATTTGTAGCGCGAAACGTGCACAGTGATCAATATAAAAGTGAACTTGAAAGTCTCGGTATTCACATTATGCCGAAACACTTGCCCCAGCTGCTTTATTGGCAAACATCTAAAAAAAATTTAAATTTAATTAAGCTCAAGTGCGACCAAATTTAATACTAAACTACTCGTCTGAATCTGTTAACTCATATGAAACAAGCGCTCAAGCCGAATCGTACAAATAACTTACTTCGACATTTAAATCTTCTTGCCTATCAAAGAAAATGCTTAACTAGCACACTTTACTGCTCGTGCAAAGCAGCCAAGTTTCATGATGAATATAAATTTATAATTTTTAAAAAAACAGCATAATTTTAAAGTTGAGCTTTTAAGAATTTTGAAAGACAGCCATTAAGAATTTCAACAAATACGATACGCAACATACCTGGAATCTTCTTTCTCTATATTGTTCTTGCTCCACGAATATTACATTAAACTGGCATTCATCTCTAAATTAATTATTTATCATGTCATTGATACGTCTTTGTGATTTAAGATTATTTACGTATTTATAATTATAATAATCAATTTTCTCATTCCTAACCGGACACCGATCACCCCTTCCATTAGAAAACTTTTTTTTTTTAAACTGAGATTAGCAATAATTTCATAAAAGACTTTCTAAAAATAAAATGAAAGTTTATTTTTGGTTTCTTGGTGCTATTCCTGGCCCATTTCAGTTTTAATTATAATAAATCTTCGCCTTTCTCTTTCGAAGTACAACGGCTCTCCCGCTCCTTGACATCACGCTGATATGGACTACAAAACTCAGTTTGGAGATGAAAGCAATGCCATAAAATAAATACCAATTTTACGCCATTTGTCCCTCACTTAATTAATAGTAATGGAGCGGGGTGAGGGGGAACACGAAATGCTAGATAATAGAAGCCATTATACATGCCTAATTAATTTCGTTAGTAAGAGGACTCGAATTGGAAAGGGAAGAATCCGTTTGTAAACGTCGACGATGGCTAAACGATTAGTAAACGCGTGCTTGTTGAAAACGAATTTATTCAATTAATCTTGGAGAAGAATTTTTTTTAAACAAAATTATAAGTCGAAAACAAATATATTCTGCATGTCGGGATCAGACTAAATTTTAAGAAACCATGAAGAAAATTCTTTGATGTGCCATCCATAAATCAATAAGGATGCTATTTATGAATATTAATAGAAACTGCGTACTCACAATCAGTCTACAGGTGATGAAATTAGCATTGGCCTAGGTCCGTGGACCATGCCACACAATGGTACTCTCTTATTCTGACTTCTTTTGCATATGTAACTGAACTATCGTTAACTTCATGCTACATATATTAATACTCTGATTGTTACACTCTGACGTAACCATCAGCCGCATAATTATCTCTCGTTCACTAACATACCATCCAGCATTCATGCGTGAAATTGCTTAGAAATCGATTCCCAATGATTATAATCTGTTAATGTACAATTTATTTTTTAAAATTAGGATTTCCATATTAATATATTATTTTGTCAGTTATTATTATAAATGTATTCCAGTGCTTTATAGATCTCTTTATTGTCACCCATCCGATCAAGATACATTCAGAGTAAAAGGAAGTAACAACACAAAGACAAAACAAAGTTCTAGAAGATAAATACTTTGACCCTTGACCTATCACCAGAGGGAGCGCTGTTCATAATTTTGTTATAAAAGTAATGAAAATGTTAAAATATGTTATTTGCACACCTAATCTCTCTCTCTCACTCAAACACACACACACACACACACATACGCGCGTACATATATACATACATACATATAATAATACTAAGTATAAACATACTGACCACATCCTACGTCTATGCATATTTTATGTGTAAAAACAATTACCATGGAAATACATAAAACATACGACCACGATTCATGTAAGACAAAAATTAAGGAAAGTACCAAGGACTGTAGATTGCTATCGCATTTAGTTCCGTAATATCTGCCAGAAAGTGGATTGTTGCCATAGTAAATAGTTATTGATCTACCTATATCAGACTGAAGCATTTTGTGTTACGAACAGTGATAAGAACACTACGAAACTTGGATTCTGCGGCACCAAAAGCCTGGAACTTCGATGAAGTCGTGAAAAACACTCAACCCAATCTGGATAATGCGTATGCCTTTCACAAAATTGCACTGGACACACCCTCCGAAGTCAGTTCTGCCGAAGATGAATCAGAAGTTTCAGAAGCAGATTCAGTTACAAATATAAGGAGTTAACGTTTATCCCTATTACAAATTTCAGTACACTACGAGGGCCGGTAATCTTGTTTGGATTTACGTTTATTTGTTCTGAGTTGTCGTTCTTGTTCACTTTTCTCATGGTGTAAGTTAGTGTTAGTTATTTTATTTATCTATTTCACTTGCTTGCATTATTTTCATGTTTCATTCAGGTTGATGCTTGCAATGATTAAAAAAAGGAGTGGGAATGATGGCATCAAATTTATGCCAAATTTAATTATTGTTAATGGATAATTTTTTTAAATTAAAAAAATAACTATTGCTGATAGATGATTTTGTTAGTTAATTGCTGTTAATGGATGATTTTGTTAGTTAATTGTTGCTAATGGATGATTCTGTTTTTTAATTATTGTTAATGATGAGTGTATTTATCATCATCGTCATCATCACCCTAAATCAGGTAAAACTTAATTTCATTGGAAAATATTTGTATTGTCAATTTTAGGAGTACATATACTGTATTGAAATTTATGTATACTACTAGATTTCGGTTCGTACAAACAGCCTGGAGTAACACTTTAGATTTACAAATTGACTGGGTATTTTTCTCACTATTGTAACTAAGTAATCCAAACTCTAAATTATTCTGAGTCATGAATTAAAGTAATGTTTCAGAATAAAATGTAATCAGTAATATAAAATTAAAATGTAATTTTATTTATTTTAAGCAAAATTTTAAATTTATATAGATATTTATTAAGGTAATATGAATATAAAAATGTTTTTATATAATTAAACAGACAATATATATATATCCTATTCATACATTTTATTTTTTTTAATTATAAAAACGATCTATTAAACACAAATACAGTTAAATGTCGTGTATTGTACTTAGTCTACGTTATTCTTTGCTTGGCGACCTAACGATTCATTTTTGCGGCTGCATTATCTCGTGCTAGGGGTGCAATGCGTGACGTAAGAGCATTCAGTCACACCTTGCCATCACATAAAATCTAAATTCAGGGGAGAATACCGAGTAAATATTCATTGTTCGTGCAGTGTATTCGCTCGTCGAGCGTTTTAAACTAGCACAGAGTGTAAGCTTCTGCTCCCTGCTGTGTGCTTTCTTTTCTTCCTGACCGTTACGCCAATGTGCGCAATTCAAGGCTGCAAAGTTGGTTACCCTTAAAAAATTAACTGTCGAACGTGAGTGGTTGGCAGGGTGACATACTTTTCCTTCTCAACGGTGAGAGTGGTCGGGGAGTGTTTAGTGTTGTCTTTGTAATGTACAGAAATGACATTTACCATTTCAGATAATAGAGATTAGATACAAAATGTAAACTAACTCTAACTCCAATTACAACCCTAATTACATTTTCAAAACTAAATCTCAATCACGGGGCTCTTATACAGGGTTATGTGCTAAGGCACCACGCTAAACATTATTCTGCATGAATATAATTTAGATCTCTAACTTTGAGCTTAAAATAAATGTCTTAATCTGGTAAAATGTAAACTTTTGTTACAATCTTATTAATTCCTTTTAGACAAGTTCCAGTTTCTTAATGTAGTCCGATTCTAGTGCTATATTATGCTATTATTACTGAAACTTTTCCTAAATTTAATTTGTAACAAGGAATTTTTTGAAAATGTAAATGTATAGGGGTGAAAGGGTACAACGCTGTTGTCAGGAAGTAGGCTACCGCTCATTGGAACAGAGAAACTAGAGAAATAGGACTAAAAGTCTACCAAACAGAGAAACTAGAGAAATAGGACTAAAAGTCTACCAAACAGTATCCACTAGAAATGATTGCAGGAATTGACCTTTGCAAATTCACTACGATTAATTGCTTGGTCATGAGGAGCACCCTTTTAAAAAGTATTTAACCACTGGTGAACATCTCGCTTCCTGCCGTGGGACTGAACCAGTTATATTTTTTAAGTTTACTTTGGTGTTCTTAAGCTGGCTTCTGTTTACAGTCATACACCAGAGAATATGAACATAGATTTTTTTTAAAAAAAAATACTTTATATCAATCCACCATAAATGGCGATAGCCAGAGAAAATGAGTGGGCTTATCATATAATGACCCGCGCCTACATATACGGCATCTACGTTCATCATTTTTCACTTAGGGAGGTGGTGAGGTTCACATGAGAAATAATCACATGGCCAAGTCAGGATTTGAACACATAACTTGTTGCACCAGCACTTTACTCTCGCTGCCACCAAGTTCCTAGAAGGAGTGTTGTGGTTTATTGTTTAAAACAAACCTCACCCCTTTCTGAAGTCACTTCTATCATCACTTTGTGTTCACTAAAATAATACATATGCGTGGAGTTAGGTTGGAAATGCTGCTGTGATTAATTAGTTCAGAATTTGGTGAAGTTTAGTACTAAATAATAATGACTTCGGAAAGAGTTGAGGTTTAGTACTAAATAATAATGACTTCGGAAAGAGTTGAGGTTTAGTACTAAATAGTAATGACTTCGAAAAGGGTGGAGGTTTAGTACTAAATAATAATGACTTCAAAAAGGGTTGAGATTTGTTTTTATGTTTTCAATGTTTTCAACCCTTTCTGAAATTATTATTTAAGATGAGATCTGGGCATGTCTACTAAAGAGACTGAAGATAATGTCAATGAGTTATATAGCACGAAAGCCGGAAGCGCCCCCTATCAAGACAAGAGTATGGGGAGAAATGAACGCCCATAAACCTGTCATTCTAGAAGCATTGTGACGTATTTATTGACATATATTCATAAAAGAGCAAAAACCTTTCTACCTATGACGTTTACTTTGACGCAATAATTGACATTAATCGGAAAGGAATAGACAACACTTGCGCTGTGTTTTTGTAAAAAGTCACTCTGTTTCTTCTACATTCCCTTTAAATATCCTGACATTCCATGATTGCGACATATTTTAATGTTCAGAGTTGAAAAGTTGACAAAGAAGCAATATAGCAACGCTTTAACTTTGTAGAGGAATTTTTATATGTAAGGGGGGAGGGGGGGAATGCTTGCATGTGAGAATTTGAGTAGCTTTCGAGAATAAATTACATTACAAATTAGGTGAAATATTTAAAATTATTAAAAAAATTAAAATGATTTTCTCTTCTTCGTGTATTGGTGTGAGCCAGGATATTATTACAAAATGCGTTGAAATGTTGCTGTTGTCGTTGTTATTCATATTTGATTACATTATTTCGTTAATTTGTGCAGTTGGTGTCACAGGTTCATGTGACTTGATTGAGCTTGTTTATTTGTAGTACAGAAAATTATATAATTACAGATTCGCACTTTTCTACATCGAGGCTTAGAGTCTTTTACTGAAATGCATTTTTATTGTATTTGGCTTCTTGACACATTTTACATGTACTAACATGTGAACATATTAATTATCGATTTGAAAAAAAATCAGTTTTACAATATAACCGACCATGTGTATGTTCATAAAAATGTACTTTGTCTTTTGACACCATTTTGCTCCGTCAAGTATGATCTAGGACAATTGATTATTGGATTTTCAAATGATTATATTTATCAAGACCTGTTCTGTCAAAATGATACATATGTGTATTTATCGGTCACGTTAAAGAGGTAGTCTTCTTACGGACACACTCCAAGCAGCTCAAGAAATCGATTTTCAAAGTAGTATTAAATTTCCAAATGAAATGGCAGTTGAAATAGTTTAAAGTTTCCAAGTACATTTACAATCAAAGTAGTATTAAGTTTCTAAATATATTTACAGTTTAAGTAGTTTTAAGTTTCTAAATATATTTACAGTTTAAGTAGTATTAAGTTTCTAAATATATTTACAATTTAATTAGTGTTACGTTTCTAAATATATTTACAATTTAAGAAGTCTTAAGTTTCTAAAATATATTTACAGTTTAAGTAGTATTAAGTTTCTAAAAATATTTACAATATATTTACAAATTAAGTAGTATTAAGTTTTTAAATATATTTACAATTTAAGTAGTGTTAAGTTTTTAAATTTATTTACAATCAAAGTAATGTTAAGTTTCTAAATATATTTACAATTTAAGTAGTGTTAAGTTTCTAAATATATTTACAGTTTAAGTAATGTTAAATTTCTAAATATATTTACAGTCAAAGTAGTGCTCAGTTTCTAAATATATTTACAGTTTAAATAGTATGAGTTTTCACAATACATATACAGATGAAATACTAAGGCAATTCCAAATGTATTTACAGTTAATATAGAAAGAGGTTTCCTATTATTTACAAGTAAAATAAATCCAAATATAATTACAGTTAATGTAGACTGAGAATTCCAAATGTATATGTATTTACAATTAGCCCATTAATAACTGGGTTTCAAAATTCCAATAAATGTAACACCTCTTCAACAAATATAATACATTTTATAACAATTTTCAAGCTAACATTTACCCATCCTTCAGGATTTCGATCAGAAATCAGACTTACCCCTCACACAAAATAAAAAGAAGTAGACAGTAACAAAATTACAAATAGTCGTAATGCAGACCCCAGAGAAAGCTGGTTGATGAAAATCGCAATCGTATTCTTCGACTTGTCTTGAACAAGATCATTTGTTTGGAGACATCTGATAATTGCTGGCTCCTCTCAGGATTAATGACGGACAGCTTCAAGATGGCTCCATAGCGTCGGTGTTCTCAGAGTCAACATCATCTACCTGAGTCGGCCTGTTCCCCTTACAGGGCAGTAGATACAGGGTCACATGACGATGCCACCTGTAGCCAATGAGTTGTGCCAGTAACAATGTGCCTGAGTTTTGTCTAAGCTCAACAACTTGGACATTCTTATAGGCTGCCTACAACACTGGGGTGCAGTCAGCCAGCAGCAAAACACTGGATGTAACCTCAGTCAACAGTAAAGTATTGGATGTGTTCCTAGCCAGCAGCAAAACACTGGATGTAACCTCAGTCAACAGTAAAGTATTGGATGTGCCCCTAGCCAACAGAAACACTGGATGTAACCTCAGTCAACAGTAAAGTAATGGATGTGTTCCTAGCCAACTGAAACACTGGGTGTGACCTTAGAGCGTCAACAGAAAAAGACTGGGTGTATCCTCAGCCAACATTAAGACACTTGATGTGCCCTCAGCCAACAGCTAAAACTGGCTGTACCTCAGTCAACTGCAAAATACTGGATGTGCCCTCGGCCAATAGCGAAACACTGGGTATGCCCTCAGCAACCTGTAAAAAGCTGGGTGTGCCCACAGCCAACAGCAAAACACACTGGAGGTACCCTCAGCTAATTACAAAACGCTGGATGCACCCTCAGTAAACCGCAAAACGCTGGATATGCCCTCAGCCAACTGAAAAACACTGGATGTACCCTCAGCTAATTACAAAACGCTGGATGCACCCTCAGTCAACCGCAAAACGCTGGATGTACCACAGCCAACTACAAAACACTTGATGTACCCTCAGCCAACGGCAACTACAAATAGGTGGTTGTTAACCAACTTTCACCGCAGTACAATCAGTAATAGGGAAAATAATAAGTAGTCTGCGGTGTAATTAGTAAAATATTATTTGTACTTATTATCTGATTATAATTACTGCCCATCTCAATAAGTTGCATGAGTTGACAAGTGATATTATATCGCAAGGTGTTAAAATTGAAAAATGGTAACATTCTCAGTCTTGTCTTACCACGTCTTATGTTATCACGATAACATTTTCAGTCTAAATTATCAACCAGGGCACGATAAATTTTTCAGTGTTTACTTATCAACCTGCGCACAATAATCATTTTCAGTCTGTACTTGTCAAAGGGCACGATTATTCTTAAATGTCTTTTAACTGCGTGTATCTAATAAAAACATCCCCTCACAAATAATAATTTCACAAGTTTAGGAGCATATCTATAAGGACACGACCAAATAAGAACTTTACAAGTTTAGGAGCATATCTATAAGGACACGATCAAATAAGAACTTTACAAGTTTAGGAATTTGTCTATAAAGACACGACTAGTCATAAATTTTTAACTTTTAATTCTGCATATCTGTCTAACAGGACTCTATCATTTATATGTGATATACTTTAAGCTGACGCATCTGTCTAGCAAGACAACATTTATGAGCGATAAAATTCATGTTTCTTTCCAAAATTCATGTTTCTAGTCATGGCCATTTATGAGTGATATTTTTTAAAGTTTATATCTGTCTATCATTTTTTTTTCAACAGGTTCTCCACCCTCACTTACAACAGATGGCGCGGTAATCGAGCCTCTAGTGACTACCGTGTTGTCAGGCCACAGTAGTTCTCCGACCTCCATGAACGCCGCAACCGCCATCGGGACCGTACCAGTTCTCCCGACTCCAGAACAACGATCACACCCGGGCACCCCACCTAGTGGCGCAGGCTCGCCCACAGCACCCACCAACAACAATCTAGTGATAGTCAACACGTAGCATTCTCCACTCACATTTTTTATTTTTGAAAGCTTAAGAAGAAAGATAACTCAGTCAAGTCATGAAAGGAAAACAAATAATCAGGATAAAAGCAGTGTAAACTAAAGAATGGAAGAAAATGTGTGAGCCAGGCGGTGTAACATCTACAGATATAAATAATTAAGCTAAAATAAATAAATAAATAAATAAAATGAAGCGTGAGTCACACACAATCATAACAGGAGAAATATTTTTTTTAAAATAAATGTAAAATTCCATCAATGGTAAACAGCTTGTGCACTTGATTGTAAGCTTAGTTTAACAAGTGCTTGCATGATACACTTGCGGCCTGGGTGGCAAGATCTAGCCCGATTAGGGTGACTTGCTTGCTTGCGGTTTCAAAGCTGAACGGAGAGTAAAACTGACGAAAACTGGACTCCCAAGTAGCGGCTGGGACTGGGGCTGGGGCTGCCGTGATGCAGTTTTCCGTATTCGGAAGCGACTTCGAACTCCCGAGCAAACGTTACAAGATGTGTTTGGCGAACTTCTTGACAGCTTTGGCACTCATGAATTTCAGTTTCTAAAGGAGAATATATCCGAGGTGTGTGAAAATTGAAAACATTCAAAACGGAAAAACGGACTGTTGACGGCTGGTTGCAGTTGCAAATCACACGAAAATTCATTTTTGAAACAAATCACTTTAATGACTCTTTCACTGTGAAGAGCTTTCTGAGAAATTTGTTTCAGTCGTTGCTGAGATATGTGTAGCCAATGGACTCACTCTCGATACATTTTCAGTTAGGTAAGTGTCAAACTGTGGATCACCTGCTTTGCTAATGGTCGGCGATTTCAATCCTCCAACCGTAAACATGTCCACCACAGCTTAGAGGGTTAAAAATTGAGGTATTGAGTGCGCCCACATCCTTAAGACAAATTTCTTATCGGCAGTAAAAGAGTATACGGTACAGTCAATTTATAACTCATATACCAGTGTACCACGCAAACGTGTTAGTGCTGAGAAGAATACTGCTCATACGGTATTCGACTCAGATAATTTACTGCTGGGGCAGTGTAAGGATGTGGTTTAGAAAGAGCTTGATTGGAAATCCGCCATCATCTAGATGACTACCGTGTCATAAGAATAACCACTTCTGGTCAGTGCTACGGTCTGAAGTCAAATACCGCTCATGTCCCATATGCTCGCCAGTTCATTACGATCCACACTGTAAGGCTTGGTTGAAAAGGAAATATTAGCCTGGCTTTTTTATTTAAAACGAAAACAAAAACAAAACACTTTAGGTCGAAATGTTGCTTTTTGACAGACGATAATGGATTCCCTGTTGGGCTATTTTTCTTTGTTTTACAAAGCAAATGGAATAACTGCTTATTCTGTAAGTATGCATTTTAGAATCAGCTGTGATGGGGAGATCGTTGAAACATATTTCCGACGTCAGGCTGAGTTGAATTGTGAAGTGTGAATCTTAAGACTGCCACAACTTAAAGGCATGTTTAGATATGTTTATGTCAAAATGCGCTCTTGTAGGTCGCATGATTGTTAATTGATGTTTCCTTTATAGATGCGTTTTGGAAAGGGATTCTAGATGGAATGTGTAATTTATCAAAGTTTTTTAAGGACTGTAGTAGTTTTGAAAAGGTTTGACTCTTACCCTTTACATACGTCGTCCGTTCATTAGAACTTCATCGCAATCTGTTTGGTTTTTTTCCTAGTTAAATTTAGAACTTTCACTGCAGCTATAAAGCGTCTTGACTTTACTATGACAAGTACAAGATACTTTGTCTAGCACTTTACTGCCTTTTTATTTTTTTTCATACTCAATCATGCGTAACTTCATATACAAATTTGTTTATTACTTGGCTTTGTTGTTGATTAAGCCATAAACTGAATCGTGATATTTTTGTCAGTGGCGGAATAATTGTATTCGTTTTATCTGTAGATCTACCAATAATTTTTGTTAATACAACCGGTAGAAAACACGTTTGAACTGCATTGCCTTTCAAAGACCCTCACATAACGCCACTTTTATTTTTTACCCTAACGACACCAACAGCGCTCGAACACGTCTCAGATAGAAACTTTTCTCATTATAAATTCCAGCTTGCTGTCAGGTTCGACAGCATGTTTAGAGTAGCTCCCCTTATCAAAGGGGAAATCCTCGTTCTTGGTTTCTTGCAATACAGGCCCACCCCGACTGCAGCAACGAAATGAAAAGACAACGCCTCGTTCCAGAACTCTGCAGACAGATTATTGTCTCACGCACATAAACGTAGTGAGCCCAGTTCACCGCCAGATTATTATCGTTTTGCCCATCTCGTCACGTGATGCAGACAGCGACATCCGGGCGAGCCAAGACAATCCGGTGTCAATTCCTTGTGTACAGCAGAAGGCTATGATGTCATGCGTCTATTCGGCTTACTGACTGATACGTCAAGCTGGAGCCGAAGCTGTGGGTTAGGATGTTTTGTGTGATGCCTGGGCTTAGTTTATTGCTGAAAAAATAACATTAAGTTGATTAAAATCTAGCAAATAATTAAATACTCTCCGTAATATGTGCATTATGTATTTGTGTGTGGAAGATTCATCTGATATTTTGCCATTTTACGTGTAGGAGGTCGTAATGAATCAGTGGTCAGGAGCCTTTACGTCAGTGTATACCCTTTCACAAAAACAAAACACTCATACAGTGATATAGCTTATAGAAGAGATCTATAATTAGCCGGATTCGCAACTTGGGTGGTTCCACCATGGGTACGCCAATAAAATTACTTTTTACGAGCGCGAGACGGGAAGAAACAAAATCATTACTTTCGGTTGTATTTTAAGATATGCATCCCGTTAAATGTTCACTCCCGTACCCTTTATCCTCATCTAAAAAATAACTGCATGGCTTAACTCACTCTTACCAAAAATTAGTCATTCAATCTTTCTTGTTCTTCGAAAATCTAAGTGTACTAATCAGAACCAGTCTGAAAATTATTTTTTAAATCTATCTCTAATGTTTCCGTTAAGTCCGTCAGATTACTTTTCCATAATGGTTAAATTAAGTCTTGTCTCACTTGACCTTGTTCTGAAAAAATAAAATGCATTATGTAAGCAATATTTCTTTCGAATTTTACAAACTAATTTAATATCTAATACAAAAGAGCATATTTGGTCTACAAATTATTCCACACCTGTTGATTTTCACAAATTAATATTTAACTCCGTTCTTCTTTCTTTCGAAAAACAGTGGGAGATGAAACCCTTTCATCTCTTCGCATCGACACCATAGTCTGAAACATAAAATAAACAGTTGACAAGCGTTTATGAAAGCTTACAGTCTTCTCATCCATTTCCGTTTTTTTTTCCTCGTTTTGCGAATCCGTCCAAGAATATATCTCTGACTGTAGATCAATCGCAAACAAGTATACAGTGAACAATCGAAGAGTTATTTCCCCTCGTGCTAACGAAACCTTCCTGCTCTGCATGCTGCCTGCTTTTCAACGTGACTCGATAGCAAGAGCACCACAACATAGGCTGGCCTTTTCTTAAGATAGGTAATCCGTTTCTATCTCAAAATGATGCATACAAATCAAAATTGTTCTTTGTAATACATTCTCTGATTGATGGTCATTTTTGTAGGCAAAATGAAAAGAATGTTTTAATCCATTTTTTAAAAATTGCGTACTTGGTAGAAAGCGCTGTAAAAGTCATAAATTTGTTAAAGTTAAAGAGGGTAGAAAGTTCTGTAACAGTCAGAAATACATTAAAACGAGTATAAAGTGCTTTATTATTCAGATATACATTAGAGCGGGTAGAAAGTGCTGTAACAGTCCGATATACATTAAAGCGGGTATAAAAAGCTTTAATATTCAGAAATACATTAGAGCGGGTAGAAAGTACTTGAACAGTGAAGCATAGATTAAAGAGAATAGGAGAGTGTGATAATCAACCAGAAATATATCACACAGAGAGCGGTTTGGCATTTTACAATCAGAATGAATGTACAAGAGATTACTGTCAGAGGAAAAAGGTCAAGGACTGTGTGCTCTTATATTGTGAATGGAAACTACATGTATAAAAGTATTGTAAGCAGAACAAGGCAATGTTAATCGATGCTCTCATTTAATGATTTAATTTTATTTTTATTTTTCAATCTTAAAACGTTAATCAGTCTGAAAGAAAAAGAAGAGAATATCTACTTAAGCAGCCAGTAATATAACGAGAGGACTTGATTAGACTACTAAGCAACCGGAAATTAATGAGAACACTTGATTAGCCTTCTTAAACAGCCAGAAATTAATGAGAACACTTGATTAGTCTACTTAAACAGCCAAAAAGATAAAGAGAGAACTTGAATAGACTTCTTAAACTGCAAAAGATTTGAAAGGATAATCAGAGTAGCCTGTTTAAACAGCAAGAAATTTAATGAGAGAACTTGACAAACCTTCTTAAATGGACAGAAATGTATAAGGACATCTAGAATAGCTACTTAAACAGCCAGAAATTTAATCAAAGAACTTGAGTAGCTTTGCTAAAAGGACAGAAACATTAAAGGACATCTAGAATCGCGTATTTAACAGGCAGAAATTTAATGAGAGAACTTGAGTAGCCTTCTTAAACGGACAGAAATATAAAAGGACAACTAGAGTAACCTACCTAAACAACCAGAAATTTAATCAATAAACTTGAATAACCTTTTTAAACGGACGGAAATATTAAAGGGCAACTAGAATAGCCTGCTTAAACAGCCAAATATTTAATGTGTGAGAACTTGAGTAGCCTTCTTAAACGAACAGAAATAGAGAAGGATAACTAAGGTAGCCTACTCAAGCAGCCTAAAATATAAAGAGAAATTTCAGTCGTCTAGAAATAGAGAGAGAAAGAAATCGGGAGTATTCAAACGGCCATAAATATAAATAGACATTTGAGAAGCGGGCGCCAGAACAGAACTGTATCAATGTCAGTGAGTATTCAGAAAAGCAATTATTCCACAAGAGCAGCTGTCGGTCTTGAAACTCATCTTCTAACTATCAAATAAATGTATTTATACTTTATACAGGCGGACGCTTGTGCCCCTACTTTATTAATACAGTAAGCAGTCTAGTACATGAGCAGATCTATCAGGGCTTTGTACATGTGTTTATAACGAGACAGAGAACGACTACAGAATTTATAGGAGATGTACATGTGTGCTAATATCGTTACATTCATCTATCTAAAATAGTAAATTAACCCATTTTCTCCCAACCTCGAGTTTTTTGTTAATTTTCAGATATGTTGTGCTTTATGCACCAAAAGAACACAGAATAAATTTAGTTTTTATGAAAAACGTGTATTTTTAATTTTATTGCAATTTTTGTTTGCGTTCCACATGTGGAACGCTAGCAGCGAAAGGGTACATTCACTTGCGTTCCACATGTGGAACGCTAGCAGAAAATGGGTTTAAGAAAAATAAAAGAATCTGCAGTTGTTATTTATTTTAAGCCTTTTACAACAGCTAAATTAGCCTTCACAACAGCCAAAATTCAATCATGTGAATGTTATTCCAGGTGAAAGTCTGCAGTGCACTCGATATGCCTCTATTTTCCTTAGAAAGTTCTTGGATTTTCACGGGACACTTTTCCACTCTGTTGCTCCGGATTGTTCCTGTGGCCCTCAGTCCTCTTGATGCCAGATCCTCCAGCAGCGGAATCCTCGTGAAGAAATTGTCAAAAAAGATGTGAAATGGCAGATCATCCGGAAGCTTCTTTGTGAGGTCAAGTACAACTGAGTGCCCAAGACCTAGGTTCCGGTCATAACCTGCTGATGCTCCTTGGTATGGAGACAAGCACAAAGCATATCCTAAGGGAGTCGCCATCACCCACTGCTTGTATCCAAACCGGATAGGTTTCCCACGGATGCACTGTTTCATTGAATGTTTGCCGAAGTAAGGAACCATAGACTCGTCAATAGAAACTTCACGTGTCATGGGAAAATACTTCAGGAACGCTGGTTGAGATGATCATAAAGCGGTCTTACTTAGGCAATTTTGTCATTCACAGGAATATTGGTGTTGTCAGGCAAGTGAAGATATTTCATGATATGATCAAACCTGTTTCTGGACATACAATTTGCAACGGCAGCATTGTATACGTCATCTTCTTGTGCCCAGTACAGGGAACGTCGTGGCAGAGGCGCATATCCGGACGGCAGAGGCGCATATCCGGACACTAGAAGGATGGCAAGGAAAGCTCAGATCTCTCCTAAAGAAGTGCTGAAGTCATGCTGACCCTGACTGAGAGCGTCCCAGTCAGTCTCAATGATTGACAGCACTTCATTCAATGAAAAGTGCCTGCAAAACATAACAAAGACAAATTCCTATAGCATTTATTGTATAAAAAATATAATAATATCTAAAACCCTAACGTTGATCCCCACATATGGTAGAATCAAATATTTCTATAGTTTTTATTGTATAAAGAGTTTAATCATATCTAAAACCCTAAAGTTTATCCCTATATATGGTAGAAACAAGTATTTTCTTTAGTAAGTAACACTACTTAGTAATATACAGTGAGTGGGGGCATTCGCTGCTAGCGTTCCACTTGTGGAACGCTCCATCGTAGGCTTCCTACTTCTTCCTAAACTGAAATATGCCAACTTTTTTACATTAATATAATTGGTAAGAGTCTTGTTTAAAAGAACATAATGCTTTTTACTTTTCTAATGCAGAATTAATATGTATTTGCAACTCACCTTTTTGCTTGTGTGCTGAAAGCTGCAATTTTGGATAAGTTCCTCGAAAAATCCGGATTGCCGGTAAAACAAAATTCAAAACCGTAATAAAATAATTCAGAAATATAAAACAATCATAGGAAAGGCACATTAAGCACAAAATAATATCAATTTGGTTTTTATAAAGTTATTGTGTAAAGATTACGAAGCGTTCCACATGTGGAACGCTAGCAGAAAATGGGTTAACAGGTCTGTACTGGCTATATGAAAGTGTTTATAGAATTACATTCATGGCTCTAAAGTTTATAGAGACTACATTGAGTCTATAGATAGGAGATAGCGGATATGTAGTGATTATATGAAAATATTTATAGATGCTACATCCACGTCTCTAGATAGAAGATGACTATCTTTACAGATAATAAATACCTGTAATTATGGACATTATATGACGATGTCCATTGAATACATCATCGTCGGTTTCCTTTCTTTCCTGTGAGTACAGTAGACACTTTGTCACGGGAAAACCGAAACTTTCTTGTCTTTTTCATGGAAAAACCGAAAATCTTAATTATAGATAATCTAATGTCATATTTTTCCTTTGATGAGGAGGAAGTATATAAAAGAGTACATAAGGCTTGGCAGTATGTGAAGCAGTGTGAAGTAGTTAGGAGAGGGGGAATAATCCACTTGTATAAAGTAAGCATATTTCCAGCCCTGATCACGTGCAATTTCTTGCATTCTCCTAGTTCATACATTTCTCGCCTTCGCACCGTTCTCCTATCCCGACAAAAAATGTTAAGTTTGCAAATTTCAATTGGCTTGCGCGACTGTTTATATACTGATGTGTTTGGTCGAGAGAAACTGTGAACGATAGCCGTTCCTGCTGTTCTGTTTCTTTCCGTTTTTTACTTAAAACCTAACAATATTTGCAAGTTATATCTGCAACAGTACTACAGCAACGCAACAAAATTTTACATTTTATTAGGCAATTTTACATTCATACAAACTGACATCAACGAAAACTGTCGTCGAATCTGCCCTTAGGTTGTCATTGATGGCTATCTTCTAATAAGCATGACTGACCTCCCTTGTATTCTTTGGCGCACAGCCGTGTAGTCTTAATTAATCATGTCGAATGAAAGTTTTAATAAGACATCTTACTCTTAGTCGCGCTTTGTCACTTTTTCGTCTTCTCACTGATGCGTCGTGCTTTTGTTATTATTTAAGGATGATGGGTTACAATCGTTGCACGAAGATAATTAACTTACATGAATACATTTTATGAATGAAATTGTGTGTTAATATTACACACATTAATACATTATAATATTATTCAGATTAGTACATTACTACATTGTGTTTCCGTTGAAATAGAGCTCTACAGTGTGTGTAACGAGAGATAGACTGTATTATTGAAATCTGGGGGTGATAATATTAATGTGAATGTCAAACATTTATATATAAAGTCCAATACGAGCTGTGAAAGATTTGTATATATGTGCGGATATTTAGCTTTATGAAAAATTACGCTCTTTATAATAACCTACATGTGATTTTGCATTTTGCATACGCGAGTTATAAATCTTACTTTTACACTGACAATATGCTGAGAAAGTTCCACTACTCTTTGTTGTGATCTTGGACACTGATATCTATAGTGCGCTCAGTCCAATGCCCTGCATGCTTGTTCTGAGAGTCACAAGTTGTTCAATGCAGCGCAGAACATCCATGCACACTGCGACAAGACAAACGAGGGGTGTCAGTTAACGAGAACGGAAAGAGACCATTTCATAAATGTGACGGTGAAAGAAGCGCCTTCTAGTGAATGTCCTCCTTGATGTGGTAGTGCTGAGGATAACAGTTTGGTGTTTCACCTTGCAGCGCGCCGACCCCATTTCAGTTTGTTTGTACCACGTGATTCTCTACAGCCAATGGTAGTTTCTATACGTGCCTGAGTGAGTGAGTGAGTGAGTGAGTGAGTGAGTGAGTAAGTGGGGGGGGGTGTTGAAAGGCGCATACGAAATGGGCTGTGAGATAAATGGAGACAAGCAATACTGGACTAAATTCACAAGAATTAACAGGAAAAGCGTGAAAAGTTTGCAGATGTGTGTATGTGTGTGTGTGTGTGTGTGTGTGTGTGTGAGTGAGCGTGTGTGTGTGTGTGTGTGCGTGTGTGTGTGTGTGCAAGAGGGGGATGCTAGTCTTGGTGATTAAGTTGGTGACTGCAAAACGCTACCAGATGTAGAGTCGCTCTTGACAAAATTAACATTTCAGATGCAAGAGCAAAATATAGCACACACAGAAACCATTTACGTGTATGCTTGTGACGGAATGTAGGGGTACATATGGGATCTACATGCATTATTGACATAAGATAAGATAAATTTCGCAATAGTCATCCTGGAAGGCTCACGCGCAATACTAAGCCAGCGGTATATCGCAATGTTCATAATTATTAAAGTGGTTCTTTGGGGCTTTTTCTCACCAACTTTAAAGCAAGCAATTAATATTTCCCCCATTTACATAACGTGAGGTTAATCTTGCACTACGGACCTGTGTGTGCGCGCGCATCATAGAAGGCGCTTCTTTCCTGCATACTTAATAATTTTAACATTTTCCAGTTCCTCTTAGGTCTTGAGTTTTGACGGTCTACAGTATAGCTATCAAAGAATGTTTTCTATATAATAATAAAATTTTGGGAAAAAAAGGAAGAATTAAATATGTAGATTAAATATGTTAGAAATTTCTAGTAGCTAATAAATGTGCAGTGTTTCTTGTGTTCTGATATTTGTACACTTATTGTGTACATAACAGTTTATCCTCAGCCACTCGGGAGAAGTACGTCATCCCTAAAAAATAAAATGGGACAAGTTACTTCCGTCAAGGCACATCTAGAGATAGTTGAGTCCGCGAGCGATCTGGTAGTATGGTGTTTATCTGTCTGGCTAGAGCCCCGCCTCGCAGTTTGCGTGTTTGAAATGGGAGATAACCATTGGTTGAGATTTGTTGTTGTTTTTTTATTTTTGTTGTTGTTCTTGTTGAAAGCTGCACGTGGGCGATGTGGTCAAATAAAATATCATCTCAGAAGTAGTCATAATCATGATGTTACTTATCACCATAGAGTTTTTCGCTGTGACGCAAATGTACATTGAGATTGACTGGAGCATGAATCAGTCAGTTTTGTAGAAATTACTTTTAGCCTTTATTTCTCACGTTTATATTTTATATCGTAGAGTTCTGCAAGGTTTACTTGTAGGTTTAATTGTGAAACTAATATTTAGAAATAAAAATTGAAATTTTTGGACATTTTTTTTTGCTCTTGTACGATGGCAATGAGTGCTGTGTAATTTATTGTACAACAAAAATACAAAAAAAAATATTTGAATGTTCCACTTATGTAGAACTTCTTTCATGGAAACAATTTATTTTAGAGCCCTGTTTACTATTTGATGTATTTTTAATTTGTTGTCGTTCATACATGCAGGTGTGCACTATTGAATTTATAATTTAATTTTTGCGTGTGCTGGTACATTTAGAATTCTTTATTACCATCCCTACCAGCTGTAAAATCTTTACATTATGACTTTTAAAAATTAAGGCAATTGTGTGAACATTTACCATGAAACAGATTTCGTATTCACTCAACTAAAGTGTGGAAGGGGGAGGGGAGACCTCCACAACTAGTCACCTGCACTACAAATAAACGATCACCTATTCATCTTGTAATTGCAGGGCGCACTGGTTGCAGACATTTACAGGCCGATACATACGTGTAGTTTTCGTTAGTCATCTACAAAAGCACCACTTCCGCTTGCTAATTCTTGATATAACGTCAAAGTGCCAAGTCAGGTTATGTTTCAGAACACTGCAAACGCCCGGTATACTAGTCTAATTCGTACTCCTACGGGTGGCCAGTGAATATTCCAACACCACCCTTACTAGCAGGTTGTTTTTTGTCATTCGAGAAGAAAAATGAGGTTTGTGACCACAGGTCTCACACTTCTTTACTCTCTAATGATATTCTCACTCTGGCCAATTTCACTGGGTATCACTGACTGTCACTGACTCTCATTATCTAATGATCGATGAATCCTACTGAATTAGATCTTAGTGTTTTAGAAGGGCGTTGTTTCCGTGAAACGTGTGATCAGCCACTGATTGAAAAATTATGTCTTTATTATTAATAACGGAAGGCCCTGTTCACTTATTCATCTTAGTTTTCCTGTTCCTGATATTGTTCTCAAGTGATACTTTACCCAGGAGGCGAAAGTTTTTTAAGTAGCTTATGTAAACCCTTTACATGAAATAGTAAGTGGTAAACATTTTAATAACTATTTTTAGCATAATAAAAGACAAAATGACAGAAATGGTATACAAAAAAATATGCAGAAATGGGAAAATGTCATTCCTCCGCAAAATATCAGGATTAGAATATCTTTTTGCCGGATGTCCGTCGGAAGTTGAGTGTAATCTTTGTTGTCAGCAAGTTACATAGGATCATAGAGCTTTTCGTTGCTCTGAAGACTTTATTTTTCCGCTTTGGGAGAGAAGTTTCTCTTTTTACTACGCTAGTCTGATTATAGATTTCGATTAAAGGATTTTTCCTTCATCTTATCTTCACCTACATTTCACGCTGATCGCGAAAAACAGACTTTCTAACAACGCCGCATAGATCCATATTGACGGAGTCTTTCCGCAGTGGAATTCTTAACTGATTCCCATTAAACAAAGTCAGGTTACATAAGCACTCAAACCTGTGGTCAGTTTACGTCCAAAACGTTTCCTGCGGCCAGGTTCAGCATTCAATCACGTATTTTCGATTGTCTTTTAAATTTCAAGTCTCTAGGAGAAAACCTCGAACTGTTGCGTGTTCACTCGACTGTTGTCAGATTAACTCGACTCTCTAAATGGGATGTCATTCGCTTCTTATATCTTGACGCTAGAGCTTCCAATATTTTATAGAGTTAACCGTCTACCACGTTACAGTTAACCGTTGCCACCGTACTACATGGGCTCTGCAGATTAATAGAGTTGAAGGTCACCAAATCAAAATACCGGACTAGATAGAGGAGGGGAAATAGGAATCCGTGCTGACCAAAAGGACAATTCAAATCTTGTTCCCTGTGCATAAACAAAAAATTTGAAGTGTATCCAGTTTAATCCAGATTGTGAAAAGTGGGATTACCCACTATAATCCAGAATGTGAGATGGTTGGGGATATACCCACTTTAATCCAGATTGTGAGAATGAACAATTAATCGGCAGTTTTGTGTCTTTCATTAATCAGAAGACCAAACGTTGACAGCGTTTAGTGTCTAGACTTCCGTTTCCGTGTCATCAGAGTTTTGATGAGTTCTATACTTTACCTCTGGCGTGCGTATCTACATACAAATCCGTTATCGGCGCAGTTTGGTACAAACGATATTAAGTCCACTCGCAGTATGTTCTGTTCACTGTTTATTTTTATTATTAGACTACCATTAACCAGCTTCCGATTCTGGTCTGAAAACAGTGCAGTTTGTGGACCTGCTGTCATGCGTAATTTATTAGTTCCCATTAATGAAGAACTTAAAAAGCACAAATAAACATGTTTACAATGCTTTCCTGTTGCTGAGTACGGAACTCGCGGTTAAAACAACAGCTAAAGAGGCCTGCAAGAACAACGGCAGGGCATTCAAGCTTGCAGAAACTAATTTTAATCTTACTTTTTTTCTTTCATTTTATCCTTTTTTTTTTTAATTTTTACAAAAGTGTCTAGTGATGTTATGCTGTTTAATTTTACAAAATTTAAATAAAAAGACTAACACATTTTTCGATAAGCAGCACTGTACTATTTGTTTCTAATACTTCTGAGATATAAAAAAAATCACAACCCGAAGGTGTGTATCGTGTTCGTGTTTGTATTGTAATGGATAATAACGAATGATTTGTTTGTTGTTTGCTATAGTAACGAATAACTATGTTGGTGTTTGTGCTATCAACAATAACGAATGATTTTGTTGGTGTGTGTGTGCTATTAACAGTAATGAATGATTTTGTTGGTGTTTGTGAGTGTGTTTGTTTATCACATTATTTTGTTGGTGTGTGAGTGTGTGTGTGTACTGTTAACAATAATGAATGATTTTATTGGTGTGTGTCTGTGCTATCAACAGTAATGAATAATTTTGTTGATGTGTGTGTATCAACAATAACGAATGATTTTGTTGGTGTGGTGCTATCAACAATAACAAATGATTTTGGTAGTGTCCAAGCTATCAACAGTCATGAATGATTATGTTGGTGTGTGTGTGTGTGTGTGTGTGTGTGTGTGCTATCAACAATAATGAATGATTTTGTTGATGTTTTTGGACAGTAACGAATGATGATGGTGTTCATTCGTATGTATAGTAACGAATATTTTGATGGTTTTATGTAATCAACACCCGCAGTATGTACATGTTTGTTGATGCTGGTGTTATCAGCAGTACAATATTATTGTTTGTCTTGTGTTAATTTAATTGTTAGTATTTGTGTTATCACCAATGACAAACGCTCGTATTGGTGTTTATTTGTATGGACAGTAGCGAATGTTGTTTGTTTTATCAACTGTAACGAGTGGTTTTGTTGGATTGTGTTTTATCGAGGACGATCGTGTAATTATGTTTTTGCATCTCTAGTAACAAATGAATGCTCTGGTGCTTCATTAGCAATGACTGAACGTGTTGGTATTGCATGGAAAAACTACAAAACTGGTGATTACATCATCGCTAGTACTATCTGGAATAATGAAAGAATCTGTGATTTGGTACCCGTTTTACCAATAACAGATCATGTTAGTGTTTCTGTTGATTCGACTGGAACAATTAGAGATGTATCATGTTGTCTAATTCCAGTAGTGCTAAATGGCCATTTCATTTGTATTGTTATCAGCAATGACAATTCAGTTGTGTGCCTGTGTGTTAGAGAAAATGTGTGGGTGCGGTGTATTATAATGTAGCAAATTATTATATTACTGTTGAGTGTATGCTGTGTGGACAGCAATGCAGTGCATTACAAAGCATGAGAGGAGTGTATGCTGTGCGGACAGCAATGCAGTGCATTACAAAGCATGAGATGGGTCTGCCTGATTGAATGAAAGGAATTAGAAAATGTGAAAAATCGTCACAAACACTTTAATGCACTTATTAAACAGAGAAAATCTACACGCTTGTAGCAATATGTACTTTTACACAAAACACAGTCAGAAGCTGCTCTCCCTCTTCTTGTACGTCAAGCGCGAGATCCTTGGCTGTTCTAGGCATACTCCATTTCTAATTGCAAGTCAAAGGGCACTCTGTCCCATCATTGTTCAACCGGGTTTATCCCATTTCTAAATGCGACTTAAGGCCTCACCTGGGGGAAAGAAAAGTTTAAAATGAAACAAATCTATACAGAAAAGGACAGAAGTTGACAGGATAGAAAAAAAATTGAAAATCATAGGACATGAAGATCAGGGGTAGTTTAATTAACCCATAGGGCTGCAAATGTTTGCCTTTGATGAGACAAGTGTACCGCAGCATAATGTGGAAATCTTGATGCAAGCAAGGTATTTTAAAGGGGGACAACCTCAGGACAAATATTTTACACAATGTTGTAAGGGAAAGTTGTTCAGCATGATTAGAGTTGCACTGATAATTCAACAACTTATCCATCATCAACAGGAAAATGTAAACATTCACACATATATATGTATGTTCTATTATCAATGTTTCAGCATTTGCTTCAATATATGTTAGCTGCTTGAATCTGTTTTTAGCCATGGTCAATTATATGCTGCCTTCTCAAGACCATGAATTTAAAATTATTGACAGATCTGAGCAGGGAAACTTGGTCAACGGTAACGACTTCATATATCCCCAAAAATGTGGTTTACAAAGAAATATTCTCCATGAAAATACATGACAAAGCAAATATAATTAGGATTTAATTAAATTCAATAAATCAAAATTAAAATGAAAATATGTGGAAAGTTGATCGTGTTCAAAGACGACCTTAATTCTAGTACCTAATACAAAAATAAAATGAACCAGCAGCGGGTTTCTCGTAATCCATAGTCTAGGTCACTGGTTTTCAACCTTTTTACACCTGTGGAATGAGAGATATTTCGCAGACCGCTAAGGCAGAAATAAAAACAATTATTTATATAGTATTTTGTGTTTTAGTTTTTAAATGTAAAATTATAAAATGAAAATTCTAACGTTATTTAAAATAACCAGAATCTGAGCAGAAAATGCTAATAATAGAATGTCTTAAAATTTTAAAAAAGCAATATTTAATTCGAATAAAGTTAGTGCGAAATATGCAGCTGCTTCTTTGCTAGAATATTTAATGACCTTGGCTGCAGCGTTGTTTCTGAGACGAAGCACTGCACTGACATCCATTTGGTTTCTCTGTTAAGTTTTTATGACTGACAGGGCTGAAAAAAAATCTTCTCACACAAATAGATAGTCGAAAATACGACCAACAATTTAATAGCTCTGAGACTGAGAGATGGATATTTATTTCCAGTGATATCCAAACTTGAGACAATGATTGCATTTTATGTTTGGATACCAGAGTGACGTCAGAAGACAACTCGATCAGGTTTTCTTTTTCACGAGGACTAAGTACGCATGAGTTGACATCTTCCATGAAGGGATTATTAATCCAGAGGTTACCTTTACGAGGATCCTCATTTTCAAGATAATGATTAAAGTTTTGAGCTAACACCCTTAAATGCTGACTTATTATATTGAATGACTCTCCAGTTGACGTCAGCAGCAATAAAAAATTCTTGTAAAAGTGGAAACATTTCTATATCTTCCGCTTGTATGTGACTATCCCAAAGAGTCAACTTCTTTTTGAACGCATCCGTCTTATTTCTCAGTGTAAAAATATTTGTGTAAACCCCCGAAGAAAAATATTAAGTTTGTTGAGATGGCTAAATATTTCTGCCATATATATTCTAGTTTAGCCATCCATTTCTCATCCAACAAAGGCTCTACTAGGGCAGTTTCACTCTCGCCAGTGTCGAGAACAGCCTGGAGTTCATAGCTCGACTACGAATTTCATTTATGATCTTCACCGCTTCATTCATCTCAGTAGAAAGTTTCTTTCAAGCTATGTGCTCCGGTGTTATACAGTGAGTGGACACAATTTCTAAATGAGTAACTTCCTTTATTTTTGCGACTGCACCTGAGCGATATCCAGTCATGCTCACAGCACTGTCCGTACACACTCTGACACATTTGCCCCCTGTCTAAACTCTGCGTATCAAAATACTCGGCAAGAGCACTAAAAAAATAAATCATGGCATAAATTCCCCCCCCCAAAAAAAAAAAAAGAAAAAAGAAAAAAAAAAGAGAAAAAATAGAAAAATACCAAGACCTCAGATTAGAAATTCAGAGATTGTGGAATGTAAAAGCAGAAGTGATACCTATAGTGATAGGAGCCTTGGGGAACATAACATCTGAACTGGAAGGCTACCTGAATAAATTCCCTGGAAACCACAAACTCGCTCCAATACTCAAAGCAGCGCTCCTCGGAAGTGCCTATATCCTCCGTAAAACCTTGGATCTCCCAGAAGCTTGGTAAGATTTCGAGACCTTGGATCACAACCGACAGTCAAACAGAAGTCGTGGAAAGAGGCTAAAGAATAAAAAAGAAGATTTAATAATGGTGCCTAATTTTATTTAAGACTTTAAATAATTACATACAAAAATACAAGTCTTTATGCAGCCCACAAACAAAAATACATAAGGTCTTTATGCAACCTACACAAACACGTGGAAAAAACCCACTAAGAATTACTTTTTTAAAACTAAACCACATGTAAAATTATAATATATGTTTCAAGAAAGAGAACCCTAACTAAAATGAATTTACAAATGTAAATTTTAGACAATTGACACAGAAAAGATAGTTTGTTGTGCTTACTCATGTAAAGGACGTCTTTGAGACTGGTCATGGTCTATTTATATCTCAGTTGGAAATTCCAGGCAAGCGGACCATGACAAGCAAACTGAAGCTAACGGTACCACATACACAGAGTGTTGTTATTGCGTTTGATGATGGCCGCGAACTTCTAGCAGGAATGTACACGTGTATGGTAGACTGGCACCTAGGGGTGGAACTTAACAATTAAGTGTAATCAAGAAAAGAGATCTTATGCTGTATTGTGCAGACAACAGGCAACCAGCGAAGATTGGGGGAGAGGGGGTGAACATCAGACTGGCATCCAGGGCTGGAACCTAACAATGAAACTTAATCAAAAAATGAGATTTTTTTGTTTTATTGTGCAGACAACGAATACCAGCAAAAACTGTGGAGAAGGGAAGTAACAGGCACGTTTACCAGTGTTCTGGGAATAATTCTAGCTAGATTGCTTGAGACCTTTTAAGCTTTCTTCAGAAGACAACGCTGGTAAGTGAGAGAGGAGAGCACTACGATAAGCAAGTCAAACACGAACTAATGAACACACCATGGATTTTGTAGTATGGACAACTTATGTTGCTGGAGAGAGAGACAGACACACATATACAAAGACTATAAAATGGACAAAACTTACCAATGTCACATTGCATATATTCTAACTCTTGGCAAATACCACTAACATTTTTCTTTTAGATAAAAAGCAATAAACAAAGGAAATTTTCAAGCAATTTTAGTTAAAATTAGCATGAGAAATACCACTAACATTTTTCTTTTAGATAAAAAGCACTAAACAAAGGAAATTTTCAAGCAATTTTTAGTTAAAATTAGCGAGAAATGAATGAGAGTCCAATCATCCAATACAAGATTATCAATGATGAGATCGGAAGATCTGAGTGCAATACATTACTTCCCTTAACTATAAATGATAATTCTGATAAAAGTGACTAGCCTAGATCAGTATCCTAATAAGCACAATATGAGAGTTTGTTCATTAAAAAAACTTCCATGAAACAAAACTTTTCAAGCCATACAAAAAGTAAATACTCTCTATTCACTGACAAAGCAACAGAGAGAGGAAAGCCTGAGAGATCATTTCAGTGGACTCAAATCCAAAAATGTCATTTAATCTCGTTTGTATGAAGAAATGACGCCAGTTGAAGCAACTGTTCCCATGAAATCTTATAGGAATTTTTATACACAGATGGGAGTTCAAAGCAACGTAGATAGGATTATTCTTAGAGCATCAAGAGCCGATCATAATAATAAAAGAAACCTTAAAGTACTTTATCCTATATTTCTTCAAATACAATTTTGCAGGAGTATTTCATTATTACAAAGGCTAATGACCATTTTATAAAACATCATTTAAGAAAATCCTTGTAATAATGTTACAATATTCATTGTAAGAGATAAACATATTGCAACCCTCCCCCCCACAAATATTGCTTAATTAAAGACACTTTGTTGGGTATCTCACATGCGTGAATATCTTTTAGAGGGATCTCTCAGTGCAATGTTATGTTCTTATTAAGAAATGCTGACGTCATAAATTATGATGTTACTTCTAATCGAACTACCACACACATCTAAAACAACAAATTTCATGTTAATGATATAGTACAAAAATCATGGAGCAATTAATAATTTTCAAACAAAACTGCAGTCATGAAAACTCATTCCTTTGGTGTGGCATTTTCATCTTACAATAATGTATAAAAGCATAGTCCTACTTAAACTAGAATGCATTCTTGGAAACAATCATTAAGCATCCGCAATAACATATGGAATACATAGGTCATATGAGTCATTAATCATATTGGAAAATGTCTTTCAAATTCGAGTTCAAAAGATTCTAAATTGTTCAATGTCTTTTCACAAGTCTTTGCATCAAAGTCCTAATGAGCTAAATCTTTACTAATACGTTTAAATTAACAATTGTTAGAAACAGAACAAATAGAATCAGAGAAAAACATTACAACACTGATTTGAGGGCTGTACACACATTCACCTGATTATTATGTGTTGTCAGTGTGGACTCATCATTGGAGCTGCTAGGGTGCATAGCAAATACAGATGCAGATAGGCAGCTACTCAGTTCGTTAACGATGTACAGAAACACATATATGAATCGTGCGGTCCTCACTGTCTCAAGTTTCATACACAGTCACAATTATCCCATCACTGGAATAATTCAGGAGTTGCAGATAAACAACCAGTTACATCAGCAGCATCCTCTGCTGTTCTCCCCTTGTCAAGACTGGAAGGCTATGGAAGTGCAGACATCAATTACACATACGCTGTGACTTTCAACGTAGACTTTGATAGATTGGTTCCCAACCACTTGTAGTTAGAACTTGTCTCCCCAACTTAGTAACAGAGCTCACTGGTTGCAAACTTCACAGCTGAGTATTCACAACCCACAACTGTAAACTGCAAACTGCTGATTGCAACTTGCAAACTTGAACTCAAATTCACCCTCAAACTCGAAATTCTGAAGTCAAACTTCAGAACTTGGAACTGGTTTGAAGCACTGCAGAATAAGCAAATATATGTGTCAGCTCTCTCCTAACAACCTCTTAAGTCTATTGTATTGCTGTCTTTCTCATAGCATTAACAGATACCTTTACGTTCAATTATATTATCAAACAAAGATATACAATTGCCTCATTAACTTAAATAGGCTTAACAGTATAGAAATTGGTGTTTACAATTATCTCGTCATCAAGACAGATGTGAAAAAACAAAATGAATTTACAATACTTAACAAATAAGTCATGGTAAAATTACATGAGCATTCTATCAACAAGAGTTTAGTTTTTCACAATAATCTTATAATTATTCCAGACATACCTTTTTAGCTCTTTCACCGAACAAACCAGAAAACTCATGTAGTAAAGTGTCAGGGTGTAGACGCAATTATATACTATCGGTCTGACATGTTCGAGAAAGTTCCAGAACGCAAGGTATTAGCAGTGACGTCAATAGCCTCAGCCCTCTGACATGATAGTTATTTTAGTAAAACTCGAGTCGCAGAATTTTGTGCTTACAAAAGGGGGTCAAATCTTTCGTGTTTGTTAACAATAGATTCATTAGATACAGTCAGTCGGCACTGGCCTATGATTCAGATGTAGGTCAGCTATGTGAGGGTTTTTAATCCTAGTTATGCAATAGCATATCATGCCCGATGACAATTAGTCTCTATTGCTGCATGGTTCAAGGGTGCGGCTGGGACATTCCTTACATTCTAATTATATAATCACCAGCCATAGCATAGGCGGCTCTTCTCTCAATTTGTTTTAGGGAGTTTGTTTACAAGTTCTATATAACAAATAAAAAGAATTTTTCTTGTTTTAGAATTAATACAAAATATGTAATTAATTATTTACATTTATTTGCATTTTTTATGTCACACTTACATTCTCTTTCTTTCTTTTGTTTCATTTAAAGCCATCTATTAAGTCTTTATACATATTGTTTCCATTAACATTTTTGCTTGCTTAACATTTTCTTTGTTTCTCTCTATTTCTTCCTCCCCAATACTTTGTTTTACATCATTCTTCTCAATTACTAACCATAATTAACTCAATTACTAACCATAATTAACTCAATTACTAACCGTAATTAACTCAAATACTAAAACTACTAAGTAGGACAGTAGGACATCCCATGACCTAATTGTAAACCATAATGAGCAGGGGTGCTCTCAGCAGTATCTCACTCTTGTGCAAAATGGCTGCCATCAGAGGATGGTTGCATTTGTGCACTCTTTCCCAGATCTGATGATACTGAGCTTTTTTCACTTAGAATAGCTGAGCGTGTGTGTATGCATGCATTTGGGTGGCTTGTATTTGTAATGATAATTGTATTTGCATGTCTTGTGTTTTGTGTTTAAATGTTTTTTATAATTATATAATTGTAAATGGATGTTACATTTTTTTTATGCATGGTGTTTAGCATATGCATGTTTGTATTTAAGCTATGTATGTAGTGATGGTGTTTGTATGTTTGTCTTCCTTCGTACATGCAAAATTTGGTTTTAGAATTACAGCTGATCAGTCCCTCACCCAAACAACTGTAAAACCCAATAATCATGCATTAAAATCTTATAATTAAATGGAAAGGTTGATTTTAAAAAATTGTCTAATGAAATAAATAAAAGATAACAAGCTGTGTCCTGAATGATGAGTAGTGTGACAAACATATCACTGTTCTGAAGGTCACAGAAAAAATAAACACCTGTTTAATATTTGTGAAGAAAAGCAACTGAATAAATCAGTTGCCAGGGAAGATGATACCACCTGAAATATTCTGTTACTGTATATTGAGTTAGACATTTAAATTAATACGTGTGTAGCTTTTTTTTTTTTAATGTAAACAATTTCATTATAAAGGTCAGAAGGAGCAAGCAACTCCTTTAATCAGTCTTAAGAGTCTACTTGTGTAAAATATCACCAATATCTCTCAGTCATATAATATTATCATTCTGGACCAAAATGCAAGGCTAGCTTTATGCAAGGGAGATAATTTCATTGAATCTGAAGATAATTTTTTGGATTTTTATCAGACTACAGTAAACAGCAGATTAAATATATTCTTATCTAGAAGTTTTTAATGATGCCTCTGGTTGCAAAGGTGCACGCGAACTTTGAAATTCTCAGCATTCTCAATGATGCAGCTGCTGGTTGAAATGAAAATGTGAAATTAACTTTTTAAATAAATCTACTTCATAAATAAATTAAGTTTTTAAATACATCAACTTTTTAAATGTGAAATTAACTTTTTAAATACACCACCTTTTTAAATAAATCAACTTTTGAAAGCATTATTTTTATTTGAAAAATTAATTTGTTCAACCAAGAATTTTATTAGGATTTTTGCATACATGTAATTAAATTAATTTTCTTCACCTTTAAAAAACCTGGTACAATATTTGCTAATCTTTCATTAATATATATAATTTTTAAAACTAATTATTACAAGGTATTGAAACAAAAAATCTCTCCCCCCAAAAAATAAATAAATAAATCTGACAAAGTATTAGTTCAAAGTTTATAACTTTTACTTAACGGAAACACATAACCATAGAGATAAACTTTAAAATGATTTCTTTCACATACAATCTACACTGGTGAAATGAACAAAATTGCTTGCACTTAAGGAAACTTCAAAGGTAAGTAAGAATTGGTGATTGAGTCTTTACTTACTAGTGTATAGGAATCATACCATTATTCTGTTAGAACTAATAAATGCTTTTTATAAAAACTAAATTATACTTATATTTGCTCTTTTGTAAGTTATCACCAGTTTATCTGTTTTGCATTAAAACACTGAACAACAGAAAATCAATGCAGACTGTATCATTTTGTTTCTGCTGATTGTCCCAGTAATATTCAAGACAGATATTTACAAATTCAGAAAAATACTGTTTCATTTTTCTCTAACTTCTTCATATTAATTGCTAATAGTCATTCCACAATTGAAAAATCTATGTACTGTGTATTGCATGTACTTGCTAATTTGATTTGATAATTATGCAGCTCTGCAATGACTTTGGCGGAATTCTGACAGCTTCTGGCATCAGCCAATATCTTAACTGTTCCAGGAGGTAAAATAAAAATGATTAGTTCCTGCATTTTTTATAGATTAATATATACTCACAAATATTTCTGTCATCTTGGATTAGCTTGGAAATTAATGTTGAGATTGTTATGACATAGGCTGATCAATATGGTATTTATAATAGTGCAGGAAAAGATTTTTTAAAACAGACTTTTCATTTTAAACTGTGTATTTTGTAAAAATAATAAAGTAATATATTTAAGGAAGTTTTTAGTCTTCCTAATATCATTGAAGATTATGTTTTTGTTACTTACTAGGCAAAATGTGACTGCCATCTTAGTCTCAGATTTAAAACTATTCATTTCCGAAGAAAACTATTTTTTTAAACTCCACTACCTTCCCAAAGGAATATTTTTAAATATACTTTTTAATGGAGTAGGGGAAATTATGTTGTTATTTATTTATATATCCATGCACTCATTTTCTTAACCTTTCAAAGTAAGAGCTGTTAGAACTTGATGGATGGTACAATATTAACTTTCTGGACAACTGGATTTTCACCCGAGCTGCTATAGCTGTTGGATCTAGACAGCAGTTGGATTTGGTAATTCACTTATTTCTTCCAGTAATTACTATTTAGTATAAACATAAGGAACACAGTTTTATGAAATTGTCTCTTCACGGCAATTTTTAAAAATCAGTATGAATGTAGAAATGAATGATTGACCTTATAATGATTTAATAAGTAAAGAAAATTCAGTTCACTGAAATGAAAACCAAGTGAAATGAACATGTTTAATATAAATTGAGATATAATGATTTAATAAGTAAAGAAAATTCAGTTCACTGAAGTGAAAACCAAGTGAAATGAACATGTTTTAATATATATTGAGAGGGACTAGAAGTTTCCTCTGTGATTGAAAATGTATTTTTAATATGACTGGATAAACATTAGAATGGTTGAGAGGTGTAGGGTTTCTTGCTTAATGTGAAGTATGGTTACTTGCTTAGAGGGATCTCTAACCTAATTACAGCACCCTGTCCTCAGTTTAGCTTTGATGGAATTGTCCACCCTCCCAGTCATAAAACTTTTAGAAATATTTACTTAAATGAAGTATTATTAAATTCATTATTATGACATTGTTAAATAGCTATAAATAAATATTTTTATTTATTTATTTTTAAAAAAAAAAACATTATTGTATTGTTATTACATAGCTTAAGTATCAACTTTTGAATAAATTATTTTTTAGAACACAATTTTTAGTTGACATTAAAAATACATTCTTAAAAATTCTTGAACTTTATTGATATCACATTTGACTACACTAAACTGCATAGTTACATCAGATTAATAAACAAAACCAAAAAATATTGCCATAACACTACTAACCATATTACTTAGCTTGTAGACTAATTTGTATGTGTCAACTGTTGATTTTTCATCTCACATATAAAACATTTAAATAGATAATTTTACAATTGTATTTCTTGAAATGTTATATGCATTATTTTTGGTCACATTTTCTAATTCACACAAAATATATGTTGTAAAGAATGCAAACTCCAAACATCATATAAACGTGCATACTGTCTTACCATGACCACTATTTAATGAAACAAAACTCTTTCAGCTTGAAAAATGAAAAAATATAATTACCATTTTCAAATTTTGTATTTGAAGAGCTCAATTTAAAAAAAAAAAGCAACAACAAAACCTTTGAGCTCCCCTCTCCCTTACCAGAAAATTTCTATGTTCGAATTTAATTTGATGCAATAGAAAATACTGCAGAAATAAATTACGTTTTTCTTTTACATCCATACTTTTTAGCTCATTTCTTGTTTCTGTTTGCTTTTTGATGGCAGGCAAGAACTTGGATGGCACAAAGGATTCACTTTCTGGACATTGAACTACAACACATGGAAGTCAACAGAGCAGGATTAAATTAATTAGAAAAATTAGGATGTGTTGAATGTGCCACAGTAAAATGTCATGAGCAGCTTATCTACTGGGGTGCTTTTTTATGTTATTATCCTTTTTCCTTTTTGACATTACAAAAGCAGTATTTAAACGAGTTATTGGCAGTAATAATAATTATAATTACTGGAGAGGATGCAAAAGACTCTTTATCTATCTAAGATTACTGGTGATTCATTTCTTTCCACGTTGGGTTTCATTTTGTAAGAACATTTCAGTGGGGGTGTTAGTGTTTGCTGGTGAACATATATACAAAATACAATGTATTTATTTTTTACTGTAACATTTGACTTACATTTGTCAAGATAGTGATTTTTGTACATTGGTAGTGCTTAAGGTATTATGATAAAACAAAGTTATATCTGACATTTTTCAGTAGTTGTCCTGTGTACCAATGCTTCTTTTATGTATAAATTTTATAGCAACAAATTAAATATCCAATGATAAGAAATGCATTATTTATCTGCCAACTCTCTAAACTTGCATGCTAATTTTCTATGAATGATTTGACAGTTAACGACTGTTTACTAATGCACTTAGTTGGCAAGAAATTATGCATTTTCATCATATGTATCACTTATTTTTTATTATGTAGATTGTTCAGCAAAGGCATTGGTGCACTTTGTTTTAATTTTACTATTAATTTGCATGACTTCAGGGTTCACAGAATTATTTTGTTCACTTTTCCAACAATATTTATTTTGCAAATTTTAGGAAATGTAAGTTTATTTCCCCTTACACTTAGAATATTGTAATATTTGCTTCATGTTGTACTTTCTTCAAACTGTTTTTCTTGAGTTATAACACTTTTTTTTATTTTGCCATTACCAAAACCAGAACCACACAAAATCAGTATTTAAATGAGAGTTGTTGATATATTAACTTAATAATGATTGTTGGAAAGGGTCTCACTTGCAAAGACTCCTTGGTTAAGATTACTAGTGATTCATTTTCTAATTTTTATCCTGTGTTAGTTTCATTGTGTAAGAAAACATTTCAAGGTGTGTGTGCTGTTGCAAAATATAGTGTAGTTTTAATTACTCCAAAATGTTACCACACTTGTTAAAATAAGTGATCTTTGACATCTTTATACATTGGGAGTTAGTGCCTATGATCTAAGACAAACCAAAGTTGTAACATTAGACATTTTAAAATAGTTGCCACGTGTACCAATGTTTCCTATTTCAATTAAATACCCAATGACAAAATATACATCATTTCTTGGCCAACTTTATAACCTTGCATGCTATTTTCTCTAGATGATTTGACTATTAATGGCTGTTTGTTTACTAACACAGTTGGCAAGAAAAGATGTATATTCAAGTGTCAATTATTTTATTACATGTATTGTTAAGCAAAGGCATTGGTACACTGTTTTTTATAATTACAAAATTAATTGGCTTCTCTTTAAGGATCACAAAATTATTTTGTTAACTTTAGCAAATTTCAGTGGGTACAGATAAAACTGTTTTCTTTGCTCCAAGATGAAAACCTTATTTGCTTCATGTCATACTTTTCTAAACTGTTCAAGTTGTTATTCATTTTTCTGTTTTAACATTGCAAAACCAAAATACATGTTAAAAGTTAGTGTTTAATTTTTACAGTGAGTATTAAAACAAAAAAATACTTTGATTCGGATACTGATGTTTTAAATCTTTTGTCAGACTTTAAATATAAAATGCTTGGCATTATATTACAAAGAGTCATTTCTTGTTTGTGTGTGTTAAAGTACTCCATAGTACAATCCTGTATGATTCCAAGAGTTGTTTTAAAATTCAACTAACATGTATTTTAATACATTGCTCATAAAAATAAAACTCATCATGTTCATTGTAATGTGCAGTTCATGTGTTTGTCAACAATAACAGTGATGTACTGTGTTTGAAAACCATTAGTCATCACCTGTTAAATTTCCAACAAATTCCTCAACAAAGGGATACAACCATCATAAATTCAAAGATTATTGACTGTTATCTAAGACTAGGGAAATACATGTTCCTGCTTTGGTATGTTAGCCTTATCTATAATTCAGGGATCACAGAATTATTTTTTTCTTGTTCACTTTTCCAACAATATTTATTTTGCAAATTTTAGGAAATGTAAGTTTATTTCCCTTAACTTAGAATATAATAATATTTGCTTCACGTTGTACTTTCCTCAAACTGTATTTCTTGAGTTATAGCACTTTTTCTATTTTGCCATTACCAATACCAAAACCATACAAAATCAGTATTTAATTGAGAGTTGTTGATATATTGACTTAATGATTGTTGGAAAGGGTCTCACTTGCAAAGAATTCTTCTTGTAACATTAGATCTAGTCTTTTGATGATAGTGTCAGTTTAAACTCTCCGCCAGAGTTACTACCCTTTTGTACACCATTGTAGGCAGAAAATGGGTCCTTCTGCATAGTGCATACATTTGTTTGTATTCGGCAATTATAAAAGCCAGTTTATTCTATTCTCACTTTGATTTTGATTAGAAAATAATTCTTATGTATACTAAAGAATCAGGCAAAGATTTTTTCGGTCATGCAAAATGTTACTCGCTAAATGTATAGCACACTGAAACATCGCGTAGACGGTGGACGGTGTTGGCACACACACACACACACACACACACACACACACACACACACACACACACACACACACAATCTATTATTATATAATTATCGTATATAGAAAGAGGTTCAACACAGTGAAGAAGGATAATTTAGCAAGAGAAATTGCTGGTTTGACATTTCCAGAATGGGCGAATACGGTTGGGCAAACGTCAAGCGAGTCAATACTCAGATACGCATTAGGTAAAGTTTGCTGAGATCGGTATTGTTTACCATGCATATTCCTTGCAAATGGTAGTACTCTCTCTCTCTCAGACTGGCTCTCCCTTGAAACTGTTACCTTTCCGATTGAAGTTTTCTCACCATGGCAAGCTCTGTTTGATTAAGAACGGGAGGGGGGTTAGAGATAAAAGCTCGAGTTAGTTTTACTAATAATTAGGAATCAAATAAATAAGAAATAAAAGATTATCTTCATTATTTGTGATTAGGTACAAACTCTGAGCTTCGCTTCTAAGGCCGATTGTTATAGCTCAGAGCTTTTTACGACAAGGGCCGCAAAGAGTCATCATTTCCGTCACGACGAGAAAAGATCGCAGAGTTTTAATAAAATGCTTGACAACTGTGTAGATGCTGTTTTGCCCTGAATGTTGTATTGTCAGAAAGAAGAGTTGTAAAAGTTTAACCTTCCACTGTTTTCAAGGAAAAAAGATGGAGGGGAAATAATAAGCGAAAATCAACATGAGTGACAATTATTATTATTATTATTATTATGAAAGCAGATAGTACGCATTTTTATCAGACAGTAATTGAGTTTAAATAAACCAAATTGCCTCATAATTTAGATATTAAGTAATTCCGTTGAGCTAGATCAAGTGAGACCAAATTTAATTTAGCCATTAATTAGACAAATATACAAAAGAGAAATAAGAGTTCAAGAGATTAATATTGTTTGCTCCACAATTTTATATTAATTGATTATTAAATTAAAATTTTTGCCTCATAGCAAAGCAGGTTTTGTTAAGAATGAGTTAACTTATTTTTATAAACTATGTATTTATTTATAAATTAAGAGCCGGATGGGGGAGGAACAAGGTAACCTATTTCAATGTTGGCTTCACGTTCAGCTTGAAATTTGCTTTAAAACATAAACAAAATGGCATTAATCAAATACAAACAGTAAAGACAACACACAGATGTTTGTTAACTATATTCACCATAACCCAACAACATTAAATAAACTTCTTGTATGAATTTCACGTCTCTTGGCTCCTATCATTTGCAAATAAAAGGTTCGATAATTCACAAGTTGAGCGATTCACCGTGTATAAATAGAAGTCATACGGAAAAGAAATTTACGACAGGTCTTAAGCAGGTCTTAGTTTCTGACTGTTTCATTATTTATATGTTCAAGACCGTACTGAAACGTTGTCTCTCTACGCATAACGTTTCGTACTTATTGGCGTAGCAAGGTTTTTTTTTTCTTTTGACCCTTGTGCATAGTTTCGGTGGTGGGCCCCTTCGATTTCAAACGGGGAAAAATCGTTGTTGCATACAACATAGAAATCACTCGCTGCTAGCCCCACCCCACCCCCGACCGCTGGGGCCCTTGTGCATTGCACAATCTATTGCTACGCCTCTATATGCGTGTAACACGCGAATAAGTGTAACATTGCCTATATACGTATTAATGTATCAATGTGAAGCAAGTGTCAGTCTGTGTGTAACACGTGTCTAATTCAGTAATTGTAATATGTATTTCTTCATGTTATATGTAGCTATGTATAGCATGTCTGTCTGTCTGTAACACATGTCTAATTGTAATGTCGTTCTTCGCATTACATGTAGCTATGTGTAGCATGTGTCTGTCTGTATGTAATACATGCCTAATTATAATATGTCTTTCTTTGTGTTACATATAGCTAGCTATGTGTAGCATATAATATTTCTTAAGTGTAATATTTGTCTATGTGTTACATGTATCATATATGTATATCTACATGTAACAGTTCCTATTTTTGTATTACATGCATCTGTCTGTATATATGTAACGTGTTTCTGTATATATGACTGTGTACGACATCTCATGACTAAAGTCACACACATGTAAATGAAGTAAATCAGTGAGTGTAGAATTATTGTTTGACTAATATTAATAATTATTTTTTCTAGATCCTTTCAAAACTATTTTCACTACTTCTTTAATTACTATTCTCACTACTTCTTTATTACTTCATTTTGCACATTTTTCCAGTAAATGAGGTCCACCACAAAATTAAAAAAATAAATTAGATATTTTACTACATGCTGATATGTTCATAGTATAAGTTGCTGAGTCTAATTATATTTATATAATTATGTTCCTAAGTTAAACGTCTTCAGTAATTATTCTTAGACATTAAATGCACTGTCCTGAAAATAAAATATTACTACCAGAAGATAAAAAATAAAATATTCTATAAAAAGCCTTAAGAATATGTTGGAATATTTATACATGTGCCCTGAATACATTGACAATATTTTATGGATGACCAGGTTCACTATTAGAATAATTTGCTCATTATTATTTTTGTAGGTCAAAGATAAACACTGAAATGCCATGTATGGTTGACCACACATACATACATACTCATCATGCACATACACACACACACACACACAACACATACACCTCCCTCTTTGTATACATATGCATGTCACCATCGCTGCACAGCAAGGAAGCCATGAGCATTGCAAAAGTCAACAAGAAAAAATACATGGGACTGAGTGCTTAATATTTGAAGGATGCTTTTCTTCTGCACATCCACTAGCAAAGGTTTGCTGTGGACTGAAAATGATCTGATACGCTGAGGTATTGATTATATCTGCTGCTTGGCTGTTGACTGATTAAGGATTGAAGCAGAAAAGTACCAGAGATGGGGAAGTAACCAGGAAGGTTATATATTATACTCAATGGATATTGAAGGTCAGAGCTTTGCAATATGTCTGGTGATGTGTTCACATGTCAAGTGGGTAAGCTGTGATGGACAAGTGAAATCTGTATCGTGCATGAACACTAGATCGGTTAAGCTTTTATTTGTCCAATGAATTCTACATTTTGTAATTTCTCTGTTTGATGATATAATGCATGTTCTGGGTGATGCTAACATCACCTAGTTAATGTTATGATTATTATTATTAATTAATCTTCCATAACTAATTACAAGTGATGAGAATCTTAATTCATATTATTAATAATTCTCCAGAAGACACCACTCGTCTCTCTCACTTTACAGATATGCGGGCACTGTAAAATGTTTTCTCTCTTCTACAACATCAAGTCAAACATTTACCATCATCTCCAAGCTCCTTCTCTTACAAACTTTTTGAACTTACAAATCTTGCAACATTTTCACTAGCCCAATATACAACATAAGAAATATAGTGTCAGTCAAACTTCATAAGTATAATGTACAACGTACATGTAGTCAAATTAATGAACATAGAAATAATGGTTCAATTAAATAAGCATTTTCCAATTCAAATCATAGATCAATATCAAACAGGTGTGATATATTCTTGTTCTTGTAAATCTTAACCATTGGAAAATAAAAACTACTCATCCATCTAAAACCAGTTTAGATTACATCAACAAGTTTAACACATTCTTCACCTGAGTTGTTTACTCCAATTCGTGGCACTTACAAAACTATCATCATAAGCATTGCCCAAAGTTGGGTCACTTTGACGTTTAACAATGTATAACAATTAATTTTTAAAATAGGGATAGGCAAATTTACTCTGCTACACTTTTTATATTGTAACAAATTACAATTTTTTAATTAATATTGCTAGTTAACAACTATTTGTAATAGTTTGTAATGTACTATAATTGATTAATTATATTATTGATTAAAAATAAAATTATAATGGCATTTGTAAAGTATTACTATTTATTCGACCTAAGTACTGGTTAAAAATCTTTTAACAGTGATTTTAATGGATGACTATTTTATTTTTAACTATAACTATTTTATCAATAATATTACTGATAAAACATGCAATAGCATTGTAATTTATTATGTTTAGTAAATAAAATTACCAGTAATAAAAACTGCAATAAATAGCATTTATAAATATATTACTATTTAATAAATAATACTAAAAATTACAAAACTTTTAACATGATTTGTAATATTTCATTATTTAGAATATAATATTACCAATTTAAACAAATTATAGTTGCATTTTGGGTTAAATAAATGATTTTTGTGTGGCAAAGATACTTTCTTATCAGTGTACAAGTATATCTATACTTTTCTCTACAATTACTTCATTACTTAAAACAAATTTACAGCCAAAGATCTAAAATGAAATAAAATTTGTAATACTGAAGTAAAAATTATAACCAATCTTTTTTATCAATGAAGGGACCTACACAAGACCAGTAAACACTATAAAAACATAACTGAAATGAAGGGACTTACAGAAGACCAGTAAACACTATGAAAACACAACTGAAATGCAGGGACCTACACAAGACCAGTAAACACTATGAAAACACAACTGAAATGAAGGAACCTACATAAGACCAGTAAACACTATGAAAACATAACTGAAATGAAGTCACAAAATTATGCTTGAACTTGAAAGCACATAAACAATAAATAGAAAATCATTCCAGCATGGTTAATTTTATAACATTTTACATCAAACTATAACAATGAAAATGTACTAATTCATTAATTTCATCAAGTCTTAATTTTCATTAATAGAATGTTTCCTCTCCTTTTCAAATGTTGCACAATATAAAATTTCACTATGTTAACAGAATTCATGTTGTCTTTCATATATGTCTTTAATTCAGTCATCTGTTTAATATACCTTTAAAAAAAGAAGGATGTGTGTGTGTGTATGTGTTGTCAGGTATAGACTTTCATTTAGTTTGAATAAAGTTTATTAGTTTTAGAAAATGAAGATTTGATCATTACAAGATTAAAGTATTGATTCCTTCACTGTAAATGAAGATGAATTGAAGTTATAGAATTCTCATATGGTGAGATAATTGTAATATGTGAGTATGAAGATTCTGTGAATACTGTATGCCCACTTCTTTTTGATACATTGTCTTATGGTACTGATAATTGGCTGTGCTTTCTATTGACTACAGGTTTAATCGTGTGAAGGATGTTTCTTGTTGTCTATATAGCAATAATCTGACTCTTGCCTTCATATCATTTTTTATCAATTGAATTTTAATATCTGTTGCTGCAATGTATTTTTTCTTACTATTAAGTGTTTTCGTAGCTACCTTTTGTATGAAGTAGTAAACTGCACCCTGCATGTTAAAAGCAGTACCAATGTACATTTTTTGATTAATCCCAAAATTGAGTAAGAGATAACTCACAAGAATGGCTCTCTGCTCGCAATGCCCACTGACTGAATGCAGAGGGGGAGATAACCCAGCAAAACAAATGGTCATATTAATATAAAAAAAAACCCCAACTTGTTCTATTCTTTCCCCTCACTTTGTGAGGTAAAATCATTTGTATGTTTGTTTGTGATTAGATAATTATAATATTTGTAGAACCATACCTTTTGGGTTGCAAAGTGACTTTAACAAAGAACATTTTTATCATGTGTAGCGAGTGTATAATAAATATTATTAAAATACATTTTATTTAATTTATTGTTTATCCTCAACTTCTTAGTTATGTTTTGGAAAAAGATTTGTAGTGCAGTGAATGTGTGAATGTGTGAAAAAATAAGATGGACACAAAATAAATCTTGTGTTGATGATCCACAGTGTGTTTTGGGATCTTATGTCAGGTAAGTGTTCACTCTGAAGTATATACTTATAATACAACAGTTAGCATTGGGTGGGTGGGTGGTGTTTGGAATGGTCACACTATCATATGACCCAGTCTGCAGAAAGAAGTGTAATGCATTATGGGTGAAAAGATAATATAAATCCTCAAATCATAAGGGACACTTCTTAGCAGAGAAAATACATTTGATGGTCTATATTTGAGATATTGCCATTTTGATAATAATACTTTATTTTTATTGCTAAATATTTCTCACTTTCAAACTAATTGAATAAATATGTGAAATGGTAGCGAACTAATGTTGGATAAACTTCCTTGGCAAGGGAAGTAAATCACTTTATAAAAAGTGTGGCATGCTGCCCACCTACTCATGACTTTATTAAGTGTATTAAAAGTAAAGATATCTTAATTCATAATAATATTTTAAATTTAATAATAATAATTGAAATAGTAATAATAGTTCTAACTTTATTATTTCAAACAACTATAAAAATAGTGAGTTTAAACTTGTTCCAAACTCTGACATCTTAATTAAGTCTTGAGTTTTTCAACTCCCCAGTTATGTATTCTTCACTCTAATTTGTCACTGCTCTGGCCACTACACCTAAAGTATCAGTATCTGTGTCCTTTGGTCGATGGGTGCTCAGACTGGATGCAAATAGTGTCAACCAGAGTAGGAAAATCTGGGCAATAGCTGTTAGAAAACTGAACTAGGTGAATTAGAGAAATCCAAAACCTAGACTGCCTTTGGACCCACACCCAATGTCTCGTAGAGTGAGTGCCTGCCTTCTATAGTATATATCCCAGACTGAATTATTATGAGTTTGAGGACTTGTGGGAATACCTGATTTTATAATTCAGTGTTTTATTGCAGCGAAAGACAGTATTGTGGTTTCTCTAGCTAATTATCAAAATAATCTTTTTCTTTTATTTGCAGCTTGTGTACGCACTCGTCGTTTTGTATTCATGAATATTAGTTTAGATTTCCGAGTGAGAGAGTTTGTCCAACTTTTTCTTGTCTTTACATAAAGTGTCTGAATAAGTGAGCATGATGTACAATTATAAGCAATGTGTATAAGGAGAAATATTACTATTTTCTCTCCAGTCTGGCACCTTGTGCAGGTTGACAACACTAAGGAAGGTTACTCATTTAACCTCTACATCTACACACTACCTAGCTAAGCATGAGAATGCCAAAGACACGCCTCATTTCACTGGACTATGGATGCAAACAACTCCAATGCTTATAGGGCTGTGAGAGTTTCACCCTGTCTTCTGGGTGAAAGACAAGTCATAGAAAAACACCCCAAAAGACATTGCAATTGACATTACTGTTGCAATTGCTAATGTAAGAATATGTGCACTAAAACCTTCTATTAATAGTAAAGACACTTGAGCCATATTTTATTATTTCTATTTTCACTTAATGAAATTCCTTTAAAATTATTTTTGACTCTGTTCCTCATCCTTTCATGTGCGTATGTGTTATAGGGACTGAATTCACAAATGGGAGTCTGGGGGTTAGAGCTATGTTATGTTTAGCGTAAGGCTAGACAGTTCATCATGCATCATATCCATTGTGTGTCCTTGTATTTGTTTCTTGTAAATGTGTGTGCATGACTGGGAAACTGGGTTGAGTCCATCAAGCAGTGAGTAAGTAATTAGACAATACTTTATTCTTTCTTGTCTCCCCCTCCTGCGTTTGCACCTGTATACATGCCACAAAGCTAATATAACTGCATTTCATACTGGGTTTTTACAAAATTTCATCACCACCATTGCCCCCATCAATTCCAACACCACTACCACCAAATAACTAATGTTGGCATTATTTACCCTGATAAGCTTACCAATCATTTTAGAAATACAACATCAGGTATGATTGCTAATGGCAAAAATGCAACTGAAACAATTACTGAAAGAATCAAAATTAAGCTGAGACTGGAAAAGTTTTGTAGATCTGATGTCTCCAGAATAGGTTATATCATGAAAGTAAAAAAGAAGGAGAATTTAAATGCATATTATGGGGTATCTACTTGTATATTCTGCAGTGCAATACCAAAGAATTAACTGCATTGATCTATTGCATCAGTTAAATTAGGTGCTCACTTCAAGATGAAAAATCAAATTACAGAAAATTTAACTTTGGCATGTATTGTATCGAGTAAAATATAACTTTGAATATTCAAGTTTAACATACATACTGAGTACTATTGTTTTCTAAAAGGTGACTCAACATGCATAATCAAGCCTGTTTCACCAGCAGGTCATCTTTCACTGTCGACTTTATCAAATATAAGTTTGAGTGACATTAGACTGAGTAGAAATTTATATTGTAAATACCTTACACAATAAAAAATATGGCTCAAAACCATGACACATGCAATCCTCAACACAGTCTCTTGAATTAAGTAAACATAATTCCACCAGGTTAGTTGCAAATTGTGTATAAATATGGTGGGAGACTACACAAATTTTCTGGAATCATGCTCTGAGTTGGTCCTGTCATTCCAGAGTTCTTGAGACAGAGAGTGTATCAGTAAGTGAAACTCATAGTTTGAGAAATTTAATTTTGTTCAAGTGTGCTTATATCATGATTTATTAGATATGGTAGTAATCAAGTTATTATCATCTTCACAGATGTAATTAATGTACATCTGAGAGAGAGAGGCGATGGAAGGAATTAAAATGTAAACACTTATATGAATATTCACACAATGCCATCCTATTTTCTTTCAGCGCATGCAAATCCTTTTTATTTTCTCTTTGGTTGCTGTTTTCTTCATTCATGTTATGCTGGCTTTGACAAGGAGACATAATCTGCATTGTGGCACCATTGTTTACTCCAGGAGATTTTTGTTTGCTTAGATACACAATTGAGCTATGGCCTATCTGGTAACGATGCCATATTCCTTCATCTGCAATCATGGCACTTTGGTTTAGACAATCTGAATGTTTGTTTACTGGGTGCCAGATTTTGGTGACATCTATGTATTCAGGGACTAAGAATAATCCTGAGGTTTGTCTCAATGGATTTGAGGAGACACACTTAATACAAAGATTTAAAAAAAATAGGTGACTTCGTAATATGCGCACCTGCTCATAAATTTGTCTCTAAGGTGATTTTCTTTTTCTTACTCCATTGATGTTAATTTTTTATAATGTGTCATTATTTTTTAAGGGAAAGACCAAACAAAGAACTGTAGGAATAGGGAAGAATATACTCGAATATAAAGAAAAAATGTTCTTTATTTTTTTTAATGATTAATGTGCCAAGTATGCACCAAACTGACTAATTCAGTAATTAACAGCATAATTTAATGTTAACTGAATATCATATAAATATCTTTGTACATGAATTTGCCTTTGTCACTACTTAGTTGAAAATCCATTTTATATTTTCAATTTAAATGTTTCTTTATTTCATTTAAAATATTTTAAAAAATTATTGTTAACACATTTTTCACTTAATAAGGAAATATGGTATGTTGACTGATCAGTATGTTTGTGTGAGGTAATAGTGTAGCTGACAGGACCTAAATTGACATAGGTAAAGTTTCAATCTGGTGAACCTATGGATAATGTTATAGTTCATTTAAGATAATGATAATTTCTCACCCACTGTTATGGTGGGTTTATAGAGATTAATTAGATGAGTTATTAATCTATAAGCCTGCTCACCACAATTTATATTTGAAATAATATATTAACACAATTCATGCTTTATTAACAACACAAGCTCTCTCAGATAACATCCGTACTGACAAAACACTATGCTTAAGCAACCATAATCAAATATATGAATAAACGGCAAATTTAAAGCTTACAAACTGCACATTAAACAGTACATGTAATATAGCTAAATATTATTATGTGTCAGAGAGGATAAAAGTGTTCCAACATCAACAAATAGTGCCAATGTTAAAAAAAAACTAAATTAGTTGCTGTACTACTGCGAACATCCTTGAAAACTGCCAGGATCTTTTAATAATTACAAAATAAATCCAGTAAACAATAAAAATAATAATATCAAGATTTTAAAAAGGTCTGATAGTAATTATTATTTTAAATAATAAACTCATTATAAAATAATTGTTAAAAAATTACTTATTTTAACTATGACAAATAACAAAAGTACAGATTATAATTTGGCTATGCAGCAAATGTATGTTTTAAAATTGTTTTTAAATTGATTCTAGTAGGCAAACAGTCAACAAAGTAAATCTGATAAGTAATTAGCCTATTTACTCATTGTCTCATAAACAAAGTTGAACAATATTTCAGTAATTTAATAAGGTATTTGGCACTGAATATGCACTAGATTGGTAGGTAAAATAATATCTTTGTCTTGGATCAAGTTATGTACATGTACAATCAAAATTGATACGATGTGATGATATAAACTGCTATTAAAATTAGCTTTTTTTTTTCTGAAATGGATCTAATCAGGTATCTCTAAATTAACTAACTCTATGTGCATGTACTTTTCAGCCTAATAATGATGACAAACATTTGCAAAGCAGTTCTATATGTCCTCTGTTCATTGTTTAGGCATGTCTAAGGTACAAAACTGAAATATTAATATTGCATTTTTCTGGATTTAAAATATATAAATAAATAAAGTACTTGGAGAGAACGAGTAATACATGTGAATAGTAAAATGTCTTGAAAGATGATTTCAGTTGCAATTGTAGCCATGCATGAGACTTCATCTCTACCATTGTTACCACAAAGCACAAGTGATCACTTTATGCCTGATTTACATGACCAGGATCCAGACCAATGTATTTTCTGGTTTTCACAACAAAGTGACATCAAATCGATCAAATAAAGAAATCACCCAGCAGAATATATGGAAGGATCTTTGAAACAATTTGGACCATGTTTGCTGTCATCAGCCAGGCTTTGCAGGAAGCACATCATCAACTGCAGTAGGAATGGGGTCATATGGAGGCTCATGTGGGTCACAAAAAATAGTTATTAATCTCACAAATAGACGACCATTATGCTGATTGTTTTTCAATCCTCATATCCACTCCCTGGCTCAGGATTGTTGATTAGCATCCCAACTGTAAAGAGCTCAGAGATTTAAAATAATATAAAGTGGTAATAAAATACTGCTAAATTTATTTAATCACAACTTGAGCTATTTCATGGCTTATCACTGTTCCAATTGCACTCTATGTTGCATCTTGGAAATATAATTGTCTACAAATTTACGCAAACACCATTGTCATCTGAAATGTACACTAAAGATATTTAAACATCACATGGTATTTGCTAAATATCTGGACTAATTAATATGGAACATTTAAACAATTACAAAACAGGAACACAAGATATTGTTTATTTCAAACTTAATCCATTCTGAAATATACACTGAAGATATTAAATTTACTAAATGTTTAGATTAATTATAATGGATCACTGAAACAATTAAAAGCAATAACACAAGACAGTTTTTTTTTTTTGTTTTAAACTTAATCCATTGCCTTTAAATATGTCAATTTCAATTTTGCTGCTACAAAAGAAAGAGTGGATTTTACACTGGTCTGTTTTGTTGCTATAATTACAGTATCACTTAATAATGAGATTTTATTTATAAAATTAGGTTTTCAAATGTATGGCTATAAATGAGAAGAAAATAAAAATGTACAGACATTTTTTTGGTTTTGAATTTTGATTAAAATTATAAGTGAACAAAATGTGTTTGCTTTTTTTTTTTAATTCCCAAGGCCACCAATTCTGAGGAAAAATTTCTTTGCTTTATTAAATCCAAAGTTGAAAAGATTGGAGGGCACTTATCGTTTGGTTTATGCTTTTATTATTTTTTTAATTTGCTTTTTTTAAAAATGTACAAGCAAATTATATAAAGGATGTTTTGACAACTGAAAACAATGTGATTTTCATTGCTGTGTGACACTATAGCAAAATAATCTGAGTTTCTCCCTGTGATAATATGACAATATTATTGTTGAATTTTATGATGTATTGATTATCAATCAACAAAATACATTTGACAAATGTGTGTAAAGCTAAGCAAAATGTCAATGTAAGACTATGTACTGGACATGATTATCTTATGAGTAGCAAAAGACTGCTGTACAAGTAAAAAGAATTTCCACAGTGAATCAGCTTTACTATTATTTACTTGATTTAGCTCTAAAGAACAAATAATATTATAATCATGGTGTTTGTAAAATTACAGCAGAAGAACAAATTGTACATAAAACATACTTGGAATTAATGGAGTCATAAAGTTTACCCCTCATGTATTTCTTGTCTGTCATGAAATTATGTGATTTATACTCCAAGATGCTATGTAATTATGGTTTCCAAATAGGCAGTGAATGAGAAACTAATGGATCACCATAATTCCGTAATCCAGTGGCTGTTTTTGGTCGATATCTGCATGTCTTTTCCTCATCAAATACATCAGGGTACCAAAAATATGGCTGCCTGGGTGGCTTCTCTTTCGCTTCCCATGGAGCCTTGAAGCTGGGTTCAATAAGAGGGTCCCCAAATAAAGTTTCATCTACGAAGGTTGGAGTGTGCTTTAAAGCCCTAAATTGGTGTTTCATTGGAATACCATTGATAGTTCCAGATTTGGGGATTTTGCTGTTGTTAATGTCACCAGCCCCTTTGTCTCTAGAAACAGGACACCACAGCAAAGGACGGTCTCGCTTTTCTTGTGTTTTCTTGTCTTCTGTTTGTTTTCTTTTCCAAACATTTGGAAAGATCTCTGGGGAATTGATGGCTGATGGATGGTGTGAATGGAAGAGGGTTTCATCTACACTTGAGTGTGGCATTTTGGTGGTGTAGCCAAAATCTTTCTTAAGTGCAGTGAACTGGCGTGTGCTTGCAACAGATGGAGGTCGATTGCCTTTCACCAAAAAGTCATCTGCCATCATGACTTTGAAGTGATTAGAAGAGTGAAGGAAAAAAGAACATAAACAAAATAACTTGAATGTATACCAAATGTTAATGAAACAAAATACAAATCTCCATTAACTTAAAATGAAAACAAACTATTAATACTGTTGTTGTGAAAGTAGAACTATATACTTATCAAATAATAAATGTCACGAAATATAACAATAAAGTTAAATCAATAGAAAAGTCTTAAATTGTGACTCAAATATTTTAAATTAAATACAAGTACTATCCACCCAAATCCCACTGCTTTCTCTTAGTAAGAGAAAGTCTTACTATAAATTATAATGTAGAAACAGGTTGATTTCAAAACAATGTATACTATTACTAATATAGACCTACATTGGAGACTAAAAACAAAATAAATGATGTATAACTATACAAATAATAAAGCTAGTATTAACTGTATTTTAAATATGCTACGCAATTTGCACCATTACAAACATGCAAATAATAATAAATAAAAATAATTTCTTCTTCTAGAGTAACATTTAAAAAAATAAATAAAATGTCGGTCTCTTCTGGTGTGACTATCCAGATTACGGTGAATAATAGCAGCGTTTTAAATATTATTATACAACGGAAAAAAATAAAAATGCATGACGTACACTCTTCAAAATATTTCGTCTGGTATTTTGCTTGATTTATACGTTTTAAATTTGATGCATGTTTTCCTTGACACACTGCGATTGAATTCTAGTTCATTGTACTTGGCGTACTTGCCAACAGGCGCAATAACATCTCGTGCATGGCGAGATTTACTCTTGTTTTGTTTGTCAACAATTTATTTTTAAGTTAAAATTATTTTAATCAAGAACAATTAATATTCTCTATATGTGTATTTGATAAGGGCTATATTTTATTCTTTAAATTAGTTAAGCTTGCTGAATAAATATATATTACCCAAGATTCATTTACTTATGCCTGAAATTGCAACATGGCGGTTCCATGCGTGAGTTCGACGATGCAACAAAGCTGCTCTTTGCAATTTTCATGCGTTGAATCAGCATACTATGGTATGATGCGTAGTGGAAATTATATATATTTTCATTTATTGCAATGATAATTGGTAGCGTTTGCTCATACTTAAGACATACGTCAACGGAACAATGGAGGGGTACAAATTAGAAATAAAAATGAGACTGTATCTAAATTCTAATGCCGGTCAATTTGATTTTATACGAATTACAGTAGATGCATTCGACGGAATAAACTGCCAACAATTCACAATTATTTAGTTTTAGTTAAATGCAAGATATGACAAATGCAGGCTGTGTTTATTCGCATATTTGGTCAAAGAAAGCACAATGAGATTATATTCCTACTTCCTGTCAATGTGAATGTCTGAACACTTGTTGCACAGATAATCTGCGTACTTTCCAAATTAATTTTATATTCTCATAATCTTATTTGATTTTTTTTAAAATATTGTTATTAAAATACTTTCACTTAATAGTATATATTTTGAAGTTCATTTACTTTACAAATCTAATTGTATTTGATTTTAAAATTGTGGCTTGCTGAATATTTTTATTGCACTAGTTTTTTTTTTAAAAAAACACCTGGTATTACTCTTATTTATGAATAAACTAAACTAAGCACAAGTGAAAATTAAAACTGTTTAAGAGTAAACAAGTTTTGTTATATACTTACCCCACAAAAAAATGTAAGAAAAAGCATTCACTGATTCAGTAATATAGTTAATCTACACATTTTAATAACATAAAGCTGTTGATGTAGTTACATATTAAAAATTATTATTTTTATAGTAAATAAATGTTTTCTTAACAAAATAAATACTTTCTTAACAATTAAAAATTATATATTTCATTCCCTTTTCACTAATTTCAGACAAAGCAAAAGGTATGAAACTTTTGTTGATCCTTAAAGTTAGACAACAGAATAAATATTAAATTCTAATCGTTACTGTTTTATGCCATATTTCAGAATGACATATTAGGGTAAATAAATGTACATTTTCTTAACAATCAAAAAAAACCAACCCAACTTATTCCTTTTCAGACAAGGTAAAGGGTATAAAACTGTGTTGGTCCTTAAGAAATAAAAGAGTTAGGCTACAGATTAGAATAAATACTCATTGACAATTTTATGCCATGCTTCAGTACATATTTCAGGAATTCTTTGAGGGTAATAAATGTGCATACTTTTTTAAGTTTAAAATTATTGTCAGTGTTTTTGTGTGATATTTGAGTGAGAATGTTATATAAAATAGTGGGTTTTCATTCTATTGACACACTAGATTGTAAATAAGTGGAAATGCTTTACTACCTTACTCTTAGAGACTTCGATACATACAGAAAATCTCTTTTTGAAATGAATGAAATTTACACCATATAAGAGTCATGGTGAAAGAAGTCAGTTTACAAAAAATGATTGCTCAATCTTTCTTACTTTTTTTTACTTTACGCAATTTTCAAAAATGTTTACACATATTTTACACTTTGCCATTTATGCATCACCCTACAGTAAAAACTGATTATCTGACAGAGCTAAATTTTTGCATACCTCATGTATCCAGTGCTGAAATGAAGCCTGATTTTTTTCTGAGGCAATAGCTTTCTTAATTTTTGTTATTGATTCTCAAAAATAAGAAAAAACAAAAATTGAACAATGGCACTTTGAGCCAACACTGAAAATGAACCATATTAATGCTTTTTTGCTTATTTTGAGTTCCATTTGACTTGTTTGAGTAATTATAATGAAATAATTTAAAATTAGCCAACATTTGTAGTTAAAATGCACTTATTAATGTCTTGTTTTAAAATTTATGATTATTTAAAAATAAGGATAGAGGGTTGATGGCAGGTTGAAATAAAAACAGTAGTATTAAAACTATTATGTATTCTGAAACAGGGTCCCTCAAAGTCTTGGCCAATTTTTACAAGTGAAATGAACCCTAACAATAATTTAACTTGTTACCAACTCTTAAAAGATACAATGATGGGGTATAGCCTCACAAAAACTAAATAATTAATGCATATTTGAGGCTGTTGCTATTGGTGCTACCCGTTATGAAATGGCTGTCATTCGTGATCCATCATAACTTAGTTAATAAACCAGTTTTTTTTGTGGGGAAAAAAACGATCTAGGATCAATGTGTGACCATTGTCTGACATATATTATCAAACATTGTTAATAAAATTTACAGCAGAAATTATAAATAATAATAATAGAAGGCCTATACTTGTCGACTCGCTCACATCCATGATGATCTTGAACGCATTGCCATCTGTACAGATACTTTCTTTATTTCCGTCAAATAGCCTTAAAAGATTATCCAGATAATTAATTAAAATCTTTTTACAACTGCAAGAGTTATAGTTAATTAAACTTAGTGAATTACTTTCGCAGCAGAGAAACAAGCACAGCCAACGCCATGGTGATCACTTGCTTCTTTTGTTTAGGCCTATGTTTACTTTGCGCACGCTTGGGTTGCACATTTTCCCGCTCTATGGGTTCCGATACGAAAATGAAATTTTGTCATGATATATACCATTTTAAAGAAGAGATTTTCTATTGATGTAAAAAAAAAAAAAATCAATATTTTCAGAAATGACTGTGTAAAAACTTTATTGAAAAATAGACTTTTTTCAGTCAACTTTTACATACAATAAAAATACAGTTTCGAAACTAACACGGTTGCATTCTACATTCATTTTTCTTTAGTTTGATATAAGATACATTCTGATAGGACAATTATAGCGGAACCCATTTTAGTGTTTGCAAGGTATATCAAAACCCGATGGTAAAACTGGAGATTGAGATTTTGCTACGGCTATTGAAACACACCAACCATACCTAATTTAATGTGATCGTACATGCTTCCACTCACTCTCTCACAAATAAAAAATACAGTAATGAAAAGTTGGAAAATGGTTTTATTCAACAAATTATTTCACAAGCATGATAAATACGGAACATAAACACCGCACTTGTAGCAAAATGGTAAAATTTTTCGGAATTTAGTAGTTGTCGGCTATCGTCATATAGAGGCTGGTTATACCTACTTTCATTTAAACATATTTCTTAGACACATACTGTATAATTTAACCCCCGCATTGATAATTATTAAAAGTATAATTCTATAGAATAGAACTCTTCACTAAAAGATCGTTCATTTCTCTGTTAGAATTAGTAATCAAGCAATAAATAATAATATTTTTTTCTTAAACTTTAAAGATAAAAGAAATGTATACTTTGACTTGAGCATTTAAAGATTTATAATATTTTTGTTTTTCATTTGGCAGGCCTTAATTCTAGGGCTACATAATTTAATTTGAATCACTTCGATGATTCCAAATCTGCTACAGATATTCATCTACAGTTTGATCTTCCACAGCAAATTTTTTATTACATATGCATATGTTGATTAACCAGATGCTAATTCATATAAACTTGTTTCAATGACTCAGTAACTTGAGTGCTGTATGGTACATATGTACATAATTATATGCCTACATAGTATTAATATGCTCATAACTTTTTTCCCTCACAAAACTAGTCATATTTTTATGCCGTGTACTTTGTAAGTTTTCTAAAACTGTCATGCAATTTTTTGTTTGTAACAGTAAAGTGATATTTACTTTAGTTTTTAAATAATTAATTATACTTTGCATTCATGGCAGTGTTTGTGTCATTTAACAAAAAAAATTTTTTTTTTAAAAGAAACCTGAAAAGAAAATCTCTTTATTTTATTTACATGATTAACTCATTAAGGGTAGCTTGTGCTATGACATATTTCTGTGCTTTTGTTTAAAATCATTATATTGGTTTGCAATCATACATAGTTTGGTTTTCTTGATTCTTAATTATTTTGCTCAGAGCTCTGAAATATACTTTATTTAGTTTATTTCAGGCACAAAATTATTTGTTCTTGGCATTTATTCAGTGCCTTGCTGATAAAGCAAACTGATGAACAAATTGAAAATACTAAGTTAGGAGGTTTCATGGCAAACCAGAAAAATGTTTTTAAGTTTTGATTGTGAACTCAGAGGTAATTGTGCAGATTTATTAATGATATTTATTAGTCTAAACAATATTTATCAAAAAGATTGTTATTGTTATATTTATCAGATGCTATTATTTCCCTAATCCATAATTAGTTTTGATATTCTAATATATATATTATAGAGAGAGAGAGCCAAGAATATACTACTACATAATCATTTGTTAGTTTTTCCTTGAATCTAATATAAAATAAAATCTTGTTTAAACTAAAGCAAAAGTGAGAATATTTATAACTACCTCATAAAAACAAAAAGCTTAAAAGAATGGTGATTTGAGAAAAGTTATGACTTATATATTTAAAGTGTACAAGTTGTAAGTTTGCATTGGTTGATAAATGCAGAAGGTTTCTAATCAGTATTGTGCAGTGTTTTTTTGAAAAAATATAATAATTATTACTATTTAATATGATTGATAAACAAAAAGATGGGCTTTTTGTCTAACAGATAAATATCTGAAATGTTGATTCTGTTTGACTACAGTGTATTCAGAATTTTACTTTTTAAATATTTTTTTTTAAAGGTAGCATTTATCTTAAAGTCTGAATAGCTGAAAAGTTCAGGTAGTAATTCTTAACCAAAATGTATAACATAAATATTGTCTTGAAGTTGAAGCATTCTCTGTTTGTCAGCTATAAAATCTTAGAATTCTCATTTTAAGTCTAACCTATATATCAATTGATTTGTTTTGATGACCAGAAGCTTTTAGACTTCTGCTCAGAAGCCTGATCTGGGATTTTGGGCTATATAATCCTTAAAATAACAAATTTTTCACTGAGGAAAGACAACTCAAGAAGAATGTATTTCATTTCATGCATTTGTATCACCTTTGGGAGGTCTACTGATGCTCGGCAATTGATTGTCCATGGACTTTTCACAGAGTACATTTCACCTTATAGCTTGGGTGATGGTTCAGTGTTGAAAGAGCTCTGGACACGGAAAAACGTTTATGATGGTGAAGGGGAGAGATGATGGATTGCTGGACATTTTGCATCTGGCCTTTTCATGACATTTCACTCTTAGTTTGATTAAGACATATTTACAAAACACAGTAAAACTACAATCATCTGCTATGTTTGCTTTATTCTGTCAAAACAAAATATTTACTTAATGTGTCTTCTATGAGATTACTTCAGACAGTAAAGTACAGTGTAAAAGGGAATTAAGTAAACAATATATTTACTCAACACTCCATCTACTATAAATCAACTAAATGGAGAGTATTTTAGGCTACTTTAACACGAACATATATAAATGGATTAGCCTCATTAATGGATATATATATATATTTATACAGATCTTATTAAGCAAGCCTTATTTCTTTTAAAACTGAGAAAGGTATTAAAAATTCAGTTTATTAAAAGTTCAGTTATGTTGTTTTTTTTTTAACCCAGGCAATCTTGTGTATGGCAAATGATGATAGTTTTGACACTAGTATCTGTCAGTGTCACCTTCCCTGCCCACAGACTGTCCAGTGTTTTTATTAAGCACCAAGCAAATGACGTATTGTTCAATGGGTAAATATTAAATGATTACCATCTCTGTTGACACGTCATTGTTATTGCTTTTAAGTCAATAAATAAAACTGCCTGAATCGGAAATGGCATCCCATAGAGCGAAAAAATGTCAGCCATTTATTTTTAGTACAACATATTTATGGAAAACACAACTACCATCGTCTATCTGCTATGTTCGCTTCAGACTGTAAAAGCAAAATACCTACTCAACACATTGACTACAAGATGACTTCAGCTGCATTTAACATAAACTTATCAATGAGTTAGCTTCGATGACAGATTTATCAATTGATTTATTCAGAACTAATTAAACAAGTCATTTCTTTTTCATCTGATGAAAGCTATTAAAAGCTCAGTTATGTTTCTACTTGGGCAATGCCAGTATATTTGCTATTTTTAAAAAAAAAATTGAAAGTGGGTTTCATAAATCAGTTTACTCATCCTTATTTTTTCAAGTGTTGTAATTGCATAGGCAGATGATTTTACTGAATAATAACAATTTTCCCCTTAACCCAAGAACATTAAAGGGGAAAACAAGGTCACTGAGACATGTATTACTGATCCTTGTGCTATTTCAAAAATTTTGCCCTTTGTTGGCTGAGTGAAAAACTTGTGTCTTTGTATTCACTAAAAAGTGTTTTTCATTTGTCTTTTTGTGTGAGAAATACGTTTTAAATCTCACTTCTGGTTTGGACTTTCTCACCTTTCTGTTTTAATATCTGTAGCATATAGATATATAATATAAACACCATTTATACAATTTATGATCCTGTTTGGCTTAATTTAGCTTAAACAAGTCAATTTCCTTGATTTTCCTTTGTTCCTCAAGTTTTGCCAATGTTATCTGTGTGATCTGGGCAATCTACATTTTGATTCACTTGAAATGATTTTATTATTAGTCCCAAAATATAACATGATAGTTTAATGCATATACAAAAAAAAAAAAAGATTATATATGCACTTTGTTTTGTATTTATTAGTGTCACCATTGTGAATATATTTGGGATATCAGAGATTAGAAGGATTTAAAAGTACACAAAATTCTGTCCTTTTGTTGTTGTCTATCACTTTTGCTTTGGTCCTGGAGCAATTTGTACCTTTGTTAAGACTCCCTCTCTCTTTTAAATGCTGTTAGTTTATAGTATTCTAAGATAATTAAATTAATTATAATATTGGCCCTTAATATGTGCACAATAACACCAATATATTTAGAATCAGTATTTCTAATTTTACTTTAAAAAAATGTTTTTTACTGCATCTTCAGTTTTGATTAATTATCAAGATTTTTAAATTTTTTCTCAGAAAACAGCAGATTAGCATTAGTTTATTTAAATGAAAGCCAGTGTTACTTCATTCTGTACTAGATTTTACTAACATTTAAGGGAAAATAAAGCAGACTGCACATTATTGTCACCGCACTGTTCAAAGAGAGCAGGTTCACTTTGTCCTCAAATAATTAAAGGTTTGGATTACCTTACCTTTAAAATAAGTTTAAATGTGCTTAATTAATCTAAATATCTCTTTTTTTGTACACAAATAATCATAATTGGAAGGGGTGGTATAAAACCTTTTTCTCTTCTCTAACTTTTGTCTGATGTTTTGATTTTATTTATTTATTTTTAGATAGTTGTGTCTTTACAGTACTAGGCCAAGATTATACAGGTGTAGGTCCCTTCTACTATACACCTAATCAGGGCATAATCATTTAAATTTTATAGGGCAATAGTTCATACCCTGTTGCTGACTGACTGTGCTTTATAACACACACCTTTGGTATTCATTGATTTAAAGAATTGTTTTTAGGTTAAGCTAGTTTTAAAAGTTTTTTTCCTCCCTAACCTCAGTTATCTATATATAATTTTTAATTTGAGTGTTGTTCATATTTTTTCCCCTAGAGGTGAATTTGGATTAAATCAATGAATTTAAATTAATGGAATATTTAATGCTGTGATTTTATCCTTTGTTTCAAATTATAATTCTCTTGACCCAATTTGACATTAAATCCATTAAGTAAATTTCATTGACATAAAATCTCGATGTGTGCATAGTAAGCAACCTGAGCTGTGTCATTGTAAACTTTCACTCATGGTTTTGTGATTATCTGTTGCTCAGGCATAACGGTGTTGCAACGAGAAGAGCAGGTGTTGAAATTAAACAAAACAAAATGATGATTATGATGAAGATTGGAGCCCATCACATGTTTTGCCTTGTGTTGGCTTCTTCTATTCCAGAGTGATCGCTTGACACAGATAATGAGTGGTTCCTCTGCCAATGGTGTTACAGAATCTGGTAGTCTCTCGCTGGCAGACAAATCTTGCTCTCTCTCAGAACGGAAATGCATCGCAAAGACAAAGGACAGCAAACCCAAAGCCAAGGCAAAACCTCAGTTGCTGCTTGTTTATTTTTTTGTTTTGTTGGATTTTTTTTCCTCAGACCTCATAATTGCCCTTAATATTTGTCTGCCTTGATACACAGTCAGTATGATGATATGATAAAGCATATTACTGATTTTACTTAGATAAAATATTTAGGTAAGCATTTTTAATGCAAAATTGTTTACTCATTTAGAAATATGTATTTAAAAATATAATTACACACTTGTATTCGATCATTGTCTAAACTGTGGTATACAGTAATTTGTAAAGCGATAGAACTTTAAAAATAATTGACAGTTATGATGCTGTAATACACAAATAATTTTCTCAGCTTTGTTGTTGCTGCAAAGTAAGAGTTACTAATTATGTACTATACATTTCCTTGGTATACTTTAGAAATGCAAACATTGTTGTTGTTCTTCTTTGAGAATTATTTATGTTGGGTTGGGATGGGTGGATGGGTAGGTTTAAAATAATAGGACAATAAATATTTTATACATCTCATCCAGCCATAAATGGAAAGTTCCGTATCTTGGTTTGATGAGGTTTGACATCATTTACTGTTGTGAATGAAGAGAGAGTCTGACATAACAATCAAGCATAGTGCTCTTGCAATTACACTGAGTATCATACAAAAATCTTCTTGGTTTCTTTTTATAGTTGTAGCTTATTTAAGGGGAACCCATTCATAGTCAGGTTTTTGGTTTTTCCTGTCTCAAGATTATATAATGAAACATTAAAACATCTTTTAAACTTTATTCGTTGACCCTATTTTCATTATCACAGTCAAAATTACATAAGCTAGTTTTAAAAGTTTTTTTTATCTCCCTAACCTCAGTTATCTATATATAATTTTTAATTTGAGCATTGTTCATGTTTTTTTTAAAATAGAGGTGAATTTGGATTAAATCAATGAATTTAAATTAATGGAATATTATAATGCTGTGATTTTATCCTTTGTTTCAAATTATAATTCTCTTGACCCAGTTTGACATTAAATGAAATTTCACATTTCCAGTTTAAATTTTGTTTTTAAAGTTTGTGGTCATTTTAATTTTATTTATGCTTACTTATTTATCTGCAGGTTTTATTTCTATTTTCTGGATATACAGGTAATTTGATGGGTTTAAAAATATCGTTTTAAATATAATCTTTGTTCATATAAAGAACATTCTATATAAAGAATTTTGTTACAGAGAATTGTTGGGTTGCTTCTTTTCCTCTTGAATCAGTGGCATCTAGCATAGGCTTTAAAGTCCTTCCAGTATACAGGTAGTTAACATCAAATGCAGTAGTTTTTGAGTCTTTTATAGTTTTAAGTCTGTTGTGACATCTGTTGTGGTTTTAATTCTACACTTGTTGATTGTTCTTTCTTTTTCTGCCACATTAAAATCTTTTATTTTCACAAACTGATTGCTGTCGCTAACTACTAGCAGTTATTGTTTTTTTTAATTAGAAAAAAATAATTTGTTTTGTGAAATAGTTTAATATCAGCATTTGTGAAGCCCAATATAAGTTATACTTTAGGAAACTATCTTCTGTGTTCAAGATAATTCCTTTTGTTAAACATACTTGTTTTACTCTGCATAAAACAATCTGTTTTGATTTGTGTGGTTCAGGTTTTCTTGAATGTTAAAGTGCACTTACAAGGATTTGTTAGTTATAGGTCCTGCTGATTAACACCAGTTTTACACACCTTGAAAGATTATTGCTGGTAACTATTTTGTTTTTACAATATTTTTCTGAGATCCAGTAGTAGATTTATGTTCAAATTATTGCTGTTTCAGTATGCAATATTGTTAAATATTTATTTCACATGTACGTTGTGAGTAGCTATACCGTGTAAACTGTGTAAGTTCTAAAAAATATTGCATTTTGTTTGAAAATAAAAGTTGTTTAAAGTTAAGTTGCATAAGCTTATATATTGCTGATTGCCATGCTGCTCTTTAATATGTGGAAGCATAGTTGAAGCTACCTTTTAATAAATGGTCACCCTTATAAAAAGTTTTAGATGTGACATTGCTGTTTTCATTAAGATACTAAAGATTATATAATTTTTATAATTGGTAGTTTCTAAACTGCTGATGAAATTGATGCAAAAGCACACACCTTCCTGCAAAATTGAAATGGGTATGCAAACTAGTATGCCAAGATTACACATGTGCAAGTCCCTTCTACTGTACACATATTTCTCAAAACATGGACTTTTCTTTTGATTAGTAAGTTTTGCTCCTTTTCAGTACTATGTTGACTCTCTCTTCATTAACGCACATAGATCTCAGCTCCGAGAGACAGGAAGCTGCTTTGCTGATGGGCAATTCTTCACATATTTTGTTGTTGCTTTGCATGCAGATTTCTGATGGCTCCAAAAGGCTTTGCAAACAGTGTGCAGAGCGTGGTGTTCAATCCAAACTGCGGTTGTATCAGATCCATCTCCATGAGGCGGTTTTAATGTGTGAAAATGCTGAGGTAGGTTTTTCACTTTGTTACACATATTTGGAAAGAAAGGTGACTTAAAGTCTTGAATGCCTTGAGTCAATAGGAGAGAAATGATTTATGAAGAGTATAACTAACTTTTGAGATTTTTGCATATTCCTTTTCTCCAAGATTTTTTCCTGAACAAACTAAATGTATTTTTCAATTGCTAATAAAGTTTTACAAACAAGACTGTCTAGAAATTTATTTCCTTGGCCAAAAATATTGTAAACACTCATTTGGGCCACTGTTGCCACCATTATTTTGTACATGAACATGCTTTATGAAACAGAGTATTGCTTCATCAACATTGTAAACATTAAAATATGCTTTCTCTAATATACTTTTAAAATCTGTCTTGAGAAACCTTGACCTCATTGAAGGACCTGATAAAATCAGATTTATGCTAAGTGTGTACAAAGGTCATGGGTTGTTTGAAATAGTCAGTTGCTAAGTTTGCTTATGCCTACACTTTACCCTTCAAGTATTTCCAGAAATTTATTTCATTGAAAGAAATTGTAATTGACAACTCAATGAGTTGATGATGCATATAGTATTTAATAAGATGTAAATTTTATTTTACATTTTTGTAATGTAGTTACTTCAGTTAGCAAATAACTGATTAATACTATACATCAAGTGTGCACAAACTTTTTAGGCCAGAGGGCCAAATTTCCAATTGACAGTGTGTGGAGGGCCGCCACATGGATTGCTCAGTAGCAAAAATAACACAGATAATGAAATAATGTGCTTTACATTTGTAATAATGGTACATCCAAAAGTCCTCCGGGAGCCGCATAGAGCCCTGTCTCGGGTCGCATGTGGGCCGAGGTTTGTGCACCCCTGCTATACATGTATAGTAAGATATTGTAGGTTCCTTCCTCCCCTTCTATATAGGACAAGTCTTTGAGGTGAAAGGGGAAGACACAGTGGTAGTCCAATTGGTGGAGAAAACTGTTATGTGAAAAGACTTTTACTGCTGGCCAGGGAAAGATGTAGCTGAGGTGAAAAGGGACTATGTCTTTAACTTGGACTTTGAAGTTTTGCCAGTTTCCACTGAAAGTAGAGTGTGGAAAGTTCCAGCAGTTGATAAAATAACAAAGGACTATCAACATATTGCATCACTCACTTAAGTTAGGCACCACACCTTGGAATTAAGGTTGACTGAACTAGAATCTTTGATCAGGAAAAATTATGTACGGTAAAAATATTTTTTGTATGCGCATAGGTGAAAAGAATGGCTGAGAAAAGATGATGTAGAGGTAATAAATGGCTATATTTTACTGTGACTCTGAAGTTCTGTCCAGTAAAGGTAGATTGTGGAATAACGATCTACCAGCAGATTGCATCATTTATTTAAGTTAAGCACCACAGCATGAAACGTGCTGTTGTGGAAAGCATGTAATTGTGGTGCATACAGCATATAAGAACATTCCTTGTGGTACCAAGCTAGACTGACTAGAATCATTGAACTGAAAAAAGCATTAAATTAGATGAACGATTGGCAATTGTCTGAGTGTGTGTACAAAATATGAAGATATCTTTGTTGTGATGAGTTCATTCTTAATATAGATCTTTTCAAATTGAATCCATTGGTATCATATCACTAGCAGAGTTATTATAGTTTTAAAACATTTATAGCAGTTTTGTCCATTTTGTATTAATTGTATTAGAACTTTTTCTAACCCCAAAATGAATAAATTGCTAATTTTGACTGGCAGCATATTGGAAAATAACATTGCAAAGCTTCTTTTAAAAAAATTCAGCCATATTTGTATATTGGATACTACTTACATGAAGAGTCTGAACTATATTGTTTATCATTTCTTGATTTTGTGGACCTTCAAAGGGAGTTATTTGTATCATTTTTGAGTGTAAAATTTTTTGAAAAATTAAATACTGGAAAAAATCATAACTTTGGTTCTAATTGAGTTACAAAATTGATTTTAGTATTATTGAAATCAGCAGGAAAAGTTCTATCTACTTACTTTTAAATTATTAGTAATTATTTTGGAAAATAAGTTTGGAATACCTAGTTTTATATACTATTTAAACTAAAAAAAATTTCTTGTCCAGATTGTTAAATTAAAAAAATTCTGATAAAATCTTACTTAATAAATTTTCTACACATATGCTTTTTACAGATTTCAAACTCTTTTACTTTAACATTTAAAAAATTTTTGTCTTTTCTCATGTTTTTATGTGAGCATTAGGCCTTGTTGTACACTTTAATGTGTAAAATAATTTGATTTAATCCACTTTGTGTTTGCATTTAATGCAAGAAAATGGTACACTTTCCCAGAGAATGAGCTGTATGTGTGTGTGTCAGTCAACTCTCCCATCTTTGGTCATATTCTTTCATTTATTGTTTAACTGACAGTTTTTTGACAACTTCATAATGATGTCCACTCAGTGCATCATTAACATAAGAACTTTAGTTTGATGTATGCCTATTTTTATGTTGTACCATAAGTTATTTCCACTGTTACATCAACATCATCAGTATAATTAACTCTTTACTGAGCGGAGCATTTTCCTTTTTTTTATCTCTGTGCAGGCAAGAATTTTCAGGATTTCAGTGAGATTTAGGGTTACATTAGTAAAAACATCATATCTTAGGTATTAGTGCATATATTTCAATGAAATAAAATGCAAAAGGAAATGAAAGCAGCATTATTAATATCCTTAATTGAAGTATACTTTCAGGTGTTAAATTTGAATCTTTGCATGAAAATATATATTTACACATAAAATATTGTCCAGTTATTTTCTGCTACAAACATTATGTACACACACTTTGTTGATGCCAGGAACACTAATCTGTCATCAGATGACCAATACATATCTTTTTTCGGCAGGTTGTGAATTCCTATCAAAATCATAAGTCCAAAATAAGCCTTAATTTCAGTGGCATTAGTTTCCTTCCAACCAGTTTAAGTTTAAAATAATGCCTCTTGAAATGGGAAAACTGAATGAATTTTAATTTTATTCAGCTGATTCTACTATATGCTAACATAAGCATATAGTGAATGCATTATTTTCTGTTTTACTTTAAATCAGTTATAATTTAAATTTATAAAATTATGTTGTAATATTCTAAAATTAACCTGTTTATTTGTAAATGTTACACAATGTAGAATGCTAAGAGTTTAGTCTTTAAAATAAAAATCATATGAAATAGATTTTTTCTGAGGTATCATATATAGTTGATGACAAGCACACATATTTTACCAGATAATACCATTGAATGCCTGTTAAATAAAAATGGATGTTCTTGCCATTGACAATAGGTGAATTTGCATAAATACAGTTCTGTTTTACTTAGTGCTTGATGATGGGTGAATTTGCATAAATACAGTTCTATTTTAGTTAGTGCTTGGGTAAAGGCAGTTCGGATAATCTTCATTCTTGGTACATGTATAAAATATTTAATCAACTTCCTCATCATCAAAAGTACACCATTGCCTTAGAGAGTGTAACAGCTGGATGAAAGACACTATTGGATTAAAGCAACTACTGGTCATTCTGGAATGACATCGTTGTGTAGTTATGCCAAAAAGAAAAGAACGAATAAGAGCTATATAAAATTTAAATATCTGTTCATATCTCTCCTTTCATATTTTATCTGCAATTGAAGGTGTTTTAATTTTTAACGTAACTGAATCTATATTCCAGTTTGATCCAGTTAAGAAATTTTACATTGTTTATCATTGATTATTGACAGAGTAATGTTTGATACATTTTTGTTGTTGTGGACATATCTTTTGATCTGAAGTGGTTTTCCTTTTTCTGTTGCCAGTGTACATTCTCCCTTCGTACTGAATCCTTGCCACAAGTTGTGAATCGCAACTTCAATAGTGTGAAGCGACTTCATTCTCGATTGCCTGTGTCATTCCACAGTCTTCCTGCCTCACCTGCCCTAAGTAATAACTTATCTGACTCCAATAAGCTTGGTACTGCTAGAGGATTTCTGACGCCAGTTTCTTGTTTGTCAAGATCTGCTTCTCCTGTTAGTCAGTCATCTTCAGACAATTTTTATTTTGGCAGCATTCCATTGGCTGTGTCATCATTTGGCACAGATCTAAAAAACAAACAGGAACTATCTGTTTTGGAAAGTAAGGAAAAGCGTGATCATAATTTAGTGTCTCATGATCATGTAGAACCTGATTGTGACTTTATAGCTTCAGGAAAGTTTAAAGGGCAAAACTCACAGAGTCTAGAAATTTTAGCGGATGATGACCTGGCTGCTTTGCTTGACAGTTTAGCAGACGACCAACACCAGAAGTTGACTGAAGCTAGTGTAAAACAGAAATCTTCAACTTACCTGGAGGATATTTTTAACATGGCTGAAAACAATGATAATTTCTTTCCTGATGACCTAGAGTTACATCTAGGGAAGGGAGATGGTCTTGGTGGTGGACCTGCAAGAGGCCAATCATCCTCAGATCAGAATGCAGAAGTGAGTTGTTCTGGGAGTGATCATAATGAATTTGATCCCTTGCAAGGGCAAAACATAGAGGTTTTGGTAGAAGGCGAGACATTTGGCAGTAAGACATATAGTGTTAGTGTAACTGAAGAAGAAAATTTACTGACTGAATCTAGCCATGTTTATTCAGCCAGCACTTCATCCATTTCTAATGTTTGCTCCACAATAGGTGAACTTGAGCCTATGAAAAGTGGGGATGTTCCAGATATAAGTTCAACCACTTCAGAAAGCATAGTTCAAGGAACAACTGAAGAGTTTTCCACTGCAGAGGATACTTTGTCATCAGTAGACAGAGGCACTAATTTTTATCCAGAAGTGTCAGATGCAACATATCTGCCCACAGATACAACAGGTAATAAAAGGGATGAAAAGTATTTGACAGGTCACATTGCTGATGACAGTGGAGTGGTGACTTGCTCAGCTTACACAGATGCAGATGAAGTCCTTTCAGCAGGTGATACTGCTGACAATGTTGATGGAGTTGGGGGTACTAATTGTATGCCACAGAACATTTCATATGTCACAAATGATGTGACATATTCAAACATAGATGCCAGTGGTGATGTCACAGGTGGAGATGAAGAAGTAACATGTTCTTCTGAAAAAGAAACTAAATTTGATGGGCTGTGCTCTATGCCACTTGATAGTGAAGGAAGTGATGCTGGATTAGGTAATGTCTGTGTATCAGCACAGGAATCTGTGACTGAATCAAACACTGAGAATGTTGTTTCCTCCATATATGATGCTGTTTCTGAAACTGATTATATGCACACAAAACAAAACACAGACAGCCCACATGATACCTGTCCAGTTGAGAACCAAAGCAGTTATGAAACTGGATATTATACAGCCTCAGAAACAGCTGCACATGCCTCAGAATTATCTGAATCTGTTGAGGGGGCAGCTGTTGAAAGTGATGAATGCATATCTTCTTCCATCCAGGAAACTGAGCTTAAAGGGATGTCTAGTAATGCAGTTGTGCCTGAACTTTGTGAAGTAATTGACCAGCGGAGTGCTGAAGATCAATACAGTTTAGAGTCTGTACAAGATAATTCTTATCAGCATCCTGATCATCAAGTTGTTTCCAGTCATTTTGATGTTGATTCATCAGAACAGAATCAGATGGAAGTCACTGAGACTGGATCCGAGATTCATTGCATGACTGACCTTGTGTGTGACCACGTCCATACTGCAGAGACCGGGCAACAAGATATTTACACTGAGGACAACATTGAAATGGTTGTTGAGACAACAGAAACTGTTGGTGGTATGGAAGTCTCTGATGAAGCCTATGAACAGGTTTTCCAGTTAGGAAAGACAGACATGGCACACAGTGAAGAAGAAACAGTTGTTTCTCATTCATCTGATCATTCAGAGACTGATTTTTCCTTGTCCACACATTCAAAGAATAATGTTTGTCCTTCTTCAGAGCAAGTTTATCCCACATCTGAGCAATCAGAAACTGTTAACTGTTCTTCGTCTGAACAATCAGAGACTGCTTATCCTTCACCTGAACAATCAGAGACTATTCATCCTTCATCTGAGCAGTCAGAGGATGTTTATCCTTCATCGGAGCATTCAGAAGCTGTTTATCCAACATCTGAGCAGTCAGAGACTGTTTATCCTTCATCTGAGTTAGCAGAGACTGCTTGTCCATCATCTGAGCAGTCAGAGGCTGTTTATCCTTCCTCTGAGTTAGCAGATAATGCTTATCAATCATCTGAACAGTCAGAGGCTGTTTATCCTTCCTCTGAGTTAGCAGAGAATGCTTATCCGTCATCTGAGCAGTCAGAGGCTATTTATCCTTCCTCTGAGTTAGCAGAGAATGTTTATCCATCATCTGAGCAGTCAGAGGCTGTTTATCCTTCCTCTGAATTATCAGAGACTACTTATCCTTCTTCTGAGCAGTCAGAGGCTGTTTATACTTCCTCTGAGTTAGCAGAGACTGCTTATCCATCATCTGAGCAATCAGAAACTGTTGTCTATTCAACTGAGCAAGTAGCTTCAAATAGTTTAAATGATTTTCAACAGCAAACAATTTCTGGAATTACTTCACATGAAATGGTTACTGGAAAAACCTACAGAGGCTCAAATGAAAGTCATCACACATACCATGGTGTAGATTCAGATGAACATACAGGCTCACACCAGATTGCAGATCATGGAACTTATGATCTTAGTTCAGGATACACTGATCAGCAGATTTTAACTTCAGATGGAGGGTTTCACTTTGGAACATATGAGATGCAAAATGATAGCCAACAGGAAAACACTGTGGTTGAAGATGGAGCAGCTGAAGATGATTCAGAGGTCACTGCAGATATGCCACAGATGACAGAGACTTGTGATGTCCTGAGCACTGCAAGTGAATTGGCTGGTGTGACTGAATCAGCACAAGAGGACATGGAAGCTAGTGCCCAGGATGAAACTTGCAGCAATGGATCAGAAAATGCTGATGCTCAGGGTGACATGGACATTGGAGAGTTTGTCCCTGTAGCCATTGAGACTCGGCGTGTAGCTGCATTAGATATTGAACAAGAATCAGAGCATGTAGCTCATGAAATGGAGCAGCTTGAGATGTCGGATACTGCTTCTAGAGAAATCAATCAGGGAATGGAGGAGTCTGTTTTAAATGAAGCACATGACCAGTCACTGTCTAGTGTGCAGTATTACACATCCGATGCAACAGCACATCTCGTGCAATCAGTAACTGCTCACCAACTAAAGCAGCTCACTTCCCAGCAGCACCCCATTGCAGATGAACAGTCTACTATAGCTCACTCCCAGGCTGCAAGTGATTTGGAACCTGGCAGTTTTAATCCTCCGCAAGCTCTGCAACAGACAGCAACACCACCACAGGTTCCAGCACCAGTCCCAGAAGTAGCTGTGGCACGAATCTTGCAAGATGCTGCAGTTACAGGAACAGGTATGCAGGTGGTTAACCTTTGTGTGCAATGGCAGAATGTTGATGCCCTGTGCTGGCTTGATGTTCTTCTTTGTATGCTTGTAAACTCACCAACAATGACTTCCATTATTACACCCACCCGGCAGCTAGAGTTGGAAGGGACCATTCTCTCTACATTATTAAAAGCCTACCGTCAGGCCCAGAACATTCTTCAGAATCTTTTGACCAGAGCAGCCCAGCAAGAGGCTCAGTTGCATGCAGACAAGGTAGCAGCATCTAGTGGGAGTGGTGATGTACAGGGCATTCCTGGTCAGCAATCAGTCAGTGGTGGTGCTACATCATTAACTTCTCTCCCTTCTGTCAACATTGTCAACAAGGTAAGAAGTATCTTCAGCTTTATTGTGTTTCGTAAATCAAACATCATCAATCAATAACATATTTGGAAGAAAGATGACAATGATGATAGGCCGTACTTCTGAACTGAGCTCTAAAAATACAATACCTTGCTACCCTACCCTGGAAATTATTTAAATTGCTGCTTTGTCACAGCATTACCACTGACTCAAGTCTCTTTGGAGCGTTCATTTTCTGCTCTCAGAATAGTCAAATCTGATTTGAGAGCAGCAATGAAGCCAGACCTATTAGAAGTGAACCAATTCAATTTAGATAAACGTGAAATATATTTTGAGGATTTTTTTGTATTATTGTGCGATTGAAAAATATTTTTAAAATGAATTCTTTGAAAGCCATTTCTTCATTTATTTACACCTGTATACTCATACATATAACTCCATATAAGTATATAATTTTATGCCATATGATATTAGTAATAAACTACAGCTAGAGACTTATTTAAATATTAATTATTATGATGTCTTGAATATGCACTTTATAATAACACAAGTGCATTTATGCAATGAAGAGCTATATTTGCATACAGTTTGTAAAATATAATATATTCTCTGAAAAGAACTTCAGCATTTTTATCATTTAGAATAGGCTGGTCCAACCTTCTAATCACTAGGGGCCAGGTTTTCCTAGACCAGTCTATTTAAAGGCCGCACGCTTATTTCTTAGAATTATTGACTTACCAATGAAGCCATTGAAGGCACATTAATGAAAACACCAAATGCCACAAATATGCAAAGATTATAGTCATTTTCAATAAAAAAAATAATATGGGGTTGGTGGCAACAATAATGGTTAAAATGCAATAAAAACGAAAAAAATTTATTATTCTTCAGACTTTTGCTTTTTGTAAAAATAATAGCATAGTTGCATATACTAGTACTACATAGGAATAAAAAGAAAATATGCTCGTTCACAAATTACAATAAACCCAGTGAGATCTTTGTGGGCATTTTGACTCGATTTTTCACCAAAGCAGGGATGTCAGCCTATGTATTCGTTGTAGGAAGTCAATAAATGCAACGAAGAAGCATCACTTAGTCAGCTCCTATGCTGTAGTTGGGTTGTTTTTGTTTTCTTTTGAACTTGTAGGCCTTTGAAAATGCACTTTCACATACACACATGCTTCCAATGCCAAGGATAGAAGTGAACTGTATACCAAAATGTCTTAGCTGTCAGAATGTCACCAGAAGCTTGAAAAAGTTCTTTTCTTTTTCTGTTCTGATTTGGAAAAAAATGGATAAACTTGAAGATCACACAGCTCAGGTTGAAATGTTGATTGCTGCTTCTCGATATTTATAATTATACTTTATAGTCAAGGGATCATCGTAGAGATGCAGCTTATTTTTCATGTCATCAAATTCCACAAACCTTGATCCAAATTCTTCACTTGCCAATTCTCACCAGTTCCCTTCTTCTGACAACTCTTGACAACATATGAAATGTGCCAAACCACTTTTGGATCATCTTCATTGTAAAACTTTCAATTTATTTCAAAACCCATTGACATGCCCATCAGCTCTGACAGTGATCTTCAGGCTGAAGTTTCGTGTTCACTTCATTGAGGTGCTCAGTCAAATAAAAGCAAGCTGACTTAGAAATTCAAGGTCCTCTATTAACATCCACACCGTCTTTCGATTGTCTTTCAAAAAAACTGGAATCTCTTGTCTTAAAACAAAAAATTTCTGAAGGCATTGCAATTAATCAACGTATATTTGTATGCAGATGTAAATCTCCATATTGAGCTTCCGCCTTGTCCAAGAATTCCCAAAACCTACAATGAAGTTGTGCCCTATTGCCATCATGTGTCTTGTTGATGGTGTGCACCTCAGTTTTCATTGCATCACTTTGTTTAACTGACTTCCCTCAGAGAGTGAAGAACAGGGCACCTCACACCATTTTTCCTGAGAAGGCCTACAACTGTACAAGTCCTTTTTCTCACCCTCTCATGGATGGTGCACCGTCAGTATCTGCACTATTTCAGTGATTATACATAACAGTAAAATTTTGATCTTGTATATATTCATTATAAATTTGACACATAAGCTCAGCTTAAGTTTGATTTAATATTTTTGTAATATATAATTTTACCTCAATTAAATAATTATAAATTAATGGATTATGCTTTCATTTACTTTTTTACCTATGTGGTTATGTGTCTTTTTGTAGACTAACATTTCAGAAATTGGACATGCAGTTGGAATTCTTTACTCTGCAAGGGAGAGCATCTGGAAGGCAATGCAACCACGCTTGCGTTGTGAAAAGGGGAAACATGATAGTCCTGTGTTTGCTATGCCACTCCTTGTGCGTGAAAATGCTGAAATGAAGCGCATGTTCACCATGCACTATCGCCTAGTATTTGCCTGTCAAGCTTGTGGATACACTCAAGATGATCGACATTCTAAGATCATGCCCAGTCTTCCATCAGTTCCAGAGGATTTTTCCACCAATGAGCCTTGCTTTGTCAGACCCTGCTTTCATTGCAATGCTCCAGGCCAGAGAATGCGCATGATATTTGAGAGGTTTGTTTTATCCCTAGTTTCTTTGTCTATTTTTCAGAGGTCAGGAAAAAAGAGCATTTATTAATTAAATTTTTAAAAAAAATACTTACTAAACTGACACTTCTGGTAACATTTTGTTCTGATTCTTAAATATTTCATTGTGTGCTTTTGTGCATCAGTTTCACACTTTGTCCATGTAGTCAAAATTGTATTCCTTTATAAATTTGGCAGGGATTCATTCTAGATAGAAGTTTTAGTGTTTTTAATATTTGTGTGTGTGTGCATATATAAATGTAAAAAAGAAAAAAATAAGCTTAGTTTGATTAAGTAGTCTCACTCATTTTTCTGCTTGTCTTAGTATGTCTTTTAATCTCAAAAGTTTATATTGAAAAAATATATATGATTTTATCTGTAATATTTTGTGATATTAATTTAGTTTAACATTTACAATCAGCACTTAATAGACGTAATAAAAGTATGATTTTCCAAATTCAGTATATGTATAACATAAGTCATGATGAAAAGCATCCCAACATTTCTAGAGAACACAGAATGGAAAAATACTTAAATAGACATCTAATTATGTAGTGGCACCCAAAAAATAAATAAAATCAAGCATTCAGTTTTGTTATTTTCATTTAAAACTTTTTACAACATGAAAAATTAAAAAAAAATTGTGAAGCTATCTCAATTTGTTCCAGAGATATGCTGTAAAAAAAATGGCAGCAGTGAAAAAATGGTTATTTTGTCCATTTTTATACTTGCTAAAGACTAACTAAAATCTACACTACCGTTATGAAAGTTTAATACTTTATTCCTTTCTACTTGCAGATAACAAATGCAAAGTTTTAACTTTCTATATGATGAAATAACAAAATGCCTAGCTGTAGAGATCATCATTTGATGAAGTTTGACCCAGCATATCTGAAGCATTAATTGAAATATATTATGAAACTGTTCATGTATGTTAAAATGTATATTAAGAATATGCCCACACTTTTCAGAAAGTCTCCACTATAATAAGAATGAACAATTACAAGACTTTATTAAAGGAGAATTTGGAAAAGAATTTAAACTGTCATTGGATTGCAAAATAACTGGGACAGTATGTTGACAATGCTGAAGAGTTTTCTTAACGTAAAGAACTGATACCTAAGGCCCTTAGAACTGTAGATTCTGAAGAAATCATATCAGACAGTGAATGAAAAACATTGCAAAATTTGGTTGACACTTTACGCCCTGTTTAAAAAAAAATATGTGTACAGAAACCAACTTGTTAAAAGCGGAAAACTCTATTAAATTTTTATTAACGAAATTGAAAGGTAAAGATAATTTTGTTGCTATTCAACTATTTGATTCTTTTTGAGAGTTATTCATTAAGAAGAAAGTATGAGGCTATATCACTCTTAAGCTTTCTACATAGTCCACAGATGACACAAACTGGAACAAAATTACATTTATGTCACAGAGCAACATAAAGAAATGTGGAGATCAAATCTTTGAACGATTGCATAAGAATAGGTAGTCCCACTCATTTTTTTCTACTTGATATTTTACAAATGTTTTATGCTCAAAATGTGTGTTCTGATGAAATAAGGTTGTACAGAAAAAATTATGATGATAGCTATAATACTTTTTGAGATATTGTCATTTTAGTGTCGTAATTTGTGATCAACATTTTTTAGACATAACGAATGTGCAGTTTGTCAAGTTCAGTACAAGTAAAATATAAACCACACTGATCAACAGTCCAACATTTTAAATTAACATAATCACAGACAACAAGAAAAACTAGACATAATGCAGAATCGAAATTTAAGTTTCTTATAAATTACGACGGAAAACGTGCTTTTGTTTCATAAAATTGCTTACAAAACGCAACAAACTGGAATATTCATGGCATCATAGCATAATCAACTGATGAACAAAGTATATCCAGAATGCATATTATTAAATCATTTGCTATGTAGTTAATGCCTATTTTTTTCCAAAGGCATAGCAATAACAGTGAAGAAATTATTTGATGCTGAAAATGGCCATTTCAACTAATTTTAACCAAAAAAGAGCAGTAACCAAGTGTTATAGGGAAAACGTAAAAAAGCAAATTGTCATATCTCTAAAACTATACAACATACAGAGCTGGTTCACATATCAAAATGATCAGTAAATTGTGATCTATCTAAATATATAAGTTAAGTTATGTTTAATCATTTATTTAATTTACATTTTTAGTTTTATTATAAAATTTCTATTTACGAAGAAAATGAAAATGGATAAATTGTCATATCTCTGAAACTATACATAACACAGTTATGGTTCACCTATTAAAATGACCAGCAAGATGTTATACATGTAACTAAACAAAAGATTTGTTCAGCATTTTGTTTGTTTTAATATTTTATAATACAAAATTTAATATTTAAAATCTTAAAACCGTATTAAAACTGCTTGATTGGTATAAAAGCACTCTATATCTCTATATGTATCAAAGATACATAAAGATGTTGAACCCATACCATTGCTAATTATATCACTTAACACACACACACTAAAAAATACAAATCATATCATTTTATTCTGAAGGTTTGACAAGGTCTTAAATCACTGAAACTTGTGAAAGTGTGCATGAAAAATTTATTCTTAAATTAAAAGTGCTCTGCATACATGTACTTGATTTAAAGAAATATTAACATATTTATATAATTATAATGTAGGTTATGAATAAAAGATCATTCCATTTAATTGTTTTATTTATTTCAAATAATGAATATGCACAATAACACAGTGACACACATACAATAAGCTTCATGTGGTAACAAAATATATATTTAAATTAATATTAATTCTTGAAAAGAGGTAATGTATTTAATCCCAGTAACTTCATATTGATAGAGAAAGTAATATACCAATAATATCCAATACATAATTTTATAAATAGAAAATTCTAGCAAAACTCTAAAATCAGCAGCTGGCCAGGTTCTTCCTTTGGTTATCTCCATTGTTAAGCCCCATTTAAAAACAAACTTGGCATTCACATCATCACAGTCTATGCTATCACACCACTTCAAAATATTCTTATTTCTATACTGCTCCATCAATATTATTTTGCATTGTGAACTTCTAAAGCCTCATTAATCATAAATCCATTATCATAACAAACAGCAACATCTTAGTTTGTAAATCCACCATCTTCTTTCAGTCTCTTTGGTAGTTGGCTACTTGGAAAGTTATCTACATTAGTTGTTCTTGCCACTTCAGTTTCATCTAAGCTACTACCTGCATTTACAACAGGTCAGCACATGCACAATCAGATACTGGAGAGCCTTCTAGCAAATATTTGCACAAATTATTTTATCAACAAGAGTGTTGATGTCTTTACCTTTTATTTTTATATTCAGACTTTTAGCACCCAAATCAGCCTTGTACCTATGATTACTATGAAGTACTACTAGTGCTAGCTTTATTTAAAGTCTGAAGCTCTTTGCAAACACTTTCATTCCTAGACAAAGCAAGAATAATTTGACTATATTGTTTTAAATGAAAAGTTTAAAGAACAGTGCACTGCTTGTGTTTTTAGTGATTCTGTATTTTATGTTATTGCATTTTTGAGAGATGGGCAAAACTGAACAAGCCACTCATTCAGACAGCAATCTTTCAAACTTAATTTCTTGGCAAAACTTTGAAGTAGTCAAATCAGATTATCAGAAACTTCATAAACAGCTGTTAATAACATACTACAACAGCATCTCCTGACTAATCAGTCATAACCCTGAAGATAAGCTAGTGTACTGCTCATCAGCTAAAAAAAATATTCCACAAATGTTCAACCCTTAAAATTTCTTTATGCAAACAAGTATGCTGTAAATAGGATAACTATTAGCTGCATACTTTTAATAACTTGCTTTTAATGTAAAGAAAAAAGTATACATTGCTTACCAGCTAAAAGAGTGAAAGGACCAAACAATATTTAAATATTACTCTTTAAAATAAAATAAAGTAAAACATGAAGAAATATTAAGTTAGCTATAAGATTAAGAAGAAATGTACAACAGCCTGCTGTCTTTATTATTAAAAAACGAAACAACAACCTTTTAAGTTAGCTATTTCTCCATTTATGTAGAAGTGTAAAGAAATCACAAGTCAGGGGAGGGGGGGACCCCCCCCAAAAAAGAGATTTTTTACACTGTAAAACGATGTTCAAATAAGAAACAAAATGGGAAAAGAATTTTTTTTAAATATAAGCAAAAACGAAATAATAAGTTTGTGTTACAGTACACAGAACGTTTGAAAGAACTGAAATATTTCAGAGCGATGTTTTTCTACAATTTTAGCATCTAGAGTTATCTTTTCTTGTTGAAATTAACGATGATTTAAAACTATTTTTTCTACATAATAAAATTGTCACCCATACCTAAAATTAAATGAGCAAATAAAACAATATTCACAAATATGATCTGCGTCTTTAAAACGAAATATTTCAAGAAAATAGTATATTTTCACATATTTGCAAGTCACTCCGAGATCGGCATATATTTGAACGAGTTAATTCGGAAACTGTCAATAATTCTACTTCAGTACTTGAAAAATAATAATAATATGCTTACAAAAAAATCAAGAAAATTAAAATAAACTTTAATAAGCACTCACAAATAGATCTGACCGATAAATGGTTTCAACTGATCGTATAGGGCAGAATAATCAGCGTTAGCGTCGGTACACCGTGTCTCAGAAATGAAAGCCTTGACTGTGGCGTGAATTGAGAAAGACGCGACGGGGTTTTCAATTTAGCAAGAACCGCATGGACTAATAATCCCGTATTGTGTCATGTTTTTAGAAAGAGGTTGAAATGCTGAATAAAATGATATATTTTCCTAGTTTTTGTGAAAAATATCTGATCCCCAAAATTTGTCTCAAATTTTTAACTTAAAATTTTTTTGGTGTTATTCCTAACATACAATATGGAAAAATATATGAGTGTATAGAGTTATCTCTCTTCTTTTTAATGGACCAATCAGAATTTCGCCAACCTACCCATACGTTTCTTGCCGAAAAGTTAAAGTATAGTACCGAAAAACGCGAATTTTACTTTTTCGGCCGTGAGGCGCCCGATGAGAAATTTTCGACGTAACCCTAAGGTACTTTCGTCAAAGTTTATGGATACAATAATAAAGTTTAGATGAAAAGCAAGAATATACTTTAAAAGATGAAAGATAGCTCTTTATTTTTTATATAAACATCGTTAGTCCAGGTTTAGTGTGAAGAAAACTGCTGTGAGTCAAAGTTCAGTGAATTTGCGTGCAAAAGAGCGTTTGACCCCAATAAAACAGCGACGGTGGGACTACCTAATAAGAATAGGTATTCCAAACATCGCTGAATGGCTGATTGGGACGTTGTTTTGTCAATTTTTCTACATTTTCAACACTCATGTTTCCTCTGTATATTGAAGCTTTGTAAAATAAAAGCACATGAAACAAAAGTTTGTTCTCTGTTCTGTCTTTCTGTGTGTTTTGTTTTAATAAATAATTGTGAAAAAGTAATAATAAGTTATTCAGAAGTTGCCAACCAAACGACTTTTTTACCAAGCCGCCATAACTTGTCCGGCGGTAGCGCTTAACACATGCACTCTTTCTCAGTCCATCAGTATGTTCATGGTACAGTAATCTAAAAATAATAACGGTTTTCATGTAGGGGAGAGAACAAGGTTCATTTCCATACTAAACAATTCGCGGGAATTTCAAAATAAAGTGAAATACGGTTAAACTTAAATTTTCTTAAATTACGTTCATGGTGATTACGATAACATAGCAGCTTTAAAAGATACCCAAAAATAGGAAAATCCCTCATCTATAAGTCTGTATAGTTTGTTTGAGTTAAAAAATACTGTGCAAGAATTGAATTGCGTTGAAAGAACTGTGGTCAATTACCGAAGACCGAAAACAACAATGGTGGACGGTATCGAGTACCGTAGTGATCAACTCAGCGACTTTGAACCAGTTTCCACTTTGCATTCTCGTGCATCACTCTGTTTGAGGACGTTATTTGATAAGTTAAATCAATTATTTTCAGTTTATAGCATATATTTTTTCGTTTAAAGGACCATATTAACCGATAAATAAGAATTTTCAGTGTCCATAGGCCTACGGTAGCGTTCATCTTTTAAGGCGTTGAGGGTGAACACGGAAAATAACTTTGTGAATTTATGTCTGCCTTATCCATAGCTTAAGTTTTGTATCATTCAATAGGGGAAAGATTTATTTGCAATATAATGTATTTCGTTTATTCGGATCGCGTGTTATTTGTTTTTAATTCTTTTTATTTTGTGGTCACGTGACCACTTTTTTCGTCCATTACTGCTTTAGCAGGGCACAGTGTAAACAATGAGTAGATCACTAGATGTTTGTTTTTTTAAATTTTAGTTATTATTTTTACCAGATTTTCTTTTCTTTTTTTAAAATTCTGATAGACACGAGTGAGTTATATCTTTATTTGTTGTATTTTGGAAGCTTATTTTTCCACAAATATAAGAGTGAGTCGATAATGCACATTCTATTACATTTAAAGGCCTGTGGTACAAAATTTAACTTTGGCGGTGGTGGTAGTGGGTGAACTCTGAAAATGACTTTAGAATTTATATTCCTTATCCAAAGCTTAAGGTGGCACACCTAACTGAAATCCACTAAATATCAACAACATAAATTGTATGAAATAAATGAGGGAAATTTTTATTCAAGTTTTCAGAAACTGATGAAAAATGTTCATGATTCAAAATTATATAGGCCTACTCACTTTTCTTATGAATTTACTAGGTTTTATAAATAATCATATTTTCCAAAACTTGTTAATTCTTTTTGACAAGATTGTAAGAAAACCATAAAATATATAGACAAAATATTTGGTAGTCAATTAATATACTGTAATTTCTGGTTATTCACATTGTGTAGCAATCATTCAGCTGATAGTGATGGAGCACATATTTTATTACATATTTTATTTAAATAATAATTTTTTTAAAAAATTTAATTAATTATAATTCCATATCTACACTATAGTCAAATATATAAAAAAGTTAGAGGTTCAGAAGCCAACGTTATGTAGTCCTTAAAACTATGTTCAAAATTCTTTGCAGATATCTTTAATAGTTTTTTTAGATGTGCAAAAAATGAAATTAACGAATGATTTTCAGTTAACTTTTCAACCATAAACATCTCCTATGGTATACTCCCATCTTTGAAAATATCTTCAAAACTATTGTGATTTGTCCAAAAATGAAAGCAGTTTCATAAAATTCAGCCATTTTTCTATCAGAAAAGACCAATAATTTTTTGTGTGAATTTTTTCAATTTTTCATGCTTTTTGAGCTAGGTATGCACCTTAAGAGATTGTACCATTCAATAGGGGAAAGATTTATAAGGTACAAATATTTTTTAAAGCATGACAATGGAAAGACTGGCTGAGAAAAGATGATGTATAGGTAATAAATGGATGTCTTTTACTGCAACTATGAAATTATGTCCGTGTCCAGTGAAGGCAGATTGTGGAATAACGGTCTACCAGCAGATTGAATTGCTTATTTAGGTTAAGCACCACAACATGAAAGTTGAAACATGCTGTTGTGGAAAACATGTAATTGTGTGCCTTCAACATATAAGAACATTCCTTGTGGTACCATGCTAGACTGCACTAGAATCATTGAACTGAAAAAGCATTAAATTAGATGAACGAATGGCAAATGTCTGAGTGTGTGTACAAAATATGAAGATTTCTTTACTGTAGTGGGTGCATTCTTAATATAGATCTTTCCAAACTGAATCCAACGGTACCAAAAGCATCTCTGTAGCTCAATTACAAGCAGAGTTATTACAGTTTTAACGTTTATAGCAATGTCGTCCATTTTGTGTTAACTGCGTTAGAGCTTTTTCCAACCCGAAAATGAATAAATTGCTAATTTTGACTGACAATATATTTGAAAATAACATTGTAAAGCCTCTTAAAAAAATTCAGCCATATTTGTATGTTGGATACTACTTATATGGAGAGTCTGAACTATATTGAGCATCATTTCTTCATTTTGTGGACCTTCAAAGTGAGCTATTTGCACAATTTCATTTTTGAGCGTAAAAGTTTGCGAAAAATTAAATATTGAAAAATTCGTAACTTTGGTTGTAATTGAGGTACAAACTTGATTTTAGTATTATTGAAATCAGCAGAAAAAGTTCTATCTGTCTCTATACATTTAAAGTATTAGTAATGATTTTGAAAAATATGTTTGGATGCCTACAGTTAGAAAGATTAACCTATGTTCCCCACTTTAACACTTAATAAAACATTTTTTAAAAAAAAGATTCAAACCTTTTACTAATGAATACAGCTTGACTGTCAGTGTCACCCTTATTAAAATTGTTTATTTAACTTTATTGTTTTAATTTAATTTCTTTGTCCATTGTTTTGAATTTTTTTTTCAGCTTACAAGACTTTGTTTTACTGCATTTTGTGCAAGGCATGCCACACAATCGTTTCAGCGAACTAGACTTCAACTTTGGTGGCAACAATTATACAGTCACAGCTGTTGTACAATATAAGAAAAATCCTGACCACTTCATTGCTTGGATACGTAATGCTCCTGGTAGGCAGTGCCAACACAGATTTATGTATTATTTGTGTTCATTGGACAGTCAAATATGTGTCGTACTTTGGCATAAAATTGCTTTCTATTCATACATTCATTTCTCATTTCTCTCCACTCATTAAGTATATGTACATTTAACAAAACCATAAAGACTAGAAAACAAAAAATATGATTCACTCATATGTTTTATTTGTTTCGCCAAGTATTTTAAATAAAAAGATTTGTATTCTGATCCATGATTATTAAGCTTATTTCCTTGATTCAACTTATTTTCTGTGAGTTTCACTTATCGACTTCTTACATTAATTAAAGTCTTCTAACTATTATTTATGATATTTTGTATATTTTATTCACAGTTTATGATAGAAATGTTTAGAAAATGATTTACTTGATATATAAAAGTTTAATATAATAAAATACTCTGAACAAATACATTTTTGTTGTAAAGTAAGCATTTTTGTTTTTTTCTCTATACTTACCTATGAAAATTAATCTTATAGAAAGAAAGCAAAGCATTTACAAGTTATTTATTTACTCATAATATTTTTAATTTTGTGTGTGGTGTGGTGTGTGTGCATGCAAATTTTGTCAATAATGTAATAGATGTGTTGCATATATTCACTTGAATATATTTGATTCCAATTTTGTAATTTTGTGAGGTCTGAGATTAGTAATACAGTCGAACCCACTTATCTCGGCATCGGTTAACTTGCCAAACCTAGTAAGTTGACGTTTTTGAAGTGGAACCACCAAATTCCCTCTTTGTCTTAGCATTTTTTATCAGTTACGTCGATTCTTTTATGTCGCCGAACCCTACTATCTTGGGCACAAAAGAGGGCCAAAATCACGACTTAAATCGGTTACCTCAACTTATCGCTGGCTTTTGAAAATGTTAGTTACTGATGCCTCTTTGCCATATCACTAACAATAAATGGTTATGGCTTGTTAACAAATTGCAGCTTAAACTTAGAAGGGCATTGTTTCCTCATCGGGCGCGATGTTTGCCACAGGCAAAATAGGCACACTGTTGCCCTTCAACTGGCTCACACCTCTTTTATGTTAATTAGCCCACTATTGAAGTAACCACGCATACAATACTTTTCAGAGTTGTGTCGGAGTGAAATGACTCGGGAATTTAATTTTGAAACTTATGTTTTTGTAAAAACTAACTACAGTGACAAATTCTAATTATCATTTACTAGATTGTTTCTTAAGGTCCGAGTTATAATAAAATAACAAAAAGTACTGGTCAGCTACAGACGAACACAGACATCAGAACACAGAAATCCTTCAGCATTAAGAGTTGTTCTTTATATTGGATTGGTGCTTTATAAAATTAATTTAAAATATCGCCGATTAGTTAATATATATTTAATAAAAAAAATCAATTTCATCATGAATCATCATTTAATCATTTCCACTCTGTATTTTGTGTATAGGATTGTTTTTAATATGAGCAGTTTGTCATAACAAATCATCCTCTTGTGACCATATTTTAAATGGCTGATATTTAGCTAACCTCAGGGATCAAAATAAAGCTTTCTAACAAATCGTAACCTAGAAATAATGAATGATCATTTTACTGTAGCAATATTTCGATGAAATTTAATAGTTTTGTTAAAAAAACTTAACGCAAAATGTTGTCTAGTCGATCCATTTTAAAACACATCTTGTCCAAGATGGCGATCTCTCTTCGGCATGGGCGCGAAAAAACTATTAGGGTTTCCCGCGTTCATTGCCAATCATATTTCCGGGATAGAGACTTCCGGTTTATATTATATACCATTTTAAAGGGCAAAAAATTACCTTTTCAACAATATAAAGGAGGCTGACAGATGATAATGGGTTCCGAAGTTATAATGAGTCAAACATAATACATAATTTGGACTCATTTTCTACAGTAAAAATGTAAAAACTTTAACCGATGATTTTGTTAAAGGTCATTATCTTAGCTTTCCGTTGATATAAGATTTATTTTTATTGGTTGAATCCCGGAAATATGATTGCGCGTTATGTGAGCATACCCGAAAACGAAGTCAGAGGTAAGCCATTTTCAAATCTCGCCACGGGCACTGAAGTACGCTTTACTGACTGTGAGTTTATCAATCAAAACATAATAAATATGTCATTCAAATGTACAAACAAAACTTAACGTTGGAAGATTCCTTTATTTGTTAAAACAATTTTCACCCATTTCTTTCTTCTAATTACCGAGATAGTTTTGAAAAAGAGTGAAATCAGTTGAAATGTGACGTCTCCAGTCTCCATATAGCGAGTGGTCTTACCTACATTATAGTAGGTGACTAGTTTTTTTCAATGCTTATATCATTATTCAGCATTATAATTTATATTTATTTTCTCTAGTATTGGATATTATAATTCAGTGCTAATATCAGTAGTGTTTCACACAGATCACCAGTGGATGGAATGTGATGACCTTAAGTCCGTGCTCACACGCTTCACTCCAGGCCAACCAGCTATACCGCCTAGTCAGGTGCACATTGTCATGTGGGAGAAAAACCTAACAACAGCTCATGCACGTCGTCTGATCAACACAGCTCACACCAACCTTCTGGCATCTTTGGTTTTGACAGTTCAATACCCATCTAGTGTCCCCATGACTACAGCAACTGTTCCACAGCAACCTGCAACTGTCCCCACAACAACAGCAGTCCTACCACAAGGTTCTAAAAAAATTTATAATTAGGGCTGCAGAGAGTTGTTTAGAGTTAAAATTGTATAATATAGCTTGGGTTTGCAGAGCCATTTAGAATTTAAATTGTGTAACTTAACTAAGGCTTTGTAGAGCCATTTAGAGTCATTTAGAGTTAAAATTTCTTTAGGAACATTTAATAAAGATCAGTTCAAATGGAATAGTTTTGTTTATTATGAAATACTAAAAACTATGTTCTTTAGTTTTAACCAAAAGTTAAGTTTCTAGATCTAATTCTGCTTCTGTAATAGATATGGACTCTTTGAAATGAATTTTCTTGTTTTATTCTTGGAAAACTAAAACTTATAATTTTTCATTCAACTTTTCAGCTGTGACCCAAACAGATTACCATATATCCGGCAGAGGTAGAGGCATGCGTGGAGGTCGCAGTCGAGGTACAGTGAGAGGACGTTCTGTAACAACATATCGCTCAAACATTATCCGTAAATCTTCTTCCCCTACCATCAGCCCCATACCTATCTCTCCAGCTGCAGGAAATAGGCAGATGTTGTTGACTCCAGCACTGCCACATCATTCACAGTTGGCCACAGGCCAGCGTATTATTGTGCTTAAGTCTAGCTCTGGTGGCCTTCAAGCTGTTAATCCAACTGCCATTACACCAGCTGTTTTGGAGTTATTGAAAAAGGAAGGAATCAACATTACATCAATGAAAAGCCCATTTGTTACAACACCAACACAGTCTAGTGTCAACATTTCTCAGCCAAACACTTTTTCTCTCTCTAGCTTGTTTAGCAAACCCTCTACAACTTTAACTACAATCAGCTCGACAGGAGCTTCAAGCATGCAGGCCACTGCCTCAGGGTCTTTAGAATCGCCTTTGGAGTCTAGCATGGCAGTATTGCAGGAAGGACAGGGAGAGACTACGTCTCATAGCCTCACAAGTACGATTTCGACAGTGGCATCAACACAGCCTTCACTTGATAGCTTCAGTTCCATTGGACTTCAAGGCCAGATCATAGCTCCTTCAGTAAGTACAGCCAGTGTGGTATATGGGACATCATCGTCGCAGCCAACTTCCCTCCTGTGTTCAACTAGTCACCCTAAGTCTCTCCTTGGCACTGCACTTACTTCAGAGATACATTCACAAGGTGTAGTCATGAAGCAAGTTCCAGCGTCTGGAACTGTCCCAAAACTTATCACACTTGGCAGCCAACCAGGTATGCGGCTACAGTTGGGGGGCACACAGTACCGTATTGTATCTACTACTGACAAGACTGTACAGATGTCCTCTATTACAAATGCCAATATTAATGCCACTGGAAAACGTTTAGTTATGGTCAGTCCAGCACCTGTTTCAAAAGGGGTTCGCATTATGCAATCTCAGCCACAGCCCATCTTACCCACAGTATCTAGCCCAGGTACAGCAAGGTTCCAAATTATTACCCGTCGGGATGGTACTAAAGTGTTGACACAACTTGCACCAGCTTCTCCAACACACCAACAGTCCAGTCCAGGCTCCATGTGCGTTGCCTTAGAAAGTGATGGTGGTACACGTATTGTCAATATTTCTTCTCCATTGAGGCCACAGGCAGCTACTAGTAATTTAGATACCCTAGCACAAGTATCCGTATCAACTGCTACATCATTCAACACAGGGGCTCCTGGTGGTGGAATGGTTGGCACACCTTTAGCTGATGTCAAGAGCAGCACTATTCGTACATCAGTGCTTGACAGTGTTGGCACAAAAGCAGGACAGAGTCAAACTTTGTCATCTCCAGCCTCTCCATTAAGGAGCATAGTTCCAACTCACCATGTGACCATTGCTAGTGGAGTTACTTTGGATGTTCAGTCTCAGACTTCGCTGACAAGTAGCAAAGAGTCAAATATGTCCAAATTCTTACAAAAAAAATCTAGTGCCTTAAACTTTGAGTCTGCAACATCAACTGGTGTGAGTCTGGCTAGTCATTCTGCTGCAGTCAAACCCAGTCGTCCAGAGCCACGGCAGATCAAATCAACATTGCGTGAAGATGAAATAGATCCCTCTGAAGACCTTGAAGAGTCTGAAGAAGAAGAATCCATGAACACAATGCAGCGTGATGACTTTGCTTATGCTCCTCGTAGAAGTCGGGGTAAAAGTAGAGGTCGTGGTCGCGGACGAGGGCGAGGCAGGGGGCGAGGACGAGGCAGAGGACGTGGGCAGAAAATAACTATTGAAAGACTTCCAGCTGCAGAAATAGTATACTCTCAGAGCTCATCAAAATTTGTTTCCAGTCGAGGCCAAGAAAACAAAAAACATTGTTTGTCTAGTGCCCAGTCTGTGTATGATGATGTGGACAGGAAAATGGAATGTGTTTCTTCCATTTCTGGAGATGTTTCTGCCCAGCAGGCTGTAGAAGAATTTGATCAAGAAGTTTACATTCCAAAAGACAGAAGTATAGAGGCATCTGGTACCCATCTTGTCACATTGGCTAGTGTTGTAACTGAATCCATTCCTGCTATCGATGAAGGGTCAGGGGACTTTCTGACAGCCACATGTCAGACAGAGCAGTTTGATAATGCTGTTTCAGCTGACCAGGACAGCTCACAGTCACAGAAAGAAAATTCTGGTGATGATGTTGAAATGGTAATTGACAATGCAGCAGATGTAATTTCTTCAACAGACATGGAAGTTATTGAGCAAGAAATTACGGTTCAGTCAGAGGTTGTTGAAGATGGACAGATTATTTTGTCAGATGCTGATCACTGTAGTGAACAAATAGGTGAAAATGGTCAGGTTTTTCACCATGTGGATGAACAGTCTGGAGAAAATATTGCTGAAGAAGGGCAGGTTGTTGATCCAGATGTTGAGCTGTGTAGGGAAGATTCTCCTGGAGTGCAGCAATCTGACTTGTCAACTGATGAACATTATGGAGAGGAGGTTACAGAAAATCAGCAGAAAATTCAGCAGGTTGATGCACAGTATATGGGACAGTTAGCTGAAAATCAGAAGACTAACCACCAGGCAGAAGAACAATATGAAGAAATTGCTGAAGACAATACTGAATGTCAGCAGAATGAAAAAAAGGAAGGAAACATAATCCAGTTTGCAGATGAGCAGTATTCTGAGGAATTAGCTGAAGATGGGCTAACAGCCCAGCATTCTAGAGTAGAATTGTTGGAGAAAGGAAAGATAATCTCTCAGGGTCTTGAGCAGTCAGTAGAAATGACCTGTGTTCCTACAGTAAGGGCAGCAGAGAAAGATCACACACTTGACCCCATCATAAATTCTAGCATTAAAAGCCCCAGGTTAGGACAGCAAGATGTTGACGCTAAAGACAGGATCAAAAAACCAAATGAGAGAGCTGTGTTTGTTGGTAATGTAGGGAGTCAGGAAACCATTGAAAAAGCACACCCTACCTCTCCACTCACAAACGAAGACTTACATAGAGAGATGTCTTTGCATGATTCAGACATTCCAAGCATTGCTTTTCAGCAGTCTGTTGGGGAAACTATTCTGGCTTCACCATTAAAGAGGCCAAGAGGTCGGCCACGTAAGAAAGCTGTATGTTTGGATACTTCACTAATAAAGGATGTTGAACAAGAGAAGAGACATACCCCAACACCACTTAAAGCGAGTAGCTCAGAGCGTGAAAGTTTAGATACTGGTTCTCACAATCAAGAACATTTGCAAAGTATTTTTCCAGTTCAGAGCAGTCCCCAAAAAGGTAAGGCCAAGCAGGATCATTCACCAGTAAAAGAGCAAGTTCTGATTGCAGCAGATTTTAAACAGGGAGCATTTTCCCCAGGTAAAGCATCAAACATTGAAACCAACTTTCCATTAAGAACCATTGTTTCTGATTCCTCTTGCACAGACGAACAGATTGCTGGTGACCTACAGTCACCTTTAGAGCCTAATTTATTGATCGAAGAGGTGATTACAGGACGGGAAACCTGTGCTCTTGGAGTTGATTCTGTACCACAGCCTGTTGCTCTAGAACAGACAGAGGTTCTTCGAGCTGGTAGAAAAAAGAAGGGATATCAAAAGAGCAGTGAAATTATTTTATCACCCATTCATCGAGTCACATCTGACTCAACAAAATCTCTTTCTGAGAAGGCAGCTTCTGATGAAGAGCAGCCATCTGATTTAATTGGAAATGATGCTGTACTTGAGCTTAAAACTGCAGGCCATACTGATGAAGGTTTGAAATTTGATCAAGAAATGGTACACTCTTCTGGTGTTGGAATGACACTGGACATTAAAGCTGACAAGGTTGAGCATACTGTTTCTCGTATTGGGGACGGACTTGTGTATTTGACTCCTAGATTCACTTCTAAGAAAGCAGGCAGAAAAGGTAGAAAAAGCAGGCAACATCAGTCACTGAATGAAATTTTTCCAAGCACTGCAACAACTGAGGTTGAAATGTCAGAGGGTATTATTCATGAAGACCTAGCAATGGCTGGAGACAACACAGTTAGCACTGACCAACAGCTGCTGGTATCCGGACGTGGCTCAAAGAGCACAGGAAAAAAGCAGAAAAACAGATCACGATTAGAGATCAAAGAAAGCACTGACACAGAAACTTCACCTTCAGTTAACCATGAATCAACTGTTGAAATGGATAATGACAAACATTTACAGACTGTAGTCAGTGCATGTGAATTAACTCCGCAGCCTGTTCCTCTTGAACAAATGGATACTCCTGTGAAATCAGGAGAGGGGAAGAAAAGAGGGCGTCCTCGAAAGATTAGGACATTTGCAGCATCTAAAGTTTTGATGCAGACTGAGACATCGAATTTAATTCAGTCACCTAAAGCAAAGTCAAAAGCAAGCAGTGTAACTGGTTTAGTTACATCTCCAGATTTTGAATCCACTGGTTCTTTGGATGATAGCGCATCCTTTGCTGAAGATGTTACAGCCAAGAAAATTAAGATACCTGATGCTTCAAATGAGGAGATAATTCCCAAAGAAAACAAAACTTCATTTTGTCTCAATGTTGAAGAGCAAATGAGGATATCATCTCCAGAATCTGAGAGTGCAAACAACGATAATACACATTTTCGACCGCAGAAGTCATCTGCCGAAGAAACCCTGCAGGAAACTATCATCACCAGTGACATCCAGTCTCTCTCTAAACAGAATGTGCTGGAAATGGACATAAACAAGCTTTCAAAATCTTCATTTGATGTGATCGCACAGCCTCCTTTTCATGAGAAAAGTGAAATTTCTATAAAATCCAGTGGAAGGAAAAGGGGGCGACCTCGTAAGAGTGATGTGATAAAAGTACCTAACAATGATCATGAAATAAAATCACCTACTCCAAAGGAAATGATTGTAGAGGATACAAGTCCATTGGTAACTGACAAAGAATCTGCTGTGATGTTGGTTACATCAGTTGACCTACAACAAAATACTGTTGCAGACCAGCTACTAGGCAGTTCTAACAGAATGCACAACAGACTAATGGAAGACTCTGGATCCCTTGTGAAAGAAAAGTTTCAAGTAACTGACTCTGAAAAGTTGTCCTTGGCAGACACTGGTGCATCTGATGAGAAAGCACATGAAGGTGGAAAATTGCCCACAATAGCTCAGACAGATGTGAGACAGCAGTCACTAATAGACACTAGTGTGACTGATAGGATATCAGCTGTGGATGAAAAATTGCCAAAATCACTTCCAACAGACATAGTTCAACAGTTAGACCTTACTGAGCAGTTGGAACTTCCTGTTAGTCCCCTTGTGAAAAAGAGAGGTCGGCCTCGCAAGAGTAATGTGATTGTGGCATCACCCAAAACAAGCAGAACTGAACTAACAGAAGCAGATATTATTAAACAGGAAAATTTTGTAGAGAGCCAAAATACCCATTTGATGTCTGATAAATGTGATTTATTAGACAACAATGCATCTGTTGAAAAGATATGTGGAGAAATTGCCATGGCAACTGATTTAAATGATAAAGAAAAGTCTCTGGATGATAGTAGTAATGATCTGTCAGTTACCTCCTGTGCAGTCAGAAAAAAGGAATCTGTCCATACTGCAAGTGAAGCTGAAAGACAGACAATAGAGGATTTGGCTATGACTGCATGTGACACACAACCTCTCTCTGAACCCACATTTCACCTTAGTGAACCTAACATAGTTGTGACAAATCCGCTTATTATTTCAATGCAGACTGGAGCTACACCAGTTGCAAGAAAAAGAGGGCGGCCTCGAAAGAGCAATGTGATGATAGGGTCAAAAGTTCTGGCTTGCAGTAGCACTGTTGGAACAACAGAATTGATCAAAACAGCGACATTTGATTCGAAAAATTATGATGGACACATTAGTGATGTTAAAATGGTTATGGACAAGATTACTAGTCATGTTGAAATAGAGGTGGGGAATCCTGAGGAAAAAATCACCTTTCGAGAAGAAACACCTCAACATCCAGGTGCTAGTAGACAGCTTCACACAGAAGAAGAGTGTGCTGAATCTGCTGTCATAAAGAGTTCTGCAGTGACTGAGGACAATGTGCCGTCTCATAAGCAGGCAGGTACTGAGACATCTCTGTCTGGAAGTGAAACTCACCAAGTTCAAAGTCCGCATCTTTCTGTCCATGCAAATGATATGTCACCACACCGTGTCACTTCAGAAGATAAGGTGCTCACAGTCACACCAAGTGGGAGAAAAAGGGGGCGTCCTCGAAAGAGTGTAGGGACACTGCCACTAGATATTGCTAAAACCACAAGTCCACAAATTATCCAGGATACTGGTGAAGTGGCAGTTGCTGGGGAAGTAACTGCTTCACTTAATCAGGAAATTACTGCCCCTGATGAAGTTGATGTGACAAATGAAGAAATGGCAGTACAGAGAGACAGCACAAAAATACCTTTTGTTCTTATTCGACAGCTAGAGGCTTTTTCTTCAAAACCAGTCTCTGAAGGTGTAATCAAAAAGGTGAAGTTGGATTATTCACAAATTCAAACTGACAGAAATTCACAAATAAAAGTTTTTGAAAGTATTACAAATGAAATGAATGAAAACATTTTCCCAACAGTTCATGAGCATGTTGAGTCAAAGTCTGCTGACATTCCTTTTGACATTGAAGACTCATTGGAAGTGCCTACACTTGACCAAACAACAGCATCATACACCACACATAGGAGGAAACGTACTCGTCCAAATAAACGCTCTAGAGTAAAGTCCAGTCCTTATACTGATGAAGATGTGGGTGAAAATGAATTGACTGTGAAAGAAGAAATGCATATAGATGAAGATGTAGCTATTGATGCTGTTAAACTTGAAAAATTGGACTCAGTTATAGGCAAGACTGCTGCACAGGGTGAGCAGAAAGCTGATTCAGAGGACACTGTTACAATTTCAGATAAGAAATGCTCCAAAAATTTAAAAGAAGAATCAGTGGAGAAAATAGACACCGAGAAAGAAATTATTCTACCTGAGTCTTCACATGATGTTGTGGAGGAACAAAGGAAATGTGCAAACATTGCTTTATCCGAGCCACATTCTAAAGATAAAGACAATATCTTTGACATAATGAATGATATTAATCCAAGTGACATTACATTTCAGTCTGAAGAGTTAGAGAAAAAAGTAACACCCAAGAAGAAAAAACTAAAATCCTCCTCCCAATCCCACCGTGGTGTCAATACATCAGCCCAAAAGACTCCTAACAAACGTGAAAGAGAGGTTCCTAACAGACATGAAAGAATTTCATCAGTACATCGTAAAGTGTCTTCCACAAACACTTCCCCAAATTTCATCACACCTTCAGACTCAGTGCCAGTAGCAGTTCGAAAACCCCGCTCTAGTGTCAGTCCAATGGAAGGAAGCTCAACTGCTAAGCATTGGCGGTCTCTTTCGGCTGGTGATTACAGTCCTGCTGTAGTTATTCGCCGCCATCCTCGCTTGCTGCCTTCTCCAGATGCTCAGGTACCCCCCATTTCAACTCATGTTTCTCCAAGTCAAATTATGGGTCAGCAGAAATTGGACTATTCTCAGGGTTATTCAGCTGTGTTAATCAAACGACGAAAGCGGGCTGACTGGGCTATAACACAGGAGGAGGAAATAGACTGTGCAGCTGGGCCAAGCACATCCCAAAGCAGATCAGTTTCCTTGTCCAAAGAATCAGATAAACCGAACAGTGAACTTTCTCACACAGCATTTGCTAGTGGACTGTTAGAATCCCCTTTGACATCTAGACGGTTTGCCCGAAAATATTCACAAGAAAGCCAACCTGATTCTGATGGAACCCCACAGGAAGCAAGCGATATCAGTAAAAAGACAATTACTGTCACACATTCGGTTACTTCACCAGGCTGTGGTGGCATTGAGGCTCAGACTTCTATTTCTGATGATGAAGCCGTAAAATCTTTAGACATTGAGACACTCTCTCAAGAACTCAAAGCTGATGATAAACTTGACCGAGCTAAAAGGTCAAGGACAAAAGTGCGGGCAAGTAAAGGTGGTCAAGAAGTGGACAAGAAAGATGTGATATTTTCCAGTGCATTCGGTGATGAGGCAAATTCAGTATTTAAAGAAAGCTCAGAAGATATTACTTGTAAAGGTGACAGTGAAAAAGCTATGACTAAAGATGATGTGGAAACCTTTAATAGTGGTGAGGGTGTCAAAACTGTTACTGGTGATGTTTGTAAACAAACTGTTTCCAGTGTTGATGGTGTGGAAACTAATACCAGCAAAATTTTCAAGGATGTTTCTGAGCAGCCCACCCCTGCGGCATATTCTTCCCAGACTACAAAATCATGTGTGCAGCAAATGTCACCAACCTTCATCCGACGTTCTTCACGCCCATATATTCCATCTCAAAGAATGCGAGAATCAGATGTACTCAAAAGGCGTGTGATTGATGAACACTCCAATGAGCCAGAAAGAAAAAAGAACCGACCTGTGACTCCAAAGTAGCTTATATGCAGTCCATGTTTAACCACAGACTCAGAGTTTTCATTGGATACAGTTATATCTTTTTGAGTCAGAAATTTACATACCCAAAGCCTATTCTGTTCTCTGCCAGAACTTTGACAAACTGATGTGGGTTCAGTTGTAATTTAGAAGTCATACTAAACCTGTTTGATTCTCAGCCAGAATTGTCATAAAGTGATGTTCATATCCTCTTACTATCAGCTTATTATGATTGTATTGAGAATTGAATTAGTTTAAGAAATACTGCTAATTGTTATGAATGTTCACTGGTAGAACATTCCAGACTCTACTGTCATGAAGAGCTGACTACCAATCCCCCATCTAGTTACACAGTTTCAGTGGCCAAGGACTCCACAGACTGGTTAATTTAGTTTGCATAACCTTAAATTTAATAGTGTGGAACTGTTCATACTTGCTCAAGTATTGTTGCTATTCAGATTTTAGAAACAAGAAAAAAGAACAGTTAAAACAGATTTGATTCACACTGTTTATACGAAAGACTGCATAGAACCCCAAAAGACCTTGATGCTATATTAAGCAACAGTTAGATATATGAAAAAATCTGACTACCTGGAAGTATTTAAGGCCATTCGTTCATAACTTTTTCCTTAATATGTCTAGGGTATATTTTGATAATTCTTCTCATGAACCTAGTTAGATCAGTGGCAGTGAGGTGTTGTATTTATGTACATTACTTGTTTGTGTTAGAACTCTTTTTGTATGTTGTGTCAATTCTGTTATTTTGAAGTACATCTTAACAACTTTAAGGACAAATTTCTAGTCTTTGATACTCATAAGGGAATTTCACATGTTTTGGGATAAAACCAGTAATTGCTCCTTATTTACGAGTTCTCATGACCTGGTCATGACAACTGAATACTTGGAATGGGCTTCTCATGTGAGCAGTTTTGCCTCCCCTGCTGCGAATGAACTATAGACAGTAGTATGGTTTATGATGGAGTTACTGATGATTAGTAATTGTGCTCTTTTCACAGTAATGAGGTATTTAATTTGAAAGAAATTGAATGATGATAATTTAGAAGTGTCCTGGACTCTTACAAGGTATCTAAGCTGAGTTTTCACAGGAATGTTAAATTATTATATCTAGCCATGTAAATTCTTTGGACTTATCAGATATCAACATTTTGATTTGTGTTTTTCTTTGGACTTGGATCATTAATGTCAGAAATTCTACACAAGAATCTTGATGGGAAGGAAAACAAAAGGAGCTTGAAATGATAAATTGCAATAAAAGAAAATATAGGCCAAATGCTGGAAATTTGCTTTTTGATATATTTGATTGAAATGTTTATTCTAACATTTTTGTCTCCTTTAAACATTAATGTAAACCTGCAAGTGGGAAGTTTTTTGAAAAACGATTATAAAGGAACGCAGCCCCATAATTATGATTTGACACATCATTGAAATAGGGTTGAAAATTAATAACCATTTCCATACAGTTGCAGCTTTTAGAAAGTTTTAAAAAATGTATTTAAAAGTTACTTTTATTTCACTAAAATATGTATTTAAATTACAATTACTGATGTATCACAGATATACATTTTGGTCTTTGTATTATAAATTAACAATATTTCCTGAAATATCAAGATGTGAGATTTCAACCATCTTTTATTTTTATTTCCATCAACAATCTTGGTTATATATAGAAATCTGTATCTTTGCATGCTTATCTGAATTTGATCAAGATTTTTTTGGTTTAATCAATTAATGTATTATCAGTAATTTGATAAACAGTCTTACTAAATTGTGAGGTAATAGCACATTTGTTTCTGTACATATTACTGACAGTAAAAAATATCTAAATTCTACAATCATTTCTTCAAAATATCTTGCCAGGTGTATTCAACAGTTGGCCCTATTTGTATATAATGTAATATAGTCAATGGTGTCATTTGTCCTCCAATAAATTTTTGAAAAAAACAACATTGTAATGATGTGGATGTTAATTTTCTTAAATTAAGTCAGGTAATAAAGTTACACACGACAGTTGCTCTTAAATACTTAAAATTACATGGTTACCAATTTGCTTTTGGGTGGGCAGTTTACTTTTTAAAAATCAAATTTAAAACAAAAAAAACCTCTTTAAAGAAAATATTAAAAGAAAATAGTAATTATTTGATCTTTAATTTTAAATTTATTTTACTGGTTTAAAATAGCTTAGCTTTAATAGCTTAGTTTGTTAGTCGAAATTAATGAGAACTTTGTTTATTATTTTAGGCTATAACAGTGTAAGTGATTTAATTCTTATTTTTCATTCTAAATTTTGTGAAAAACTATGTAGAAATCCTCAGATTTCTTTTTATAATAATGAAAAAGTGATAGTGATTGGTATTTGTGCTGCTTCTTTGATACTTATGTGAAATACTCAAAGTAATTATAGATTCTTTATTTTTGAAGATGATTGTGAACAATTTTTTTTTTTTATTGTTTGAAATTTTATCATCACAATCTGCTGCCTTCAGTCTCTTACCCAAGGGGCAGATAAGTGCCGTCGACACCATTACAGCATACATGTTTCTATTGAGATAAAGATCATTGGTAGTGTTTTATACTTGCTTTTAGTTTAAGACAGTTGTCTTTTCTCAACTTGTAACAATGCATAAGTGACTTGTTTTATACTTATTTAAGACAGCAATTGAAAAGAATACATTTGAGAGGGGAGGAAAATGCAATGAATTGATCTTTAGAAATCTACCCAAGCAATAGTTTGGTGTAAAATGTATGGAAAAGAAATTTATACTAAATGTATATACTGGTAGTTTTTTTGTGGTTACTGTTTGTGATCTAATTTACAACCACTATTGTGTTGGCCAGGATGAAATTGAAAAAGTGTTTTTGAAAAAAGATGGACAAGTGTACATACATTTGCCAGTAGAAGCCTATTTTTCTTGTACATTTTTCAGTATTGTGTTTGTAGCTGTATTGACGTCAATTTGTGTTTGTGGAACATAGACTAAACTTTTTCTAAAGCATTACAAACATTGAATCATTTGCAAACATATCCTAAAGAAGAAAATAAATAGAACAGTAGGGAACAGTATTAAATTGGAAATAATATAACTATACTGCTCTTTTTTAATATATTAATATCCATTTCATTCAGATTTTGAGTTTGAATATGGCTATACATCTTTAGTAAGCATAGTTCTAAAGCATTTAAAAGCAGCGCAGGCGATGGTTTAATGTTGTTTGTGCTGCCACTATCACCACAAAAACAGCCTCTGCACAGCCATTTGACAGTATGTTCATGGTTTTCTGTTATTTTCTCTAGTGTTAGGAATGTTATTGTCTTTATTGCAGCCATGAATAATAAATAAAGTCATACAGTAATGCCCTTTCTGAAAGTAAGCATACGAATTATAATCTTGATGCAAAACTTTGTAGAGGCTCCTCATCACATGCACAGATTGACATGAGCTAGTGCACGGACTCATCAAATTCCTGAAACTATTTTGAAGAGCGTTCAGAAAATTGAATCAAAAGCTATTATCTCACTGAAGCACTGTAAAGTATTTGAATGATAATTTTCGGCTTTTAAAAAAAAAGAATATGAAAGGTTTGGCAGTTGTTTCTCTTGGAAAAAAATTTGGCAAGAATACTATTTAAGCAACACACCAATAAATATATATGTTAAAGCAGTTAAATAAATATTTTAAAGAAAACATTGCTCAGGTCTAATGCTTGCTTTATAAAAACTAAGTATATGCTCAGTATATATATATATATATATTGTTTGTTGTAGTCAAGTGTTGACTCATTTACATTATATCTGTGGGTAGAAATTCCTTAGCCAATTCCAGTCTACATTATCTCCTATGTACAGTATTTCTTATGGTCCTAGAATTCCCAGGTCCTAATTAGTCATGTGGAAAGGAGCTCCACTTATCTGGAAAGAGTGCACACACTCCACATGCATGGGTGAAAAATCATTTTGAATAATGAATTGAATGAAAGTTTGTTGCAAATTGCTTTGACGTCTTCACTGGATCATATTATTTTTTTAATTGCTTCAACTCAATTCAGTTTTTTCAACCTTCAAAAGCTCTGCATAACTGCTCCCATGTTTGTCAGATTTCTATCCCACCCCCTTTCCCATGTAAGATCATTTAAGTAGTATTTTAATCAATTCCCCACTGAGGGCATAACTCACCATCAATATTTAATTTGGAGCACACAAAGACACCTCTCTAGACACTGATTATCATATGGTTATTTCTTTTTCAGTCTTTTCTGGTGTAATTAGTACTGTTGATTTATAAACATTACAGATCTTAGTGAAGGATATTAAAGTGTTTGAATAAGTTCAGAAAAAATATATTTTTAATAAACATAGCACCCATACATGGTGATATATAAGTTTTTGGCTTTAGAAAAAAGTATAAAAGGTTTGGCAGTTGTTTCTCTTGAAAAGCAACACACCAACAATGTCCTTTTACTTGTTAGTGAATTTGAGGCCTTGTTACTAGTTTCCTTTTTATTTTTATGCACCTAAGTGTTGCAGAGAATAACAATCTTCCCAAAGTCCAGTTTGAGCGTTTTGTTATGGCTTTTGTGAGCAACTATCTTATTAGTTGTTATTGTCAGGAACACCTTGACTTCTCAGAAGCTATGTATTGATGTCAATATTTTGCAGATGTGCAGAGCATTGTTACATTTGCTTGACACTCATTCTAGCAGGTTTTCTGTAATCAGAAAAGTCTACCCCTACACAGGCTTGATGACCAATTTTTATGCATAATTAACAAAGCGAATATATATATATGCTACAACAGCAAATAAATATTTGAAATCCAGTGATTATTTTGTAGTGTGTGGCAGGGCTGCCATAAATTTTAGTTTCATTAGCTCACGGCATGAGTCTGAATGGCTAATGTATACTTATTATACTAATATACTGAATTCTACTTTGCTAATACATTTTGTTAGTGAAAGAAAATTGTGCATGCAGTAACAGAATTTTCTTCTTGCATTGAATTATGCTTTAAGTAGTGATTAAATACCAGTAATTTTATTTATAAAAAGAACCATTTTAAAACGTATTTGCAAATTAAAATATTTTCCTGTTGCTTGTAGTTAAAATGTGCAAAAATAACTTAAAAGTTTAAACATGAATACAATTTAGGTGAACAAATGACTATTATTATCATTCTTCATTGCATAGTTATGGTTCAAAAACTCAGATCATGGTGGTACAAAATAAATTTAAATACAATTTGCAGCATTTATTTGATCTGGTAGGTGAAGCACTAATATAATAAATACTTGTTTTGAAAAGTATATTTGCTAAAATTTTTGTTAATATATGAATGAATTCTCATTGTTCATCCGATGGTTGCTATATTTCTTCTTATTCCCCCCCCACACACACACTTCCCCTTGTATGGTTCTAGAAATAGTGTGATTATATCATTTATTTCTATAGGCACATTATTTGTCTTTTGTAACTGTATCAAATTTTCTTTAGAGTTCATTTTGTTACATATATATTTCCACTTTTAAAAAAAAGTTTTTATTTAAAATATAAGTGAAGTTTAGGCAATTAGATAATTTTTAATTGGTCAATCAGATTTAGTACAATTGTATATTAAGAAGTTTAGCATATTTTAAGGATGCATACCGATTTTAAAACTTGACATGTATTTTTATTGCATTGTTTTGAATTGTGTTGAAATGAATAGAAATCTATTTCAAATAACTTGAGTTTTAGAACCATAGAAATTGTAACTATAGAGGTTGAAAAAGTGATTTTTTTTCCCTCAATGACATTCAGTGTACCTGTTCTATACATTTGTATCACTGTAAATTACATTTTTTATGGTTTAAAGAAAAAGGATGGTGTTTTAAAAAAAAAAGAGTTCTAAATAAAAAAAAATAAACGTTTTTGTTCACATTTTATAACAGGGCTATTTATGTACATTTTAAAAATGTATTCATGTTTAATTATTCATTTTCCAACACTCATAAACAAGACAATTGTATCCATTTGTTCAAACATTTATTTTTTACCTTTTGATATCTTTTCAGTTTCTTAGGCCAGTAGACTTTCTTAACACTTAATTTATTCTGGGGTGCGAGAAAGCCACTAATAAGTAAAATTTCAAGAAATCATGTAATGAAGCACATTCCTGTAGAGCTTTGATAGTTCCTGAACTCTGATAATGTTTCATATATCTCTTTTAAAACTGTTCACTGCCTGGCTTTAGGACAAATTATGATGCTCAGGTTCTGCTGTATCTAACCCTCATTGACATGTATTTATAATAAGTAGTGTCTTGCAACAACTTATACAAACTCACTATCCCACTGCTATTTCAAGTACACATTTTGCTAATTAAGGCATTGGACTCAGTTCTTGTATCAAGATTAACTTCTGGCAATAGCAGTTCATAAAGTGATTTACTGCTTTTCACATTACAATTACTATGGCTAGCTCATCAATCTTGCACGAACTGTATGGTCAAATAAGTGACACCAGACTTAAAAGCTGCCATTCAATTATTCTGCATGAACAAGAGCATTAGAAAATAGCAGTAAAAATTATAAATCCATAATCAAATTGTCAGTTGTTTCCTCCTCCTCTTGCGAAGTTTCATCATCTTTTTTCCCTTGTTCTGTCATAAAAATATCCGCTTCCTCTTTTGTGATGTTACTGTACTGATTCTCTGACTTGCTGACCAGTCCCTGTTTCTCTGTGGAATAAGCAGAAAGAGAACCAATAAACTCAGATTATATTCAACAAGAGGTTAGTTAACATTTACATGAACGAATAATAATTTATCCAACAATGAATTTTTTATAGGTTAAAATGATTTAAACACCATATTTTATATTGTATGTATGTATGAAATTTGGATAAATTCTATGGCCATTTCAGTAAACCTTTGTATTAGCAGACTGATTTTGCTTATCTGAGACATACTGCAATACTAAATAGCCTAATTTATATAGCTTTTCTGTTATATGAATGGTTATTTTTGTGTATTTGATGAACTTCAGGCTGCTTAACATAGCCTGAAAGTACATCTATAAGTGAAAAAATGTATAGTTACTGCTTTCACTGTCTGATTCTACAGCAGGGGTGGGCAAAACTCTGGCCTGTGAAGGTTTTGTGTTTGGACCGCCAAACATAGCTCACAGCTAACATTGCCATCCAGCCCGCAGGACAAAATAAAAGTCAATAAAACAAATGGGCATTGTTATACACTGTCAAACAGCAAAGATTTGGCTGATATTACTGTTTAGCGCTAATCTAAAGACTACATGTAATTTCAACAGTTTGAATTACTCACACAGAATCGCGCGTGCATGTACAATTTACGCCTGCGGTTGTGTATATTCCACTAACACCTCTTTATAGTTCGCTGACTTTTGAACTCTCCCAGGCCTAGAATAGATGTATGTCAGCATCTGTACTCTGCTTTAGTTGTGACCTGACCTTCACCATGACTAATGGGCATGGGGAAGGAGGTGCATAGAGGTGTGTGCAAATTTGAAACACAGACTTTTTGCCATCACAACCGAACTAGTTGTTGCATTTCTGCTATTTCTTTGCCATTATTCTCACCCCCAATCATGTCTGCAACAGTACACCTACCTTCGAAATTCACTTTAATGTCAGCCACTGAAAAAAGAATACTCAAAGGCAATATCGAGAAAAGCAGTTTGATGTTTCATAAACAAACGTGCATGAAAAAGTGACGCGCCAGTTATGAAGTTTCACTACTTGCTCAAAGAATGAAGCCATTTTCTGATGGAGACTTTATCAAGGAATATCTCATGTCTGTGGTGAATTCTGTCTGTCCAGAGCAACGTTCAGTCTTGGAGAATATGAGTCAGTCATCCCGTACTATTCACAGCCGCGATAAGATGTCAGACAGTGTGCAAAGACTTGGTGAAGAGTGACAGCTCAACCTTTGTCGTCTACTCTCTTGCTCTTGGTGAAAGCACTGAATTATTTTTATTTTTAATTTTTTTTTATATACATCTCTTAAAATTACTTTTGTTCTCATTTTATATTCTGGACTTGTGATATTTGGTTGTCTATCAGGCCCGTGAACTGTTCCAACAGTTTTATCTGGCCCACGCTTTCAAAAGTTTTCCTGCCCCTGTTCTATATTTTTATCCAGTCTTCTCCCCATCCACCTGCTTGCAAGGAAATCGTTGGGTTTTTTTTTTGGCGGTGACTAATGCTGAAAATCTAACCATTTAGCTCTGCATTCAAGAGTGCTTTTGTTAGCTGTTAGCACATTCACCTTTGTTGACTGAATGACTTGCTGCACAAGATGGCAAACAGGAAGTCAATGGCAGAGCCCACAACAAAATACTTAAATATATTAAAGTCTGTTATAATGCATTCTCTCAAATGATCCTATTCTTCAATTTTAAATTCTGTTAAATATTGAGCAGTCTTATGTAGAAAAGTGAACTATTTCAGCATGTGTGAAATGGTTTACAGACAAACTGGGCTTAATTAATGTCCTGTGAAGTTAGCTAGTTTATTGCAAACTTGAAAAATAATGAAATGTCAAATACTGAAAATTTCTGTCTTTGATATCAAATAAGGCAACATAGTTTAGGTGACAGCAGAACAACTTCATATATCTGTGTATAAATGTTCTGAAAGAAAAGAACATAAAGTGTATTTAAATTTTTTATAGTGTACATTCTCTTGCAATTAGTCTTCAAAATTATGATATACATATGCAAATTTTTCTCAACTGGAGACTAAATAATTTTAAAAGTAAGTATCCATATATACAACAATGAATACTGATAGTTTACTGGTTGTTGACTGACTGAATTTTAAAAAAAATATTTTATGTATTTATAAAGAAATGGGATCTCTCATGCCAATAGAGAAATCATGTATAATATCCAGATGTGTAGATAACTCATTAAGTATTTAAGTTTTTCAAATTCTGACAATTATGGCACTCCATGACAATCCCTGTAATTTGGAAATATTACAGTCAATAGGGAAATAAGGTTGAGGTGTTTTGTTGTCTTGTGATTGCATTCCTCAAAGACTAGTTAACTTATATATTCTTGCACTAGCTATACACACATGAAAATTACTTTTACATTCACTATACACAAAAACTACTTTTACTTAAGAATAATGCAAATACAGTAGCTGAAAGAGTATTATTTAAAAAAAAAAAATCACAATAAGCAAACAAAACTGAATGTGCACCCATTGTTATAATCTTGTTCCTGACCAAGTAAAATCTGAACATGCAATCCCTTCTAACATACCTATACATGTATTTTTTTTTTAACATATCTGTACATGACATTTTGATTTGTTTTGAACATATATATATACTCTGGCAGACTGGTTTATGATAAATAAATCACGTCATATATATTAAATCTGTTTCTATACAAAGCCTCTTCTAGTTTTGTATGCCATAGTACACACACATATATATTAAATCTGTTATATTAAATATATCTGAAATCCACTTGTGGCAAATTGGCAAAAATGATGAAGGATTAAAATAGCAAAAACTGGTGGGATAGTCTTGCAATAGTAGTTATGGAACTTAGTGGTACATTACCTGTTACTACCAGCAAGGCAATGACTGTAAACATAAAGAAACATAAATATGCTTGTAGACCATCAGGTCAGAGGATATGGTTTTAAACAATTTCATACACTGGTTTCATCGGAAAAGCACCACAGATTAATTATACACTGTACGTGTTTCAAGAACTAAGTAACATACCATTGGCAAGTCTTTCCCAAAAGTCACGTCTTCCTTTGCTGATCAAAACATGTTTGAATTCTTGCAAGAATGTATTGTAAAGTTTAGGCTCAGTTTTCTGCAAAAGTAAAAAGACAGATGGTTGAATACAATATGGTTTATATAAATACCCTATCGGCTCTGCCCCATTCGTCACATCTACAAATGATGGAAGTGGATTTTAAAAAATATATCAATGAAAGACACAAAAGTTAATATTGTGACTGGACTGCATGACTAAAATATGTGCTATTAGTTCATTCAAATTATCCACATGGAGTACAAAATAGGCCCATCACTTTACAACGATTGTCTGAATTACTAAAATATAGGCCCTTTTTTTTCTGAATGTATGGAATTGAATTGACCCAGTTTGCCTGACTGATAAAAAGACTTGTTATACTGATTACTCCACGATCATGACTGAGGAAAAAAAAAAATCAAATTCAATTACTGTTTTCTTTAAGTTATAATAAATTTATTTTTTTGTTTATATTTAATCGTTAAATTAAGCTTGGATGCTGGGTAAAATTACAACCATCGGTGCAGCTTAGAACTACCTTGATGCATTCTTGGCGAAGTGCCTTGAGACAATCCATTGCTTTGCCGTAGAACTGCTGCCCAAAGGATTCAGTCACTATCTGTGTCACTCGTTTCTGCATCTGCATACAAGCTGTATAAGAGACAAAGTTTGTAACCAATGTTTTGTTATAATTATTAACCATATTTATAATAAAACCTTGCACACTTCTTTGACAATGCCAGTGATATGCAAATGCAGCTCTGAAAATTAAATCGGGTTATAATATGCTTAAAGACTTAAGTGGAATCCAAGAAAACCTGCAAATGAGCTGATTATGTATATAAAATCTAAATCCTAGTCTCAATGGATAATAAAATATATGTGATTAAAACTGTTTCTGTACGATTTTTGTTGCTACCTGTGAAAATTTTTTCACCTCTTATTTGTCACTTATTTCTATATACTTTACAATTTTATAACAAAACATTTCATAAATAAATGTATTGCTAATATTTATGTAGTGAACGTTTTAAGGTAGTCATCGTGCACTACATGTTAAGAGTAACAGTGGAAAGAGTATTCTTCTAATCAGTAACTAGATGATACTCTGAGGTGATATTAAAGTAAAAGGATATTCTGAGTTACTCTTTGTAAATTCAGCAGCCAATTTTTTCGTGAAGAGCCAAGCCAGACTGCGCTAAGCACTGTTTCTGATAAATGAATTATCTGTGATGCTAAATGGTTGTTAAGAGATAGATTGTGTGACAAGTCATAACTGACCAATGACCTAATACTGGCCAACCATAAGTGACCAATAGAGGTTATGGAAGTGTAGAGAGCAAGTGATTTGGAGGAGATATTCCTCGTTTCTCACCACTTTCAAAGCGGAACCCTGACATAGAAAAGTATTTTCTTAAAAGTCCCTACTTTTGATGCACATGCATGATAAATGCCATTGTGGATAAAATTCAGAGTTGTAAATTTAAATTGTAACCTTCATATTTCTTTCAGCTAAGTAATAATGTACTTTATTCATGTGTACAATCTTGTATATTTTATGATTCTGAGAAACCTTATTTTAATGTAGAAACGCCATGTGATTTAATACTGACTGATTTTTGCCACTAACATGCAAGCCACCATTTGGGAACTCTGTAAACAGTTAATGCAACAGATCTAGAGCTGTGTAAAACATGTTTCAGAGATTTTTCATAGCATAATTTTGATCTACAAAATACAACTTTGTGTTTATTTAAATGTGTAGTTAAGTACAACGCCAATCAGTCAAAGCTAAGAGTCAAATAACTGAATTCCATAATCATTAAAATAAATGATGAGTTGTTAAAGAGAGAGATAGGCAATGTGAGCTCAGAATGCTCATGCACAAAACTGTTTTCCTGGGAGAGAGAGGATTAGCAACACTTCCACATGTTCCTCGTGTCTTGATGCTTTGATTTTGCCTTGTCCCACTTTGATGGATGATGCACAATTTTGTGTCTTTACTGTTGAACCATGAGTGGGTGGAGCAAAACCCTCTCCCCCTGATGTCATGCACTGCAGACAAGAAAAGGCCAGGAGAAAGGAATCCCAATTCAAGGTGATGTGTGTGAGGAAAAACTGTCTAATCTTTCTCTACCCTTTTGTGGTGTAATATTATTATATGATTTCATGATATGTTTCCTGAACTACGAAGCATCTCTTTTCCTATTTTGTTAAAATGCCACCTTTTATAAATGGAATTTGCACTTAGGAAAGATTTGCCTCCAATTTCATAGTTACATATCTGGAGTTGTCTTGGTCTTAGAAACTTGTTAGGCACCCTAAAATTACATATATTAGATTGCTATGAACGACTGATACAATAAGTTTTCTTTTAGTATTTTGACTTGAGCCATGTCAAACAGCTGTATCATATCAACCAAAAAATTGTTTGGCAGACAGTAAGATTATCAAAAAGGATGTGGACAAATAGAAGAGTAGAATAAATATTGCTTATCATTCAAACCAAAGCAAATATGTCGCTAGTACTTTATCAACAAGTATAATTTTCTTATTTATATTTAATTATATATATTTAAACTAAAGAAATTATAATTCTCTTTTAAAAATCTAAATAATATGAATAATTAATTTTAAAATTATGGAATTTCAAAAATTTACCTTGCTCAAAGAGGTCTTCATCTTTTCTGGAAACCAGATCTTGGAAATCTTCTACTGGACTCACAGTTCCAACCTGTTAAAAATGTCAAATAAAGTATCGAAAGAACAATAAAATATCAAATGAATGATAACCACATTTTTTTCATAACAATTACAGGAAGGAAATATAAAAATACTTTAAAAAGGTAAAAATTAAAGTGTTAATGGAATTTCAAGGTGCTAGAAATAAACTGTTAAAGCACCTGTAATGCTTTCTACATTTAAAGGATTCATTAACACTATAATAAGTAAAAAATAAAGGAGTGAAATATAAAACATATTTCACTGGAACAAACATCATAATTAACATACTTCAAAACTTTTTAAGTTTCTAGAACGTTGAATTGTGTGGAATATAACAATTCTTACAAGAAAAGCATTTATATTTTTTTAATTTAAAACAGACAGCCATATCCTACCTCTGTGACCTTTGCTTTGGTCATTCCCTCAATGCCACCAGCAAGGTCGTCACTCAATTTAGGTTTCTTCATTGTGGGGCCATTTCCCTTTTCACTGTCAAAACTGTGCAAATCAAACATAATTATTAATAATTGTTTTTCTGCAGATATAATTTTATTATTAGCTCCAGTGTATAATGAATGTTGTCGACTACATTCCATATTAAAATATTCAGGATATCAATGGCTTTGTAGCAGTATGAAAACGTTTTGGAAGAATTTCTATTTTTCTTATTATATTTGTGAATGTGTTTCCACAGGTATGGTGATGCCTGGCAGAAATATATTGTTTATCTGTATCCAGGTGGTAAAAAATATGAGTAAGTTACTATTTGCACCAGTCAACAGCACAAGATGGTGTGTATATTTGCTGTAACAGCAATTAATGTGAAAGCTGTACACAGCTGAAACGAAAGAATAAGCCATAATGCTAAGTTATGACCTCTATCAGAGTACTACAAATTGGAATTTCTGGTAGCTTATCTTGGATGAGGTGCTTAAAAAGTGAAAGGAGCTGAAATGAAAAGCCAAATAAACCAGTAAAATGGATGAGGTGGGTATTTCTTTAAAAATCAAGGACTTCTCAAATAATTCAATGGTTTATAGGCAAATTCAAGGGCTTTTCAAGGACTAAATAGAATTCAAGTACTTTTCAAGATGGCTCTCATTTTTCAAGGTGGCTATGAATCCTGTTCAAGAGAAGTATGGCATAATCACTGCATTACACGCTGCTTCAAAAGAAGTACAGTGCAATAAAAGCATCACACACTGCTTCGAGAGAAGTAGGGTGTAATGACAGCATCACACACTGCTTCAAGAGAAGTATAGTGTAATAAAAGCAGCGAATGCTTAAAGAGATGTGTATTGAAAGCATCACATTATTTTAAGAAAAATATGGTATCATGGAAACATGATTAAATTCACCAGGAAAGTATGGTACTATTATTATTAATGAATAAATATGTAAAGAAAATATATTTTTGTTAGATTCTGGAATTGAATAAATATTGTTACATTTCTTCTAACCCACCTTTAGAAATTTCTATGGACAGAAAATAGAATGCAATATACAAATAAAAAATCAAAGGATTTTTCTTCCCTATTTCTCAAGAGCAGGTCTTGTTTCCAAATCGTTTCCAAACCACTGAAGATACAAAGCTTTCTTTATAATAACTATACTTCAAATAAGTGCTATCAATTAAACTTGTCTTCTAGTCTTCTACTCTTACTTTATCTCCATGTTCATTTTATATATCATGATTTGAAGCCTTCAAAAGCTGCTAAGTACAAGGGACCATCATTTATTATTTCTGTCACTCTTCTTACTTCTCTTTAAACATTGCTTCACCAGTCTGCTCATCTTTCTTCTTGGCTGTCGCTTCCATCTTGAATAATTTTTTCACCCGTTCCAAGCTTGCTTGACATTTAGTTTCCACTTCCTGTGGTCGCTGCAGACTTTGTGCAATGATAGGAGACAGCTCAGGCAATGGTTCATCAGGGTTAAGAGCTCTGTGTTGCAAACACTGAATATGGAAAAATCTTTTATCCAAATAGTTAGTTTTGTCTCCTTACTATTTACAAGACATCTAAAACAAATTTTCAGTTAAAGAAAGAGTACCCTCCAACAATAAAATGGTAATAATACTATCTTTTCAAGATAAATGTGATATAAGAGATAAGAATTATTCCTCATATTCATAAATTAAGCGACACTTTTGAAAAAATATAACACTAAGATAAATGGAAGCTTATTTCCAATTTAAATGGGAAAAGTTAAAATGTACTTAACATAAATAACAATTTAACATTTACTTTAGAGATTGAAATTCAATATCAAATTAAATCTAGATTAGTGGACCTAGCAATATGAGGAAACTGCATTACTTCAGATTGCAAATTTCATAAATATATGGAAACTTCAAAACATCCCTAGCATCAGGAATGATTCATTAAAACTAGGCCATATGAGAGATAAGTATTACAGTTTGTGAGTGTGTGTTTTGAAATATATGCATGTATGTTGTGCATGCTTTTTGAAGTTCCACTTCAACATTCTGTTCATTGTATAATATAAACTAATTATAAACCTAAAAAATATTAATAAAACACAATGAAACCATTGAGCACCCTTCAATAATTACGATTATTATTTGTTAATTAATAATGCAAAATTACAATTGATCGAGAATCTTAATTTATAGTTATTAAGAATTCTCTCACAAGACCAACATGTCTCTCATTTGGGGGATTATAAGGATGGTGTAAAACTCTACTCTTTACACAATAATAATATAGATGTTTTATTGTCACATAATGTTTCTGCAGGTGGAAACTTCTTACTAAAGGAGTAATAAAATCCAACTTTTATTTATATTTAACAAGTCACAATCCACCCACTATCACTCCAATATAAGGTTTTAATATATGTGCAAGAAAGTTAATAAATTTAACAATAAATTTACTGAATGAATAATCAAACATACAGCAGTCAAATTAAGATATATATATAAAATCAAGTTCATAGATCTAGTTTCATCATGGAAATGAGAGTGGAGTTTTAAAGAGAGAATTAAAGTCAACGTACATAACCTTTTCAAAGATGGTAGCTATCACTAGTGCCTGACCACAATCACGCAATTTGCAACAAGTCATTGTCTTTCTTATTAGATGATAGTCCAATGTACCCATTCTAGGCACATTCCAGAATCTCTGATGAACTCACAAGCACACAAGGAGGAATGTTCCCGAATCTTTGTGTGTCTACTCAGCATGCTTAGAGGAATGTTTAAGAAACTTTTGTGAATTCTTGAGACCAAAACTCAAGCCTCAATTTTCACCGTATTAGCTCTTCCTCTTCAACGGAATTCACAGGAATCATCTTACGGATACAGGTTTACCAATAAGTACAACACCAACATGATTCAGCAGAGTACAGTAGTCTCTGCAATCTGAAGCAGATACAAGGTTACAAAAAAAAGAGGCATGCTCATTTACGCAAAAGTTAAATTAAGGCAGTGCTAAATTTCAGGAATATTTCATCTTTAAACTCCTTTCTTTCTTACAAACATTCTCAACTTACAAATCCCGCAATAATATTCATTAGCCTGATATTATCGCAAAATATATGGTGCTGAGTAAAGCAAAATTATTCATGATTAAAGCACTTTATAAAACATATTTTTTCATGGTTAACGTGACACGTAAATCAACGATTCTTTTAATTGCCTTCTTTTCTATAAATACTGAAGGCACTTTATGAGTTTAAAGTAAAAGTAAAAAACAGTAAAAAACAGTAAAAAACATGATAGTGGTAACACACTGAGGACTACTGATTACAAAATTGTCCTCATAGCCTATTCAGCAATGTTTCAATGGCTCAAAATCGCCAGACTACAACTATGATATAACATGATGGTATTACCTGGTATACCCTCTGGTAATAAGGGTTAAAGGTCAGTTTGGGTTTTAATGCTTCAGTTTTCTCGTCTTCTTCATCTCTGTGAGAAGTGAAAACAATTTTACTTCAGATTTATATGCAGCAAATTCCACTCTGCTAACATCACATCCATGTACTTTATATAAAAAAAAAAATCTTTAAAAAGTAATAACAGGATTAACAAATAGTCCTTAAAAATCCTTTTTTCAAATTCCTGTTCAATATTCAAAATGCATCAGGTATCATGCACTCATTCACATTGCTGTAATACAATAATATGATGTAATGTAAAGTTTATTTTAACATGCAAGTTTCTACCATTGAAGTACAGTAATAATGTTCATCAATATGTAAGTCTCTACTATTGCTTTGCAGTATAATTCTGTTTATTAACATGTAAGTCTCTACTATTGCTTTGCAGTATAATTCTGTTTATTAATAATAAGGGAGAGCACCCAAGAGCATCACTAATAGTATAAGTGCACTCTAAAACTGCTCTGAACAATACCAGCGCGAAAGCCGGAAGCGTCCCCTACATTCAATCAATCAAATCTGAACAATAGTAGATAAAGCCATTGGGACAGTTCAGTTCTGGAAAAGGCTTACAAAAATATGTCAGAAATTCCTTCCACTGGTCAGCTAGACATTAAGCTGGAAGGCAAAACTCAAGATGGGTCAGGTAGGATTGTCCTCATACAATAAATTCAACAAATGTTTATGAACACTTTTTACATTTATTAAGTATAAACCTGAATACACACAAATACTAATCAGTTATCTCACATGTCAACTCACTCCACAACAGTATCACTATCCACTTAATTATCAACTAATAATTGAACCTTAAGTTCAGTAAATTGTCTTTCATAAGCAACTTAAACTCAACTGTCTGTTGACAATCCAAGTTTCAAATAAAACTACTATGACTAAAATAGACCATTTTAATAAATGACACTTGTCCAAGGGTGGGTATTTAAATTTACAACTGAAACAACAGTTCTCTAACTACAGAAAACCTACACATTCACAACTTACACAACTGCAGAAGATAAATCCATGTTTGTGATCAGGTCATCCACTGCAGACAACTGCTCCTCTGAAATAAAAATGTGTATATTTATAAACAAATGCATAAATACACACATTTTTCTCAAGTATTTTTTAAAATATTTTTAAAACTTATTTTATTTTCCTGCAATTCATTCCCTTGACATGGCCAGTGTAACAGACATACTTGCTTCTAGATGAGAGAGAAAGAGAGAGAGAGACACTAGCATGTGGACAAAATGATAGAATAAAATAACTTGTTTCTCCTAGCATATTCCAAGACACAAAACTCTTAATAAGCCAGCACAATTAAAATGCCAATACCTTTGCTAGCTTTACACCAAGTACTTGCATAACTTATTTCCTTTATCATGTCATTCACTCCCCTTTTCACACCGCTCAGTCTTTATCTTTTTAACATTATGATTTACCAAAAGTACCAGTTGTAAAGATCAAAGAAAGAAGAGAAAATGAAATTAAAAAAATATAACCAACCTGTTGGGGCAAATTTCTTGTTAGTTGTAATGTTGTCCCTCACAGGCAGTGAACCAAAGGTGTACCTCCGTAGATCTTCAGAAAATGGCAATTCTATCCAATGGAGACACTGCAATACACAAATTGACAAAAGATGAATTTTAATGTCATTTTACTACTATTCAGAAAAGGGCAACTCTACCCAATGAGACAATGCAATGCACAAAAGATGAATTCAAATGTTATTTTAGTACTATTCAGAAAACGGCAACTCTACCCAATGGAGACACTGCAATACATTTATACATAAAGATAAATTTTAATGTCATTTTACCACTATTCTGAAGTGACAGCTCATAAAAGGATAAAACACATTTTGATATTTGATATAAATGTTGAATATGGTACAAAAAAGTGAAACCTCATAATAACGCGATAATTGTGGTCCATAAAATCAGATCGCATTAATAGCAAGGTCACGTTTAATGCGGGGTTTTGCAATAGAATGCATTATTAAGATATATATTTTGGGAGCCATGCCACAACCATGTTACATCTGAATTTGCATTATCACAGAGTTCCAGTGTAGGTAGAGTGTTTCTATAATAATTTTTTTTGCAATTATATGTTCAATATTTTAAAATTTGTCACAGTAAATCACAAACATACTAGCAGCCCAAAATCTATTGTAAGAAACAAACATGCAGCCTTGTATTTTAATCTTGAATAAAGTTTCATAAAATTACTGCAGCTATAGAAAAAGAGTTCAGAATTCAATATGAACGAAATTACTTCAGCTGTGGTAAAAATAGTTAAGCATTTCATGTACAGAAAATTCCTGGTGGAATGGCAATGGTTTGTAGTGTATATAATGCAGCCTGCACACTTATGGTTTTTCATGGTCAAGTAAGAGGACAATGACTGTGGATGAACTTACTTCATATGATGCTTTGATATGAGGAATAAGACAGCCTATCCTGGGAGCAGAGCGAGCCTGGTATACACGGCGTGCAATTGCCACGCAGTTTGTTTCGTACAATGCTTTAATAAGAGCAGAGAGAGCTAGAGCAGCAGCCTGGAATAAGAAAAAACAAAACGGAGAGAGTCATATAGAGAGGATTACTTAGGATAGCAATGACAACAAATGACACAAGGCATCCCCTAGTAACTATTCTGCCATTAACAACAAACATTTAACAAAATCAAACTAAATCCATGAATGTGGATAGCATGAGTCAAAAGAATTTCAATGATTAATTTAATTCTGCTTAAACTTTTTGCAAAATACTAGTATAACATCAGCTATAAATATTAACCATTACTCATTCAGACAGCAGGATTTAAAGCTGCAAAAAACTATTAAAAATCTAAAAAATAACTAATAAAATCAAACAGCTATTTCTAAGTGAATAAACAAGCATAGATTAGTCAGGCAAATCAAATGCAGACTGTAGGAACCATTTGATGGCATGAAAGGTCAAGGATGAATTGTGTTTTCTAACAAACAAAAGAGACTATTATAGAAACTAAAGTAGTTAATAGATTTGGTATCTAGAGAAAATCAAGGTCATTCAGACTTTAGAAAATAGGAAAAGCAGAGTTACTAATGAATAGAGACTACATGTAAAAAGGAATTTGCAAATAAACAATGTTAGTTACAAGACAATGGAAAAATAGGGTTGCAAATAGACAACATGGAGTTTGGAAAACTATGGTTGCAAAAGGACAGCATAAATACAGACTCAAGGACAACTAAGGTTGCTAATGAACAAAAACTCCAAAGCCAACTAGGGTTATAAATGGGCAACATAAATACAGACTCATGGGAATTTAGGGTTGCTAACAGACAACATAAATAGAGACTAATGGAAATCTAGGGTTGCTAACAGACAACATAAATAGAGACTAATGGAAATCTAGGGTTGCTAACAGACAACATAAATAGAGACTAATGGAAATCTAGGGTTGCTAACAGACAACATAAATAGAGACTAATGGAAATCTAGGGTTGCTAACAGACAACATAAATAGAGACTAATGGAAATCTAGGGTTGCTAACAGACAACATAAATAGAGACTAATGGAAATCTAGGGTTGCTAATGGACAACATAAATAGAGATTAATGGAAATCTAGGGTTGCTAACAGACAACATAAATAGAGACTAATGGAAATCTAGGGTTGCTAATGGACAACATAAATACAGACTCATGGAATTCTGGGATTGCTAAAAGACAACATAAACACAGACTTCTAGAAAAATAGGGTTTATTAATGGAAAACATATATACAGATTCTTGGAAAACTGATTCTGCTAACAGACAAGTTACAGAGAGACTATAAAGAGAAAACGCTGGGATTGGTAACAAATAATGTAAAATGGACTCACTAAAGGACAAGTTACAGGAAGACTAGAGGAAAATCTGGGATTAGTAACAAATAATGGAAAATGGACTCACTAAAGGACAAGTTACAGGAAGACTAGAGGAAAAACTGTGATTGGTAAGAAATAATGGAAAATGGACTCACTAAGGGAGTTACAGGGAGAATGGAGGAAAAACTAGGATTGGTAAGAAATAATGGAAAATGGACTGTAAAGAAGACGTAGCTCACTAATGGACACACTAATGAAGACTCAGAGGAAAACTAGGTTTACTGACCTCATCACCCTTTTCTGCAGTGATGCTGAGAACACTGTCTCCCAAATAGTGGTGTCGTTTGACCTATAAGATAGAGATAAAAATATGGAAGATAACAACAACAAAAAAAACACAAGGCAAAATTATTTAACATTTAATTTTGTTTTGTCGCTGGTGTCAAACTGATAAACAAGATCAAATATAGTTTGGAGATCATGTATAATAATTAGAACTGACATCTAAGGTTTTGTTCTCGATAGCAGAAGTGACCAATGCAGTAAGAGCCATAGGCCTTGAGTGGCAACATTTTTCTTTTTGCAGAAAGGACTGTACTTTATGGAATAATCAAATATGAAGAGTCAGATTATAAAAAATAATAATAAATACTGATTTTATTTTACTCATTACATTTTATTTACAATTACATTTTCTGTCTTGGTGAAGCCCAGCACCTTCAGACATTTCTCTGCTTGGTACTTCATACTCTCCTTGTCTTCTGCTGTCATCGGCACTCTATCACTGCCATAGCAGTAGCCTGAAAAGAGATTGATTTCTGGCATAAACTACTGGCATAAAGACAACATTACTTTATTCACTGAAAGCAGTGATACAATTTCAACTGCTATAGAAAAAATTACACAAAAATTATATAAGAGTACAGGCAAGGGTGTCTATGAATGAAAAGTGTGTATGTGTGACATTGTGGAAGTCGCCTTGATCTTCCTTTTCAGTCAGTTTAAAGAGACACTGTTTCCCAAAGATAACCTTGATCCAGAGCCAAGTACAACAAAGTTGGATATAATTATGTTGCTTTGGAATCCCAAAGTAGATTTTATTTTCTCATACCATAAAATGCCATAATAGAATTTAAAAAAAATGTTTTTACAATATAAATTATATCTATGCTATGTTTTATATAATTACATATTGTTGTATTATAAAAAGTAACATGATATAATAAAAAAAACATTTTGTGCATGCATTTGTATTACAAAAGAAATTATTTATCCAGGTTATTATCGTCAAAAAAAAGAAAGAAGTGATTTCTTAGTTAAATTTTAAATTTCAGCAGACATTAAATCAAAGATAGATAAGCAAACTTTCTTTAAAGCCAGATACAAAAAAATGAAATTTCTAAAATTTTCTAATTTTCTTAAATTTCCAAATTTTCGATTTTTACACATTAGTATACTTAGTATCTTCTCTTTCATGATTAATATGATTTATAACTGGAAAATGAAATTTATGGTTCAAATCGATATTTTTCAAACCAACCTGTGTACAAAAATATATCTATTTCCAAAAACTCAAAATACTGCCATAAATGCACACACCTGGATCCTGCTTACTGCTAATATTTTTATGTACACATGAACATAGCACATAGAAACAGCATTATTGCTCTTATATTTTTCATGTACACATGAACATAGCACACAGAAACAGCATTATTGCTCCTATATTTTTCACCATTAGAACAGTTTCAGTTTTGCCAATTAAGAAACAATGACCTTCGCAAAACCATGGTTAAATCTATACCATCTACTGAATTTCTTAACTTTAAACAACAATCTCATTAGTTGAAATGGCCAATAACTGATTTCTGATAATACATACTTTTCTTTTAGAAATGTTTACTTCAGAAACAATGTACTCCAGTACATTAAAAGCAATTCTTATTAAACAAAAAATATTTCTCTAAAAGCTGAAAGTCAATTCATAATCATAAAAAAAACAAACTGAGGTACAAGACATTTATATAGGCCAAATTAGGACTAACAAGGTTAGTTGTCTAATCTTCTTCAAAACTAACTTCTAGTAGTGATGTAAATTGTACCAATATGCCAAGATGTCATTCGACAAAGAACTAATAATCTATTAGAAGATTTTATTTCGAAATGATTTTGGATCTAGGAATGCGCAAACAAACATTCTCCCACCATTATATAAGTACTAAATGCAAAGCATATGTACAAGATAAAATATATGGTTTAAAATGCTTCTGTGTCAAATAATGTTTTACAGAATCAGAAGCATATTAAATTAAAGAGGAGGAAACCTTATCGAAGCCACTCATCAATTTTTATCTCTAACTGAAAATCCAAATATGAAAAGTAATGGTAGCTTAATTTAATTTCTAAAGTAGAAATTCTTCCCAGTGCATGAACTGACAGATTCGTGAAACAGATGCATACCTTTTAATATTCAGACTTAATACACATTAAGAACTGGCAGTCATATTACTATTATTAAAGAATTGTATTTACATACAATTTTTAAAGAGAGACAATATGCAAATATACATATGCATATACAAATGCAAACCTTCCACAATATCCTCTTTATCAATTTCAGTCTCCTCTTCATCATTCAAATGAAATGTGCGTTCTGTTTTGACCACCTTATCTGGCTCACGGGCATAGACTTTTTTCCAGCTTTGTTTCAATTTAAACTCTTTAACCTGCAAGTAGGAAATATCAAATTTCAACGCTAGGCAGACACAACCTAGGTTAAGAAACCCCAAAAAAGATACAAAATTCGTGCAATTATTCAGAAAAGTGGTAAATCCATTTGGAACCAAGAGAAAGGAACTCTACCTAAACTGTTAATGATCAAACTAAATGACTTCATTAATTTTTAAATAATTAACTAAACAATTACATACAGAAAGAAAGATATCCCACCAATGACATTCTTTTTACCGATAGTTACATCCCTTACATATACACTTTTCATTTACTTGTTTACTGACAGTTATGTCCCTTTTCATTTACTTAATTAACTTTTTTATTTTTGGTAAAAGTTTTCATTCTAAAAATTTTCATATAAAAAAAATATTGCCACAATTTTTTTGTAATTTTATTGAATTTTGTCATGTGGGAGAGAATCAAAGATTCCAAAATTGGGGTAATTCATTTGCAGTAAAAATAGAACTGATTATCACTTTGCATGTACATAAATTTGGTCCTTAGATATTACATATACAAACATCCTTGTTATTTTAAACTTGACAGTTGAGAACAGAGATGTTGGGACTTCTGGTTGTAAACGGAGTGCCTGCCTTTTTATTTACTGTTCATTTAAATCTTCAGGGTCTTTAATTTGTCACCCACTTCTATAACTAGTTTAAAAAAATCTACGTAATTTCAACCTTCAACATAATAAGTGACAATGGAGCAGTCAAATATATTTTTGTTTTTTAAAAAAAGTGATACTGAAACCAAGTGCGTGGAATAGTCATTGCCCAGCACATCACAGCAAATCAGTGAAACTGAGAGGACAAATCTACTGTTACCAGGGGAGGAGTAAGGGTGTGTTGTGGAGAAATTAACTCTTCAAATACAAATAAAAAATTGAAAAGGTGTCTGACTTATAGGTTAGGTAAAATGTTTTTATAAAAAATTGCAGTTATTATGTTTAAAAAAGAAGTAATAAGAGCAAAACATTTCTTATTATGACAAAGACAAATATATAGTTAGTTCTTTTAGTTTACTTGAGCCTATTATTTTTATTATACATTCGATGTTAGCAGTTATCGCAATGATGTGCTGTGGTCAATTAAGGTTAGGGTATTCAAAACTGCTACAGTGCTTAAATGTAAACAATCTGATATTCTAATATTAAGTTACAGTATTATGGTAGGTCACATATTATGCTACTCAAATTTATGACAATACTCAATGTAATGTTTAGGTGATATGGTTCTGACACTGCAATTTTAACTCTGTCATTATATGATTATATTAAATTATTATTTTATCAATACCATGATTGAATTGTACCATAATTCAACTGCTCCTGTAATTCTACTAAACCAAGATTCAAGTTGTACAATGATTCCACTTATGGCAGTATTCAAGTGATAAAGTAATTCTAGTGAAGACAAGATTCAAGTAATACCGCAATTGTACTAAAGCTAAGATTCAATTCTGCAATATTACTAAAACCAAGATTGAAAAATTTACACCATGATTCTACTAAAGCCAAGATCCAGTGATAAAATGATTTTATTTAAAGCCAAGAAACAAAAATTCAAGTTATACCAGGATTCTTATTAAGCCAAGCTTTAGCTGATATTAAAATAAATTATATCAAATCTAAATACTATTTATAACACTACAAAGGAACTCCTTTTGCTCAAAAATACCAATACCTTCACATAGCCACAAATAGGTATTTTTAAGTCACTTCCAATCTCCAGCGGGCATTTCCAGGCCATGGGCTTCACTTGCCTAGACTGAAAGTAGCTCAAAGCAGGGAGAGCCTCACTGCAAACAGACATTACAAATTCTAGCAATCATTGCAGCAATTGTTGCAAATTTTAGACTTTAAATAGTTAATGATCATGATAATACAATATAAAATGAATAGATATGAAAAAAACCTTTAATATTTTCAAATAATCTGCACAAATGCCGAATCTTCTAACAAAAGCTCATTATTTATGGGGACTATATATTCAAAGTAAGTTGTCTAAATCACTAACAAATGCATTAAAAAAAAAAAAATAACTGTAATACATAAAAACATTAAAAAAGTGCTTGCATTCTTTCTAGGGAACAAATTCTATTAAAAAATTGACTACCTTGATTAACAAACAAATGCCATAGTAGAAACTATATTATTTCCTAGAAAGAAATGTTTCTTTCTAGGAAATAAGTTATATGTTTTTTAAAAAAATGCTTGTCTGGCATTACCAATAGAGAAACTATACATTTTTAAGAAATAGAGGTTGGCAGTCAAACACTCACTGGAATGAATAGCACTGGCCTTCTACTTTCTCCATAATGTATTTGATCATGGCTTCCCCTGCAAGTTGCTGAGGTGTCTTGTCTTTACGGTGCTCACCATCAGGGCCAGGTTCCAAATCTCCATGTCCATCATCTTCCTCTAAGTCAGGCCCGCTGACAGACAAAATAATATGTACTTTCTTTGTTTTATCAAAATCGATGTTTATTAATATGAAATAAAGGAAATATCAAAATGAAACAAAAATTATTCAAAGGATGCTGGAAAAGGTCACCCCAAACTGTTATTTTCAAAGAAATAGATTTGTAAATATTGGGGTTAGTCAAATAAAGATGTACAGGTACATGCACCATATTCTGACTACAGGTGTGTGGCAAATTTTTCTATCTATTGCAAGTAGTTGCAGACAGACATCTCTAACAGTTTTTTAATGAATTTTTTCCCAGGTATCCAACCTCTTACCAAGGCTAGAGTATACTTATTACTAATACAATTATGTTCAGTGGAAATTAGAAAGTCACAATGGCTGCACACACACACACACACACACACACACACATTTTCTTATTATGCATACATCATCTGAAAAAGCCAATTACTCCAAATGTACAAAGGCAAGTCTCTAGTTACAGTTTCTGATTTTTATACTGTGGACGGCCAACATATAATAGGGTTTCTGATTTTCTGTCTGTGAATGACCAAAATATTAAAATGGTAATAAAACTCAAATTTAAGACTTTTTTCAGATTACTTTGACATTTTACTGATTTTTAAGACCTTTTCCAAGTCTGGAAAGGCTAAAATCAAATTCCAAAATTTTTCTATAATTCCAGACATGCAAAGGAACCCTACAGCTCATAAATGGTACTGGAAAAGGTGCTCTTCAGTACTTACATAACATTAATCTCAGTGTTTGAATTCTGAATTACAGTAATGATTGTGTCTAGCTGATCATCACCAAATGGTCCACCCAGACTGCTCAGCAGAATGACACGCTTGGATGCAAATCCCCGTTTGCCCCTTGAAAGAAAAATAATGTTCAGTTGAAATAACGAAGTGAACTCTAGACAATCATTACTGCAATAATTTAATGTTGAGCAAATTATATACATAAAATTTTCAGGTGTTTTTAAAATGTCACAATGGCAATAAATTTACTGTGTTCGATGTTGGTTAATGCAAAAAATTCTCTAATATTTGAAAGATTTGTTAACAGATGAGACAAATCCCAACTTTCAAAAAGAAGGTGCATGTCATGGCTTCTAAAAGGATATTGCAATACCGAGATCCAGTAACAGACGAGACAAATCTCTATTTTTGTTTTTAAATGTTGCATGTCTTGGCTTCTAAAATAATACTGCAATATTGAGATCCAGTAACAGATGAGGCAAATCTCTACTTTTGTTTTTAAATGTTGCATGCCATGTTTTTTTAAAAATGATATAGCAATACTGAGATCCAGTAACAGATGAGACAAATCTATATTTTTGTTATTACATGTCATGGTTCTTTGAATGAAATCAAACATGCAATGGGTTAACCTCAAGGGAATATGTTAAACTTGGGAAAGTCGGATTGTTGTGTCATCTACAATTAAGGTGTAACTGGAATGATTAAAAAAAATTCAAACAAACCTTGTTACACATCGCCTATTCTTTAAATGTAAAAAAAATAAATGCAATGATGTAGATGTTGCTAGACTGACTGAATTAAAATTTTAAACACTCCCAAGGCAGACTGACCCGGTTTCTAATTATGACAAACAATTTAACTAACACTAAAAGTGTACAGCATAAATTCCGATCAGAATATGTCTATTTTAATGTTTAAAATCTAGAAATACACCAGACATTTATGATCAAGTGAAACTAGTTTTGTTAGTCCTGAATGCTGGTACAGCACTTGTTCTAAAAGAAGTTTTCTTACATGTAAGATACAAATACTCACTGAATTCCTTGTTCCAAGTGGTCCATTGCCACAATTATAGCATCAATGACTAAAACAAATTAAAGGAATAATAATAAACAAATGAAAAAAACTTCTATCTGAAATGTGAAAATAAACTAATTCAGTAATTTTACCAGAAAAGTGTTAGATTTCTGATAAAAGTTACTGATTTAAAAAAAACAACCCCTTTTCAAGCCCAATGTATGAAAAAAACCCCAACCAAAATAACCACACCAAGACACTAAATTTCCTCGTGAGAAAACACAATCTATGAAAAAAAGAAAAAAACATTATTGATTTAAGGATACAATCAGCAGATACACTGCTAGGCTGAATGTCATTTTGTACCATCTGAAGCAGGTCAAAGTCTGCCAATCCCAGAAAACGTTTAACAGTAATGTTTTCGTAGCTTCGTCCATCTGCCAGAGGGTTGTTCGTCTCAGGCGTGCCAAATAGCACTAATGCTACTTCGTCTTTTGACTCTGAGAACATCTGACATGAAAATTATTGTTACAAAATTGCTGTTCCAAAGAAGAGTAATTATATTATTAAATCAGACAATGTATTTTAGTCAAATGAAAATTATTGTTATAAAATTTCTGTTCTAAAGAACAGTAATTATTAAATCAGGCGATGTATTTTAGTCAAGCCTTTCTTCTTTTCTATTTTTTGGTTTTTGTTTCATAAATAAAATGTACTTTAAAGAAACAATTGTTATTTGATTTAATATGGTGAATAAATTTTCAAATTAGCAATGAGGAAGTGTGTGACTATGAGTTCTGGGTACTGGACTCTGCATGTGACTGGGTGTTGGCCTCAAATGCAAGTTATGGTAGCTGGAGGTTGTTGTTTTTTTCAATCCACACACCTAGTCCTGTCTTGGATGGTTTAATTAATATGAAACACTAACAAAATCTCTAAATTTATTATTCTTTTTCAGTACATATAGATAACTTTATAAAATTTCACACAAACATATCTAATAAAAAATATTATGAACATTTTTATTTAATTTTTGTTGTTACTTTTTTGGGGGAGGAGGAAGGTGTGCAAAGGATTTAAATTATTATGCCATTATCATACAATGCTGGTTTGCCTCCTTTAATTTGCATAAAAAAGTATTTTATTTAAAATAATTAACATTGATTTTTAGCAAATAGAATAAAGCAAAGATCAAAGCCAGTAAATATCAGTAAATGAAAAATAGACATTATTTTAGATAATTTTCATTTAAAGCAAAACTATATCTAAACTGAGTCAGATGATTTATTCAGAGACTAAACAAATACTTTGCTAATTCTTATAAAGTGATAAATATGTTCCTGGAAAAAAAAAAAAGATATTTCTTCTTAAAATTATATGCTAAATGATTTTGTTTCATATTAATAGATCATCTAATGACAAAATATATATACTTTTTCCCAAAGATTTCTGCAAAAGAAAAAATGTTAAATAATAAGCACAGTAACACATTTTGATAATTCTGATCAAAGAAATACTTATTAATTTGTGTATATACTATATTATAAGAATTAGTATATGAATATTTTTTTAAAAGATTAATTGTGGAACTGTATTTTATTAAAAAATTTTCTACTTAAACACAAAATGTGTGTTTATGTATGTGTGTACGAGTTGTAACTTTGTGAGTTTTAACTTGCATCATTCAAGGGAATATTTTACAGAAATTAAAAATACTGAACAACAGGGAAAGAAAAATTTTGAAAATCTTGGTGCAAAAGCAAAAAAATTATAAAGAAAAAATATAAATATACAATTTTTTCTACACCTTGTATTTTCTCATATGAATGTTACATTATTATAATATTTTACACGTTTTCTAAGGATATTTTAATACGAAATGGTAACACTTATTGCTTCTAATTGTAGGGGGGCAGGGGGGAATTGAGGGTTGAGGTTTGAGGTGGTGTTTGATGTTTTCTCCTTCTATCCTGCTCACAGTGCCAAAAATGTAGTGGAGGGGCGTAGTGACCAGGGGTGATTACCACATGATGAATAAATACCACAATCAAGAAGATGCACCATGGGTTCTTTTCATTAGCAATCATTTATTTTTATATTATATTATAAGTACTGGCAGGACCAGAGCAGCAAACAATAAATGTAAATAGTAAATTTCAAGTTGTTGAGACATGTATCATATTTTGACCATAGGTGCATGGCAACATGTTCTATCAATTGCAAGTGTTTTCTGACCGATATTTCTAATGGTTCTTTTAATGAAATTATTCCATTATTCCAATAATCCTACATCTTCAGTCAGTTTAGTAGAAATTGGAAAGTCACAATGCTGCACTCTCCTGAGTTTTCAGTAATGCATACATTATCCAAAGAGGGCAATTACTCCAAATGTAAAAAAAACAAGTCCATTGTTCTAGTTTCCAATTTTTTAGCCTGAGGATGACCAAAAAATATTAAAATGGTTTCTAATTTTCAGTTTGTGGATGACCAAAAAATTAAAATGGTAAAAACTCAAATTTAAGACTTTTTCCAGACTATTTTGACGTTTTACTGATTTTTCAGGCCTGGAAAGCTAAAATCAAAGTTCAAGACTTTTATCAGAATTCCAGACTAGAACAGGAAACCTGTAGTTTTGGGTAGTGCTCCACAATTGATGAGCCACTGCTCAAACCCAAAATCAAGATATGGCAATGTAGTCTGAAAGCCCTAAACTGCTAGAAAAACTCATGCTGAAGTATGACGTCAAGACTAAAACACTAAAACAGTAAATACAAATACTATTATATTATGAAATCAATGTGTAAACAATAAGACAGTACATATAACTACTCCTATATTATGAAGTCAAGGTGTAAACACTAAAACATTAAATGCAACTAGTGCTATATTATGAAATCAAGGTGTAAACACTAAAGCAGTACCTACAACTACTGCTATAGTATGAAGTCAAGTAAACCTGGTACACACAACTAGTGCTGTAGCAAAAAGTCAAGCTATAAATAATAAAATAGTACATACAATTACAAGTACTGCTATTGTATGAAGGTGCAAACACTAAAACAGTACATACAACCACTGCTATGGTATGATTAATGAAGTCAAGGTGTAGTACAAACAACTAGTGGAATGGTATGATGGCATAGTACAATACTGTAAATACTAAAACAATACATACAGCTAGTGCTATGGTATGAAATCAAAGACTTAGTTGGTATGGTATAGCTTCCAGTACATTAAGCCCTTATAAAAAAATATAGTTATAGAGATGGGTAATAAAATAACCATAAAACCAAAAAATCTTAAAATGAAAGAAATGCATACCCAAACCCCCCAAACCTGAATATGTCAGAAAACTATTAAACCAGAAAATCCTTAACCTTAACCCTACAACCATAAAACCTAAATAAGACAAAAATACCTATTACCTGAAACTAGTGAAAGCCCTAAAACCCAATATTAAAAAAAACCCCTGAAAACCAGAAGTGGCACCTATTTAATTAACAAGTAAGCATACCCAAATTCTATACTTCAAACACTATTTTGCACCAATAATTTCAATCAAAATAAGCTGATTTGCAAAATTCTAATCGATTAAAATACTTTCTATAATTTAGAAATTGTCTAGTGACACTGAAATCAAATGGGAGATAAACACTTTCTAATGTGGATAATCATACATAAATCAAAGGAAGACATTGAAAATTTCTATTAAAAAAAAATCAGTAATCATCTCCGATGTGCAAATGTTACAGTTTAAAATAAAGCCAATAACAGTATCATTATAAAATAAAATAAATAAATCTATACACCTTGCGCTGAAGAATCATTGTGATAGCGGTGATGGCTGTTTGTAGCTGAGTTGCCTCCCCTGGTGCAGACTGATTCATGGTAGGACCTACGTCCAGCACGATTGCAATTGCTTCCTAATAAAGAATGTTTGTATTTATTTCATTAATTTAGTTTAAGATGTGATATATATATATATAAAAAGAACGCAGTTTGTATAAAATGCAGAAAGGTGGAATTAATATACTATCGCTACTGCCATCGCTGAGCTATATGACAACACGAACTTTTATCTACAAAATGACAATTTTCAAAACTGATTATAATTTAGCAGCTTCATGAAATAATGCAATCATTTTTTCATTATTCTTATAAGAAATATTAATATATTTTTTAAATGAGAAGTTTAAAATGTAGTGACATTAATAACAAGCTTCTCTGCTTTCTCAGATAACATTTTGACAGGAAGCGGGCTATAAACAGACGCCGATTTTCTTAAATGAATGAAAAGTACAATGAGTACAATGTTTACAAGAGATTCCAGAAATAACATTGTAGTATGATAAAATTAAAAACTGCATTATTAAGTGTTTCTGAACAGTACTCGATAATTATAAAGATCTTCAATTGTTGAAGCTCACTAAATTACCTTGTTTGCCGCCATTTGTCAATTTGGATATGTTCTGAAAGTTCTCTCCCTTTTATTCAGGAACAGTTTATCGAATAAGTATCCTCCCTTGTTCTGAATACAAATGGCTGATACAGTCACGCCTGACCATTTGCATCTATTAGGAATATTAGTTATGGACATAGAATTTTCACACTAAATCATAATCGGCATGAATAGTAAAAGTATGTTGTGCATGGTAATAAATTATATTGTAATAAAATGTAAGTTGACTGAAATTCGTGATTCATCTTGGGTACACTTTCAGCTTGAGCCTATTTCTCGCCAAAAGCTTTTAATTACTGTATTGATTGACTTTCGCGGTGGAGTTGGGGTGGGGGGTATATCGACCATGGCAACCATCTGATCTGTTGTGCTAAGCAACCACACAAATACCAAACCACGTGTGGCGCGGCCTGAAGATCAACACCCTTTTCTCAGAAGTGGTATTGATCAGCTTCAAGGGCAGAAAGAAGCAGTGCCGCATTAATACATGGGCTCGCTGGGCAGAGTTGCCAAGAGGGGGGGGGGCTCACGAGCATAGGGGCCCCAGACTAATCTATGTATGTTTTATTCTTGTGTTTGTGTAGGTAGGAGCCCCAGTGCACTGCTTTGCCCGTGGGCTTTTCATGCTGTTAAGACGGCCCTGGACAGGAGTCGCTTTGGTATCTCCTCGGGTAGCGATTACCTTTGTTTTCTTGTCTAAACCTGTGACTGTAATAAATATATAAGATAGAGCTATGACCTGTCAAAACCTGTGACTGTAATAAATATATAAGATAGAGCTATGACCTGTCAAAACCTGTGACTGTAATAAATATATAAGATAGAGCTATGACCTGTCAAAACCTGTGACTGTAATAAATATATAAGATAGAGCTATGACCTGTCAAAACCTGTGACTGTAATAAATATATAAGATAGAGCTATGACCTGTCAAAACCTGTGACTGTAATAAATATATAAGATAGAGCTATGACCTGTCAAAACCTGTGACTGTAATAAATATATAAGATAGAGCTATGACCTGTCAAAACCTGTGACTGTAATAAATATATAAGATAGAGCTATGACCTGTCAAAACCTGTGACTGTAATAAATATATAAGATAGAGCTATGACCTGTCAAAACCTGTGACTGTAATAAATATATAAGATAGAGCTATGACCTACCAAAACCTGTGACTGTAATAAATATATAAGATAGAGCTATGACCTACCAAAACCAAAAAATACTGTCCGGGATTGCGCTGACAATAACAGCAATGGCAAGGCTGAAGACAGTTTGGAAAGACAGAAACACCTCAGTCAGCTCGAAGATTAGACTGATGTGAGTCATGGACCCTCAGCGGATCTCGAAAAGAGGATACATGAAATGGTATGGGCATGTCACACGATCAGCAGGGCTTGCTAAGACAATCATGCAAGGTACCGTGCAAGGAGGGCGAAGGAGAGGAAGACAGAGAAAAAGATGGGAGGACAACATCTCAGAGTGGACAGGACTAAAGCTGAGCGATACAGTAAGATTATCAGAGAACAGAATGGAATGGAAGAAACTGGTTGTCAGGTCATAAGTGCTGCCTTAACTGTCGGCAAGACAAAGGGATAGATAGATAGAATGACCTATTCTCTATTAAATTTTGTGTTAAATATTTCATTCTAATTTATTTTAACTCAGCCAATGGATGTATGTGGTCAGCCAGTTTGAGGTTGGGTCCTTAATATAGATATATGAATTATTATTTTGTATTAAATTACTCAAGTTTTTTTATTTACGTGATCTCCAAAACATAATTTTACTTGGCTAGTCCAGATAAGTTAGAAGCCCCAATATTGTTGTGGACATTGTATGTATGCACATTAGTGATCTCCAAAACATTACTTGGCTAGTCCAGATAAGTTAGAAGCACCAATATTGCTGTGGACATTGTATGTATGCACTAACGAGAACATAAATAATGTTTAATGAACAGACTCGTCTGGATGCATGGAATAAGGGATGAAAGGCTCATACTTACGTATTTTACATTGCGTCATTCAAACACACAAGGGGTGAAGGATGGAATGAAAAACAGGGGACATAAGAATAGTAAAGAACATGAAAGGAAAAAAGGGCCAGGGAATGGAGAGAAAGAATAAAAGGGTTGGGGAAGGAAAACGGAAAGAGAAGGAAAAGGTAAGAAGAAGAAACAAGAGCAGGAAAGGATGTTGGGAGGAAGATGGGGAGTGTGTGATTCTAAAAAAGAAGAAACACTTTCTCTTTCATTATAATTTATATCATGAATGTAAAAGAAAATATTTTAATAACAGATTCAAAACAACATCAAGAAAATATGCTGACGTAAGACCAAAGTTGTAAGACAATATGGGTCAGACATATCCTCAGGTCAAAACTAAACAATGTCAACAAAATGTAAGCCCATGCTTATACCATACCTGTAATCAACTATGCAGTGGGGGGGGGGGGGGGCTTATAGATAAGACAACGCCGAGATCAATGAACTAGAAAGGGAAACTAGAATACTGCTCACATTGCAAAAGTGAATGTAGGCAGACTAAGCATCTCGGATAATGAGGTCAGAAATTTCAGGAAAGTCAAGGACGCTGTTCACGGAGAGGTCATAGGCCTTGTTGGGTATGACTAGACTAGAGTCTAGAGTAACAGCAAAGATGAGCCGCTGACAGAGGCAATATCGACAAATAACTTGTGTCAAACTGATGTCCCTATCGTGAACAATATGCACGACAAGCGTGATTTAAATTGTATTTTGATTCCTCTTTTATCTAATTTTTCATTGTAAAATATAAATGTTTTCATTGAAATGTTTAAGTCTTTTGCGTGCTTTACACCGTATTTAATTGTAACACGCATGAGTGTAATTGACTTGTATCTTTATTATGTAAACTTGAACATTGATGTAAAGATATTGTGATGGTCAGTGAAATAGACTCTGCTATTAGTCCATGCCACGTGTTCGGATTGCGAGACTATAGGACTGTCGCTCATAGGAATTTATTATATTTCCAGAGCGGGTTTTTATTTTCTTGGTTCCTGGTTTTATTTCGGCGTTGGGACTCAGGCCTATGTTCAACCTGTTTCCTATGCCTTGGGGTGTTTCCTTGGTGTACTATTGAACCTTGGGGATCGTTGGAGCGACCCTAAGCGTGTTGCGTCTGTATACAAGTACGGGACGCTGATCTTGCGACCAAGACAAGATCGATGACTGACGGCCACTGCTGAAACCCGTAGGCCTATATCCAACTATATACCTGTTGGGGGAACAAGTGCACCTTTACTTCGCAATTGGATGACCAGCCTAAGTGCAGGTGTCTGATCACTTGAACTATAAAGTAACTTTTTAGTAATCCAACACAAGTCGGACAATATAAGACCGAAATCACGTAATCTCTGATTATTTTGTTGTTAAATTTTATTAAATCTTTTTTTAATTGTTAAACGTTTATTGTAGTTGACTAATTCATGCGTGTAAGACCAAATAGGGAGTGGGATGGGGGCTGTGAGTCGTGAATGAGAAAATTGCTTGCATAATTAGTTATAATTGTTTAACGTTCCCAGTTCGTGCTTTGTTTACACAAGTCTACCTGTCTTTAAATTCATTGGCTTAAACTAAGAGTGTGGAATTTAATTGGGCTGAAGGGTGAATATGGGCAACCGTCTGTTGTCAGAATAAGTGGAAAGGAATTTAATTAACTAAAATCCTAAATTCTGGAACAGGGTCTTTAAAGAAATACCGGGGAATGTAACAAAAAGAAAGACAATATATTGAAAAGTACTAGAATCTCAGATTAGAAATCTAGAGACTATGTAATGAAAAAGCATAGGTAATTCCATTATAAACATCTGAGCTTGAAAGTTGCATAAATAAATTGCCATGAAGCCTGTCACTGCTATATCACCTCTCCTTGGAAGTGACCATCCCTCCGTAAAAACATGGATCTCCCAGAATCTAGGTAGAATTCCGACAGATAACAGACTTCATGAGTAGAGTCAATAATAATAATGAAAATGAAGAAGAAAAAGAAGAAGATGATGATGATGATGATGATGCATGGTTAATTGTCTTGTAGCGTATATGTCCTGTAATGCATAGTTAATTGTCTTTTAGCGGTGTCTTGGAATGCATGATTAATTGTCTTGTTGGTGATTGTCCGTATGACGATTCACAATCGCGCCATTACGGACACAGATCAAAGAGATCGTATGCGCTAAAATGATTGTGTAACGACTGGCACCGAGAAGACATAGTATCAGTATATGAAGTTGATATAGCGTAAATTATTAATTATACAATTATAGCAATCCCACATGTATTCTAGATACATTACTTCCCACAATCCCCAGTTACAAAAGTCATCATCGATGAAGAACCCCCAGCATTCTCATTTGGGCAAGGATACATACTATTCTAAGATTATCTAATGGGTATGATAGCCAACGGGCAAGGATGCATACTATTCTAAGATTATCTAATGGGTATGATAGCCAACGGGCAAGGATACATACTATTCTAAGATTATCTAATGGGTATGATAGCCTACGGGCAAGGATACATACTATTCTAAGATTATCTAATGGGTATGATAGCCAACGGGCAAGGATACATACTATTCTAAGATTATCTAATGGGTATGATAGCCAACGGGCAAGGATGCATACTATTCTAAGATTATCTAATGGGTATGATAGCCAACGGGCAAGAATACTCAATGACCAAGGAAACCAGTGCATCTGGATAGAGTTAGGGTCAGGAATAATGAGAGTCAGATTAAATAGTGTTACTGCCATTAATTCACTTAATTAATAAAAGAATAAACTAAACAACAAAAAGATATCACACAATTTCTAGTGAGTCTGTTTATTTTTTCTTTTATTTCTTCTTTTATTTTAATCACTTATATACAAAAATATGTCATAATCTTATACAATTAACTAAAATTAATATATATATCGATCCTATGTCCTCAATATGCATAAGAGCTTATAAAAATAATATCAACAATAATAATAGCAGCAATAACTTTATGTACTTTTATTTGCTCAACTAAAAATATCAATCTAAGGAGTCACGTGCCAGGAGAAATGTGCGTCATTTGAATACAACATCTTCAACTCTGGTGGGTACTAAATCCATTATTGTACAACCGTGCACCTCTTAGAACATCTTGACCAAAGCTCTATGGCAGACCTATGGAAAGCAGGTTCATTATTCAATTATTCCTGTTTTATCAGAAGTATATAATTCCAACCATAGTTAGCAAGTTGAGGGTTTGGATTGATTTATTATCTATTTAATGTTTACTTTCATAGTTCACTGATTTCGCGATCAGACCTGATAATGTGGGCATGTGGAATTTACAACTTCCTTCCCTGAAGTGGGTGGATAGGTGCTTACACTTTGTCATGCCGCGTAAACAGTTTAGCACGTGCAATCCGTATTGGTCCTCTTTACAATGACTTTCACGTTTTTGTCGATACCTGAACGGCCTCAATACGGTACACAATGGAAAATGATGTGTACACAGAGATCATGGCTTTGACATGGTTATTCAACCAACTGACAATTAACCACTAGAATTGTATGTGGTAATTGATTTCAAATTACTATTTGAAATTATAGTCTTTAAAAGGCGGCTTTACAATTTATCTGTTACAGGAAAATCCTAAAAATCTTATTGCTTATATTTTAAATCTATCTCTCTCTATGAACAAGTTAAGAATTATGGGTTAAGAATTATGTCTTCTATAACCTAAGATTGGCAGTGAGAAACTGGTGAACACCTAGCCATAAGCAGTGATAGACACTGCAGTTAAGTTACTGTGGAACATCGATATGAAGAGACAGTAAATAGAGTCACAGATCGACAGAGATAGTCAAGCTATCACTCTGGGACAGGCACTTTTCTTGGACAGCATTATAGTCATGGACTGGAACTGAGGGGCAACCTCTTTCAGGGAAGCATTAGTCATGGCTTTGATGTTAAAGCGAGTTATCTCTGCTTGAAAAGTTTCTTGTTACAAAAGCCCGGTATAACTCCCATTCTTTTAGCAATGACAAGCCTGTTTGAATCAGAATCACACATCACACCATTTTAAAGTGATGTATAAGTTATCTACTACTTCCGGATTGAAGTATTTATGTAACGATCTAGTTCGGTTAAACCCTTGGTTGTCAGATTTAAGTTTGATTAAGATAAGATAGATTAGAATTTCCGCAAACCGGTAACGAGAATGCATCTATGAAATTGATCTCCATAAATCCTTATATTGCCAGGGCAAATCTTTATTAATAAACATTTTTCCCTCCATACTGTACGGACGCCGAGTTTCAGTGGCTCGAATGATATCCAATAAATAGTGCCATTTCAATGATTTCTTCTTCAAGAACGGAGGGTGCAGTCTCAGACTTTACTGTACAGGTCATAAAGTTTCTGCCACTTTATGCTAGTAAATGAAACTTTTTGAGTCCTGCCGAACAGGCGTTAGTGTCTGCCTAGTGGGATCAGTAAATAGCATTTATACTCAGAGCTATCAGAGCTCCAACACTTTATTAAATCATCATTTGGAACTATTACCAGTAATAATAATAATAATTTACAAACAAGACATATTTGACTCATTTTGACAGTCATAAAATAGCAAACTGTGGTAACATTATTACATTAATTATGAATTGATGACAGCAACAAATTATTATGATAATGATAGTGACGACTGAATGATGGCAACACCATCTCAGAATACTCATTGCTATAACGGATGACTTGAATGTTAAGAAAACAATGACTTTGCAGGAATAATTTCAGTTACAAAATCAGTTCCAGGTTGCAACAATTTTTAGGTTCACGAAAGAATAGTCAGTGTCGAGAGCAAAAGAACCTTTTTCAAGCGATCCAATACAATGTACATCGCTTCCCTCCCCTGTCTCGGCGTTTGATTTCTGGGTTGAGAGGCTCATAAGAGCAGAATTCCATGGGTGGTAAGAGTGAATGATTTGAGCTCCTCGACTAGGATCAACGGAAGCAGGATTGCGCGTGACGGGTCAGCATTCCGTGGCATTCTCGGTTAATCTGACCAGATAACCTTTTCTTGTTTTAAGAATCATAATTTATAAAGAAACTTTCTATGAAACGGAGAGCTACTGCAAATCAAACACCATCTGTTATCGTTGGTGGTTGCAGCTCCACTCTTTGTGACGTCACACAATCCCGGACATCGGGATAACATCCGGAGGGGTGCCCGGCACCAACAGCCTCTTCGTAGGACGGCGGCAGTTCCATGCTTATATTTATCTCCCCTCTTTCTCCAAATGGTCTTTCACCATAAGCGGAAAGTGAAGCTGGGACGCTCACTAAAACCCCGCTCCCATCGTTTCTGTACCACCCAGCCATATTTCTGTCATAGTGTCTTGGAGCTTGTTCATACTTCTTGCAGACAATACGTCTGCAAATCTGAACGAGTGAAAGTTTATTTGACCCTTGGCTCTGGGCAGGGGGTCGACTCGTTCCGAGGTGGGTCCTCCATGCTCCAGAGTTGTCAAACGCCTGCAGGAGTTCTGTCTGACTAGTTACGCTCAACACGCGATCCATTCTGGGTCTAGCTTCAGTGCGCCTGCGCTCTGCCAGCTTCCGGCGGCGAGGCAAGACGACAAGCTTGAGGATAGCGGCGCAAACGATGGCGATAATTAGAGCGATGAGAATAGCAGCGATGACAAAGAAAAGTGTCTGACTGATGTGAGTCGGTGGAGATTCTGAAAAATAGAAATAGAACGAAACAAAGTTGTCGTCAGTAACGATTAGAGCCATATAACAAGTGACATTAATTAAAGTCTCTGGCCGGAAGTTGATGCTTGCATCCTACTAATTGGTCCTAAAAAAAAAATAGCGTATCAGATACTTTCGCTCATAAGTATGTGTTATATGAGACACTAGTAGGTATTAACCATTATTTCTGTTGGTGCTTAGGTGAGAATCCATACTTATGAGTGAAAATATCTGACACTCCCCGCTCCCTTATGAGGGGATTCGATATTGAACGATCCAACTGGTGTTGTCGAGACCCCAGAATATAGTCAGAGGAACAAGGTCCCTCCAGGGCTATCCAGGACCGAACAAGTTCTAGTGTAGGTCCTTTCGTCTTAGAACTTTCTCGGGCCCTGGATAGCTCTGGATGGACTAAGCTCCCTTCACTAAATTCTGTGGTCCCGACCACCAAGAGAATCGCTCATTACCGAAGCCTCAGAAACTCGTCCATGTAATGTGTGTGTCAATAAATATACCAACACAAATGTTCGTGTAGTGGGAATCTCTTGAACTCCAAAGTGCAAAAGAACATATTGATACATGATATAGTACCTCTGTCGTTTACTGTTATACGATATAGAATCTTTGTCATTCATCCATAAACACTCAACAATAGATATATAGCAGGTGACCCATCTAAAGACCATGCACAAAACAATGCACATTTTTACGCACGATCAGAGAGAGAGGGAGATAGATAGATAGATAGATAGATAGATAGAGAGAGAGAGAGAGAGAGAGAGAGAGAGAGAGAGAGAGAGAGAGAGAGAGAAAGAGAGAGATTTTTCTCAACCAATAAACACCAAATATATAAATACGAGTTTTCGGACAAAGTAAAACTAAAATCATTGAATACATCTAACACGTGTAAAGTAACATAAAGCTAAAAACATGAAAATATTAATGTTGATGGCTTAAAATCATTTAATACATCTGAGAGGTGTAGAGTAGCATAAAGCTAGAAGCAAGAAAATATTGCTGTTGACATGATATTTTTCTTCCAGACTCATCGTCCTTCAATTTAGCCGACACTGCTTGCGAATCTCGACTTACGAATGAATCAGTTTTTTAAATAAAAAAAAAATGTTTCCATTTAAAAAGATTGGTTTGGACTATAACAAGAACCATACAAGCTCTATCCTTCTATCTTGAATTGTTCATGATGCGTGTAAAACTGGCAATTTTAAATTAAAGCACAACACTTCTATGAAGAAGTCACAGACTGAAATTAAAATGAGTTAATTAAATTTGTTATGTCAAAAGTCACCGGTTGAAGTTCTATTTATGACAACGCACTCCTGTAATGAAAACATATAACGATTAAACGGAACAAATTCATAGGCAAACCTAAATTAAAATTCGCAAACAACTAGTTCTCTTTCATAAATGACATCCGCATTAAAAAAAAAAACCAAATTAAATAAACATTTTAAGTCATAAGAAATTTTATTTCTGTTGATAAAGACTTAACATTTTTGTTGTTGTTACTGCTAAATTTACTTCCCAAGCTCCCTCTATCGAACCCCCACCCACCGTCTTGCATTCTTCGCATGGACTAACTTGTAAGTTTTGTTGAAAATTAGTCTTTAGGTATATAATCCTGAAAGAAATGGCACTTATCACAGAAGGCAGTTATAGAGTTTATTTCGGTACGCAAGCAAACTTCTACACACAAGCGCACATATTGCTTCCACGCACAAACGCAGACTGCTTCCACACGTAAGTATACAGATTGCTTCTATATGCAAGCGCACAGATTGTTTCCACACACAACTATAGACTACTGATAAACAAGTACATATTGCCTCGACACTTAGGTGAAGGGTATTTGTCCCAAACTTGAAACTGTTAAAGCGAAACTACAGTGTACAACTCATGACTTTAAATGTTAGGGGTTTCCGCTACAAAGCGACTTTCATCACAGGTTTAGCGAAACAAACACATTTGCTGTATAACAAGCCAGTGAATTTAGGGGCGCCCTACAAATAAAATTATTTTCTTCTCTCCTTTCTTTTGTATATTCGTTTCATATTTGCATTATTGTCCATTTACTTCTTCTTTCTTTTATAGTTTATGTATGATATTCCTGGGTGTATGTTTTTAATTTTATTTTTTGTTTCTTCTAGCTCGGTATCATTGTTCATGTATTACAGCCTTCCCCCTGTTCGCGTGTCTATATGTGGCAATAACGCATAACAGGGGTAACAACTCTGTCTTAGTCACTTGCGTTTCCTGTGCCCTCTGTCTAGCCTTACTTCCGATGCCATTTGTCATATTTCTTTCCGGCTGTCCTTAAGTCTTGTGACAAATAAGTCGTGTCACGGGAATTCCTTTCGCTCTGTCTTTCTTCCAACCCCCACCTCCCCACCCCGACTCCTTCGCAGGAAGAAATGAGTTGAGAGAATGTATATGTCCTATCTTGTTTCTGGCAGCCAATCGAAAAAAGGAGTTTGCAGCCGTGCTTATAAGTTAAAAGAATGCTGGTTTACATTCATGGGGCCAGTTGCATAGAGAGGTCGTTAATGAAGGCGTCCTTCACATGCAATTTGTCTTTTGTCTTTTTCCCCTCTATGAAGCACTCATGCTGATTACTCCTGTAAGGTATGCGAGTGACTTTATTAGTGTGACCGAAAGGCGTCATTAAGTATACCACAAATTATTTACAAACATGTTATATAAGCTGCCCCACAATTAGTATGTTACAACAAATGGCACGACTTAAGTGCAACTGCTTAACCAAAAAGAATTGTATCCAGTTTTATCCCCCAAAAAACAATTTTACTTTAGTACACTATGTTTTGCATATTCTTGTAAGTTCCAGTAATGTAATGAAAAGCAGTTAATAATAACAAATGAATAAAAATAAGTAAGAAAAATTATGGAAAAGAGAAGGGAGAGGAATGATAGGAGTCCTTGGGTTGTTTTTTTTTTTGAAAGTCATAATAGGAATTGTAACACTAGCAATAAAATGTTAATGCGAAAACGACATAGTGAATAAAGATAGTGATTATATAACACAGTGAATAGCTAAAACAGTGACTAGCATAAAAATTGTGTCAATAAAAAGTATTTTTGTTAAAGTTGACAGTTTACCTTTAAATTTAGAAACAAATCACACTGATTTGAATGGATTTCATATAAAGGACAATAGTTAATAGATAAGAATTGGTACTTCAACAACAAAAACTGTTCCCCACACAATATTTTGATTAATAAATTTACATTTAATTTATATATATATATATTTCATGTAGGAAATGTGCATTGACACATTTAACTAGTTACAATTTCAATTTTAAAAACTCTGCAGTGGCAGTTGTAAAATTGGCACAGCATCACTACAACATAAACACACTACACTGAAAATTATACACAAACTGTACTGATACAACTGAAGAAACTGCACTGATCAACTGTAAACACTACATTGGTAATATAATTGTACACAGTGTATTAGTAATACAACTGTAAATACTGCTTTGGTACATCTGCAAACACTGCATTGGTTATACAAGTGTAAATACTGCATTGGTACGACTACAAACACTGTATTGGTTATACAAGTGTAAATACTGCATTGGTACGACTACAAACACTGTATTGGTTATACAAGTGTAAATACTGCATTGGTATGACTATAAACACTGCATTGGTAATACAATTGTAAACACTGAATTAGTAATACAACAGTACCTAAACACTGCACTGATACTATTGTTAAAAACAGCATTCTTTAAAAAAAAAAAAACCCATGTAAATTCTATAATTAGCTATAAACATTGTGAAATTACAATGTGGAAGAGGAAGAATGATTCATATGAAATGACATAAGCCTTTTGTCTTCATGTTATGGTAAACAAAGGGAGATAAACTTGATTTTACTATCTTGAAACAATGACAGAATGTGCTAAGTGATGACAATTAAAAACACATCCATTATATGTATTCTAGATATGTGCTGCAATTTTTAATTTTATTAGGGAAGAGGAAAGACAAAAGAATTTTTGTTAAATGAAAGCAATGAATCTTTATTATTCTGCTTACAAGTGCAATGACTAATTTTTGTGGAATTTTTACATTGCTATGGGAACACCCAGCTTGGTCAGGTCAAATAGCTAATTTAGAAAATGAGTACTGTGTGGATATAGTTTAGAGAGTGACCCACATATATATTATAAAAGTCTAGATGTTTACATATGCATAATAATGAGTCTTGCTGTTATGCATATACACATTTTAATAATGCAAGCAGACATGTATACTTTTTATTATTTTCTAAATTTGAAAATAAATAACACATTTAAAAAAAAATCCAAATTCATTTTGCAATCATTTAATTTTGTGGGTTTTATTAAACATAGAAATGAATATCCAGCACTAAATGTTTACAATATTAAGTCACAACATGACTAAATTTTTAATTCTCTATCTCTGTGCTTGTTTTATGTCTCTAATACACATATACAAATATGTACATAAACTCCATGCACACACACAAACAAAAACATCATACTTCTCTCTCATTACAGACTCACAAAGCCTAAAATAAAGTGAAGGAATCTATAGACTGTAAACATTTAATATTGAAATTGTTTTATTTAAACAAAACAACAACAAACTATAAAATACACACTACTAGAATATAAAATAACAAAGTAAATTCAAAACTACCTGACCAAGGCAGAACTATGCATTAGGAGAAAGATGGCAGTAAAATAGTTAGAAAAAATTTTTGGTGTGTTGTGTTTGTATTGTATTGTGTGATGAATCAGGCAGATTTCTAGAATGCTGCTGCTAAACTAGGCAGATTCTTAGAATGCACAGTGAGTACTAAACCAGACAGATTTCAAAAATGCATAGTGAGTGCTAAATCAGGTAGATTTCAAGAATACATTGTGAGCGCTGCTAAATCAGGTAGATTTCAAGAATACAAAGTGAGCGCTGCTAAACAGGCAGATTTCTAGAATACATAGTGAGCGCTGCTAAACAGGTAGATTTCTAGAATACATTGTGAGCGCTGCTAAATCAGGTAGATTTCAAGAATACAAACTGAGCGCTGCTAAACAGGCAGATTTCTAGAATACATAATGAGCGCTGGTAAATCAGGTAGATTTCAAGAATACATAATGGGCGCTGCTAAAGAGGCAGATTTCTAGAATACAAAGTGAGCGTTGCTAAATCAGGTAGATTTCAAGAATACATAATGAGCGCTGCTAAATCAGGTAGATTTCAAGAATACATAATGAGCGCTGCTAAATCAGGTAGATTTCAAGAATACATAATGAGCGCTGCTAAATCAGGCAGATTTCAGGAATGAACTAGTAAATGATCCTGGCCCCAGTTACAATTTATTGACTTACTGGTTGATTATACGACTCACATATAGTAACAATATTAAATTGTAAAAGAAAGGTGTTTGATTACATTTTATTGCGTATAGTAGTGGAGTCAAGGAAATTATACTTGACCTTCTACCCCATAATTAGTCTGTAATGTTATGTTAAGCTTTTCGAAAGTTTCGTTCCCATTCATAACTGATATTCTTGGTACCAGCCTCGCGAGCGGTGACGTAATCATCACGCTCTGACGTGTTGCGCTGCCAGACAGCCTACACGCAAACAAAGAGAGCCCGCTTGCGTTATATAATATGCTCGAACAATAGCAGATAATGAGTTATCGTCCAAACACGATGCTTGACTGATAGATTTCCCGCCATAAATTCATAGGTACCTTTATATACACTTTTATACAGCGAGCCGGGGTTTAAACAGACATTCACGAGGAACAATGCCTATGACATTTCATGAGAGGCTGCCATATTATTCTGTGAATCGAGAAAAACCTGTTTGCATTAAGAACAAGGTAAAACACATCGAATTCTTAAGATATTGTAATCTATATTTTATTAAGAACAAGGTAAAACACATCGAATTCTTAAGATATTGTAATCTGTATTTTATTAAGAACAGTGTTGTGTGAATTTTGTTTTGCATATCTATCGTGTTTGAATTGTATTATTGCTATTTTTTCCTGATGTGTGGCCAGTGTCTAGATTAATATGTATTTGTAACTCTAAATAACTGCTTAACTGTGGAACGTTAATTTATCTTTATTGCGTAAAGATTATGGAACGTTAATTTATCTTTATTGAATAAAGATTATGGAACACTAATTTATCTTCTTGGAAAGCTAACTAACTGAATTGCAATTGTGAAACGCTGTGCGTGTTGAAGTATTTTTGTATATAATAATTTAACCCACTTGCGTGTAAAATGCTTTGTTGTAATTGTAACATGCATGTGCGTGATTTGAATTGTATCATTTATTTCTTATATTTTACTTTTCACTGTAAAATACAATTACCTCCATATGTAATGATTTGATCCACTTGCGTGTAATATGTTGCGTTATAATTGTAACGCGCATGTCCGTGATTTTGAACTATATCTTTTATTTTTCATATTTTATCTTTCGATGTAAAATACGATTAAAGGATCGATTTGTAACAATTGTAAGAAAGGAGAAGTGTTTGATTACATTTTAATGCATACATTCTGCATACATTTATTTCGGTCTGCAACTGTTGGACTTCATACAATATGTTTCAATATGCATCATTATGCTAATTACTAATAATGAATTATTTTTTAAAATAATTTTCATTTTTGTGCAAGTAAAATTACAGAAAATTACCTTCAAGCGGAATCGTTGAATATTGCAGTTTGACCCCTCCTCCACTTTGGTAAACATGAGAACTTGATTTAAAGTACAGAAGCATGTAAGGCCCACTACTCTTAATGCTACGAAGAGAGTCGTCGCACACTGCCGCAAGAAGATCATCATCATAAGTTGTCTTTCCTATCACAGCAAAAACACTGTATTCATTAGTATTACATTTAGACAATCTGAAGACTAATAAATGTCATACTAATGAATGACTAAAAAGCCTAAGAAGAACAGAATGTTGCTGAGATCATTATTTTTAGATATCTAATAGTGACAAACTGCCTCTATGTCCCTGCACAGAAAGTGAATCTCCATTCAAAACCATACAGATCGCACACAGAATTCTTGGAACAGTTCTGGTAGCACATGTTAGACCCATTATCCAACACAAGCAAAATGAACCTGTGACATTGTTGCAAAAACCTGGGCGGGGGTGGTGAGAGCGGGGCAGTATAAGAAGGTCATGTAAAATTAATTATTGTTCTTTCCACTCCATCTTTGATTCTGTGATGAGAAACAGACTCACAATTCGATTATTGATTACTAACTTGATTATTTTATTGTTAGTATAGAGACTGAATAAGTGGTGGACATTATCTGGGCATTTACATTTAGCAGTAGTATAAGTATCTCTGTTTTCTTTCAATTGTATTCGTGTTATGTTTTGATGGTTGATTTAATAAATTTGTTGTTGTGTCTTATTTGTTCTTCTTACGCATATTTATTATCTAAATTTTATGTTTGCAGTAATGTTGGGTGGATGGGGGTTCGTTAAAATAACTTAAAAGATGGATCTGATTACTCCTTCAGTAAGAAGTAGCACTCAATGGAAGAAATTTTGTGTCAATAGAATGTCAATCTAAATGTGAGTAAAGGACAGATTTCTGCAGCGCCAGGTGATCCGCCAAGTGGAAGACAAATTAGTCTTATTGGGATTCATTAATAAATGAAATAAGATTCCAACCACATGTAAGTAATTATGAATTATTATAATTAATAATAATCACAACCATCAACGGGCGATCGTCACACTATCACACTCACTCGCAGAATAATGATAAAGGATAATTATTATTTATTATTAACACTCTAATCGTTATCTTTAATTGTAACTAATACTTATACTTATTCAGTCTCCCCCATCCCTCATCCACCACCCATGCTTCTGCCACTCCCGTGCCTTTATTTCGAAATAAAAAATTTAAAGTAAAAAATATTTAAAACCTACCATCGTAAAGAAACATGCCAAAGTTACTACATTCTCGTGACCCTTTCATGTCAGCTGTCAGCAAGGTCACGTTGACAGCGAATCCTTCGGGGGCCTTCAACAGCCACTGGCAATTCACCTCACTGTACAAAAAGAAGGTCAACTAAAAATAAACGTCACTCTTTTGCAGGACTTTCAGAAGATTTTGACAGTTTACCAGAGGGGTAAAACAGGAAGAAAGATTGTATCTTTTCCAATAAACAATATTAAATGGAAGGAAAATTTCTTTATTTATATTTTTAAAATACCTCACAATTCATTAGGTGTCCACAGATTTCTGATTTATGAGATAATATATATATATTTTAATAGTAGAGCCTTGGCATTCAATATACCGACAAATCCATTATTTAATATTAAAAATAAAAACTAAAATGAAGCAACAGTCCGACGTTAGTTCTTGAAGTAGTGAAAGAAACTCGTTTTTAAATCAAGTACCTATAGAATGAAGAATAATAATTTACCTTTAAAGCCCGGGGGGGGGGGGGGAGAACTTCACATAATAATAATCCCAGTACCCTACACTCGTACACACACTTAGGTAAAATTGTTTGTTAACAACTTAACGGAACGTCCCATACACACATTAAAGTAGTTTGCTCACAACTTAAGGGAACCCCTCATACATACTATTTAAAGTAAAGTGTTTGTTCACAGCTTACCGAACCGTCTCATACACACATTAAAGTAAAAGTGTTTGTTCACAGCTTACCGAACCGTCTCATACACACATTAAAGTAAAAGTGTTTGTTTGCTCACAACTTACGGAGCAGTCTCGTACGGGTAAAACGGTGTCGTGAGGGTATTTGGAGTCTGTGTAACGTCTAATACAAGTGTGTCCTGAGTGTAACAATGCGTATATTCTGTAAACAATACAAAAATATAAATAAATTAAGAAGAAACCACAACGAAAATAGTTTAGCAAACAAAAATTTTAAAAAGTCATCGTTAGAGTAAAACTTCAATAAGTACAGGCCAAGAAATGACGCATAATAAAGCAATAGAGTTAACAGATGTGTGAGGAGGCGTTACCCGAAGGTGCATGTTATTTTGAGGGGTATTTAAGCATAGGGGCCTACACCCCTTTTGATATCACTTGTTTACTCGAAAGACTAAGAAATTGTTCACTGAGTCCATAAACGGAAAAAAATGTTCATTTAATATGAACGATTCAAGTTAGGCATGATAAGTACTCGGTGAGACTAGTTAGACTAAGATTACGCTAGATAAGTACTCGTTGAGACTAGTTAGACTAAGATTACGCTAGATAAGTACTCGGTGAGACTAGTTAGACTAAGATTACGCTAGATAAGTACTCGGTGAGACTAGTTAGACTAAGATTACGCTACATAAGTACTCGGTGAGACTAGTATTCTAAGATTACGCTAGATAAGTACTCGGTGAGGCTAGTTAAGCTCAAGATTAGGCTAGATAAGTATTCCTTAAGGTAAGATTACGCTAGATTGAGGCTAGTTATGCTCAAGATTAGTATTCGTTGAAGCTAGTTAAACTAAGATTACGCTAGATGAATACTCGTTGGGCAAGTTAAGCTCAAGGTTAGGTTAGATAAGTTCTAGTCAAGGCTAGTTAAGCTCAAGGTTAGGCTAGATAAGTACTTGCTGGGGCTACCTTAGCTCAAATTAGACTAAATAGGTACACGTTGAGGCTAGTTTAGCTCAAGATTAGGCTAATGCTAGAAAAGTGCACGATTAGGTAAGATAACTGTGAAGACCACTATTAAAAAGTGCACGATTAGGCTAGATAATTGTGAAGACCACTATTAAAAAGTGCACGATTAGGCTAGACAACTGTGAAGACCACTATTAAAAAGTGCACGATTAGATTAATTAAACGCACGTTTATGCTACGTACATATATAATGAGACTAGATTAAACTAAACGTAACTAGTTTAGGCTAATTAACCCAAGATTACGCTAGATAACTACACGTTTAGGCTAATTAACCAAAGATTGAGCTAGATAACCACTTTTAGGCTAGTTAACCCAAGACTATAAACTATGATGTATAGAGATCTATGACTATGTATGAGCTAGGATGTATAGATATCAAAGACTGACGCTAAGATGTATAGAGATCTAAGAGTGTGACGCCTAGAATCTTAAGACATGACACTCTAATCCTCAATACCCTAGGATAAGGTGTCTTTGATGTTATTATGTTGATGAAATTTGACAGAGAGGAAAGTAATACTTGGTGAAGTGATTAGGCTCTAACTTCACACTTACACACACACACACACACACACACACACACACACACACACACACACACACACACACACACACACACACACACACACACACACACACAAACAATTTGAAGTAGCGCGTGTGTTTGTGTGTGTGTGTGTGTGTGTGTGTGTGTGTGTGTGTGTTTGTGTGTGTGTTTGTGTTTGTGTATCGAAATTAAATTGTCATAGGCTAGGCGTAAATCATTATAAAAACTTACTAGGCTCAGCTCTCACTTCGATCTTGAAGCCTCGAGAGCGCTGAGACTGCGCTTGAGTTCGAAACTCAAGATACAGGGTGTACCTAGGACTCTGGAAGACAGTTGGACCACCCAGACACACCTGGCCCAAATAGCGGGGGTTTCTGGAAAAGGCTGAGTGGATGATAAGAAACCGAGTTTCAATGACTGAGAGAGTTGATAAGCATATAAATAAATACATGAAGAAATTAGTCTTCGAACTGTTTATAATAAAAGTATGACCTAGATTTTGACACGCCGACAATGTGATGGCGTAGGACTGGTAAGCGGTAGGCGTGTTATGGAAATAATCTTTGATAAAGATGTAATTGTAGTGAAGTGATAAAACGAAACCTTAAACCAAGGTTTGGTCGGTGAGAGCGTGGACTTGAGATGACGTGGGAATTGAAAAAACGTAAACCTGTTTGATCGGTCAGTGTGTGTATTTGAGATGACATGGTAACTGGTAACAGGCGGATTTAATTCCTGAGGCTACTCCAGAACACTGTTTTATTTTGTTTCTGACAGATTTTCCACAGTTAAAGATATTCCGATTTCCTAAATCCAGATTGCTACCGGTTAATTCCAGATTATAGTACTATTATAATTATTGATTATAGATAATTAGAAATAGTGTTTTATATAAATCTAATAGCTCTATTATTGGTTAGAGATAGTATTTTATAGCAATCCAGACTGCTGACCAGTTAAGGCCAGAATATACGTTTATTATTGGTTTGTGTAGTGGAGTAAATTTCCCTAACACTATTTCTAAACTTAATATTTATGTATTTGTTGCCAATGTTAACATGACTCGACCTTGGGCTCTGCTTATGATGGTATTTTTTTGTAAGCGTCAGAGTTGGAGTAAACAACTCAGGTAAGAATATGCTAGAACTTGCTGGTGCAATCCAAACCAGTTCCAAGCAGATGAGTAGTTTATCTGACTAATAGTCTCACACTTGTTTATAACGACGTCATCCAATGGGGATGGATCAAAAGTTATTTTGTTGAAGAAAGTCCCATATTCTAATCACTTTCATTTTGACATAACTCAAGTCCAGTCATAAAGGCAATCATTATTTTATGGTAAGTTACTGACTGGTAAAGAAAGAATGGACTTAGTATTTCGTACATGTTTATTGATCCATGATTTGAATTGGAGAATGCTTTATGTAATTGAATCATTATTTCTATGTTCACTAATTCGATTATGTTGTACATTAATATTAATTGTACATTATACTTGTGAATTTAGATCGATGCTATATTTCTTATGCTGTGTGTGTATCGACTTAATGCATATTGTTGCAGGATTTGTAAGTTGAGAATGTGTGTAAGGGGAAAAAGGAGTTTAGAGATGAAATATGCCTGAAATTATGCACTGCTTTAATTTAACTTTTGCAGAAAGGAGCCTGCCTTTTTCATTTTGTAGTCTTGTATCTGCTTCAGACTACAGTGACTAGTGTACTCTACCAGGTCACATTGGTGTATATATCCAGCATTGTCATCAAACTTATCAGTAAATGTGTTGCTGTAAGTTGATTCCTGTGGATTCTGTTCGAGAGCCAATAAGGCGAAAATTGAGGCTTGAGTTTGGTCTCAAGAATTCATGAAAATGTCTTGAACATTTCTTGTGATGTGTTGAGTAGCGCACATGAAGATTCTAGAACACTCCGCGTGATGTGCTTTGATAGTGCATATAATGTTCTGGACAATTGTCCATGGTGTGCTTTGTGAACGCGTCAAAGATTCTTGAACATTTGTGTAACGTGCCTAGAAGGTTTCATCACCACACGTCAATGTCACTTACCATCGTACACTTTGAGCTGGGAAGTTTCGTCATCACACGTCAATGTCACTTACCATCGTACACTTTGAGTTGGGAAGTTTCGTCATCACACGTCAATGTCACTTCCATAACTTCCATGTGAAGGACTGAGCCACTTTCTCGCGATGACGTCGAGATCTCGTAATAACAATCAGTGTCTCTAAGAGAAATATAGATAAATAAAAACAATAACAACAAAAATGTTATTTTTAAAAAAGAAGATAAACTTTGTGCTTGCACAAATGCAGGAAAATGTTACAAATTAGTAAAGTATCACACAGAGGAAAGAATAAATATAGGGCAAGTCGTATATAGAGTTGTACAGTACATTCCTTAATTTAACTAATCTTGATCTAAACTCAGTGCAATGTAAATTTTCCAACGCTGTGTTCACACACAAGATAATGAATAAATAAATACATTTGCCGATATTTCTGGTGAATGCTTTACTTTGGTCATTCATAAAACATTTGCTATTTTTATTGTTCACCAGCATCATCAATTGTTTTTAATGGCATGTTCATGGATGAATGGAGTTGATGACCGATGTTTATTTATGTTTTGTTTATTTTTAACGTTTTGAAATTTAATACTGTATTTGGTTCGTATTTTATTGCTATTAATAGTCTTCCACTGACATATGTGTGACAAGATCAGTTGTTATATGAATTATGCATTTATCAGTATACGAAGCTGATATTTTATTTATATTATAAAAAGCCTACGGAAGTAAGAAGTGACCATTTCCTAGAGATGGCAGAGCTAAAGAAAAGCATACTCACTTCTTATCTCACTATATTCAATTTATCTCCCATCACTCACAGATCAACTCTCTCACTCAACATCAAATTACAGAAGATCCTGGGTTTCAATACATATACAGCTAGAAGCCTGGTTATTAAAAGGAAAATCCACTAAAACAAACAAAACCCAGGAGTATCCCATGTATTACCCATACTAAAAGTGCTCAATATTGCTAAAATGCTGACGTACTGTGTGAAGTTTCCAGGGTAACCAGGGGGTGTGATGTAGAAAACGCCATCCCTCTCTGCGATGTACTTTTGGTTACAGTCACACTCTATAATAGGGAGAGAGGAAAAAAGAGAAAAAGGATTATTGGATTTCAGAGCTTTAGAAACAGCTTTCAATTTATTTAGTATTAATTGATATGTGTGCACCACAGACCGTGACGGGCAATGGCGGCTTCAGAATTTCTAAGGGAGGCAATCTGGCTGGAAGAAGGGCTAAGGAAATGTCTTGAAGCTGCCTTAGCATAGTAAGCACATTGATTGCGTGCATGCGCCTGTGTAAATGTATGTGATGTGTGTGTGTGTGTGTGTGTGTGTGTGTGTGTGTGTGTGTGTGTGTGTGTGTGTGCAGTTTTAATGGAGATTATGGAGGAACGCAACCCCTCCACCCAGCAAATAAAAAACGAGAAAACACTGGCGACAGGCCTCTAAAGATTTTACATCACATACGTGTCAATAAAAGTCCCAAATGCATTACTGATATAACGGCGGTAACACGCATACCGGACTGCATTAATTACGTGTACGAACAACAGAATTACGTTATTTATCTATAGCGCAACGAGTGCACAGAGTCCTGTACAAGTGCGCCATTATCCTGGTATAGTGACGGCATAAAATACTCTATACTGCATCCTGTCGATGTCCAGAGCAGACGTAAATTATAATAATGTGTCTTTGTTTAATATCTTTTCGAACTGTTGCCTTATGTTCATTGTGCAAACAAGAATTCTCAACTCAACACAAACTTTATGTCGGAATTTTGTAATGATATAAACAATGAATTCTCACCTCAACACAAACTTTATGTCGGAATTTTGTAATGATATAAACAATGAATTCTCACCTCAACACAAACTTTATGTCGGAATTTTGTAATGATATAAACAATGAATTCTCACCTCAACACAAACTTTACGTCGGAATTTTGTAATGATATAAACAATGAATTCTCACCTCAACACAAACTTTATGTCGGAATTTTGTAATGATATAAACAATGAATTCTCACCTCAACACAAACTTTACGTCGGAATTTTGTAATGATATAAACAATGAATTCTCACCTCAACACAAACTTTACGTCGGAATTTTGTAATGATAATAAACAATGAATTCTCACCTCAACACAAACTTTACGTCGGAATTTTGTAATGATATAAACGTATCTATTTGCTTGGCTTGTAAATATTGATTTGACAGAATTTTAACCGTGGGCAGTTTATTTCGAGTTCTAGATAACGTTGCACAATTTGAAACGAAGCTCCGAATACTAAAATTTAAAAATCAAACTCCTAATCGAGAAATCAATGTGAACTATTAAATTATATATATGATAGGATACGAAGTGGTTTCACAATTCTAACTTGCTAATCAAGACAATCTATACATATAAAGAATTTTGACAAGATGTCAATACTTCAACATAATATACACACATTCATTCATTATACGACGGGCATCTATCTATCTATCTATCTATCTATCTATCTATCTATCTATCTATCTATCTATCTATCTATCTATCTATCTATCTATCTATCTATCTATCTATCTATCTATCCAAGTAGTCAGACATGTACAAACTTGTATACCACATTCACCACCTTTTCTCGTGTACCACTCGATCTGGAACAAATATGATCTTACCTACATATGGCACCAGACCGCAGATAATCACCAGAAAAATGACAAGACTTCCCATTTCGCAAACACACTTGCAGAACCAATGGGCCACGTCCTCGCCACTTGCTTCCTGAAGACACCGGGGTCAGAATGAAAAATCCTGAGTCCCTCAGGTAAGACAAGTGTGACTGACTTGTTCCCACTGCTTCCGCAATGTCAAGTCGGTCGCAGTCAAACACTGAGTGGAGGACTTTTCACAAAGCTCCAGTTTGCCTGCTGATGACGTAAGAGGTAATAAATCGCCTGGTCTCGGTCGTAACTCACTAGGTTGTCTCGGCGGGAGAAATCTTACGTTACAGTTTGCTGTCATCTTAATCTCTTAATATACATATCTCAAAACCCGTGACTAGCGTGTTTGGGTAACCACCGTGGAAGAAGATTGCTCTGTTGTAGTCGTCGTAGTAAAACAGCAACGTGGGGGGAAGGTCCAGAACGCTGTGGAACTTTCCTGAACAGTCCAGTCAAGCTGCAGACACACATTTGTAGCACTTTAAATAAACATTGCACTATTTTAGAGAGAGTTTCAAACAGGTTACAATACACAATGCTGGTTGAAAGCTATAACAGTGCTGACATTTTTTTCTTAGTTCAAACAGTGAAGGTAAGATTTGGCAGTAGAACTCTTTTGATTTTACTACAGACAGCCAAGAAGGGTATGGTAGTTATTCATAGATATCCCGAATAGTATGGTAGTTACTCACAGATGTCCAGAATAATACGGTAGTTACTCACAGATGTCCAGAATAATACGGTAGTTACTCACAGATGTCCAGAATAATACGGTAGTTACTCACATATGTCCAGAATAATACGGTAGTTACTCACAGATGTCCAGAATAATATAGCAGTTACTTACAGATGTCCAAAATAATACGGTAGTTACTCAGATGTCCAGAATAATACTGTAGTTACTCACAGATGTCCAGAATAATACGGTAGTTACTCACAGATGTCCAGAATAATACGGTAGTTACTTACATGATGTCCAGAATACTACGGTAGTTACTCACAGGCAGTCCGATATAGTAGGTATAGTTGTTTAGTTGTTACTCACATGCAGTCCAGACAGTAAATTTGTATATGGAAATATTTTCCATTTCTTAGAATGTTTAAGTAAAATCTTGAAACAGATCATGAAATAAACCAACTCATCACCACAAGATAAAGGTCAATCCCTGAAACCATTCTATCATGGTCTCTTTGATTTATGTATATTTTGTTTTGTTTTCGTTAAGGAATAACTATCCTTAATTTTCGATAGTTTTTTTTTGATAAATGTGTTGTAATATATTATGTAGGCTAGCCTCTCTATCCCTCTCTATTCCATTTCGGGTGTGCTTTAAAATGCAAGGTGTTGAAATAACACACGAAACCATAGCCACAAGGCTACCGTCTCATTACGTACTGCTGTAGCGTAACAAACCGCAGAGATCTGACGTCTTTCACACTATTTCACTCTGAACGGGCATTTAAATGCAACTGTGTGAAAATGAAACACAGACTGTAACCTCGTTTTACACTTGTATCTGAAAGCAAATGTTCCAATACGGGCAAGAATTTAAGTGCCACTCTGTAAAAAATAAAGCTCAGAGCCCTTGCTCCTTTTGACATTGGTATTTGAAAGCTTCTTGCTGTATCTATTCCCCTATGAACGTGCATTGAAATACAGCTGTGTGGAAATAAGAGGTGAATGAGCTTGTTACACGAAATGAGTTCTAAAATGTGTAAATTGAGAGGTGAATGAGCTTGTTACACGAAATGAGTTCTAAAATGTGTAAATTGAGAGGTAAATGAGCTTGTTACTCGAAATGAGTTCTAAAATGTGTACTTTGAGAGGTGAATGAGCTTGTTACACGAAATGAGTTCTAAACGTGTGTACATAGAGCGGTGAATGAGCTTGCTGCACGCAATTGGTTCTAAAAATGTGTACATTGAGAGATGAATGAGCCTGTTACACGCAATGGGTTCTAAAAATGTGTACATTGAGAGGTGAATGAGCGTGTTACACGCAATGAGTTCTAAAATGTGTACATTGAGAGGTGTATGATTTATGTATTCCCTCCCTATTAGGGAAACGGGATCTTTGTAAACCTGAAAACCTAGAGTTACGCGGAACGAAAGTTGTACAAAACTGAATACGTAACGTGCACGTATAACATGTTTTATACAACTGTTAGCTTGAACAAGAGAGCTGTATACAAGTGAGTATCTAGCGTGAACAAGAGAGCTGTATACAAGTGAGTATCTAGAGTGAACATGAGAGCTGTATAAAACTGAGTATCTAGAGTGAACATGAGAGCTGTATACAACTGAGTATCTAGATTCTAGAGTGAACAAGAGAGCTGTATACAAGAAAAATAAAACAGAAGGATTTATAGAGAAAATGATGTCATGACTAACATAACTATAAAGAGAAAATGATGTCATGACTAACATAACTATAAAATAATTTTAATTTAATACAATCACAATTTATCCTGATTACATAAGATCGGATTCATAAACACAAGAAAACACAGGATCGGACATAATGAGACAAGATAAGACCTATCAACGCAAGATATGTCATTTAAACACAAGATCAGATGTATAATAACACTATCAGACACAAAAACCACAAGATCGGACCTAAAAGCATTTCTTAAAACGTCGCAATTATAATGACAAGATCAGACCTATAAACACAAGAACAGATTTAATCACAAGATCGGACTTATAAACACGAGATCAGATCTATATGTAATGACAGGATCATGTCTATCAACACAAGATCAGACCTATAAACACAAAAAATCAGACCAACAGGCCTACAATGACATGACCTGACTTTAAAACACAAGATCAGATAACACTTCAACACCCCGAAGACTAAATTAGAAGGTAAAGCGGTGTTGGTTTTGGTGGAGAGGGTGGGTGGATGAACAGCCTTTCCTTTTCAATTTAATGGGAAAATGGGCAACCTGCCTTGGGTAGTAATTGTTACGAACTTGGAAGTGTTTGCTTTCCTGTAAGTTAATGACTATGTTAATGAAGACACCACACGTCATCCTATGACGTTCTCATAAATTCCATACAGAGCGTTGTCTAGTCAGCAGACGGAAACTGACAACAGTAATGAAGTCGGAAGTTGTCAATTTCATTTCAAAGCGTTGAGCTTCTTCTGGTCTGGTATGTTAAACTGTACCGTATCGTCTCGCTTTCCATAGTGCATTTTGTTGTTACTGATATGTCTTGTCTTGTTGTAAAGGGTCATGAGGCTTTTCTTCCTTGCATTCTATGACCCTGATTTGTCATCTTATTTTGTTTTACACGGTAATGTAATGTGTAACTATATTATGTTACCTTATACGTGTTGTTTTATCTTTATTAGGCTCATTATGCTTTGACTTATGTAGTGTTCTGTTTTGACTTGTCTAGTCTTGTCTGCACGTTTTGTCTCGTCTTGTAACGTCTTGTCTTATCTTGTCTTATATGAACTTGACTTTCCATGTTTCACTTGCATTGTCTTAATTCGACCCGTCTTGGTTTTCTTTGTTTTAGATTGCATTGTTTTCTCTTGGATCACCTTGACTTATGTCTTGTTTTGCGTTAACTTGTCTTTCTAGATGTATTTTGTCTCGTCATGCATCGACTTGTCTTTCTTTGTTTTTCCTCGTCTTAATTTAACTTATCGCTTTTACTTTTGAATCGTCGTGTCTGGTTCTTGTCCTGCTTGTCTGGTGGCATCTTATATCGCCGCTCTGTTGAATCTTCATATTTTCTTGTGACACCAAACACCACCTAGTTAATGGTTATAATTATTATTGTTAATTAATCACATATAACTTATTACAAGTGATGAGAATCTTAAATTATTCTATTAATGATCCTCCAACAGACACCATCGTCTCTCTCACTTGGCAGATATTTGGCACTGTAAATGTTTTCTCTATTCCACAACATAAAACAAGATTTACAGTCACATAATGTTTCCGTGAGTGGAAAACTTCTTACTAAAGGAGAATACAAATCCTACTTTTAATCTATATTTAGCGAGCCCCCATCCACCCATTTTTCTCCAACACAAGATTATATCAATATGCATAAAAAGATCAATAAATTTATTAAATGAACAATCAAATATACATATGACAATTACAATGAAATAGTTTACTTGATATCAATATTCCATGAACTCATGTTTGGATAATTTCATGCCTACACGCTCTCTCTCTCTCTCTCTCTCTCTCTCTCTCTCTCTCTCTCTCTCTCTCTCTCTCTCTATATATATATATATATATATATATATATATATATATATATTTACAATTCAACAATAGAGTCAATACAAATTGCATGTGAGTCCTATCAGAGAATAGAAATGGAGTTATTAGAGGTAGATAATTATTATTATCTTTACAAGACCAGGATTAAGCACAGTCTTTCACTTGCTTTTGCAACAATGTCACAATGTCCATTAACATGTGTCCCCCATACATGCATAGAAACCACTGACATGCTGTATATTCTCAAGCAAACTTCAGTGCACTCACACACACACGCATGCACGCACTTCGTGCAAACTGATATAACTTGTCTTTTCACTCATGCCTCACCTCACTTTGAAATGTCCTTGAAGCGAGAAAACAGTAAAATTTGTCACGACAGACACCGCACACATACACACACTTAATTCGTTTGCTGTTTTCAGAAGGGTGCCAAATAAAGATTCAGTTAGTTCATCTTACAAGAAATTATATCTAAGACACGTTATCTTTTTTTCTTCCAAGTGACTCAGGCAATGTACGACAGGCTCGTGGTGAGAGGAAATGTGAGAACTAGTGCAATCGCGCAACAGATTTCCAGTCACGGCTCTTAATGAATATTATAGCAATATGAAAAGGGAGGTCAGTCTTAATGGTTGTGAAGCTAGAGCACATACGCGTAAGACACCGTATAATGTTCATCCCATAATATTATGTAGAAACCTGATACAAACCTCGCAACTGACAGACTCACGTAATTAAACACCGTCAAACTGCTGCTACGTCATGCACTTCTAACCCCTACTATTACTCCATCTTAAAGTGCCAACATTTACTTTTGGATTTGATAGTATATAAGGGGAAGAAAAAGAAGGGGGTGGGAGAGAAGAGACCGACGGAGAGAGGAGGAGAAAGAGAAGAGACAGAGAGAGATGGAAGAGGGTGAGAAAAGAGGGGAAAGAGGAAGGAAGGGCAAAATGGAGACAGAGATAGAGAGGAAAGAGGAGAGAGGGGGAGGAAAGGGGGAGAGAGGGGAGAAAGGGGGAGAAGGGAGAGAGTAGAAAAAAAGAGAGGGAAGAGATAGGGAGAGAAGGGAGAGAGTGGAGAAAAGATAGGAAAGAGATAGGGAGAGAAGGGAGAGAGTGGAGAAAAGAGAGGAAAGAGATAGGGAGAGAAGGGAGAGAGTGGAGAAAAGAGAGGAAAGAGATAGGGAGAGAAGGGAGAGAGTGGAGAAAAGAGAGGAAAGAGATAGGGAGAGAAGGGAGAGAGTGGAGAAAAGAGAGGAAAGAGATAGGGAGAGAAGGGAGAGAGTGGAGAAAAGAGAGGAAAGAGATAGGGAGAGAAGGGAAAAGAATGAGGTGTGGAGATATCGAAAGTAACAGGAAAACGAGAAAGGGGAAAGAAAAGAGAGAAGAGAAGCAACCCTCTCATATTTTAAAATATTGGATGCAACTAAGATAAACCATAAAATAATTACTGATTGTCTTATGCTGGTTTTAACGATGACTATTTTCTAATTCTGATGTTAAATGGACAAAACCCAAACCTTATGTTTGATGTCAAAACCAACAAAAAAAGAAAGTCAAACACAATCCACCAAAATCAGGTGGTGTACCAGCCAGGGACAATGTGCAATTCTAGAAAAATTCGTCAGCCATCTCTGACGTCAGTTTAAAAACGATAATATCTGTGTGGCCAGTACAGCAAGGATTTTGAGGCTGCAACTCAGCCAACAGTGTATCAATGTCAGCCGTTCATTTCTTTCTGTAAGAAATACTTTTTCTTTTACAAAGTACGTATTAGTAATGGTATAGGAAAATGGATAAAGAAAACTTAATCCTTGGAATATAAGCCATTAAAAGTAATAATGCATCCTCCTTTAAATATAAACATTAAATAATCGCCTTCAAAAACTAATATCAGCTTTTAAACTTCTCTAAATGTCAGTTTTGAAACATTTAATGCAAGCCTTTCAAAATCTACATCTCTTAAACAAACATTTTAAATATTTAATGAAAGCCTTTAAACATTTTTAACTTTAAATGGTTGATGTAGCCTAAATTACAAGCCTTTAATCCTGCAGTCTTTAAAGATTCAGTGTGACATTTAAGTACTAGATATACATCAACACGAAACATCCACATATAACCAAGCAATAAATCAAGCTCTAAACACAGCCGACATTAAATGCCAACCTTCTAACGCTACATTTTAATATTCCAGCAAAACGTTAAGTCTTTAAACACTGTCGCCTTTAAACACTAATTGTTTATACTTAAATTCAACACAAATCTATAAACACTGTCGCCTTTAAACACTAATTGTTTTATACTTAAATTCAACACAAATCTATAAACACTGTCGCCTTTAAACACTAATTGTTTTATACTTAAATTCAACACAAATCTATAAACACTTCAGAGCGTCTTTCATCATCGAATGTCCACCATTATAATACGGATGTTTTTTATTTGTGTGTGTAAAGTTTTCATGTAATTAATTCATATAAAAGATCTGGCTGAAAATGAGTTTTTGAAACAGAAAGAAGAAATAGACGTTCGCGTGAAATAAATATTATTTTTTATTTATCAAGAATTATTTTTTAATTTATTGACAGAAATTCAAAGTACAGTGTGATGTATATTTATTATGGGCATTGTGATGAGTGAGTATGACAGTATAAACATAGCACACAGTGAACTTGTGAGTTAAAATTATTTTGCAAAGAAAGGCAAATGACAGTCTACAAAGGCCCAGCAGCACTGTCACTATAGGTCTGTCGTACTGTTGTATTTCTGCAGAACGTTTTGTTGAAAACTTGTCAACCACTCCGGTAGTTGATCTTATTGTTGTCCTGCCGCTCACAAAAGCTGACCCAGAAAACAAAGTCCTTGAATTAATTCTTGATTAATTACATTTCACAAGCAGGTGCGCTATACATGTGTGTGTGACTGATTTCGCAGTAGTCAGGGAGAAGGCCTTGGGAACTTATCTGCACGCGACATTAAAACAGGACACGACTCACCAGCCATGCCCTGCGTTGACATCCGGGACACTTGGGTGTCGCTGTGACCAAGAACGTTCATTATCGTCCTTGTTGTGAGAGAATTGTACTTGTACACCGGAACTTGGCTACAAGGAGACAACTCCCATTTTCGCAATGATAACGAAGCTCCATTCTTAAAACATTGCGTGGACAAAAGAAAATAAATCGTTTAGTTTGCATAGGAAACATTGCATCTTCAGGCTCAAGTGAAAAATTTAATTAATATATATTTTTATTTTACTGTTTTCATTTGTTATTATGTTCATTTTTAGTTGATCCCTGATCAATACTGTCAAGATCTGCAGTGAGGACATTAACATGAAATTCGGTCTTGAGAAATGTGGAAGAATTGTCATCCAGAAAGGCAAGGTCAAAACAACCGAGGGCCTAAAATTCGACATCGGTAAAATCAACGATGAAAAATGGTGTCACAAGTCCAGTTTTCAATTTACGACCCTGTCCTAATTTAGGCGTTAATCATCAATATTAATTTATAGGATAATCCTCGACATTAACGACAGCTGTACTTGTCTAAATTATCTCCCATTCTCAGCCACAAGTTGTTATCAATAACATTCTCAACCACAAGTTGTTATCAGTGACATTCTCAACCATAAATTGTCATCAGTGACATTTTCAGTACATGTTGTTACCAGTGACTTTCTCATTACCAGTTTTTATCATCGACATTCTCAACCACAAGTTGTTAGTGACATTCTGTCACAAGTTATCATCGACATTCTCAGTCACGAGATGTTATCAAGGACATTCTCAGCTACAAGTTGTCATCAGTGACATTTTCAGTACAAGTTGCTATCAGTGACATTCTCAGTCACAAGTTATCATCGACATTCTCAGTCACAAGATGTTATCAAGGACTATCAGCTACAAGTTGTCATCAGTGACATTCTCAGTACAAGTTGCTATCAGTGACATTCTCAGTACAAGTTGCTATCAGTGACATTCTCAGTACAAGTTGCTATCAGTGACATACTCAGTACAAGTTGTCATCAGTGACATTCTCAGTACAAGTTGCAATAGATCAGATAACCAGATAGGCAGAGCCCAGCAAACATTTTCGTCAAAATCTGTTTTTCAAATTTTATATTTCTACCAACAATATATAGTGAGAAAGAGCAAGGTGTTTGCAAAAATATACTTTATGATTGAAGATCACATTCAATTCACATCAGTGTGATTTGTATGCTACGAAGTAATGATCTAATCAAATACAATTACAGGCTTGGTGTGATAATACTGTGATATAAAACAATACAATTGCAGTACGTGTTAAAAAACATTCATAGTGCGATACGAACAATACACAAAGAAAACGTAAACTCACTTACTAGAACGTGAATGTGAGGGGAAAATCTCAGTCTTGTTTCTTAACCAGTTTATTTGCACTCAACAACTAGCAACACATAGGAAACAACAACAACAACAAATTAAAAAACACTAGCATAAAGGCTAATAACACCCACCCACCCCAACACACACACACACACACACAAGCAACGAAAAAACTGTTAAAATCTAAAGACAACGCTTACGTAATATTGAGCCTGAAACTGTCAGCGTCTTGATCTCACAAGAGCTATTCAGGGCGGTGGGGTCTCCCAACAAGCGCCACAAATTCGATTGTGCTCGAGCAGCGGCTGAATCTCACGCCGGTATCTTGAACTCGATCCAACACACATCGATGTTTACCATACGCCGCTTTCAGAAATCAAAGTCAGTGGCGACAAAAACAAACAAATAATCTCCCACGGATTTTTTTCTTTTTCTTTTAAAAAAAATCTGTTTCTATCTTTTTCTCTATTTTAATTATTGCAATTTTTTAAAGGTACAATGAAAGATGCATTGCTTTGAAGATCTATACTCTGTTAAAAAAGAACTTTCAATCTGATTTTGTTTTCACGCTGATATTGCAGATGAGCGCAATTGCTGAGGGAGAGGTTAGCGTGTTGATAGAGATAAATATAGTTTCATTCATGCAGGGAGAGGGGAATGAACATTTGAGCAGATGTCTGATGAATGTTCTAGATTCAGTTTTGCTTAGACTGCAGGCAACAGCCAGCTCTTTCCGATTTTTCATTGCCAAGCCATTTGAACTGGTGCGGAATCTAGTGTCCTGTTGACATACTAGACATTAAGTCGTCATGTGAAGCAAGATGTAGTTAAGAGTCAACCCTAAGGTTAATATTATACTTTAGCGAGAAGCTAGATTCCTTATTTTTTTAAGAGTTATTGCCCTTATTCAATCTTATTATATTGGCACAATATTCATAATTATTACATAATAAAAAGTAAACTTCACCATAATAAATTAAAACTTGTAAGGCAAATAGTTTGTTCACAGACATGGTAATGAACGGTTCTTATTATTATAAATATATTTAATCTGTAATAAATCTCATTATTATGAATGTTTTAATCTGTAATGAATCTCATTATTATAAATATATTTAATCTGTAAGGAATCTCATTACTATAAATATATTTAATGTGTAATGGATCTCATTATTATAAATACATTTAATCTGTAATGTATCTCATTATTATAAATATATTCAATATGTAATGTATCTCATTATTATAAATATATTTACTCTGTAATGTATCTCCTTATTATAAATATATTTACTGTCTAATATATCTCATTATTATAAATATATTTAATCTGTAATGAATCTCATTGTTATAAATATTGTATTTAATCTGTAATGTATCTCATTATTATAAATATATTTACTCTGTAATGTATCTCATTATTATAAATATATTTACTCTGTAATAAATTTCAATTTCGACAAATATTTAAAAATCGGAGTCTTATTCACTCTTATAGTTCGTGTTCTGTATAATTAATATTATCCTCAAGAAATTTTTAATTTCATTGAAATGACTAGATTATTATAATTAATATTATCCTCAAGAAATTTTTTTAATTTCATTGAAATGACTAGATTATTTAGTTTCATTCTTGTACATCTTTAAAGTGTTGTGAGATTTTGGACGCTTGGCATAATTATAACATCAATTTATATTTCAGAATATTTTTAGAATAAGCAACAGTTTCGGATTCACGTGTGCAAGAAAGATAATCAGTGCCAGAATATAAGTGAAATGTGTGAAGTGGAAGACATAATTTGTGAGTTTGATATGATAAACTGTTCTTTGATTATTTGGAAATAAATGATTTATTTGTTTTTGAATGACAACTGGTGGAGTTCTAATCCATAACGTGTGGAGAATATTGGATTGTGGAGCTAGCAAATACGATAACGCTTGTTGATTTAATGCGACAATATTATGAAATTTAGATTGAAGTTATTGTTGATTTTTGGATAGTGATATCGTAATGGACCTTAGTAGTAATCATTTTACTACTGCAACTGCTTTTGATACTATAATATAATTAATTATACTAGATTACGAGCAGAATTGTGTGCTTTGTCTAGCTGAGTTCATGGAATTAAGGTCTACTAGTGACTTCATTCAGTAAACCAAATGAGGAGACCAAGGTTGCCATCACGCCTTGTGATAAAAGTGGAACAGACCGCAGGCCAGACATAGTTGCCACCAGTCGTGGGTCAAGGGCAATACCATGTGGTTGCGTTGTCATCGTATCTCATAATACCGTCTTGGATTGAGAGGCTTTCAGAAAGTATTGTGAATTACTGAAAATTTATTCGAGCAGACTAATTGGTGGGAATAGAAACGGGATTTATAGCGCATGCATGCTTCTTATTTCACACAACTTGTAGATTTTACTTTTAGTTGGTCCTATTATTAAATTATTGCTATCTTTCTTCATATCTTAATCAATTCTTTTGGTGACTGTTCATTGGGATCAGATGTGGGCAAGCCACATATTGCATGAATGAATATTAAGTATCTAAGAGGAGATAATATTTGCTGATCCTAGAGACAACTGGAACTAGTTAGCTCGTCTTGATATAAGTTGAATAAGTGTCATGTTAAGGTATTGTGTCGACAATTAATATAGAGAATGAAGGAGTAGAATTTGCTATGGGGCTGTTTACAGTATTACTAGTGAATAATTATTAGCATTATTAGTGAATATTTAAAACAATGATTAATACTATAACAGGGTCGTGTATAAACCCCATATGTAATATAGAATTTTATCTCTGCATCTATATGTGAACTGCATCAATAATAATTTTGCATTGATACTTTTCTACAGCCGTTACAGGAAATTGAAATTTGATACTTTTCTACAGCTGTTAGAGGAAAATTGAAATTTGATACTTTTCGATAGCTGTTACAGGAAAATTGAAATTTGATACTTTTCTACAGCCGTTACAGGAAATTGAAGTTTTATACTTTTCTACAGCTGTTACAGGAAAATTGAACTTTTCTGAACTCATGCAACACTGATGACAAAATGAAATGAATTAAACTCAGAATTACAAGAAATTGAATGATTCTTCGCACCCGCCTTGTTTTGCTCACGGAAGCTTGCAGAACAGACCTTTAGCTGTTCGCCTGTATCTGGAACCCATATTATAATAAATAAAAAAGTTAAACGAAGACTTGATGTAAACAAAGAGCTGACTTATGCGAATCAGCGCATTATACGTATTGTGGTAGCGACCGCCAAGCCGTACTTCCCACACGAACAAGGAAACATTATGAAGGAAAATGGTTGGACCCCTGGAAGCAACGAATAACACAGAGATGCCGACCAGCATACGCGACAAAGTGAAGTCCCTCGCAGAAACAGCAGCAGCCATGGAACACGTAGAAGTGTTTCTCCACTTGGAGAGTTGCCTAAGCCTGGCAATCGTGACACACGTGACCAACGTGACGACAGCGATGCACAGTCCCGGAACGGCAAGGCCGAGCACTGTACCTTCGAACACGTCAACGAGGTGCTTGTTCCTCAGGTAGAAATCGCTCGGAAAAGATCGAAGATTTGTGGAGTTTGTGACAGGATCGATGACGCAGATCAAACTCCATTTAAAAGCCAAAACGAAGTACCCCCCAAGACTAGTTAAGTAAACACCCGCAAGAATGAGGGCTGTGGTTTTGATGTTGATCAACGATTGTGATCGCAAAGGGGAGATAATGCAGAGGCACCTTTCGCAGGAAATGATGGTAGTAGTAAAGCCTGACGCCCAAGCGAAGCCATTTAAGAATAATAGCTTATGCTGAATGTAAAACTGGACGAACCAGCCATTTCTCGGCCGGTTGTGAATCTCCAAATACAGGCGATCGATATATATGAAATAGCATTGCAAGAGAAAGGCTAGGTCTGAAAACGACAAGCAGAAGAGACAGAGGTTAACCCTTTCATGCAAACCTTGCCTGTAAAACACTGTCATGCTGATGCAGTTGGTCGGGATGTTAACTAGAAGGAGCAATGGCAAAATCACTCCGTTGACGAGCGTGTCCAGAATGTTTTCGATGTGTTCGGTGATAAGCTCGTCTGGATTATACAGCGAAACTGACGCATTGTTATCCACTAAACATTTATTTGGCGTTATCGTTGTCGTCAGGAGAGTCCGATAGCTGTCTAAGTATACACCCGATTCTGTAGTCCACGCAGTGTCGCTTGTCATGTTGTCTGGAAGAACAGCGAACAACCCACTTACGAGCAAGGTAATATTGAAAGTGAGGATGGTACTCATTCCAGAAGGATGATTATTGAGACCTAAAGAATGGCGAAAGGAAGTAAAAAGTATATTATTTAAAGACGAGTGAAAAAAAATAAATGGACATGTTGACGTATTAACAATTTATTTAATATTAACGGTCTTAAATTAAAATCGACTGCATATCAGAAAATATGTATTACATACGACTATTTTGAGTTTTATAATTAAGATGCGTTTTTTTTTAAAAAGTGTTTTATTCTACTTGCAGTAACATTCGGTAATGCTTCGCAAGAAGAGGCAAGAGAGCGAATTAATAATACTCGATAAAGACATAAGCATCTATCTATCTATCTATCTATCTATCTATCTATCTATCTATCTATCTATCTATCTATCTATCTATCTATCTATCTATCTATCTATCTGTCTGTCTGTCTGTCTGTCTGTCTGTCAGTCTGTCTGTCTGTATGTCTATCTATCTGTCTGTCTGTCTATCCGTCTGTCTGTCTGTCTATCTATGCGAATGCCTTTCTTCCCATCCCTCTGTTCATCCTCACAAAAGCTCATCACTCCGTCCCTAGGAAGGAAAAGGAAAAAGCGTTGACTGCGTATTTGACAAGTGATTTAGTTGCTCTCCCCGTCTCTTCTCCATTCTTCCTTGTTCTTCCAACTAAAGATGCATTCGCAATGACGAAATTCATCAACTGGGTGACAACAGTAATCTTTACATGCATAAAGAATTGTCTAATAATAATTAATTATTTTCAATGCTTGTGCAGTGAAGTAAATTTGCCTATTCCTATTTCTAAACTTAATTGTTATATAAATTGTTAAATTGTCAAAGTGACCCAACTAGGGTACTCCTTATGGTGGTGTTTTTGTACGTGTCAAAGTTGGAAGTAAACAACTCAAGTGGAGGACAGTCTAGAAATTGCTGATTCAACCCAAACCAGTTCCAACTGGATGAGTAGTTTTTCTGACTAATAGTCTCACACTTGTTCATAACAAATTCATCATATGAGGATGGACCAAAAATTTCTTTCTGAAGTACTCTATTCTAATCACTTTGAATATAAAACTCGAGTCTGGTCATAAAGGTGATTGTTAGCTTATGGTAAGTTAACTGACTGATAAAGTAAGAATGGACTTAGAAATATTTCCTACGTTTGCTATTGATCTAAGATTTGAATTGGATAATGTTTATGTAATTAAACCATTATTTCTTTGTTTACTAATTTGATTACGTTGTACATTATACTTATGAATTTTGATCGATGCTATATTTCTTAAGCTGTGTGTGTATCGGAATTGTTGCAGGATTTGTAAGTTGAGAATGTTTGTAAGAGAGAAAGGAATTTAGTGCTGCCTTAATTTGACTTTTGCAGTGAAACAGTCCTTTTCTTCCTTTTCTTTCAGGCAACAGAGATTACTGTTTTCTACTTGGTCACGTTGGTGTGTGAATCCAGCATTGTCCTCAACTTATCAGTAAAACATGTTGCTGTAAGTTGATTCCTGTGAATTCCTTTTGAGAGCTAATACAGTGGAAATTTGTGGCCTGTGTTTGGTCTCGAGAATTATTTTGAACAGTGTGTATTTGAGTAGTGCAAACGAACATTCGGGAATATTCCTCCTGATGTGCTTGAAAGTGAATGTGAAATTCTAGATGATTCTTCAGGATGTACTTGTGAGGGCATCAAAGATTCTGGAACATTTGCGTAACGTGTCTAGAAAGGCATGTGGGATCATCATCTGAATAAGACAGCAACTTGTTGTAAACTGTGTGATTGTGAATATGTACCGGCAACAGCCGCCATCTTTGAAAATGTTATGTACATCGACTTTAATTATTTGTCTGAAATTCCACTCTCATTTCGGTGATGATATCTATGAACTTGGTTATATATAGGTTAAATTAACTGTTGATGCTTACACTAGGATAAACTGAACAATTGTCCAGCGTTAATTGAACATTGCTGTGAATTGATGTCAATGTCAATGCTCTTTGATTATATTCATAGGTTGTATATTTGATTGTTGATTCAATAAATTTATTGACCTTCTTATACATATTGATACAGTATGTTGGAGAGATAATAGGTAGTGTGGGCTCGCTAAATATAGATTAAAAGAAGGATTTATCTTCTCCTTTGGCAATAAATTTTCTACCTACGGGAATATTGTGTGACGGTAAATGTTTGTCTTTAATGTTGTGGAAGAGAGGAAACGTTTACAACACCCACATATCCACCAAGTGAGAGGGACGAGTGATGTCTTCTGGAGAATTAAGATTCTCATCACTTGTAATTAGTTATGGATGATTAAATAATAATAATGATAATCGTAAACTAGTGTGGCGTTGGCGTCACAGTTTGTTTAACTTTTACATTTTTAACGTCTAGAAACAATTCCGAATGAACTGTTTTATGAGGAACTTTTCGATTGCGGTTGGAAATGGGAAAGCACATTTCTCCCCTCATGTAAAGATCACTTAAAGATTGCATCTCTCCTAAACGAACATGTTAAAATAGATAAATAACTGGAAATAATTTCTACTAATGGTAGAAATGCTATTTACATTTTAAAAAACTTTTATGACAATTGCACCTCTGAAGATGTTCAAAGTTGTGCCCTCAACGCCGATGTACCCAACGGCTAGATAGATAGATAGATAGATAGATTGGGAAAGCAAGATGAGAGAGGAGAAAGAGAAGAGTAGGAGAGAGAGAGAGAGAGAGAGAGAGAGAGAGAGAGAGAGAGAGAGAGAGAGAGAGAGAGAGAGAGAGAGAGAGAGAGAGAGAGTTACTCTTCTTTTATGTCAAATGAGCAGTAACTATTATAGCAATTATTTGAGGACTACGAGTCGTCTGTTATTCTCTGAAATACACGTTGAAGTTTTTGGAAATATTCAACCACTTGCTTTGCACAGTATTTGCATATGCGCAAGGTGAAAAGTTCCATACTATATCGCATATTTCAATAGTTAACATTGAATAATATATGCTCCTAAAAACGGATCCACGCTTTTATCATTTAGTTGGTTTTTTTTATGGGGGGACCATATTCCGAATAGATCTTCTTAGGTCCGACCAAATCTGTGCGAACCAAGAAGATCAACTGAGGTCGACGTGCATTACAACCCTCTAGTGATGCAGAAATGTTTGATTTAGTTGCGTAATGCTAAATACCAAATGTGAAAACAATTGAATTATTACTTAAAAGGTTGGACAAATAAATCAAATTGTTTTTGTTGATGCATCCCACTTCTGAGGTCAGAATGCGATCACCTAGAAGTGGCAGGTTGCAAAAATAAATAAATAAATAAAATGCTTAGACATAAATAAAGTACGATTATTTTTTAATGCTGTTACACCTAATTATTTTCATTTTGATAGGTGTTGTGTCCTACTGAAAGATTAAACAATGATTTTTCATAATAATTTGTTTGGTTCGCCCTTCCATTTCTCAGTTGTTCGATCGCACATGTTCGCACCAGATCGCACAGTTAGGCGGACCGATATTTCTTAAAGCACGTTAACTCTCGGTTCCGAAATGCAAATTGGTCTGAGATTGATTCATAATTTTAATAATAGAATTTGCCTTTATCAATTTTGGCAAGTTAAATGCATTTCAGCAGAATTACAAGGCATGCCACTGTTGTTAGGTAGCACAGGACAGATGACAGACGTGTCCATGTAGCCTATAATTGTATATAGACGGCCATCTTAAATGTAGCATTTCAAGTGCTTATAAAGAAATGTGTAATGTACTAATTTCAACTTTCACCGAACTCCACTAAATTGCTAGTAGCTAATGAACAATGGCTGCATGGAGATAGTTTGCTTCAAAACTACACTGTGGAGTGAATTTAAAATGTTCGAGTCATTCCCATCCCCACCCACACACCTCCCCTCTCCGAGGGATGCTATTTTTGTATGATGTTCAAGTAAGTCAAAACATTGTATTTCTTACAGTTCTGAGTACTGTGTTCTATTTGTTAAATTGCAATGTAATGTATTTATATTGTCTTATCTGTACTCATCTTGTTGAACGGAAGTACTTAATCGACTTAACATATCAGTGTTCTAGTAGACAACTACATAGACACTTGTATTACACAGATATAATTAAATATTGTTGAATTTTGTGTGTGTGTGTGTGTGTGTGTGTGTGTGTGTGTGTGTGTGTGTGTGTGTGTGTGTGTGTGTGTGTCCATGTTTTTTCCTTTCGATGTTTCCTTCTTATTTTTTGTGTGCTAATTTTGTGAGCATCTGTCGGTAATTTCAGTTTTATTTTAATCCGCTGGTTATTTTCTTATTTTGATTTCAATATATACCCGAAGTACTTCCGATAATAAAATAAGCTAATGCTTAAAAATAAAGTCAAATTATCAACAGCAAAATGCAAGAGAAACAAGAGTCTCTTTTCTCTTCTCGTTTTTACTTTTCTAAATTGCCGAATGAATAGCTGAATATTCATCTTTGATATTTGTGTTGAAAAAGAAAAAAACCAACAATCTCAAAGCAGCCACAAGATGTCTCTCGTAATCTGTGCGATTGCTGAAGAATAGTTAAAGAGTGTCGGCTAGAAGGGCTAGTTTGACTATGAGTTAATTTCTTTGCTCAGTGGCTTTCTTGGAGGTGTTGTGGAACCTGATATCTTTCGGCCGACGGTTGTGCAAACGAGCTTTCGGGTACCTGGGCTTAATATATCCGATGCTCCACTTGTCCGAGAACCAAAACCTGTCGTAAATTTCTAAGTCCTTCTTATTTAATACGAGCTGCCGTTTCATCCCTGGAAGCTTTGCACCACCGAAGTACTGCGAACGGGTTTGGCTCGAAGACTCCTCCAGACACGAACTCTCGTCCATCACCTGCTTGTGGAGCTGTCGGATTCTGTCCACCGGACATTCAGCAGTGTCTGGCCACGATCCTGATTCCGCGGGCTCGCTCTTTCTCAAAGGAAGGCCAGCTACGTCAAGAGTGACCAGTGTCTCCAGGACTGGCTGGTTTAGGTTCTGCATCAGTTTTCTGGCTCTTGCCCTGTTCGCTTGCACGCGAACCTTCGCCCAGTGGTCGGTGTTGTGCTTTGTAGCTCTGTACATTTTGATTGCGTCGTATTTGTGCCAAAATGTCAGTTCACTTCGTCGATGTACATCCGGTGGGACGTACGTGGCCATTGGCGAGAAACTCATTTTAAAGACTTGAGGTGAGCGGTTCCAATCTGATCCAGTGTTTGGTACACACTAGTTTCGAAGCTTGTTCTTATTTGTAAGCTCTTCTGCACCCGAGAGCGAGGTCGTCAGCTTGACTATTGTCTAGGATTCAGGTTGTTCTTGCCCTTCACTTGCTGGCTTTAGATCTTATTAATTCGGCCACAATTTTCCCGACCGGTGTTAATGATCCACAGACAAAAAACAACAACAACCCAAGCTTACTGGATAGACTGGAACACTGCCGCAACGTGACGTCAGAGGTAAGTGACGTTGATGCTGGCGCTCGTCATAGAACACAAACAACGTGAGGACTACGAAATGTACGCTCACAATCAAATCTCACATCCTTTATGTGAAGTGTCGCTCTCGGAAGTAGGTTCGACTGTAATAAGAGTTTATGTAATTATGCTCTTACCGACAGGGTATACTGACATGTCTGTAGCAGGATAATTATCTAAAGCTGAGGAGTGGCGGGGCATAACCACCGTCACTAATAGACAATAATAAAGTGTGCTAAGTAAGCGTTTAGATTTCAAATTCTATGCCTTACAACAGCTTCCTAAGATGTCGATGCATGAAAGAGTAGTTTCTTAATCGGTTACAAGTCCCATTCCAAACTCAACCACTATTTTATCCACAGCAACAAACAGAAAAATTAATTTAAAACGCACTCAGTTTCATTATAGAAGCAAACACCTTCTTTAAAACATTTTAGGTAGTGACTTTAATAAAACACAACAAAACAAATAAACTAATACAAACACAGTCACCACTTGCAATATAATGAACCACTTTCACACATGTAAAATGCCCTCTTTAGAATAAATTGAGAAGACTAAATCCTCACAGGAACAAACCAGAACAGAGAACATCAAACAATAAAAAATCTATTGAGGTTTCTGTGAGGAAAATAAAAGAAGTTATCGGGGGGGAGGGGGGGAGAAACGGTACTTAGGACATCATGTGCCCCGTTGATTACGTCAGAGTAAACTAATAATTACTACATTGAGGTGAAGACTCTATATAGAGCATTATGAAATAAATGTAGCAGTTCTAGTACTACTAGTAATAATAATATCAGAAATAGAATCATATGAATAGTAACAAGAATATGTAGCAGTAATAGTAGAAGTAGTAATGGAAATAGTAGTCGAAAAGGAATGAAAATGCCAGCCCAGGCAGACATACCAACCAGAGGAGCCAAGTTCTGCAAAGACTTATGCCCAGATAGAAGTTCTCTGAACACACGCACACACCTACACACATATATACCGACTTAAATACCTCTGACATTTGGAAAATAATCTTTATCTTTCTCTTCTTTTTTTTTCTCCCTTTAAATACATACAGAATTTTTGTTCCAATTTATTAATTTTTTGTTTTGTTGCTGCTAAATGAATACTGGAGAAATTAGCAGACGCAGATATTTTTTCAACTTATAGTTAGAAAAAAAATATTATAAGCAATATTTAACCGTATACTGTTAAAACACACACTGGTATGCGTGCGCACATACACACGTATACAGATAAAGAAACGCGCGCATATGACTCTTTCCTTCTTTCTTTTTCCTTTTTCAAACAAACCCATGCATACACACACACATGCACACATATGCATAAGACAGACAAACGTGCGCACACACAAAAAATTAAAAAGCTCTAAGTTTTATTGTTTTTAATTAATTATTTTCTTAAACTGAGATAACAATGAAAGATAAAATTTATAATTGCAGTAATGTTTTTATTCTTATCTTTTCAATTCAAATCATTAGGCATGTTTTCTCTATATAGAGAATGATTTTAATTCATAAGCAAAATAAAGTTTAACTATACTTAGTCATTTTATTTTATTTTTTAAGTTAATATAATTTAAGAAAGAGTATATATATTAATTTGGTGTGTTTTGAAATTGGACATGGGGTGGAGGGACGGGAATCCTTTGCAGATATTATTTATATCTGCAAAGGATTGCACCGAGGCGTGGCTGCATGCTTATTAATATCAAACTTTGAGATTGCGCGTCCCAAATCTGTACAATCAACGTCCGTGTAATGTGTTCTAAATTTAATCAGGACACATGTAAGTGATGCCTTACATCAGGACACACACACACACACACACACACACACACACACACACACACACACACACACACACACACACACACACACACACACACATACACACACTCTAACACTGCTGCAAAGTGTGATCTAAAATTCGAGCATTTAATTTACTTTTCAGTGAGAACATGTTTTTGATCCGGACACCTAACAGCACATTATTAAGACACTGTTATGTGAAATTACATCTTGACAGTGTTGCAAATAAAATTCGGACAGAAACTTACTGCTTCTCAGTTTGATATAAGTGGAAAAAAAGGACACGTACAATTACTACTTAAATGAGATGGAGAAGTCAAATCCGGACACATAAATTTACTACGGTACATATTAATTTTTAAAAAATGCGGACACTATAATGATTACTTTTCAGTGAGATATACAATTAAAATCCGAACACAAATAATTGTTTCTTTATTAAGTTTGGCATAAAAATGGTAGACACATACATTCGACTTATGTGCTTCGAACCGTTTTTCGAATCAGAGCACAATTTCTATGCAATGTTATCAGCTATGCAATCGTGTGCTTAGACATACACATCAAAGCGTCAAAGTATAAAGTTTTTGCATGTGTTTTTAATCGATGTATTTACATCAAGGTTCCACCCTCACGCAGCGACGTGATTATTATTTTAAAGTTGCTAAACATAAGAAATCAATAATTAAACTTAAAATCAATTTAGGCCTGATACCACTCTTTTAGACGTCACGAAACGTAATGGTAACAATGAAAAAAAATCATTAAGAGCACGAAGCAAAATAACACTGCACTAATAAAGAAGCACTTTGTTTTCCTTTTCAAAATGGGCTAGTTTTATTTTCAAATTGTGTTTAAAGATGAACGTTACTAGGTATCGAGTTTTGACAAATGGTGATCAGGTAACGATTCAATTCCTGAGATCATCTTTAGTCCCCGTGTGCCTTAGAATATTTATAAACGTAGGCCAAGTATTAGATTGTGACAAATATTTCCATATTCCCTTCCATTATTTGTCACTTGTTTCTTATATATTTAGCACCAATATCTGTATTTTATTTATGAAATACTTTTTTTGGATAATTGTGGAGCATTAGCTCATATTGCCAACATTCATAGGGTATGTTTAAGTAGATGTTGTGCAATGTATGTTGAGTAGAGGTGCAATGAGGAAAATAACAGGACCCTCCTAAAATGGATTATCAGACATTGCCAAGAGCACTATCAAAATTGAATTACACTGGTTATCACTCCAAATTCAATAGTATAAATCACTGTGAATACACAAATCACCTCAAAACTTGCTGTGAACAGATGGCTTATTGCATGATGCAAGTGTCTCCTAAGCAGTTAGCTAGTTAGGGTCAGCCAATGGTCACATACTGGCAAACTATAGTTAACTAAAAATGACTATCTACTGGCCAGTTGTAGTTGACCAGTGGGCACTAAGAGAATACAGGGGGAAACCTATTTTGTGGGACATTATGTTTTTGCATTCACTTGCTGAGGAACTCCACATGAAATAAGATGTGACCCCTCACTCAAGTCTCTGGTAAGGAGTTAATGAAAAGGCCTCACACCATTGGAAAACTTCCATTGGTATCTTTTAGCACCTTCACATATTCCTTTGGACACCTGTAAAGTGGACATAGCCCGCAATGTTTCATGAACTTGTGAAGCCAGCCAGTGCATTCATGTGAGCCCAAAGACCAGCAAATGAAGTCATGACATCACCTACCACAGTGAGAAAGAAGGACAGAACTCAATACAGGTCAACTGGTTTCCCTTAATGGTTCAACATTTCATCATAAACTTGCACATTTGAAATGATAATTCACTCATTCCCTTTAAGTGCCTCCAACCATGGCCAAACTTATGCCCGACAATGTTTCACCCATCATATCTCTGGAAGTACACACTTGGCATCTTTCACTCCCCCCCCCCCCCCCCATGACTCCCGACAGTAAATCTCACTCAGAGATACTCATTACCAAGCCTTTTCTTAACAATGTCTATGACAGGGGCAAAATGTCTCAGTAACAAAGACAATATGTGTCTCAGTGGCAAAGGCAATAAATCTTTCAGTGACAAAGGCAATATGTGCACACACACATTACATCTAATATTATAAGTAATAAACAATAGAAATATGTACACTATTAATTAAAATAATTAAACAGTGGGTCTAATACCTGCTATCCTCTAGAGCCCAGACGTGACAATCTCATTTATATAAAATGCATGTGATAATATCAACCCATCCCCTATAATCTCTTTGAATGCATTGCTTTCCTTTAATTTCTTTATGTGTATGTTCCCCTCCATAAATTCTTTGTATGCACTCTGACTGAATTTGGGGAAATGCTTCCGGCCTAGGCTGATTTCACGCTTTATGCATGTTCCCTTCATTAATCTCTTTATATATGAATATTTCCCCACTCAGCTCCAATAATTAATCTCATATGCATAGCCCCATCCTCTATGTATACACTTCCCCTTAATGCTCACTTCAGATGCATGTTCTCCAACCACCAATTTAAATTATCAACTGAAAAAATATATTTGATAATGTTGAAGAATAATAAAATGTACCGTGATATCTGATAATATAAAAAATATAATGTAAATTATCTTATCAACTGCTAATGAGTTCTGATGATGTCAAAGAATTAAGTAAATTATCAACTACAAATGACATCTGATAATCTCAAAATACAATCTAAATTATCAACTATGAATAACACCTGATCATGTCAAAAGATAATCTAAACTTTCATCTATAAATGACACCTGATAATATCGAAGAGTACGTGCAGTTATAATCACATGCATCAGCAAATTAAGATCACAAGGTGCAAATCTTCTAGAACCTTCTCAGAAAAAGGATAAAAGGAGGAAGGAGAGATTAGAATTTTCATGAGTACATGAAATTTTATGAATACAGTAGCTTCATTTTGTAGTGAAACTTCGTATAAAGGAAATTACATTGTGTTTACTAAGGAGAGTTGGGAATATCTCTTTCCACCCGTTTCTTCATCTGTGGACTGTCAGTATTACGAACATTGAGGCAACTTGTTCAAATACATCATGGCAAAGTTAAAAGTTCAACCTTCAGGAGAGCTTATGTATGCAACCTCATTTGCATACAGTTAATGACAGATGAGTCATTCAGTCTGAGCTTTGTTCTGAAAGCTCTATGCCACAGTGGAGGGCTGGTAATTTCGGGATCCTACTGACCCAAAAGGTACTACATCCAGGGATGCGAGGACATGTTCACTCGATGATCTACCTGGTACCGACAGACGTCACTGAGGTTCCCCGTCATACATGGCGACTAGAGAAATCAGCGATAATTACCATTGTTGGCAATATCCCAAACCCACAGGTCCACCCATACACAGGAGATCTGAAATGCGATGACCTGATTTTCAAATCATCGTTGCAAGTGATGATTTGCATCATCCTTCTTCAAATCATCATTTTGAGCTGACACTATCAGTACTAAGTGAGTAGTTATAAAGGCAAAAGCACACCTAGAACATTGTAGCAAATTTAAGAATAAGAACATTTAATTATATTTGAGTATGGTGGTAAATCCACGTCTATTTTGTGTATGAATTGTTTTTCATGTTAGCAGTGCGATTTACAGCATAAGAATTTTGTATTTACTTTTTTGAATTTCATCATTTTCATTCCCCCTCTTCTCTAGAGTATATGACAGTGGAAAGGTGTGTGTCTGATGAAAGAGAAATGCCACATTAGGTTAATAAAACCTAATTCACACTATCTAAAAACTCGTTATTCACAGTTTTTGAGAGGGGCGAAAAATTCGTACTTGTATTGTTTCGTTTATCTGTTTTGTTAAGTTTATTCATCAGGCTTTATGCTAATTCTCCATTGTCTAGGTGTGACTGCGGGTGAGCCATTTACCAGTCTATCTGCTGTTATGACCAATCCTATCATTTGTGGGCCTCGTTCATGTCTAAAACTCCAGGATGCAAGAGAAGGGACTGTGGCACATAATACCAGCATTCATTGTCACACTCATATGCCGGCAAGTCATTGGCACTTAAAGCCTAGGGGTGAGACTCCAGTGAAATGGAGAGATGTACAGCTATGAACATATGAATGAATTTTATTTCTGTACAATTTTGCCCAGGAATTCATTTTGGAGATATTGTTACCATACCATCGATCATAACTGTACTAAGATCTCGTTTATTGCTCTCACACCATAAATATAAAAATTTTCAACTCAAACTGATGACATAATAATTACTATGTGAATGACTTAGTAGAAGTTTCATGAGACTTTGAAATAACACATTTATAATCATAATTTATTTCTAAAGTAACAGTGTTATCAGGCATGGATGTCAATGCAGTACCTTGCATATACAACAAAGTAAAACACTATACCCAAGTACTTTGTAATTGTACATGCATATAGTTATTTTTAAAATTTACTTTGCCTCAAAATATCATAACTTTGGAAGCACCTGTCAGTAGTCACAACTTCTACTGCTATGTAATGCAACTCCTGAGTTTGACAAATATTTGATATCCCATCCTGGAGTTTGTTATTAAGAATATGCACCTAATTTGGGATATACTAACTGAATATATATTAACTTTAAAATTAGACTGGTTTTGGACAAAGCACAGGGCAGTGTCTCTGCCCTTGTCCCCTCCTGGTCTCGGACTGGCCAGGTGTTGGAGTATTTTCAGGATCTCAGTCCACAATAGTCTGAGTATTGCGTCTTGTTGAGTTAGCCAAGAATCCTTCAGGAAAATAACAGTATTTGTAATAAAGACTGTTGGTGGAACATACTCAAGTGAATGAATTAATGCAAATACATCAGCTACATACCATCATACAAGGTAAATCAGAGCTGGGTTATCTGCACGTGCCACCAACAACAAACAGAATATATATAAATATATATACGTATAATGAAACTACTCGTACTCTAGATTTAATTCTGAAACAGAACATTAATAAAAACAAAAAGAATAACAGAGTTAATGGTTTAATTTATTTTTTCTTGTAATTATTTTGTAACAATTTTATTGTTATATCACATTTTTTTTTCAAAACTAAACTTTAAGTTTCTGAAAGAAGAAACACACCACATTTCACAAATCCATAGGGTACTTTTCATTATCTTCCTAAACATTTCTTTCCAAGAAGATATAAATATAACTTTAGACGTCTTGCACATCCAGGCTGAGTCTTATTGCTCATGGTCACTTTCAGACAAACTTTCTTGGGAGGCATTTCTCTCTTGCTGTGATTTCTCAAAAAAGTAATCAAATGCATAGTGGCTGTATTCTTTGTCAAGGACTATATTTGTTTCTTTTCTTTCTTTATCATACCTCTGTACCTGGAAAAAACCAAACAAAACTAAGCATTAGATTCAAACAAGTTTACAATTATACAGTTCATCACCAACAACAATACAAATGTGTCAAAATCCAAGACAAATATATCTGTAAAAACTTATGATTCCTCTTGTTTTCCTCTTCCTTGAAATGACAGAAATACCCTGTAAATTTAATAAAATATTTGGTAACAATATTTGCGAACAATAAAGAAATATTGTACCTTATTACAATAAATAAATAATATCAATCAATGAAAACCAAACCAAGCAGCCAAACAAAAAACTTAGCTCTGCCCAAAATCTCAATGTAACACAAATTACAAAGATATAATATTACTCTAATAATTTATTCAATTATTAATACATGAGTAAAGTGAGTTCGTTTATTTCTGAAATGTTATGTTAAAAGTTTGGTGAATCACTAAATAGCTACTCTTCAAGAATAAAGGCATGAAATATTAATAATTAAATTTAAAAATGAAAACTGTGATTTAAAAGTTGTATTCTCCAACCCATCTTTATTAATATAGCAACTTTAAACTAATCTAATTATGTCATTTGTAGGTCACTTTAAAAAAAAATCGTTGACTTCTATCACACAGGTGTAAAACACCTATCAGTAATTTGTTGAAGGGAATGAAGTATTTGTAAAAACAGTTTTTGCATTTCATTTATCTGAAAAGCACATTCTTTCTGTGTGTTGGTAATACTTATACATATACAAATTCCAGAGATCATACTTTTGCCAAATAGGGAAGACTACTCCTTTCCAACTAGTTCAAACATCGGGAAAAAATATAATTTTTATTACTGCCTACTAAATGTACAAGCAGTAGTGCACTATAATGGAATGATACATTCCAAACAGATCATATCTGTTCCAGAATTGTACACATTTGTTTAGTCAACCATCTAAATATCAAACTGCACTGGCCAGTCAATAACACAGAAAAGAGTATACTTCTATCAGACAATTAAATTTGTGAATTAAAAGTTAGAGTGAAAAATATTAAGACAAAACTGCAAAGACCTCTGGAACAAAATCATTATTTAACACAGTTTTTCTGGTCTGGAAAAGCTTACTGTTATTTTTCCAAACTTTTCCAACAATTTGAAAACTTTGTGTGAACCTTGTTGAAAGCAAGGGCACACATTACTAATTAGAGGCTAGTGAATTTAAATGCCAGCCAAAAGTAGGAAACACAATCCAAGGCCAATACATTCAAATATTGTAAAGTGAATATTAACTAAAAGTAATGGATACAACCTGATTAAAGGCCAGTACAGAAAATGTTTTCAAGTGTATGCAAACTAACAAAAGACAACATAGCTGTGGTTCCCAAACATTTTGGTTTATGGCACCCTTAGCGCATCCGATTTTTTCTGCAGTGCCTAAAGTCAGAACCCACTACCAACTGCATTAAAATTTATAATATCCCAAGGTTCCCCTGTGAGTTAGTCATAGTGCCCTGCCCATTTTGGGAAACCAGAAGCAAGGGATACAACCTAATGAAAGAAAACTAATATACCTGAGCATTAAAGTCAGCTCCTTTACCCTGGATCTCCAGCCCAGTTACATCATTAAAGAGCTGTTCTGGTGACAAGACTCCATGAACATCTTGCTTCTCAAAATACTGCAACACAGACAGAAAAATGCAAAGTCAAAGTGACTTTCCATACTTTCAACAAAGACTATAAGTCCAAGAGCACTATACAATTATACATTTTAATGGGAAGGCAAAAGGATGAAAGAAACTGAAGTGGTTTGGTGCTATTATCTGAACACTTACAGAAGACACATTGCAGCAGTCTCGATACAGAAAGTTTAAAGCTTGTGGATGTGTCACATCTACTGCCTGCGATACATCAATCACCCACACCTGGTCATTGTGCCATAATAGGTTGAATTCACTAAGGTCTGCATGGATGAGCATGCACTTATTGTACAGCGTCTTCATGATCTGGAAGAAAAGCAAAGCATTCAGTGATGAAGACAAACGTGATTGTCACAGGAAATGAGGGACAGAAATTATATTTTATTTCATTTTAAAAAACCGCTAACAAAACTAATTGAAGTAATCCGAGTTTTGTTATTTTTCGTATGTAGCATGTAAATTCCAGTAACGGTCACCTAAGATCTCTTTAGTAGACAGACGTTCGTGACACAGTGTGTGTTAATTATCATATTGAATATATATATTAGTTTATGAAGAATATGTATGTTAAATAAATTGGGACAACTGCGCAATACCGTCACATGTTGTTGACGAGTGAAATGGCCAGTGCGCATTAGAATTGACCACAGAAAAGCGTGCATCACGATTACCACTATATATCCAAGGCAAAAATCATGTCACAGGACATAGCTTCTGGAAGTTTTGGAAACCTTCAGTGAGAGCTATATAAGAGGCAAAATGAAGACTTTTACTCTCAATGTTGAAAACGTCGATTCGTCTGAAGCCAGTCTAACTTCACGTATGAATTATCTCATGTACAGAGATTTCATAAAGGAAAGCTGCAATAATCTCTTTCCATCCGTTTTCCATCCGTCTGATGCCATATATTGAGTAGCGAGGCAAAATTACTCAGTATAACTGTTGGCAAAGTGGAAAGTTCGCTGTCCAGAAAAACCCGATGCATGCGACGCTGGTTGTATGCAGTTAACGACACGAGGGACCAACTTGCTCTTCCCCCTGTCTGAGTTCGTTTTGGCAGTCTATCCCGCAAATTGAGGGGCTAGCGCCGGAGATACATATCCGGATTTCTACACTCAATGTAATGCGACGACACATCCCACTGGACGACTCCATCCGATAATGCTAAACGTCGTTGAGGTGTCCGTGTCCACGACAAACAACGATAATTATCGAGGCTGACAGCAGTCAGCTAAATTTCAGATTTCTCCCCGTGATAATCTGAAAGTGGTGCCTAGATTCTGCAGAGTCTTCACCTGTAATGCGACGCCTCAATTGCGCCGTGATCTTCACTTTGAAGTGCCGCTTATAAGTGACGTGTGAGATTACGTCATCTCCTTGGAACTCTGACATTAATAGTGAGTAATCATTAGCACGGCTAACGCGCACATACTTAAGTCTAGGACCCTTAAGAAAATGAACACTATTATATCGTTTGCAAAATAAGAACTCTAATGTTAAAAGTAATGCTTATTTTACATGTCAACTATTGTTAAAGCGGCCCCATTTGCCGCATAAGAATTGTGTAATTAATCTTTATTTTATATTTTGAATTTCATCATTTTCATCTCCCCTTATTTCCCACAGAGTGTATGACATTGGAAAGTTGAATGAATGATTAATCACTGTGCGAAAGAGTAGTGCCCCCCTTTAAATCGGGAAATAAATAACCTGATTTAAACATCTTTCAACTCTCTTGTTATTCATAGTTTTTGAGAGGGACGAAAGAATTTGTACTATTGTTTTGCACCGTTCGTCTGTTCGTCCATTTATTCACATTTATGATACACACTCACAACACACACCGCCAATAAAACGTTCCTTGGCATGACACTAATAAACTGGGCCCCACCCAAACATCAATGGAGTATGTCATGTGTGTCTATGTAACAACCTGACACGACGTAGTACTGGCACACGTCACGGGCTTTTTTTGGAGGTGCACCGGAGCAGGCCAAAAATAGACTTCACCCCTTGCATCTCTAACTTCAGCTCGGGTCGGCTTGTAACGAGCCCGCCCGTTTTGTGACAGTGATAAATAAATAAAATATGCATCCAATGAGGTCTTCTGCTTGATCAGTTGAGTACCAGAAATATTTGTAAATTTGTGCAAATAAATATCTAAAGATACAGGTAAGAGGTAAGTCAAAATTCATTGCAAAATAGGGAACTTGGAACTCTTCAGATACAAATGAACACTTTTCCTAAGTTTGTAATATGGATGATCAAACTAGAAACATTATATAATTATCACATAAAAAAGATCAAATCATACTGTATCATTTAAAGATGATATATTAAGAATTATATTATTACAGATGATCTAATAAAGAAAAATAAATTAGAAATATAATGGAATGCTGTAATTTTCCTGTATCAATTTTATTTATTGTTTTAATACCATACTGTTAGTATTAATCAATTTTATGAAACTTAAACAAGAAAAGGTTGAACATGTCTGAACTAGTTTGTAAATATGTGTAAAATATCAGTTCCAATGAGTTTAATTTAGTTTATTCTAAGTTTGTAAATATGTGTAAAGTATCAGTTCCAATGATAAATGAGTTTAGTTTACTTGAGAATTAAACTAAGTGAGAAACTTGTACGTGGATGAAATGATATCTGACAATAAACTAATGAGCCAGCACAAAGAACATATTAATCACACATGGCCATTTGCAACCTTTAATGTACTGGGCAACTTTTACAAACATTATAGGAATCTTATGCCCACAGAATTTTTTTTTGTAAATATATCATAAGAAGGTCAGTGATGTGCCAGTGAATTTATTACAGCTTTGCATGATAGTGCAACATTAGTATAAAATTATTCTCGTTTTTATAAATTTTGACTCTTGTCAGATATCTAATAGGGAGATAAGCACAATTATTGCACAGTAGTTTGATTTTAGAACATTCAAAAACCTCTCAAATTATTTGTGAAAAATGTTACTCTTGACTGTTATTGTTTTAATTCAATCTGCTTTACAGTTATAGTCTGTCAAGTGTAAATTCAGTGTACTGAATGATGATGATGATACAAATTACCAAAGCCCATCTGAATGTTTATTTTCTTGCACAAATAATGTCAGTGATCATTGCGCTTACCTCCCTTTCAACATTCGACACAAGGTCTAAACTTAATAAACACGAATAATTTTGTAACAATGTTGACCACTTTTTTTAATAAACTGATTATAAAAAGTAAGAATTGTTTATTCTGTTTATTGTTATATTTATGCAATAAAAATCCTATATGATGTTTACAGTGCAATATAAGTAATCCACACAACCAAAGCACTCAATCTTTCAGCATTTTTACACATTCAACACAGTGTGTGATACAGTCAATAGAAGAGTATTTGCCTTGTATTTGTACAAGTTTAATCTGTGTGTTAGTCAATTTCACAATTACATTTATGTGTGACATTCAAAAAAAAAAAGTAAAGTGCTTATTTATGTATTTTTGTTTACAGCAATAGACGCATGGAAACATTAAAGTAATACAAACACGCTAAAGATGAAACTGCAGGCTATCAATAGTTATAGAAGACAATGTGTGAATTTATAATTTATTTATGTAGTAAAATGTTTGACTGTTACCAGTAAAATACAAAAATAAAAACAGATAATCCTACAGGAACAAGTGCTGTTAACACAAGGTGCTATCTGTACATGAGTTTGCAATGTGTTTCAGCATTAAAGCCATGTTAGCATAATTTACTTATAATAATTATCTGTGTTAGAGTCACTTAGCATAATTTACTTATATTTGTGCTAGTCACTTTAGCACAATTTATTTATATCTATGTTATTCATTTTTGAATAATTTACTTATATCTCTGTTAGTCATTTTAGCATAGTTTATTTATGTATCTGTTAGTCAATTTAGAAAAAATTTACTTAAATCTTAAGCTGTTAAATGTTAGTTGCTTTAGCATAATTTTATTATATCTGTGTTATCTGATTTAGTAATTTTAGCCTAATTTTTACTTATATCTGTGTTAGGTCACTTTAATTTACTTTTATCTTGTGTTAGTCATTTTAGAATAATTTACTTATATCTGTGTTAAGTCACTTTAGCATAATTATTTAAATCTGAATATTTTAAATTTAAATATTTAGGTTAAAGCCTATACCCAAAGATTATAAAAACATTACAAATAAATACAATTCAATGGTAAAAAAACAATGTGCACAAAACAAAATAGTGATAATGATATAAAAATGAAAAAGAAACTGGGATGATAATTACCAGTAAGAAATAAAGTTCTACAAATTTATATGGTGTATCATTATTTGACAATTAGTGAACATGGTCCGAAAATAATTTTCAGTATAATAAACCATGCATTAAAAACTACTACCAGTAAATAGTTCTAACTTTTTAAAAGTATAAAATAAGAATGTGTTAATATATACTAATTGATGTGAATCAATAATTAGTTACTCAAGAATGTGAGAATGCATCGAGCTGAAAGAATATATACAAGCACACCTCTAATAAGCACCAAGACAGAAAAAGTGACATACCTCCACTGTCTGCTCATAAGCAACCTGCAGATCTGTAACAGACAGAGAAGCATCCTTCAGTTTTGGTGCTGGAGTCTTGGAGCCAATGAGTGACATCAACAGAACATGTTTTCTTAGCATCACAACCGATGGGCATGGGACATTAAACTTGCGCATTCTGGGCATTGAAAAAAAGAGTTAATGTGAGATTTACAAAAAAGGGAGATATCAACTTGTCGAGGAGTGGTTCTGAGGATGTTGAAGTTACTAGCAGTGCCAATTGAGTAGTTTTGAGAATGTTGCAGTTTTTAGCAGTGCCAAATGAGTAGTTATGAGAATATTGTGACTACTTGTAGTGCCAAGTGAATGGCTCTGAAAATGCTATGGTTACTAGCAGTGTTAAGTGGGTGGTTTTGGGAATGTTGCTGTTATGGCAATGCCAAGTGGCTCTGAGGATACTGTAGTTATTTGCAGTGCCGAGTGGCACTGAGGATATTGTAGTTATTAGCCAATGCTGAGTGGGATTTTTTGACAATATTGCAGTTACTAGCAAATTATTTGTTTTAAACATTTCCTTGTTTGTATATACTGGTAAGTTTCAAGTTCTCTTTATGCTGCACATAGCTCTCAACATTTTCTTTATTACATTTACTGGTAAGTTTCAAGCTCTTTACCTGTTCAAATTTGCCACTTCTTTTTCTGCCCAAATTTTGATGATTTTACGTGGGTTCTGTTTTTTATAGTCATCATGTGAGAAACGGTGGTCTCCGTGAACGTATTTCTCCCTTGTTCGGAAGTCCATCAGAGTGGTTTTATAAACCTTGATAGCAATATTTTGTGGGATTACTTTCCCTTCAATGCTGCAACATAACATGCAAGTTACCTGATTATATGTATGTATTCTATAGTAAAAAAAAACCCACAAAAAAACCAAACAAAAATATCAGTGTATACATTTAAATGTGAAAAATTCTAGACAACAGATTTTGCTATTTATCTTTCTTTATGAGATGGCTTCTACTTTTCTAGATTTAAAAAAACTTAATCTTAGCAAATGTATTACAAAATGATAAAAATAATTTTTCCTTCAAATTTATTAATTACTTTATCTAGAGCATTATGATTAACGCTGTAAACTAACTACTTATATGAAATTCAAGACAAGTTTATTTTTGTATTATTGGTGAGTCTATTTTATATTAAGTATTCATTTTTAAAACTAAAGACATTTATTTCTTGAACTAATAAGAAATATGGTTCATTCAGAAAAGTAAACATTTTTCAAATGAAGAAAGATTACATAGAATAATTCATTTGTAAACATTTTCCAATTTAAAAACACCTACATTATCTAATTTGTAAATGTTTTTCACATTTAAAACACTCAACATAAAATAATTAATTTGTTTAACATTTTCCCACATATAGAGACTAATTAATTTGCAATAATAGCAGAATTTGTTGTTCTTGCTGTTGTTGTGGGGAGCTAGAGTACTAAATCAAACTTCTGTTTGTTTTAAAATTGAACAAATTGTTAGAGCCCAATTATAATAAACATATAAACCTTCTTTAAAGGAAGAAGCATGCAAAAAATTAATAATCTCAGCTATATTAATTGGTTGTAAAGATTAGTAATCTCAATGCTAAATTAATTAGTTGTAATGAATAATAATCTCAACACCAAATGCTTATAAAAATTAATAATCTCAATGCTATATTAATTGGTTGTAAAGATTAGTAATCTCAATGCTAAATTAATTAGTTGTAATGAATAATAATCTCAACACCAAATGCTACCTTCCACCATGTGCTTGAAAGACAATAGACTCCTTTCCACCAGCAATAGTACCGCCTATAGATTCCAGAAGTCCATTATTCACCATTTTGTACAGGAGAAGTCGAGTGGCTGGGTCCATGACATGTTCCTGTAATATCACTTATCTTGCTATCATCATGTCATCATTGAAGGTTTAAAATTTTATCTAGCATCATCATAACAATTCATCAAAAATGATTTTCAATATTTTCAATTGTTTATAGTGCTATCATATCAAAATGTGAGATTTTAATTTGCTTTAATCTTATAAAATCTTATTTTAGTAATAGAGTTTTTACTTTGTGTTTAGTCCTATTATATTAAGTATCCCAGTTGTACAGTATTATTTAGACCTGTTAATGGCAGCAAAGAAACATCCATTGTGGGTTGTTAATCATACATATTTTTTGAAATTGTCTTCCATTAAAGAACAGTGTCAACAATATATTACATAGTAAGAATTTTTTAAAAAGTCAGATTAGAAATGATCTTTAAAACATACACGTCTCCAAAGTATTTCACTTAAAAATGTAAAATAAAATAAAAGAATTATCAGAGTATTTTTAAAATTGTGTGTTGTTTAAATTTCCTATGTCAAAGTGAAAGTAGAAATCAACAGTGAACCAAACAAGAAATTATTTATTTTCATAGTCATGATATAATGTAAGTGATTCACTGCTCAGTTTGACCAATGAAATATACTATAATCAAATTATGCACTCAAGGGATTTATAATTTGTTGAAATAATCAAAACAAATAGTCAAAGAGACACATTAATAATACATTCCAGAAATTAAAAGGAAAAAAAAACCCACTTACAGCTGTTGAGTGATCTTTCTTTTCTGTGTGACGGCTACTGCGCTTAGTTTCTGTGGTAGCGTGGACTTTTAGTCGGTTGTAAACATGGTTGGGTAGCTGCATATCCATCCCCTCTCCATCCCCACTCACAAACTCTGGTGGAAACTGCAAGTTGAATCAAAATAGTTCTAGGTATATGTGCTTATTCATTATATCCCCATTCACAAACTCTGGTGGAAACTGTGTGTCACGATAAAGAGTCCCTATCGTACTCACACATTCACTGGCTTATGGCTTTGGCAGTTATAAATGTGAATGTCTATCATGTAAAAACACATTAAAAGAAAAGAGTAGAACATTATAAGTTTTTTTTAGAATGACAGGTAGCTATTAGTTTAGCAAATTTGAATAGTTTTTGTTTTAACTAATAGTTACCTGTCGTTCTAAGAAAAACTTATAATGTTCTACTCTTTTCTTTTAATTGCCTGACATGCACCTTAATAGGCTAATATATATATATATATACAGTCATTAATACTATGACACCATAATTTTTATGTAAAACTATGACACCATATTTCTGATCACCAAACAAATAATTTAAACTCACTGAATTTTATACAAATCATAAAATGTATCACTACACAAAATTATTTTTGTTTTACACACAGTTTTAAAACAAGTTCTGCTTTGGGCTATTAGTAACTGCACATAATGCAGATTCAAAACATGCTCTGCTTTGACCTATGAGTAACTAACTTGTACACTGTGGTGGATGAGTAGACATCTATGAAAGAAAAAGAATAATTCATGGTGTTGGTCTGTAAAACCATCTGTGTATGTTAAAATACTATCACTCCATGCTACTCATATTCTGCATGTTCACTTCCATGCATTTCTTTTGTGTTGTCTCATAAGCGTGTTCTACTGCTTTTCTTCAATGACAATATTTTGAGTGGTGCCTGAAATGTCTTCAGACATCAACCCTCTCTACTGGAGAAGTTTCTCTATTGTTTCCATTTCTGAAGATAGCAGGAGAGACAAAGAACAAATTCTGACCAGAAATAGGGGATGGTGTACTGTTATATCTATACTTTGTGCTCAAGCATGCTCCATGTCCGATTGTCATTATAATGGTGCCACTGTGTTTCCATCAGCTAATTGTCCACCAGCTGTCATTTGATACAACTTAGTCAGGCATTCTAGTGCTAACTTCTCCTAGCAGAAATTCATCCAGCAATCACAAACCATGCATGTTCATTCACTCTCACAGTATGAACAGAGTATGCTAGTGGGATAGTAGTAATAATATTCTGCTGTGCATTCACAAGGCAATGAACATAATCAACCATGATGCTACCTCCTAAAAAGTCAGGCTGCTCACACAGGTCAGCTACAACCAAAATTTAAAATGTACAGCCCTGGCTTGACAAAACTTCTTATCTGAATGGTAGTAATGGGATATCACTTGTGCAATAATTTATTAGATGGGTATATTATCTCCCCTTGGAGTGCAGACACGGACTGTTCTAGATTTATGCTAAGAAATTTTATACTATTTACCTGTTTTTATGAAGGAAAAAGAAAGTTTTTTTTTTTCAAATAAACAACATTTAGAAAAATACAAGGACTTACTTTTAGCTTTCTTTCTATTCCTTGTGCTAATTATTTTCCCCTTCAATGTTCTCAGCTTTTAATAAATGAGCAAAACTTATCTGGTATGTTAATAGGTACCATTTCCATCACCCTCATCTGAACCAATCAAGAAGATATCAAAAGTGCACTTGACATTCACTTCCTCTTTCCACTAAAAGGAATAATTAATTTAGCTAAGTATGTTTCAAAACATCAGTGGGTGAATGTCTAAAAAGGGTGTTTTTGAAAAACAAGATTATTTTTCTAATTTTAATAATCTATTTAGTTAAAGTGATGCCTTATTTGCCGGAATTCATCAAATTTAATTAATAAATGGACTTCAGAAAGACATCAGCTTACTAAGAAAATAAATAAAACATACCTCCATCATACGTTCAGCATTTTTGCGACCACACATGACTTTATCGTGTTTAGTTGTAATGTTTTTGCCTGAACCAGCATATCCTTTTGTTCCAAATTTTGGCTTTGGCTCTTCTATAAAGAAATATTAATAATTATTTGAAACAACTAATTTGTCTTAAAGAGCCAAAACAATGTATAATGCATGATTTAAAAAAACAGTTTTTTAAAAAATTGATTCTATTAACCATTCCTTAAAAATATAAATTTAAAAATTCACAGACTATTAGAAAAATATGAAAAATATAAACTGAAAAGATCATAGACTATTAGAAAGATATGAACTGAAAAAAATTACAGACTATTAGATACACTACAAACAGAAACACAAACAAAAGAAACATAATAATTACTATACTCATCTCATAATGATGATGATAGAAGAAATACAAAAATTGTCAGTACAAAAACACTGTGCCTAAGATAATGAGAAATGATTAACAATGGACACTAACAAAAATATTACTACAAAGCTTTCAGTTTCAGCATAAACAATTTTTATGATAAACACCATCACAGTGAAAGCTAAATTTATTTTGTAAAATACTTCCTTGAAAAGAACTTACCCCACTGTGTTTTTTGTGGAACATAATCTTCTTGCTCCTCTTCATCATCTTCTTCCTCATATGCTGGATGAGATGATTTGTATTTTTCAAATGAAAGAGTGACTGAATGAAATAAAAATGAAGCCTATTTGTTAATTATTGTAGTCTGACTACAATTTTTTGTTATGATTTAAACACTATTAAAGTTTAAGTTCATAAACCAATATATAAAATAATCAACCAACAATAATTACCTTTCTGTATCAATCTGCTTAAAACAGAAAAAAATGTTTAAGTTGCATTAACTTATTGGAGATTATTAAAGTTTTGTTTACAGAATCAATCACAACAATTCTGAATTTGCACTTTCAAGAATAAATTTATATATTTTACTTTAAGTTACTACGAACTGATTAAGTGTAATTAATTAAAATGAATTAGTTTGCATGTTGCCACTATTTTCCCCTACTCTACAACTTGCACACCACACATATCTCTTGTAAAACATTCACATCTATCAAAGTTTGCAACAGCTATTGCCATACTGACAATATTAAACCTAAGACACAAGCAGTGTTGTGCTATTTTACAAGCAAAACTTTGAACAGAAAACCAACTGTGATAAACTCATTATTCAAATTAAAAAAATTACAAACAGCCCATCTCAATAAAAAAGAAAAAACGTCCTCCAACAACTCCAAGCTTAGAAGAATCTACATCTCAGACAGCCCCTTCTGATTTAAGATGACATCCCAAGGGCATAGCAAGGATGAGATGGCAACAGACAACCACCCTAAGAACCTATAAACCTCCAGCTTATTTCTCCTCCACCTGATTCTATACAATGTTCATCTCCATCAAATCATTCAAAAGTTTTGGAAAATAATAAAAGTCTACAGTATGTTTAAACAATTTATTAAAATGAATTTTTACATCTAATTAGTCTTTTATTGTTAAAAAATCCAAACAAATTCTGCCAAGCCACTAATATAAACTCATACACATATCTCTCAGTTCACACTAACTCCTTTTCTTTTATGGATAGAAACTTGCTGCTTAAACATAAAGGGGTTTCCCTTTAAATAACACTTTCCTAGTTCCAAATAGCCATGTAAAAACAGATTCACTATACTCAGTTGTACTGATAATATGATTTAACATTTTAAGGTTCTAAATTTTTTCTATTACTCTGACCCTGGAATTTGAGATTCCAATTTGTCCACAATTACTTAAATTTGACAGATATAAGTTAATAAATTATATGCATTTTAAAATTAAAGTAGCCATATATACTCAACACATAGGGTGTTATTTATTGTTTATATTAAACATTCAGGAAATGCTCTATTAACTACATTATGAATCTGGTATTGGGTAAATTTTGGTTTCAAATTAATCCAAAGCATTATTAGAATATACCTGTAATTACATTCCACACACCCGGACACACTCCATGCCTAAAAACTAAAAGTGAAACAGACCCAAAGTTATCATTTTTACTATTTTTACACATCAACATGCCATGATCTTAAAAAAAAAAAAAGAAAAAAAGAATATAGTCAAATAACACATTACAAGCATTTTTGATTTTTGAGGGAAAGTTTCAAAGAACAGGTCATATAATTATAAGTGTAAAAACACAAATCAGTTATCTAAATTATAACTCCTGTGTTTCAATGGATAGTGATGTTTCAAAACATTTATATATATATCATGTGAATTGTTCATTAATCAAAATTACTAAGTAAAACATGCAGTTATTTAACTATAAAATCATATAAAATTTAAACTTAAACAAATAAGATAACTTTTAAAAAATGTTTTATAAATGAAAGAATTATGCAAAGTAACAATCATACAACAATCTATGTTTATATTTATGAGCAAGACATCATTAAAATCCTGAAAAGTGTCAAAATACATGTATTCTTTTGATTCATAGAACACCAGTTTAAGCAACACTGTGAATAATACAGTCATTAAAACTGAAGTTAAAGTTTAATAAAAATTATATATTTATTGGAGACAATAATAATACTATAAATGTAATGTATCCTGTGATCATTTACTTTAGTGTATATAGTTAGCTATTGAATACCCAAATCTCTTACTTCCTGTTATTGTGTTAAACCCTTTAAAGAATTATGCAAGAATAAATTTGCAGATTACTTTTCATCACAGAATCACATTATATTCATATGTTATATATGATTGTTGATTTAATAAATTTATTGACCTTCTTACACATATTGATAATCATATTTTGGAAAGACAATGGGTGGATGGGGGTTCGCTAAATATAGATTAAAGACAGATTTGTCTTCTCCTTCAGTAAGAAGTTTTCCACCTATGGAAATATTGTGTGACGGTAAATGTTTTTCCATGAGAAAACATTTACAGCGCCTGCATATCCGCCAAGTGAGATTGATGAGTGGTGTCTTCTGGAGAATTATTAATAATATAAATTAAGATTCTCATCACTTATAATTAGTTAAGGGTGATTAATTAATAATAATAAAACTATTAACTAGGTGGTGTTAGCATCAGAATATTTATTTAAAATGGTGTGGAAACCCTATTCGACTTCTATTGACAAAAAATATCAACCATCATAAAATACATTTTTCTCAAATAAACATAAAATGGGCTAAGTTATTATGCTGTGAAGATAATATTAAGTAACAAAAAATATCTATTTAAATATAACATTTTTTAATATATAATAAGCCTAATCAAAATGATTATATTCATGAATGTAATTCACAGGTCTTTCTACCCTTTCTAGCTCATGTTTAAAATACACACACCAGATAGGTGAAATTTTAAATGCAAAAGAAACCATATGGATATGTATATAAAGATGTAAGCTATTTACAATGTTAATCAATTTAATCAAAATATATTTGAGATTAACTGAAATCTTAGCTGTTTTAAAATGATGATGATCCCGAAAATGTTCGTGCCATTGCTGTCATAGCATTGTGATCTTAATGGAACTGAAAGTTATTTTTCTTATTTGGTACTTAATCTCATAACATGAGGAGGAAATGATATGAGATTTATCTGTCAACAATATGCACTTGTGAAAAGTGTAAGAAGTTGTTTGCGAAATTATTGTCATTATGTGATTATTTTATTTTTATACTTATTAATTTCTTTGTCACATGCTAAAAATGAAACGAAGGCAAATTAGTTTCTCTAATTAAAGCTGAATACTTCTGAATACAATGAATAAATTTGTAAATCATGAGCATATGAGTATTTTGATTTCATTTATTGTTTAGACTGCACATGGCATTTTTGTATGATGTTGATGTTTGGTAAAAGTTTTAGATCTGATTTATGTGGAAAAGAAGTGTGACAAAAATATGTCTGTTTAAATTATTTCTTCACAAAATTAGACTGTTTCAAGATGAAAGGGATATAGAATGTTGCTTTAATGTCGTATTACTTCTAAGAAAACCTTGATATGGTAAGTGTTGGATTATTTATAACAATGAAAATTGAAGAAAATAACTAAATGTAAACATGTCACAAAAAGAGATGCCATTTGTCAGTTCAAAATGAATTTGTATTACAAATACTGAAATAGATAAACACAAATTCACACAACTATCTTATGTATCTCTCACATTAATTCTGAATATATGAAATATAATAACTCATCCAGAGAATGAGCTATATATATAATCTATTTGTAAAAACTAAAATCAAACTAAATTTAGTAAGTAGGCATGAGAGATTATCTGAGAGAAGATGTATAGTAATTTATAGATGTATTAGTAACAATATACCTTTGCTTGTACCGTTGTACTTCTTTTGCTCCACATCCAACATGGCATTGTGTTCACGGTCAAACTCAAGCTGCAGCATGCGAGCAATGAGTTCATCACTAGATAGATCACCTTCCTGTACACCTGCTGCAGCTAATAGTGCAGCCATGTCTACATCCTCATCTGATGCAGTTATTTCTGTTGTTTCAACTCTAAAAAAAAAAAAAAATACCTCAACAATAAATAAAAACGAAACAAACCAATGTGAAAGGTCCTTTCAAACTTGAATTGTCATTTACATTAAACTTAAAGTTTTGAAACTGTGAAAAAATATTCTGACAGATTAGCTTTAGCAGTATAATACTAAAAAAATCTTACATAATACAATGTAAATTTGTAACATTAAGTGGACTAAATTTTTTATTAGTTTTCAATAACTTAGTATAACTATAAATCTTCTCTCTCTCTCATTCACATACACACAAACAAGCACACTTACCAGTGTCAATATGTTTAGAAATTCAAAATTCAAATGAAACTGATGCTGCCTAGTACCATCAAGAACACGAGGAATTGTCTCTGAGAGTTTTGTAATAAAACGTAAATAAATAGTTGCTAATGTTAACAAAAGAAAGTAAGAAACATTAATTAATAACATTATAATAAAGAAATTTAACCCAAAGGAGATAGGGGTATCAAAATGTACTACTTTCTACCGGAAATTAATATGAATAACATTTGCATCAATTTATCACATAAGGCAAAGCAGAAGCAATATATCGCTTAGTATTTTATATTTCCAATAGCAATTTGATCATTAATGTGGGGTTGAAAAATAAATCTTACAAAATTTACCTGGGTACTATCGGCTGCACATACTTTGTTTCACTTTCCACAATTTGAGAAGCCAACTGCTCACTCATGACATCTTCCAAAGAACATGGCACAGCCACTGTTGTTTTCCCCCATGGACTGGATACTGAGATTTGAGGTGTTGCCATGACCGTTTTCGCCAGGAGATCTGTATTGAAAAATTATTGTTGAGAGTTAATTATAATTTTTATTTAAAGAAAAACTCTATTTTGTTGTTTTTTCCCTTAAAAAATATAATGAATTGAAAGATTTTAGATTCTGCTTGTAATTTTAATGAGCAGACCTGAGCCTCGACGTCCACTGACGGATGAGGAAAGTTTGGAATACAATGAGTAGTCTGTTATGTTATCGAAACTCAAATAAGATTAGGGCTGTTGTTCAGTATTTATTTTCATCCATTTATTTTCTTCTTTGTAAAAAGTAATATAACTCTAAACGTTTGAGATTAATGAGAATCGATGGCTGAGAGCAGCCAAACAGGCCTCGAACTGAAACTATTCACAATATTTTTATATAGCACACTTCTTGAGGGGATGTTTCAATGCATCGTGCAATACAAAGCTAAATATAACTAAAATTACCTTGGAAGATATTCCCCACAGCTGATCTCAGCCTATAATAAGATCAGCGTGTTACCCTAAAGTTATTTGTTATTGGTGGTGAAACTTCCGGTATGACAGGAAGCTGTATCAAAAAACTCTTTAATTAGAGAAACCCAATATAATGTTGATCTCAGTGCAGACGACGTAGCTGACGACAGTTAACATACTTAATCTGAACATTGAAAGTGTCTCCCAAAAATTAATTAAAAAACGATCTAAGGTACTTGAAGGTGCAGATACATATTTATAAAGATATTTCTGAAGGAAAAGAAAATATATAATTATTATTAATAAAACTAGCAGTACAAAGTGTAAACAAACTGTTCATTTTGTGGTCAAATATAAATGAATAGGCCTACATTGTATGAATACTTGGATATTTGTGTTAGACTACACTATGTGTAGATCTTTGTCTAAGTGGATCACTTTGTACTTAAAATAAATAAAATAAAATCTTAATCACTTAATGACTGAAAAAATTGCTAATTTAAATATAATTTTTTAAACTGTTTTTGAGCTTCTTGTAAATATTGAACTGTAAAGCATGAAGTAATCGTATTCATAGTTTTTTTTTAGTTCTGTAATGTTACTTAGATTTATTTTTAAATAATTTTTGTATAACTATAAAAGAAAATGAAAAGCTCAAAACCTGTTTCCACTCATGATTATATAGATATCACTCAAACAAGTAGGGACTGTACAAGAAAGCACACAGTATTTTGAGTAACTGTTGTAGCAACACATTCTTCTACTACTTATATATTTAATATATTTACTGCTACCGCTGATTATGAAATCTACGATTACTAGTACCTTAGAAGTTTTAAAAGTCCAATATCTTTAAGAATATATATATATATATAAAACAAGAAAATAACAAAATAAATAAATTTTACTCTTAAACCGTATCATATATTTTATCAGAGTTACTGTTTTAATTGTTGTTCCTTTTAAAGTGAATCCATCTCTGTGTTTAATGAAATTTAAAATTTAGCTTTAGTTATATATTCTCTTGTAATAATAAATAAACACAACCTCTTGCAAGTATGTGCATATGTATATAAATAGAAATAAATTCCATTTGAACTATCTTTCTATTTGTCTGTTTGTCCATCCATCTATCTGCTAGGAAGATTTGAAATGGAAATAAGCAATACCACAAAACATTCATACACCATTACAAATACTTATCACACATGACTATATTTAATAATATAAAGATCATTGTAATTATACTCAGACCAAGTCATAAGCTGAACACATGTGAATATGAAGTAATTATATATTTCTTAATTTATGAAAAGGGGCAGCTTATATCTCTGTCTAGTATAGAATATTCTTTTTCTAATCTGGAAAGAAGACTTTATTTACCTGAAGTAGCAGCTAAGAAAACACAAAACAAATCACTTAAATTAATGACATGAGATATTTCTATTATAATAAATACAAAAACAGTATTTATTTATATAAATAGTTTATTTTCATAATTCTTATCAGTATACTAAGGCATTATCATGTTGTAACATATACTTATTTTATTCTCACTATTGAATATTTTACCAGAATGAGTTATATAGTACTTATATGCTCAAATTAAAAAATGGAAGCTGCTGGAGAAGATCCCTCAAGAGAACACATTAATTCACATTCTTTCTGTCAAAGTGACATTTTCCGAATGAGAAATAGTCTTGTGGAAGTTGTGGAGGAACTGAAGTTGAGACAGGTGAAAAATTTTATGAATAATTATTTGCATGTTTTGCAGTTCTCTTTATAGTATGATCTAATGCTTATTGTTTCAAAAAAGAAAATACTGGATTAAAATTACAAAATAAATTAATCTGCTAAATAAAATTAAATTTAAATTTCTAATGACTAATTTTCACATTTATTGAAGAGTTTTAGTTTGAGAGGAATATGTGGTCTTTAAAGAGGGATTCAGAACGTTTATGATCAGAAGACCCTAATTTTGAATTTAAAGAAACATTTAATGTCACATTTGGTTGGTGAATGCAACTGTAGAATGTTGGTATCTTATGCCAAACTGGTTCCTCTCACCTTTCAGCTTAGGCATGATAAAGTCATAAAAAGATGTGATTGTTGCACTCAGATAGGTAGACATAAGTGGCTTTTCTCCACTCACACTCAATCACTTCTAGACAAGTTAGACATTTGAAAGAATGAACAGAGAGTTTGAAGTTGGAATTGGTTACTTAATATGTTACAAAAAGGTTGACTGAGGCCTCTTCTGTGCTAACAAGTTGATTACAAAGACAAAACAATTTTTACTGTCACACACACACACACACACACGCACGCACGCACGCACGCACACACGCACGCACGCACGCACGCACGCACGCACACCACACACACGCACGCACACACAAACACACACACACACACAAACACACACACACACACACTCTCTCTCTCTCTCTCTGATTACTCTGATGTAAGTGTAAGGTACTGTCAGATCTCAGAAAAATGCTACTGAACTGTTTGAAGTCTTCATTCACTGCAAGTTTACACCTTTGGGGAGCACATGGTGATAAAAAGAAGTATATTGTTGAATTTGTTTTTTAACATCTTTAAATTAAAAGGTTTTCTCATTGTTTTCCAGGTTATTGACAAAGAGAATGAAGAAAGAATTTGTCATCTTGTAAATGAAAAGCATGAACTTGAGAAACAGTTGGTAATTTTATTTTGCATACACATTTTTTTGTTGTTTCTGTTGCTTTTAAATGAATGTTGCAAACAAAACTTTCTAGACAGTTTGGAAATACATAAAAATAAATAATATTCTTTCCTCACTTTTTAGTGACTAAATATAACCATGTTATTTAAGGTGTTGTGACTAAGTCAGTGGCTTCTGTAGTTTCATACTGTGACAACGTAAATTTGCCCACGACTATTTTTTATTTTAATTGTTATTTAACTTGCTAAATTGTTAGAGTGACCCGACCTTGTGCACTCCTTATGGTGTTATTTTAAAAGTGTTTGAGGTGAAGTAAACAGTCTGAGGCTAAATCATTCTAAATTTGCTGACCTAGTGGAAACTGAGTGAGCGGTTTTCTATTATCCAATGATTATGATTTATGAGAATGAGACTAGCCAAAGGGCTGAGTTTAAGGAGTTTACTTGCAATAGAGAATTTTGCTGTCTATTCACTTTTGAATTTGAAGACAAAGAGAGAAGTCCGGCTCTGAATGCAGTTGTTAGCTTGAATGGTGAGTTTAAACTGACTGATTGAGAGAGAGAGTGGATTTGGAAACATTTCATACATTTTTCTATTGATATGTTATATTTGTGTTATGTAACTTACATATACTGTGTAAGTTGATTTATTTACTACAAATGTTTGTACTAAGCTGTGCCCATGTGGTGTATTAATATGTGACATTGTTTGATACAGTGTATTTATTGTACCATATGTGCATGGGGATAATGAATACTGTTGCAGGAATTGTAGAAAGTTTGAGAAAGAATAGAGTTATATTGTAATGAATAAGAGACTTCGGCTTGCTCCTTGATTGTCTCTAGTGGAGCCTCCAGTTCAGCTTTCAAGTTTCTAGCTAGCTACCTTTCGTTTGTTCATTAGTCATGACTTGAGTGACTGGGAAAGCATGGGAAACTTGCAAAGTGTGTTGCAGAGTGTGTAAGCATAAAGGACTAAGCTACACCCATACATTTGGTATACCAAAGCAAAGATACTAAGTACATCAGTCCAGTCATTGTGATTGTGTTCTGCTCAAGAAACTGACAGCAAGAGAGTGCCAGGTGGGTTGAAAGTAATGAAACATCAGTGTTTACTTGTGCATGAGGTGGGAACACCTGCTGAGCATAGACATTTTGACATTGTAACATTTTGACATTGTAACATTTTGACACTGTGATGTGATTGAAAAGGCTAGTGAAAAGAATGGGGAAGCTGTACTTAATCCAGGTTATGTAAAGTTTATAATGACCTATTCTAATAACTCATTTCTATTCTCTGATAGGACTGTATTGCCTCTATTTTTGAACTATAATTAGCTGTAATTTTATTAGAGAGACTGTAAACTATAATTACCCGAATGTGGGTTCATGGAATATTGATGTCAAATTATCTGTTTCATTGTAATTGTTATTTGTATAGTTTATTTTTCTTTTAATAAATTTATTGTTAAATTTATTGACTGTCTTACACATATTGATATTGATATTCTTATGTTGGAGAAGAAAGTGGGTGGATGGGGCTTTCTAAATGTAGATTAAAATCGGATTTGTCTTCTCCTTAGTAAGAAGTTTTCCACCTGCAGAAAACCTTATGTGACTGTAAATGATTTCATGTTGTGGAACTGTGAAAACGTTTACAATGACAAAGTATCTGCCAAGTGAAAGATGAGTGATGTCTGTTGGAGGATCATTAATAAAATAAAATTAATATCTATCACTTGAAATTAGTTATGAAAGATTAATTAATAATAATAATAATTATCTTCATTAACTAAGTGGCGCATGTGTCACACATACATCTCACACTGGCATTGGTTAGGACTGAATATCTGATCCATACCTACTTCAACTCTTAGTACATCAGAAATATAATATCTGATATATTTTTTTTCCTCAAGACATCACTTTATCTACATATTTGATTAATACTTACATTTTTAAGAATTTTTCTTTATTAGCTGAAGGAAAACAAGACATTTGAAAATAATTTATATTTGTTCTCATCCATTTATGCGATGCACAGGACAATGAAAAATCAGAGCGACAGTCATTAGAAGCAAAGCATACAGAGGTACTCGCTCTTGTCAAGACACAGTTCGAAGACAAGCTCAGGAAGCTTGAAGAGGAACAGGTCAAGAGAACTTTAAGACTCATGATAATGCATGCACAGTTTACTTTCTAAATTTTCTACATGAAGATCTATTATTTCAGTCTCATATTTGTAGTCATTAGTTTAAATGAGCATATTCATTAATTTTAGTTACATTATTACAAGAGATAAGATATAAAACTATAAGAATTAAAAGAAAATCTAGTATTCATGAGCTATTTGGGATTTATCTCTCTAATATTACTGTACCTTTTCCTATTTCCTCCATCCATCCTTGTGTCACACCCTTCTCTTCTCCGTCTGTTGGTCTGTCACTAACCCACCAAGTTAGTCCATCCATCCATCCATCCATCCAACCATCACTATCTGTTTGTCTCTTATCTGTTTGTTCTTATGTCTTCGATGATCTATTATAATCTTATTTTTCATCATTCTGCTTAAATATCTGTCATTACAAATGTCTCTGTTAATCTGTTTTTTATAATGTATTTTAATTGGTTTGTATAGTTTGCACACATGCAATCATGTGCACACACACACACACACACACACACACACACACACACACACACACACACACACACACACACACACACACACACACACACACACACACAGACACATATGCATGCACACTGTTGTTTGTTTAATTTCCTAATGTGTAAATATATTAGAAAAGATTTTTTTTTAACTTTACATATATTTTATCATTTAACTAATTAATTAATGTTTACCATATTAGTGAAGAATATCTAAGTTGTTTCTTTGTAACAGAAACAGTTTAACATTCTGAAAAACTGTGCTGAAAAAGAAATGAAAGCAATTAAAGATGAGTCACGAGCTCAACAGGTAAAGTGGATAATATATGGTATGCATGTATGTTTCTTTGTCCATTATCATTGCCAGTGTAATTATATTGTATTCAGTTTTGAAAAACATGTTTTCCTTTTCTTTATGACACCAAAGTTTCTAATCTGGTAAAAATTAATGTAATATAAATATTTATTAATAACTAATTATAAACATTGCTAGCAGTTTGCAAATTATTACTGGTGTAATTGTAACAACTGACTTTGAAGTATGACTCAGTTGACAATAGTCTTTTAAGTGGTTGACTAAAATCTACTACAAATTTGTGTGAAAAATAGCAATAGATGTTAATTTTATTTGCAGTGGTCATTATGTTAATATATTTCATAGTTATAAAAATCTCTGATGCCAAAGTAAATGCACTCTATGACTGGTTTAAATTAACTGAAATAATTTATCCCATTTTAAGAATTAAACTAATGAAAGCATTGTATGCATAATTACTTACTGTCTCAAATTTTGCTTTCTTAATAGAAATAAAATATATTCTGTCTGTGAATGACTCTAAATTGATTGAAGGCATATTTAATAGAAAGTTAATTAATAATAATATAGTCAGAAAAACAAGAAAACTACTAATAAAACATAAAGCCTTACACCCCAAAGCAGACATAGACAGGCTGTATATATCTCGAAAAATGGGAGGCCGAGGTCTCAAGAAAAACAAAATGTCATTGAAGGAGAAGTCATAGGTCTTGTGGACTACATCTGGAATAACAACAAAGATGATCCACTGATAGAAGAAGTAAATATGAGTGAACTATACCAACCCCCAGAAACAGACAAAAGAAGATGAAAGAAAACAGTGTAGCAAGCTTTAGCACATACCTGGAGCCAAAAACTCTCCATGGCCATTATGCACGACAAGCTGATGAAATAAGAACAAAACAATCAAGTAAAATATTGTTGAAAGAAGCAGATTTGAAAGCAGAAACATAAGCACTCATAATAGTTGCACAAGATCAAGCACTCAACACCAAATCACACAAAATGAAAATCATGAAAATCTCAAAGGATTCCAAATGCAGACTCTGCAAAGCCATGGATGAAACAACAGAGCATATACTATTTGGATGTCAGGTTCTGGCTGGAAAAGAATACACCAAAAGACACAATAAAGTGGCAAATCACATACGTAGAAATCTGTATGAGAACTATGGCATAAAAACCCTAGAAAGAGCATGGATGCACAAACCAGAATCAGTCACCAAAACAGAAGAAGTCAAAATACTGTGGGATTTCGAGATAAGAAGAGATTGAGTTATTCCTGCATGAAGACCAGACATTGTAGTTCTCAATAAGTCCAACATAATATCAACAATCATTGATGTTACTGTTCCAAGTGATAGAAACATAAAAACAAAAGAAAGAGAAAAAAATACCAAAACCCACCTCAGATTAGAAATTCAAAGTCTGTGGAATGTAAAAGCAGAGGTGATACCTGTAGTGATAGGAGCCTTGGGGAACATAACATCTGAGTTGGAAGGCTAAACTCCCTGGAAACCACAGACTAGCCCCACTCCTCAAAGCAGTGCTTCTAGGAAGAGCCCACATCCTCCATAAATCCTAGGATCTCCCAGAATCTTGGTAAGATTCTGAGACCTTGGATCACAAGTAAAGTACAGTATTGTGAATGTTATTAAATAATGGACCAGCATTGATAATATTTAATTATGAACATTAGTATGGAAACTACAATAATACTATATTTTTTCATTGTTTTTGTAATGTTATTGATATTTCTGCTAACAATCTTAATAATCTACATTAAAAGAAGATATTAAATATAAAATAATTATAATACATAATATTAAAATACATGGGAAGTGATTATACTAATAAGATATTATGAGAGAAAAATATTATTAATAATAATAAAAGAAAAACATGAAAAATATTAGTAATAATAATAAAAAATACAGTGTTATATAATTTTATAGTTATCCTGTTGAGGCTACTGCTGCTGCTAAATGGGTTATTGTTTTTTTAAAAAAAAAATAATAATGATGATGGTATTGATGTTTTTTATGGTAATGATGACTCTCTTTTGTCATTGATGATGATGATAATATAGAATTATAAAATTGTAATTTTAAAAAAACAATTACTTAAAGATAACAATTTGAAACTTCACAAAATATAATTTGTCCCAGCTTGCTAAGTACAATATGGAAAAGAAGATAAAAGAACTGGAGACCAAACTCAGCACTTATGAACGATCGTATCAGAACCAGTTTGATCAGATGACCAACCTTGAACAAAAGGTCAACTCTGTGAAAACATATTTTCAAAGACTAACAAGCTCTCAGACCCGACTAGACAAAAATGGTAAGATGGGTTATTTAAACCAACCTGATGTTTTATGGAAGTTGTAAATCTTGACACTAAATATTATGTAACAATATTTTAAACATTTAAATACCTAATTTAATGCTGCTAACACATTTTTCTGAATCAGTGAGAATGGCAAAGATAGTATTAATCACTTGGTTTCTCATTTAGGAGTAGAAGAAATATATGTGTATGTATGTATGTACTTGTATGAATTTTGGGGGTAAGGTAATATAATTATCAAAAAAAGTATATTGTTTCTTCCTATTTTTTTTTTCAGAGATATAATTTTTGTGTCAATAAGGATACTTTGTAAAATTTAATGATGGAATTAATTAATAATTAATTAATTTTATAATGGAATTATAAAAAAGTATATTGTTTCTTCCTATTTTTTTTTGCAGATATAATTTTTGTGTTAGTAAGGATACTTGTATTTTTGTAAAATTTAATGATGGTGTATAATACAATAAACTATCAGAAAAATCAATGTTACAAATTATATTTTTTTTATAAATTAAAATTATGTTCTATTTCCTGAATTTATAGATTGAAAAACTTAATTCAACAGTAAATATTCTTTCCTCTCTGTCTAGCTCTTTACCTGTAAATCTTATCTATTTTTCTTTACTATTTTGCCCTATATTGTTCTACTTTCTGACAATCAGTTTGCCTCTGTCTTTTTGTTTGTATGTATATATGTCTTTCCAGCCAATGTTTTGCACAATCCATTCATCTGCTGATATTATATATGTTTAGTAGATATATCTGGCATTGCCAGATTGAAAAACATAACTGAACTTTTAATAGAGTAAATATTTTGTTTTTATAGTCTGAAGCAGACATGGCAGACGATGGTAGTTTTATTGTGTTGCGTAAACTTACTAAAAAACAAATGGCTGACAGTTTTTTGCTCTATGGGGTGGTGTTATCCAACTGAAGCATTATTATTTGTGGACTTTGGAGCAGTAACATTGACATGTCAGCACAGATGGGTGATCACTTAACACTTGCCCGATGAAAAATAGGATTTTTGTGTGGTTATTATGGAAGACAGTGGAGGTGAGGATGGGTGATCTTTTCTGGCATATATTTATATATATTTACTTAACCCAATAAAACTATTACCATCTGCCATATGTGCATATGAGCTGTCTGATTACCTATAATGAAATATTGCTCATAGCCCAAAATATCATAGTCAAAAGTATATATTTACTCAATAAATCGTCTACCAAATACCTGATACACCCAAAGCATATCGTTCAAAAATGAGTGTACTATAATGACCGATTTATCAAGAGTTCTAGGGTGAAATGTCCATTCGAAAAGTCCATTTGCAAAATGTCTGTCAGTTGCCTGCAGAGTAAATCAACTTTAGAGCTAAGTGCTCTTGCTATACTAAAGTAGTAAAATATTAGAAGGCTACCGCCACCATCCTGAACCTTCCCCCTTTACCTCCATTTACATGTTGTTCTGTGGCCGGAGTTCTTTTTTCATTGAATAGTCACCTGGGCTATACACACAATGCCTTGTCCAGCTTGTTTTTTTTTCTCTCTGACTTTTCCCCATAGGAGCCACAGTAGACTTTGTATCTTGGGATATTCTCAGTCTTGGCTGATTCTTGTGGGTACTTCCTCTCACTGTTTTCTGGAGAGGTGTTGGTGATGGTACTTTGGTCGTTTGCCGGTGTTTGTGGATAGTTGCTTCATGTGTTTTTTGTTGTAAGCTTATCTCTTTGTTTAAGGGTGGATATAGTGTGTTTATTTCCAATTGTGATTGTGTATGGTTGGTTGTAGTGTGTTTGTTCCCAGTAGGATGTGTGTATATGCAGTTTATTATTATATTTTTAGCTTGTGTCTAGCTGATGGGTGGTTAGCTTTGGTTCAAGGTAGATATGGTGAGTTCGTTTTTAGTAGAGTGTGAGTAGCTGTAGTTGTTTTTGGTGGGGTGGATGTGTAGTTTTGGTTCAAGGTGGGTATGGTGAGTTCGTTTCTAGTGGGGGTTGCAGAAGAATTTTTTGTTGTATACTGTTTCTTGTTTTATAGTAGGTGTAATGTGTTTGTTTCCAATAGGAGGGGTGTTAGTGCAGACTGGATCATATCATCTTGGGGTGGGAAGAGTAGGGAATGGGTGGTGAACAGTAGCTGTAGTAGGGTTACTGTTGTTTTCATTATTTCCCTGTAGTCCTAGTGGGTAGGGCAGTGTAAAGGAAGTGTTCTATGGTATTGTCTGTTCTGCAGGGGTCGCATGTTTTAAGTTGATGGTTTGGCTTTTGGGTGTTTAGTGTGAAGTATAGTCTTAAGGTGTGTGCTCTTTCTTAAATATGTTGGTGATTTATGAGTGTATATCTGTTTTGTGGTGCGGTGGCTTTTCACTGTTTGCCATGTATTGCTCCACATTTTGCTCCCCTGTCTGCATTTTCCTTTCCTGCTATATTGCAGTGGCTGGAGTTCCACATTAGTGTTGTTTCAATGTCCGTTACTTGGGGTTTGTCGAGTTCGGTGTTTATTTGGTTTATGATGCATGTTCTGGTTGAGAGAAATGGGTTTTTATGACACTCTAGTGATGTTAGTGAGTCAGTTAGTATGGGAATTTGTTTAGTTGTGTTGGAGGTTGTGACTTGTGCGAATGCGAGTGCTTTTTGAGTGCTGTTAGAATCGAGTGAGCTTTGTTTAGTTTGTAAGTGTACATTCCTGTTTGGTTGTGTACAGCTGGTCCTTATCTGATTGGGGTATCGGCAATCTATGTGCTCCAGAGTTTTTTTTTTGATTGCAAGGGGATTTTGCCTTTTTATTTTATTTTTTTTTTTATGTGGGTGTGGCGGCTTGAAGTAGTGTAAAGTATGTGTGAGGAAGTGCAATTGTCCACGTGTGTGTATGTGTGTGTGTGTGTGTGTGTGTGTGTGGTGGGTTCAGTCTTAAGTCTGTCTAGGTGTTTTTATCAATCATTTCATTAATTGGCAGGGCGGTTGTCTCCTGTCATCCCAATTTTTCCCCCGCTGTTTGGTTTTATGGCGAGTCTAATGTATCTATTTTTGTCCAATTTATTGTTTTGTAGGTGTGTATTGGTGGGGAGGAAGTCTCCAAGGGAGGGTCTGATTGCTCATAGTTTGAATATTTGCTTGTTGCGTCTTTCTATTAGTATGCGGTGTCCTGCTTGTAATGTTCTGTTATTTTTGTTTTGGGTAGTGCTTTCATGCATATATGTAGTACTTTGTTTTCAATTCTTTGAATTCGTGTGTTGTGTGTCGCTATGTATGTTGTACTTCCACAGTCCATGATTGGATACACTATGGATTTTGTGGCTAGGAGTGTTTGGGTGTCAACTCCCCAGTTTCTCTGCCCTTGGTGGAGCGCATGACTGCGTTGTGTCTAGTGTTTGGTTATGGAGATCCGTCATGTTTGAGAGTATGTTATCTGGGAGTCTTCTTATGATTTGGTATGGTGTCTTGACTGTCTTATTTTTAATCGTGTGTTTGACTTCTGGCAGTGTGATTGGGGCGTCTATGTGTAGGTTGTACTTGGCTTGTGTTGTGTATTTATTTTCGAGTTTTGTTAGGTCTCTTTTGAGTGCGTGTAGTTGTGTTGCTTTCTGGAAAGGGGTGTGTGCGTTCTGTTTGAGTTAACTTGGAATTTGTCTGGCTTCCATCTTTTCATTTTCTGTGAGAGCTAATGTTTCGTGTGATTGGTTTTAGTGCGGGGGAAGGGGAGATATTTGTTTTTTTCCTTGCCTTGCTCATTATCGGATTTATTTTTAGCCAGATGACTTTGGTGGGGTGTGAGTATGTGTAGCATCATGTTGCATGATTTTCTTCAAGCCTCTTTTCTTGCAGTTTGTATGCTTTTATGTATGCATTGTGTATTGTTTTGTTTTGATTTGTTTTGTCATTTACGTTCCTTCTGTGTAATTTCAGTGCGCGGTGGGAGGCGGGGAGAGTGAGAGCGAGAGAGCGTGGTGTTATTAACTGAATATATGCAGTTAAACGTTTTTTTATGTTTTAAGAACACTGTGTAATTTATCAAACAATTATTTTAATAGCGATATTATACTTAAACTAATAATGAAAAGAGGCAGTAAAAAATGTAAAGCAAACATTTCCCCTGAATTCCTCTGGCTTTCACCTGAGTACGCACATGGTCGCAAATACTAATTTAGTAATGTAATTCCTCAGTTTCCCTCCCTTTACCTCCGTGCGCAGGCAGGCCTTCAAAGCCTTAGCCTTCACTCTATCAGAACAAGTAATTTAAATCGAGAACTTTAATTTTTGAGGATTTTTCCCCATGACCTCTTCCAAACGAAACACACACACACACACGCATGCACGCACATAAATAAAATATATATCAGCAAACATCTTAATTTAGGCATTATAATAGTGCTAGAATGAATAACAGCAATGGCAAGGCTGAAGACAATTTGGAAAGACAGAAACACCTCAGGCAGCTCAAAGATCAGACTGATGCACTCCTTGGTTATATCTTTGTTTTTATATGCATGTGAGTCATGGACCCTCACAGTGGATCTCGAAAGGGGGATACAAGCTACTGAAATGAGATGCTTTCGAAGGTTGCTCGCCATTTCATTGCTCGCCATAGAAATATGTCACGAATGAGGAAAGGAGAAACTGAATTAGACAAGCCATTGGGCCTTATGAAGATCTATTGGCCATTGTGAAAAAACGCAAAATGAAATGGTATGGGCATGTCACACAATCAATAGGGCATGCCAAGACAACCATGCAAGGTACTGTACAAGGAGGGCGAAGGAGAGAAAGACAGAGGAAAAGATGAGAGGATAACATTTCAGATTGGACAGGACAGAAGCTAAGCGACACAGTAAGATTGTCAGAGAACAGAATGGAATGGAGGAAGCTGGTTGTCAGGTCATCAGTGGTACCCAACAGTCGGCAAGACTAAGGGATAGATAGAATGATTAATAAGTGCACTTTGACATAGATTTGATGATTTTAGATATCTAATCTTAAACTGATAAAGTGCATGCGCAATCCGGTCCATTTAAAACAAAACCTGTTATAATGCCATAAGTGAGAATTTATGATTATTGAAATACGTTTAAAATTATCCGTACTTGTGTCATGAGTCAGAAAAGTAGTGTCAAAAAGTGTGCTTTGAACTTTAAAAAGAAAAAAAATATGAATTAGTTTTTTAACATCCCCTCTGGGGTGAGTTTAAAAGTGTTGGTAAACGGTAGCACAGTAGACGGTGAATATAAAATCTTGGTTGCACAAGCACATTTGTTGAAGTGAGAAATTGTTGCAATGCTGGAAATGTGTAAATGAGGCTTAGAAAAGTAACAATCTTAAAGGCGAAAATTTTTTCCCCCAGTTATTTCCTTGTGCTAATTAAAGAAATTATTATGAATATTTTTAACCAATAGTTATTGCTAGTTGTTTATTCCTGTTTGTCATTTATAGTGTTCATTCAGTGTAATATTTACAAAGAAGATAGATAAGACAACATTCAATTTTGATAGCATATCATTCAATCAATATGTTTGGATTAGAAAACCATAGTAATGTAACAAAGAAAAAGAACTTAAAAAAAAAAGAAACATCTCCCCAGTTAAGAAGCAATTAAAAGACATGTCATTATATTTATCCTAAGAACTTGTATTTAGTTTTCTCTCATTTCCGTTAGCAAGTAGACCGATAACAGTTGACGAACAAAGATTGAGTATTACGTAGGCCTTACAGATGAAATTTGTTCAGCAACCATTTTTAATATTAGCAGGTTTGTTTTGAAAAATTATGAAAATATTATACACTGGCTATTTATTTTGGTAATAATAACTGAAACATTAGCTGATTAAATAGGAATCCTTTAGTTTACATTGTTGTATTTGAGTATATATAGATAAAAGGAGTACCTTTGCAACTGTACTGGTTCAACATCATTTATTTATTGTCATAAGAGACAGGCTCCACTGCACCAGTTTTCTTTTTAAAATTTATATGTCTCCATTAATTTAATGGCGCGAAAAAGTATATTTGTCTCCAATAATTTAATGATATGAAAGTGTAACTGACTTTATTAATTGAATGGTGTGAAAGCATAATTTATATAATTGACTCTGTTAATTAATGGTATGATAGTATAATTGACTCCATTAATTTAATGGTGTGAAAGTGTAATTGATCCCATTAGTTTAATGGTGAGAAAGTATTAGTTTCTTGTTTGTGGTTTTAATGATTTCGTTCTCCTTTTGCAACTGTCGCTTTTCTTTGACTAGTGTACCTCTTTCTTTCAGCGTACTGTCGTACGTAACTTGCAGTTTTTGTAGAGTGGATCGCAAGGCGCCCTTTTCTAATTCCAGTCGTCTGTTAGCAGTCATACTCTCTGCGAGTTCCGATTCCAGGCGCTGTATCTTGTATACCATCTCTTTGTCTGGGTCTCGAAGGCGAGAGATCTCCTTCGCTTGTTCCGAGACGAGGACGTTCAGGCGGGCGCAGAGCGCCTGAACATTTTCGGCGTCTTTTTTCATCACGCGGTTAGCTTCTAGGAGTTTTTCTGCCTGCTTTTTCAACTTGCTGTTCTCTAGTTCCACCTGCTGGATGGCGCTCTCCAGTTTCCTTCTCTCGTCACGTGACTCTTCCACTTCGTGGCTCAGCCTGCGATTTTCTTCCTCCAACCTCCTTTGTTCTCTCTCTAGTTCAAAGGTAGATGTTTCCAAAGTGTCCACTTTGGTTCTCGTTTGCCGTGTCTCGATGTCGGCAGCGTCCTTCTCTCGCCCCAGTTCTTCATTTTTCTTGTGCAGAATGTCAGCGTCCGTCTCTAGCTGCTGCATGGCATTTCGGATTTGAATAGGCATGGATTTGCCATGGGAACTGTTCTTATTCTCGCGGCCATGGATACCGTCCATACAGATTTTCAGATCGGATTCAAGAAGGTCCGCCATCTCGGAAGCTTTCTGAGCCAGGAGTACTTCGTTATACTCAATTGATTGAAGATTTGTCTTGTGTGGGCTTCCGTACAGCATGGTGTCCATGTTCTTGTTGATGATTCTGCGTAGAATCTTGCTGACGTCCGAGTTAAACTCTCGAGGAGTATTCATGTGATCTTTCTTAGTTTCCTGAGAGATTTTGGCTGCTAGAGGGCGTATTTTAGTTTCTGGCACGCGGCTGGATCGTAGGTGAGTTTCGATCTTTTCTCTTTCAATGGAAATCCTGTTTCTGCTTTCTGTTTGAAATGAAGCCAATGAATAAAACATTAGTTATTATGTGCGTATAAAGGTTCACTGTTTGCATGGACCACTTACATCGGCACATACAATACCACGTACTCTCCCTTTAACAATCTTACCTTCTCTTTGATTTTTAGCTCTCTTTTTCCTTATTTCACATATGCTCTTATAAACAAATCACCCCACTCACACACATACACACACACACACACACACACACACACACACACACACACACACACACACACACACACACACAACAACAACACACACACACACACACACACACTCACACACACACACACACACACGCGCGCGCGCGCGCACACACACAAACACAGACTTATATATACTGACTGGTTATTTAAAATGTTTTCTCATATTAGAAATAACTTTTTAATTGATGCGAAGACACTAATTCAGATATATGTTGTAGATTATTTGTATTTATGCGAATTTATGAGAAGCGTTAATAGCATTTGAAGTATATTATTTATTTTATATTTTAAAAAATGAAATTTCTTTCATCTGTTAACATAATACAATTATTTTTGCCTTCGTCCTTCATTTATTTATTTACTTTAAAAAAGAAATAGAACATAATACAGAATCAGAATACTGGACAGGAAAAGATGTAAGCATATTTTTTTTTCTTTTTGAGAAAAATTTACTCCAATTCTTCCTGAAACCTGTGTTACTTCCAATCTAAAAATATTATTAATAGAAACCAAAGCAATTGATTTCCCCTTGGGTATAATACACGAAAACTAACTGATATGCATTTATTTGATACTTAGTTTAATTCTTTATTGAATGAATTTATTTTAATAATTAATAAAATTCATCATTGATTGAATTTGTTTCTTAAAATTATTATATTTTTACACCCAACTACCCGATAAACCATCCCATTACATTGATGAAATCTAAATTCGTACTGTACAAAGACCAAGAATACTCACAACATTAGTAATAATCAAGGCATGAAATCTAAAACCTCACTGTACAAAGACCAATAATAATCATAATATTACTTTAGCCTTAGTCAAGGCATGAAATTTAAAAGCTCACGGTACAAAGACCAAGAATAATCATATTACTTTAGTCATAGTCAAGGCATGAAATATAAAACCTCACGGTACAGAGACCAAGAATAGTCATATTACTTATAGTCATAGTCAAGGCATGAAATGTAAAACCTCACGGTACAAAGACCAAGAATAATCATATTACTTTAGTATGTCAAGGCATGAAAGTAATAAAGCAGGATGAGTGGGATGGTCGCAAAGAGATTTACGCCTTACTTCTGTTTCAGAAAATATTTTCACCCATTTAAAAATGTCTCCATTCTGTTACACTAATGCCACTGTTATTTTTTTTTATAAATTAAGGTATATCTTCTGATTGAGATTATTTTTGTTATTTATCATCATTTTCTGGGTAATACTTGACATACCTTCAGATTCATTTGTATATCCATATTCATCTTCTCCATATTTCGAATAGTGATGAAAGCCATCTTGATCTGTTCCACCCTTTTGTCTCGGTGATTGAGTTGACTTTTTGTTCACGGGATGATTTTCATATTGTTGCCTAGGAGTTTTATCCGTGGAAGTGTTTATTGACGGGTGCTTTTGTATATCCGTATTAGCAGCCAAATCCTTGTCAGGATTTTGCTTTGATATATTGTTTTGTGTGAGATTTTTCTGGCTGGTTGATTTTTCTTGTGACATCATCTGAGTTCTGATTGGAGGATTTTGTGTCGACGCTGCCTCTTTCTGGCTGGTTGATGTGTTGGTCTTGGGCTGATCGATTTGCTTTCCTTGTTTTTCACTGTTGTCTTTGCCTTTTTGCTGTTTATTGTTTTTCTCTACAACTTTTTCGTTGTCTGTGGGCATTTTTGTCTGCCCGGTTTTCGCTTTTCTCCCGCCCACGTTTGCTTGTTTGTTTGTTTGTCTAGCAGACGCGTTTGCTTGATTATTTTTATCAGTCACAAGTGTTTTGGACGAAGAAGATCCCATTCTGGAAAATATAAACCTATGCTTTAATTGTTGTTTTTTTATTACTGTATAACAGACCCAGACAAATTTAATGAATAGTTTAAAAAATTAATAAATGAATATACATAATTTTCGAAAATAAATTGATGTGCAAGAAATATTTCTTTCAAAAAGATCCAACGAATGGGGAATCACTCTAAGTCTTTGTGTCAATAAATATTTTATATTTTCATTGTAATATCAAGCACTCATGCACACGCACACATGTGTACGCAGACCCTCTATAAAGACAATTAACTAAAACTTGTTAATTATCTAGTATTATTTTAAAAGAGGGAAGAGTGTCCTTGTTTTAATAAGAGTTACCAGTCACTCTGTAAAATGTAAATAGCAACATTAATGATGATAAAATCAATAAAGTATAATTTCTTGAAAAAGGTCAAAATAAAACACATTTTTCTAATTGCTTAAAAATGTTGCTAACATTCATATTGAAATTTAATAACTTACTCATTAGTTGACATTTCTATTGGAGATAAAGAATCCACTCGCTTTCCTTACAACACATGAAAGAGAAATGTTTCTTTTTTTCAAGTTGGAATAATAATATGTGAACCAAGGGCGGTAATCCGACTGATATGCACTTACGTGTTATATATGGGGTGGGAGCTCTTGCTTACATTTCTATGAAGTGTACCTGTCGTTTTTAACATATCCAACATATAAGCGCTTTTCTGGTATATCTTCATCTGTTCTCTAATAGAATAATTATAATCCATTGTTTGTAATCCTGTATGCTCACTAACAGTGCATTGAATAAATTGTTGGCAAACGTGTATTTTATTAACTGTGCATTCTCGTGTGTGTAATGTGAATAGTCGCAAGCATGGTATACATACATATATGAATGGTGTTCATACGTATCAGCATGATTTTACATAATATAAGAAAGTTTTGCCTTCATTTAAGAATGGTTTTCATTCGTATTAGAATGGTTAACCTAAAATAGGAATGCTTTACGTACATATAAAATAGTTTTCATATGTATTAGAACCGTTCACATAAGAATGCATGTAAGAACGGGATGCACACGTAATGTGAATGGCGATATACTGAATATACTCACGTATCTTGTACACACCCTGATAATTTTGATGCTTAATAAATGTAGATGTGAATTTATGCACGGAATGTGTATTTGTTTAAGGATGCAAAACATTATACATTAATATATATATATATATATATATATATATAAATATATATATATATATATATATATATATAATGTGTGTGCGCGCGCGCTGTGTGTGTTGTGTTTGTGTGTGTATCTGATTTGTATGCACGAACGATTGTATAAGGTCTGTGTGTGTGCGCGCGCGTGCGTGCTTGTGTGTGTATGTTATGTGTGCGCTTTATTACAGGAATCACGAACATTTGCATGTGATATCTGTGTGTTGCGACAACCAGCATGAAAGTGTGTTTGTGTGCCTTTGTATTTTTGTGCTGTAGCGGTGTGTACTAACATTTTTATATACAGTTAATACCTGTTACTGCAGAAAAAGGACAATGAAATATCATCAACAACAACAAAATAAAGAATACAAAATAAAGATTACAAAATATTGACATGGAATGTAGCATTATATGCTGTTGGCTAAGTGATGGTAAAACATGAAATAGTGATAAAAACAACCTTGAACGTCAATTGTCGCGTCATTTGTTCAAGAACACGCTCTTGAACCAATTGTTCTCTCGCACAGGTGTCACGGTCAGTGGCCATTTTTTCCCACTTGGTGCTAGGAGACGCAGTACACTTGTAATTACACGACCCTGCTTTGTCCCATATTTGTTACCTCTTGTATTTCGTAAAGTATCAACACTCCAGTATTACAAATTGGGTGATCCAGGTAAAAAAGTAAACATCACTCTTTAATCCACTACAAATAATATTATTATTATCAGACTGGTGCAACCTACAACTTTGTGCAATAATTCGTGATAACCTCCCTCCCGTGATACCTTTCTTACCCCGCGCACCCCTCACGCTTCTCTCCAGCTGTCTTATTTCATGATTGCACTTTTAGCATCAGGTTGATAAGCCTAAATGAATAAATTTTCCAAAGGCTGCTTTGACTTTCAGTTCGTTTGTTTCTACTAGATCTGTTTTGAGCAGAGTTTGTTAAACAACTGTAGTTTGTTGCTTTTCGCATTTCGAAATTCTTTAGCTTCGGAAAACACCATTCGAAAGCTACAAACAACCAAACAATGAATAAATTCAATGTCGAGTCGCGATAATTTTTTTTTTAAAGATTGGCAGAATATTCTCCGCATATTTCTCCGATAGGAGTATATTGGTTTTTGGTTGTTGGAAATCCCCAGGCCAGAATAATGCCCAGACTAAGTGAAATTGTATTAAAGTTTGCACAGGTATTAAAGATTAAACCTAAATAATGATATGATTTGCACGAAGAGCACATTCATGTGGAATGCTAACATAATCACGATAACATGAGCACAGACTTATGTACATAAACTCATTCTGTTTTTTTTTGTTCTTTTGAAACGCCCAGTAGAGATATCTTGCTTTATTTTATCCCAAGCAATTATTTGATCTGAAGTATTTCAGTTTAATCCGTACTTTGAGAGAAATACCTGATTTAATCTAACTTCTTTCACAAAAATAGACATATAAGAAAAGTCTTACAAAAAAGATTTAAGTTTCTCTCAGAAGGAAAAGCCAATAGAAGCTGTTGAAATGGCTGTACAGTAAGTGTATTCAACAAGTAATTCCCACAGGGTTCACGAAACAGATATAGAACATTGAAATTCTGCTTCGCGCTGTAACGAATGGGTTAAGTAAGCACTGCTCATGTTCTTATTGACAAGCGAAAACCTGCAAAATGTCTTATATCTTTTGTTGATGAGCGAAATAAGAAACGCTCATGTTCTTATCGACACCATGCAAACGAAAACCTGTAAAGTTCTTATATTTTTTGTTGATGAATGGAATAAGCAACGCTCGGTGTGTGTGTTTTCTTATCGACACAATCCAATCGAAAACCTGCAAAATTCTTATATCTTTTATTGATGAACGGAATAAGCAACGTTCGGAGAGAGAGAGAGAGAGAGAGAGAGAGAGAGAGAGAGAGAGAGAGAGAGAGAGAGAGAGAGAGAGAGAGAGAGAGAGAGAGAGAGAGAGAGAGAGAGAGAGAGAGAGAGAGAGCTCTTATCGACGCCATCCAAACGAAAACCTGCAAAATTCTTATATCTTTTGTTGGGTGAACGGAATAAGCAACGCTTATATGTTCTTATCGACACCATACAAACGAAAACCTACAAAATGTCTTATGTCTTTTGTTGATAAACGAAATAAGCAACGCTTATGTTCTTATCTACAGCTTGCAAAGGAAAACCTACAAAATGTCTTATGTCTTTTGTTGATAAACGAAATAAGCAAACGCTTATGTTCTTATCGACAGCTTGCAAAGGAAAACCTGCAAAATGACGTTACGTACGTGCACGTACGCAAAATGTAATTCATCACACTTATATATAAAACATTTAGCCTAAGTGAATAAAATCACACACTCGTTTTCTCTTGTATGGTGTCGATAAGGTAATGGATGCTGCTGAATTCATTCACCACAAACAGACATGTCATTTTGCAGGTTTTCGTTTGCATGGTGTCGAGTGCTTTATCGGTCACTGTATTATACCTAACCTGGTCTGATTTGACAGTGCGCATAACTCTTTATGACGTTCAGCGTAAAATTTAATTAAGCGAATATTATCAATCAGCTTGTATTATTCTACTTAACTCAGAAGAATTCGACACTGCATTGTTCTCAATGACATTCTGCATGCAAGCTAAGTGAATGTACCTCCAATCAATTTTCCTTATCTACTTGATAGTCAAGTCATGCTCTACTTTATGATAGTCAGCTTACAGGCGACTATTTTATCAATCACCAGGACATATATGCCTTGAACATTTTTGGAAAAGAAAATTCTTACAAGTGAATTGTACCGCAAAGTAAAACTGTCTTAGTAAGCGAAAGAAGAGAGGGTACCTGTTCATTTATTCTGTATATTCCTAGGTAGTTCATTCCAGCCGCAGATGTTCAACCCCCGGAACTGTTTTGGTGGCGAACGCATGCACTGAACGGAGGGTGAAAAGGAGGGTCAGATAATATTTGTCACTTTCATGACTGTTATGGTGTTTACTAATGACATACATTTTGAGGACTGTGTTCCTATTCTTGATTAAATGGCTAACCATGAGTTCTCTGATTATGGAGTTGTTAGAATAAATAGCTACACCCTTCTTGTGCACCGACGTAAGTTTGCTGTGCGGGATCTTATGAATAGGTCTATGTGGAACTCTGACTGTCAGCTGTCGGTTGCTAAGTTACTCGAAAACCTACACTGTGAGGATTTCAGTGCATTCTCTTCCCTTCAGTCGTGCAGTAAACTCTTACAATGAAACACATACATCTCAGTCAACATTTTTGATAGGTGGTAATATTAGAGTATTCATGGAAGTATTTGTTTTTCTAATCTATTACACACATACTCGTTTTCGTGCGTTGTAGAGAAACCGCCTAATAACTGACAGACAAACGCATACAAAAGTTTAAATATACACAACTGCATATAATAATAAATTATATGTAACTAAAGTCGTAATTTTCAGCACGTTTCTACAGTTCTGAAATTGTGTGATTTTCGATACAAAACTTATATTCAGAATTGTGTAGGAGTGTGATAATTAGCTGCCCTTTACTTAGGGAAACAAAAATATGCAATACTTTATGAATATCTGAAAAAAATATAAGTTTTCTTACCTTGCTGAAAACACATTTAAGATATGTCAAATATAGAAGATTTCAGCATGTTATACTGTTTTGCAATCATTGTTCTTTTTAAATCGACAGTATTCGTTGAATGCTATATTTCACTTGTTATAAGTGTGTGTAGACTATGTAATCACAAGCCTTTTTCTATTTAAATCCTGTTAGTGGTCATCACAAGTCTGAGCATTGGCACTACCCCGGTAGATTGGACATTTGTATTTCATTTCATTTATATCCCTGCGTTATTTCCCTTATCACCGTGTTTTGTGTATTTCAATCGCATCGATAGATCGGCTACAGCTGCCAAGTTATTTTTTCTCTCCCTTTAGTTTTCTTGCTTATCAACTGTTCTTTCGGTAAAGAATGGACATTTAACAGTTGTGAAAGATAGGTATTCAAGATTGTACAAGTAAAGGACAAAGTTTCTTGTATAGCAAATGGAAACGAAATCAAAGTTGACGGAAGTGTCTAGTTACTTACATATAGCACATCCTTTAGGTCAATCTGTTCTTAATTTAGGTAAATTAGACATAATTTTCCTGTAATATTGCTCACAAGTCATTCCTAAGGAAGCTCAGAAAATGTATTTAGCTATTATTATCTTTACTTTGAGTGCATTAATACGGTTGTTCAGACATGTATCTAGTTGCGTAATTCTTAGTGAAACCCAAAATTGATTTGTGTCCATTTACTTAATTCATAATGCATTTCTAATGATTAAACATAAGTATCCAGTTAATTAACCTATATAATGCATTTTATTGGACATTTACACAGATGTGTTCACTTGTTTAACTCATAATGCATTTTTAAGCTTGTAAGCATATTATATCTGGTTAACTCATAATGCATTTCTTAGGTTATTCCAACACACACACACACACACACACACACACACACACACACACACACACACACACATACACACACACACACACACACATACACACACACACACACACACGCACACATGAAGTTAACTCAATATGCATTTTAAAGGCCGAACAGATTGTCCATATTGTTTAACTCCTGATGTATTATTAAGGGTGTTCAATCATATATAACAACTCAAAATGCAATTCTAACTTTATTCAAAATAAGTGAGTTAACTGAAAATGCATTCTAAAGGCTTATGAGACAAATATGTCTACTTGTTTAACTCATAATTCATTTTTAAGTTTTGATCAAACTTATATCAGTTAATTAACAATTAATGCATTTCAAAGGTTAGTCAATTATATATTAATTAACTTATAATGTATTCTATTCTAATCAAACGGGTGTGTTCATTACTTTACTAATGTCATTTCCAAGGTTTCTCACAAAATATACCAAGTTAATTAAATTATAATGCATTTTACAACGTGATCAGACTGATATGTTCACATACTAGCTCATTATTCATTACTATGGCTAATGAAACATTATTTTGTATTACTTAACTCAAGGTAAATCCCTATAAGTATAAATTGATAAGATATTGTTCAATCTCTTAACTCTTGAGCAAATCTCAGGTAGATCAAAGAGGTTTCTATTTACTTATCTGCTAGATAGCATCTCTAAAATAGATAAAGCTGATGTGTACAATTACTTTACTAATTTTGCATTTCTAAAGCTGATTAAACGTATGTGCATAGTTACTTTAGTCTAAGTGAAATTGTTAGTTATCAAATATATGTGTAAAATTGCTGACCTCATGGTGCATTTACAAGGTTGATCAAACATATATGTACAATTTCTTAACTCATAGTGCATTTATGAGTTGATCAAACAGATGTAACCATTTACTTCCCTTATTGTGTATCATTAAGATAGATGTATGAAGGTTTGCCCCTCTTAATTTATTTCTTAGATTAATTAGACAACTAGATGTAACCAGATAGTACATTCGAAGAGACATATATCCAGTAATTCTTCTTAACCAGAGAGATTTAGTTTCTTTTGTTGAATGTGACTGATTTAAATTTATAATACTTTCGTAAAGATGATTGAACGGCTGTGTCCAGTCACCCATGTTGATAAAACATGTCTTTTCACTTGTCGATGATGTTGATAAAATATGCCTTCTCTCTTGTCGATCATTTAGATGTGACTTGATTTTAACTTACTGTGCATTCGTTAGGGCGATCGATCAGTTATGTCCAGTCATTAACACGTTGATCCGATAGAGCGTTGTCTCGCGTGGTGGACATAATATGTGATTTGATTTTAATTCATTGTGCATTCGTAATAACATCGGTGAGATTTGTTTGTCTCACCGTAGGTTCTGCAGATTTTCGACTCCATTAAAGAATTCATCGGCTGACCTAATTTATTACTCATACAAAACTTATTTGAGATATTTACACCTGATAATATAGTCTAGGTATATTTATTTATCTGATAATATGACGACCTACTTTAATTATATCCTAACAACTTACTTTAGGTATTCACCTGACGACTCACTTGAGGTATCCAAGTGACGAATCACTTTTGGAATTGTCTGACGAACCACTTCATGTATTCACATGACCTGAAGTTTTCTTCTCTGTTATATATTCTACTGCTAGAAACATTAATATGTGCTTATAATGATATATTATAAACCCCACATATTTCTTCCACGACGAGTTAAATAATTTTATCACGACCATCTATTACCATTACCACCCACCATCTTCACCTTAACCTTTAAGGGGCAGTTTTGAAATTGCGTGAATATACTTAATGACAGTAAGGTAGTGTACCCTTTTAGACTTAATTATTTGCAGTCATAATGATGATGTTGAAGTTAAAATATCTAGATACTTAGAAATATATAAATATACTTACTTTATACGGAATTATATACAGCTTACATCAGGAGCTAATTACTTCGACACCTTTCTGTATAGTGTCATGTGTTCTGAAGAAATTGCCAAACTTTATAAATGAATCCATTTCTCTAACTATACATTTAGTAGTGTATTTTGTGATATTGTATTTGTAAGGTTGTGTATTATCATATATACTATACATATTTTGTACATGCATAGAAACATTTCACTTCACTATCAACAAATGCATGAACGTACTGTGACGGCAATGCCACTCTAGTTATTGGTTATGACTATTATTGTTAATTAATCACACATACCTAATCACAGGTGATGAGAATCTTAATTTGTGTAATTAATAATTTTCCAGAAGACATCACTCGTCTCTCTCACTCGGCGGCAATGCGGGCACTGTAAACGTTTTCTCTCTTCCACAACATTAAAGACAAACATTTACCATTTCCGTAGGTGGAAAACCTCTTACTAAAGGAGAAGATAAATATGTCTTTTAATCTATATTTAGCGAGACCGATTCCACCCACTTTCTTCTCCAACATAAGGTTATTGATATGTTTAAGAAGGTCAATAAATTTAACAATAAATTTATTAAATCAACAATCAAATATACAACATATGAATATAAAGAGCATTTACATTTACATCACTTCATAACAATGTTCAATTAATGCTGGACATTCATTAAGTTTGTCCTAGCAGAGACATTAGCAGTCAGTTAACATAAATATATAATCATGTTCATGGATATCATCACGTAAATGAGAGTAGAGTTTCAGAGAAATAATATTAAGTAAATGCACATAACCTTTTCAAAGATGGCGACTGTCGCGGCACTTATTCATAATCACACGGTTTGCAACAAGTAACTGTCTTTCTAATTCAGTTGATGGCCTCATGTGTCCCTTCTAGGCACGTTACACAACTGTTCCAGAATCCTCAATGAGCTCACTTAGCACACCTTAGAGAATCAGCCTGATTTTCACCTGTGCTATCAAGCACATCAGGAGGAATGTTCTCGAATCATAATGTGTAATACTCAACACACCTTGAGGAACACTCAAAATAATATTTGTGAATTCTTGAGACCAAACTCAAGCTACCATTTCCGCTATATTGGCTCTCAAATGGAGTTCACAGGAATTAACTTAGAGCAACACGTTTTACTGATAAATTGACGACAATGCTGGATTCACACACCAATGTGACCAAACAACTACAGTAATCACTGCTTCTTGGGGCGAAAGGAAAAAAGGCATGTTTTCTTTTGCAAACGTCAAATTAATGCAGCACTAAATTTCAGGCATATTTTATCTCTAAACTCCTTTCTTAACATTCATTCTCAACTTACAAAATCCTGCAACAATTTCCTTAGCCCGATACACGCACAACATAAGAAATATAGCGTCAGCCAAATTTCACAAGTATAATGTACAACATAGTCAAATCTGTATAAAACCCCACATGTTCGTATTAACAAATCTGTATAAAAACCCACTTTTAGGCGTTCGTATTAACAGATCTGTATAAAAACCCACTTTAAGGCGTTCGTATTAACAAATTTGTATAAAAACTCACTTAAAGGCGTGCTCGTGTTAACAAATCTGTAGAGAAACGAATTATTTTCAAATAGACGTCCTAATAGAACATAATATGAAACTTTCCTTTGCAAATGGAAAGGTGACATTATGCACTGATTGTATTGTATAAATAAAAACGATGAAAATAATTATGGTTTCTTTTCAGGTAATAAATAATTTTGAGTTTGACAATTAGCTACAACTTATGAATTTAAATCACAGTAAATAATAGCATATGATGATATAAAATGAAATCTTAAAATAAGTCTTAAGTGTATATTAGCTAGTGAGTAATTACACCTAAGGTTGTTGTTTTTATTTTACTGGATTAGTTAAATTGTTGTTTGTATTGTTTAGATTGTGTCATTATAAAATAGTCGACTTATTGTACTGTATTGTACATTATAGCACTTACTACTTTTTGCACAATCATACATTGAAATGTAAAGCATAGTTTGTTTAAACAGAAATCTAATGTGCGAGATGTAAAATGTACACATAATTTTGTTCTTTATATATTGAAATTAATTAATCGTATTATTAATGTATTACTTCGAGTTTGTGAGATCACAATCATAATGTATAAAGCACTGCTGTCGGTTATAATATCTATCTATCTATCTATCTATCTATCTATCTATCTATCTATCTATCTATCTATCTATCTATCTATCTATCTATCTATCTATCTATCTATCTATCTGTCTGTCTGTCTGTCTGTCTGTCTGTCTGTCTGTCTGTCTATCTATATGTCTGTCTGTTCGTCCATACGTCTAGTGAAGTTATATGAACATATATAAATATATCATAAACAGAGATCCAGAGTATGGAATGCAATTTCAGAAGTGATGTCATAGTAAGTAGTGCACTAGAGAACCTATAAGAGCTAGAGGATTAATTCAATAAACAGCCAAAGAACCAAAGAACCTGCTCCATGGCGAAAAGCTGCACTCCTCGGAAATGCCCACATTCTCCGATTTCCGGTATGATTCCGAGATCCACAACCATAACAGTAAAGCAGAGAACTAATTTGCTGTATTCTGAAAGAGTTTTTAATTCGTTATAAATATATGGTTTGACTAGTAAATAATTTTAATGAATACAAATTAAAACAACATATTTTATTTTTTCTAATAATACAGCCTAGCTTTTATATCTAAAAAGCAAAACACAACATGCAAGACGTTTCATACAAACGCAAGTCGCCCAGACTGATTAATATAATAGTAAGTGTTGATAAAGAAGTAGTGATTTCTTATCAAATTTACAGAAATCATAAAAGTTTTGCATGTGACTGAATGTTTTGTTTTATCTTATAAATTAGTTCAGTAAGAGAATTGGAAGCTATATGTTTGTATCTACCCTTAAGCCGCCTTATCAGAGTCAGTCTAAACATTACCATATCTCTTTGCTCAGTTATGTATCAAACACATTGAATAAAAATACATTTCGTAATATTATCTCTTTAACCTTCAAATCTGAATTTAAAAAAATCTCACGCAATATAATTATATATATCATAAAGTGGTTAATGACTATTCATTAGACCCGTATATCAAATGACACTGTAAGAACATGTTTATAGCATTTATCCATTTAAATCTTTGATGTTTGACTGTAGTTTCTTTTATATAATATATTACACTGCATATATTGAAATGTCTGTCAGTATCTCAATAAATGTCGAGCTTAATAGTCTTTCTGTACTCTTTTACCTATTACTGAAAAAATCGTTCATTTACATATTGAATTTTCAGTCTATAGACAGCAGATTAGTGTATTTTTAAAGCACATTGAAAGTACTCATTTTCACATTATTTCCAAGCATATGGACGCTTGTGTGAGTTATTCCCCCTCCCGTCATCTGTTCGGTTTTTAGAGCTTGCTGTAGGAGTCATATACGATGCTTGTTGCTTTGAATTTGTTCTGTCTCTCTGAGAATTTTCTGCATCAGAACTTGTCATGAATGTTTTCCCAATTTCCGCGTTGGCGGACTTGGTCCATATTTTGTTCAACTTGTTCCTTTGCTTGTTTTGCAAACGTGAGGCTCGAGCCGGTCTTTCGCCCCTTTGTGGTCTGTGAGAGTCACCGGCTTTTTCTGCTGTGTTGCTACTGCCTTCAGTTTCGTTTTCCTCCAAAATAGCTGGCAGTGGACTTTTCTTGCCCAGTGCAAGTCGTTTGGCTTCTGTTCTGAGTGTCTTGTTTTGTTCCATCACTTTTCTCTTGTCTTCCATTAGTTTTATCTTTTGGATTTTCAACCTTTTGTTTTCGGCTTCATTTGTCTGGTAACGGATGACTATGCGTCGCTTTTCTTCTTCCAGTTTTCGAATGTCTGTCTTTAGCCGTGCATTGTCCTCAGTTAGCCGTTTGTTTTCAGCCTTTAGGTCAGTCGGGGTTTTGTTGACGGTGGGCCTGGAGTTTTTCCTGAGTTTAATGTTTGCGGCAAGCAGCTTCTGGTTGTCCCTCGTCAGTCTTGAGTTGTGATCGTCTAAACTTTTGTTTCGGAGGGTCATCTCTGATATCTTGTCTTGCTGTATCTGTAACTGTGACTTTAACTTCTGGTTGTCTTCTTCTGCTGTTTGGAGATTTTTGTCTAGGTCATAGTTTCCGTCCCGAAATTTCTTGATGAGGTGTTCCATGTATTGCTTTTCCTCCTCTAACGTCCGGTTCTCGAGTTCGAGACTTCTGTTGTGCTGCTCTAACCTTGAAAGTGATCTCACCTTGTCTTCCTTTTCTTTGGCCTGTCGATCAGCCTCGTCAAGAGCGTCTTGCTTTTCTTGTTGCAGAATTCGGATTCTGGTCTTGATCTCATCAATCTTCTGCCTAAGTACAGGAGGAAGAATGGTTCCAGCATTGCTGCTAATCTGTGAAGAAAGAAACTATCATTAAGCTATTTATCACGATAAGCCTATGATAAATTGGACAGTTTTAATGACACTATCTTGCACTAAATTCTAAGACATAATATATATGTCTATGAATATGTACTAAGCCTTAGCAAAACTGGAAAACAATCTCGTTAGATGTGCACAATGAAGTACATCAAGTACATCTTTCTTAGAAATGCATTATCGCATATTTGTGTGGCGGGTGTGAAATGAAGGTATGAGTGATGATAAACTGTCCTTATATTCTTAAATTGACACTTGCTTTAATCGTTCTGATCTGTATTATATTGTTAAACGTAAAGTGAGCAGCATTGTAAGGTTACTATTACATATCCATGTAATCACCCATCATGATACGCATTTAACAGTTTTCGTTTGTTAGGAATACGACCATGCATCTATCTATCTATCTATCTATCTATCTATCTATCTATCTATCTATCTATCTATCTATCTATCTATCTATCTATCTATCTATCTATCTATCTATCTATCTATCTATCTATCTGTCTGTCTGCCTGCCTGCCTGCCTGCCTGTCTGTCTGTCCCTGCCTGCCTGCCTGTCTGTCTGTCTTTCTGTGTGTCTGTCTGTCTGTCTCTCTATCCGACCATCTATTTGTCTACCTATCTATCTATCATATTTTTCTGTCTAGATGTATACCTATACATATTTGTGTGTACATATGTTTGTGTGCATGTGTATGTGCCTATGCTTGCGCAGTGTATGTTCAAGTCAGAGCCTTGCTTCGCAACAACAGGTTTGCTTAAGAACCCAAGTCCAAATTCAACGCCAAAATAAGTCTCCTTTTACACGCGCTTACACAACTTCCTATTTGAAAGAATGCATGCGTAGCAGCAGAATGAATGCTGTGCAATATACATGAAGCATACGAATACTTTTTTTATTCAGTGTGCAGTGATTGCAAGTCTTCTTTGTAATATGCTGTACTCTGACACCTGTTTCATTTTTAATCTCATGAACATGACTTTGAACTTACACCGTAGCTTTTATTTAATTTCTATGAAGTGAATCCTTTAATACCTATACCTCCTGCTCTGCGAAACCTAAACTGATAAAATCTATGAAAGCAGGACATTGAGATTTTGCATCAACGCCAAGACTTTAAGGGTAAAAATAATTTGGGTAAAAAGGCAAGTTTTTCAACAAATATCCGTTTATAAAATTCTGCATTTATAAGAAGAAAATATATTTTTTATCCTGTATTTAAATGTAGAATTTGTTGTTTAAAAGAAAAGAAGATCAAGAGTTTTTCACTTCTTGTGTACAAAACATTGGATGGCTGCAACGTGATACATATTATAAATAGCAAATATTATTTATAAATCAAACAGTTATCTAGAGAATCACCGAGATCATTTATTGTATAAGCACACATTTCTGTGGATGAAATGATGATAGTTCCATTTGTGAGTAAGACGTTTTGTTAGGTCCATGAAATTACTAGGAAAGACTACATTTCTGGAGTGTACACCACATAAATATTTATCAATAAGACTACATTTGTTTGGTATTTCATACGTCATAGTCTCTGTCCCTATTTTACTATTAACAAATAATTAATCAATAAGGCAATATCTCGTGTATTTAGTATACCAAACTCTATCATTCCTTCAGAGCAAATAATTAATCAATGAACTACCCGCTTTAATATGTACTCCAGGGCTCACCTAATCTGGATCTAACTATATTTTCTGCTTGTAAGCGCAGAGTTAAAATACTAACATTTTTAAAAACTGCATATACTTTGAAAAACTTTTTTTAAAAAAAGAACATTGTTTTAAAGCTTCTTTATCATGCGTTCTTTGATAAGACCTTAGCAAAGGGTCATAAAGTAAGGAAGTAGCGACTGAACTTTAACTTTATATGTACATGTACTTTTATTCTGATAAACATTCTCAAGAACCACGCCACACCCCAATCTCCACAAGACTAAACTATGTCAACTCACAAATATCATATTTATAAATGAATAAAGTAAATAATGTACCCAAACCCACCCCACAATAACATTAAGTTCATCTTTAAGAAACGATAACCAGCTGTGTTTATATACATAATCATGGATGTAAGATCACATACGTGTGTTTGTACAGGTAAAATGTTCTGAAAAATAGGGTGGTCTATTTAAAAACTGATAAAAGTGATATAAATAATATTATCGGTCTTCGATACAGGAAGTAAGCCCGCTTAGGTGGTGAAGGGAATGTTCTTTTATACACCTAATAATGTTATATAGCGTAATTGTCGGCCAAGGGCAAAGCCAAGAAACAAAAAGATCTATAAAACAATTTATTATAAAGAGGAAAGTGAAATTCCATAAAATGTCATGAATAATCATTGTTCGTTGTCAGTTTAAAACAGGAATTGCCTGCAGCCCCTCCTCCCCATGATATTAATGTTTTATTCTTATCGAATTATTGAATTGTTTTGAAAAGAATGTATTTTCATTTCACTTGCTAATAATTTGTAACGTTTGAAAACGTCAACCACTGCATAAAAAATGGAAAGAAGGAAAGAAGGAAGAAAGACAAGAAGGAAGATTGGTAGGATGAAGAATAAAGAAAAAAAGAGAAGTGAAAGAAATCAAAAATAGGAAAGTTCGAAAGATAAGATGAAAAGCAGAATGGAAGTAAGTAAGAAGAAAGAAAGTAAATAGAGAAATGGAAAAATAGAAAAATATAGAAAAGAAAGAAGATAGAAGATTTAAAAAGGATGAAAAAGTTCGAAATAAGAAAATATAGAATGGCAAAAAGAAAACAAAAGGAAGACTATATTTTGTAGTCAGTGTGATAGTAAACAAAACAAGTAAGCATGCAATAAAATTTTCCATTCTTTTATATAAACTCCACTCAAGATATTCTGTCAGTGATAATCTCACGCACATTCAGAGTCTTGTAGCAATCCCTGAACACTTGCAGCTGGTCTAGTTTGGTTTTCAAAACATTCAAAACCTCTTCATAGTCCTCCGTTGTCCACTCTGTGGTCTGAATCGCTCCATAAAGAACCGGATCTAAGTCCTCGCGTATAAGCTGCTGAACTGATTTATGGAGCTTGTCTAACTGTGCGGCAGATCTGTGGTCAGGAATGCTTACGCGATTGGCTTTCTGGAACATTTCTGTTTCCACCACATACGTTACTTGGTCCAAAACGCTTTCCTTTTGGCGTTCAGAGATCCGCACAGTGAGGAGTGCTAGAGCTAATTTTCGTTTGATTCCTGCAAATCAATTTGTAATACATGTCAGTGTCTGTATTTTCTTATACAGTAATACTAGTTTATCTGTGAATTGGTTCTTTCTTTCTTTCTTTCTTTCTTTCTTTCTTTCTTTCTATGAATTACAAACGGGAAAATAAATGTCTCAAAGAAAATAACTTGCTACTTGCTACATGTTCTCACTGCCTTTATAAGAGTGATAATGTATGTGTGATTTTGTGTTTATTGTGTGTGTGTGTGTGTGTGTGTGTGTGTGTGTGTGTGTGAGTGAGAGAGAGAGAGAGAGAGAGAGTTTACGAAGGCGAATTTGTTTAATAATTGTGTAATTTGAATCAGCTACTGCGTTTTGTTTCTCCCATTTTGGGCTAGATTCGTCGTATTTTCTAATACAGTATATATGCTCTGGAACTTGCTTAATCTCGAGTCCTCAATGTCGGTTTTAATTTAAAAGTTCGGTTTCTGTGGGCACTTTATGTTAAACATTTCCTTCCTTTTTTTTTGCTTCTGTCTTCCAGCTTTTTTGTACTTGTACCTGTCCTTCAGTATTTGTACATGGAACTTTCTGATTTATGTGTTTGGTAAATTAATTTATAATTAGACTCTGTAGGTTGAATGGCATGATCATATACTTGTTTTTGATGAGGATATTTCAAAACTCTTGTACATTTTATAAAACCACGTATACCATTTATTTGTTACTTTAATAATATTCCATGATGCCTAAATATTTATGTGATGTCTGCATATCTTTGGGAGTAGTGAGTGTACTTGCTTCTAGATGTTGAATAAATTCAATTAATTTGAGATATACCTTTGCCAAGTTTGTTGATGCGTGCCTCTTCTTCTGTAAGGCCTTGTTCTAATCTCTGCGCCAACCATTTATATTCCGGTCTGAGAGCAGTGACTAGTCGGTCAAAAGAACTGTCATCTTTGCTGGGCAGAATATCTAACATCTTGCGCATCTGATCCTTCTTGTTCGAACGGTTCTGCAAAAAATAATAATGGTTACAATAGCAATAATGTTGTTCATGCTGCTTTGGATGAAGATGACGACAATGAAGATGAAAAAGATGATAGTGCTTGTCTCATCGCTACGACTTTACAAAAAATGATCTAGAATGATTCCATTCTTCATGGTAGTCGTGAGGGTTAGGACTTTTGGATGCAACACTGATTGAAGGAGAGATCAGAACCCTAGCAAAATACATATATTTGCTTGCATCAAAACGAAATCCTGATTGAAGCAATAAAACCTGGAAAATGCAAAATCTAAAACATGTAGACAACTAGGCATGAAAGAAGACAACAAAATAAAAAACTATCTAGATGCAGAATCCTTTCTGTGTTCGATATGCTGATCAGCTGGTGAAAAATTATGAAAATGTTATAGTCCAGGGGTGATAAAAATGGGGTTCAGCGTACAACAGACACACTCAGCACCACTGCACTAGTCCAAGTACTAACACAAAACCCCGCAAGTAAGAAAAAATATCAGGAAGATTTGAAGGGATCCGCGTGAAGAGCTTAGCCTTAGATGAAATAATTGCGCAAGCGATTTTAGTGTCTATATCTCTATCAAGTATAGTACATCAGAAGGCACAAAGTGATACCAGAAATTCATAGTTATGAATCTCTGTGAAAACCTTTCTACTATCAGGTCAGATAAAGGTTTGGACACAACAGCCAGATCGTTGAAACATATGATTTGGGGGAGGGGGGGGGGGATAACGTGTGATTAAAAAAACAAACAAACAAGAAAAATACAATCCTCGCAAGAAGATTAGACCAGACATTACCTTGTCTAACTGATAAGATAGCAAAGTCATCCATATTAAAAGGAAACTAAAGGAGAGACAGAACAGGAGCTACAAAGTAAAGCTTATGTTGTCATAAGTATTAAGTTTTTGTATTTGGTTTCGTTGTCAACACATAAAGAATATGAATTTTATCATAAAGAATATGCATTTTATGAGTTTTATTCAGAACTCAGACATTGTGTGTACTACGATTTAATGGCGGCCATACGTGTCAATAAGCTAATTAATGTGACGACATATTCAAGATGGTTTTCTCATATAGATAAACAAAGAGTATGTCAATATGACAACGACACTACAGTGAGTTTCTAACGTTAGTAATTAGTTTAAATTCAGGTTAGCATGATCTAAAATACTATAGTTATATACAGGTCAAGCGTTGTACTTAGCATTGCTCTGCCTTATTAACAGTTATTTTGAAGTGATTTATCGAAGAAACTCACACAAATTGTTGTCACTTTACAGGCACTAGATAATAACTTGAAGAAAAGAAAGTTTTGTTATAAGAGTATATTAAGAAAAGTTTAGTAAGTTGGTAGGTAGATGGATATAGAGATACATAGAAAGACATGAAGAAAGAAACAGAGAGAAGACATCCACACTAACCCTGATTTCTTGCTGTTCTTGATCACTAAAAATTTGTTGCATACTTTCCCAGATCTTTTCTGGATCCACACTGTCTTCAATTGCCAAGTGATAATTTAACAGTGTAGCCTGCTTTACAGGGCTCATTAATTGTCTGCCGTGTTCTGGATCAGTTTTCAACTCACCATTCGTTCTATTATTCTGCATTCCTTGTGTGGCAGGTTTAGCTGTAGATAGTTTCGGATCTTGCTGCTTTGGAGGTGTTTTTTTAGACGCCATCTTTTGTTTACGATATATAGATAGATTATTTTACGTTGGTTATTAAAACTAATGCAAATAAACACTTTAATAATAAATATTAAACAAAACAAAAGAGAGGGATATACTATAAAAGTGTTTTGTTTCAGCAGTTGGATTTTAAAATATGCACAAATTAGTCTCATATTGCAGCTACCACTGGTAGAGAATTAACCTCAATGCTTTTGAAATCCTTGTAATTTCCATGGTACGAAAGTATCCATTTCTGTAGGAATTCCATCTATGACGTTGTCAGAGGAATACATTTACAGCAAAATTACCAATCTTCATAGGACATCTTCATTACTCTTGTATAATGAAATATTGTTTTTATATTAATGTCATTCATATAAAAAGAAATAGCAACATTTTCCAAAGAATTAATTATTTCACAATAAATTCATGAGAGAAATTCATTTTATACTATTGTTCTCATGACGTTGTCATTATGAATACAGAAGTGACTCGTATCGGCAGCATTTCAGACATTATCAAAATGCACACATACAACACTTTAGCTCTTGAAGAAAATCCTCGGTTTGTTCTTTACGCCTACGGAGTGCGCGAGTGTTTGTTTGCACATAGAAGAAATAGCTTTGCGGGACTTGTAACCATGCAAGTAAATATCACTTTCGCTGGGATCGTCGTGTGTCCTGGTCCAAATCAAACCAGTACAGAGCGCTCCATGACACTCTTGGGTTAAGTGCTTCTCCATGGAGATAGTAAAGTGGGCCCTTCTTCGTGGTTCTTTGAATGAAAGCGGCACTGACAGTGACTTTCAATCGCCTGCGAATATATAACTGGGTAGATTTAGAAATCAGTTGCCTGGTGTATGTTGAAAGTTGCAATCAACGTGCACACACACAGTCAAGGATTCACCACTGGTCTATACAATCAAGTTAAAAATGTAAGAGTGAGGTGACGATTTTATCAGGAAGATAAATAAGTCTCAGTATTTAACGAAAATGTTTCAAACAAGATGAATAAGAAACGGGGTATGGAAGATTATGCTTCCACCACTACCACCACCACCCCCTTACACACGTGCAGGCCTACGTATCATGCTAATATGGACTGGCTGGAGTGGATCTTTGGTAACTTCAATTGAACTTCATTGTCAAATATTCTCCTGAGTATCCTGCCACTATGTGTTTTCTTATGTAAAATTAATGAACATAGTCATATAAATAAAGGACATTTATTTTCGGCATTCTCTTGAGCAGGGTTTCTTAACCGGGGTTCCACGGAAGGTCGCTAAGGGTTCCCCGAGACATCGTGATTTAAGAAAACAACCTCGTAGATATAGTAAATTTCACGCAAGGGTTCCCTGAGACCTGAAAATTATTTCAAGTGTTCCTCTAAGAAAGGGTTGAGAAACACTGCTCTAGAGAGCTATAAGAGCTTACCACCATAACCGCTTAACTTACCATTCACTCTCTCTGCAAGAGAGTTGGCGGGGGTCGATCTCAGGTGACTGAAGCAGAGGCTCGAGCTCATGACCTGTTTACGAGTTTACGAGACTTGCACCTTGCTCACAGCTTTCCCCGGGGGAACAGGTTTACAACAGCATGAAAAGATAAAAGATTAGGTATAGAACAAACACACACACACACACACACACACACACACACACACACACACACACACACACACACACACACACACACACACACACACACACACACATGCGCGCGCAAAGAAAAGTAACAGAAAAGATTTTTGAAAAATAAATTCTTAAAATTTGAGGAGCATACTATTATGAGTACTAAAAACATTAAAAGTTTTTCTTGTTATGATGGCAAGGATTGACAACGAAAAAATATTCCATTGTATTGTACATGTAGCCTGTGCTAAAGTTTGATTTCTTTCGCTTTAATCCATTGTTTATACTACTTTTCGTTTAAATGTGCTTCACTGCAACGACTTTTTACAAGTTAAATAAATAATTAACTTGTCTCGCACAATAATAATAATAATAATGTATACTTTCTTTTTCTTTAATTATTTCACGCCTTCACCATATTCCATACCGTGCTTTCATTTAATTCGCTTCACATCCTAATCTGTGCCACATTCTCAATAACTTCTCTAAATAACTTTTTAACATCACAGACCATATTATGTTCTCAATGAATTTATTCAAACAGTCTATTCAAGTCCTTATTTAATTTTGTTTTACTATGGTCTCCAGTTCATCAACGTTTAAATTTAAGACCAAATTTAAATCAAATTCTCATTTGACATTTATTACACTATAGTCTTCCCAAATTTTGCGTTTAACTAGTTTTAAATAAAAGTTTAACTGTAGTCGACAATTAATCCTCTTTATGCACTAAAAGTCGGTATTTAATTCGTTTCAGAAGCAAAGTCTAAATTGAGCCGTCATTTACCATGCTTGAACCATAGTTTGCAGCAAGTCAGCATTTAACTCGCTTCAGATCAAAGTTTAAATCATATCCTTATTTTAATTCTGTACAACATAGTCTTCAAATTGTCAATGTTTATATCCGTCAGGTCATACTTTAAGTTCTCGCTGAACGTTCTTACACACTAATCTCCAAGAAAACAACTTTTAATTCGTTTCGGAACCAATGTTCACATCGAGTCCACATTTAACGGTCTTAACCCAAATCTCCAGCAAGTGAGCATTAAACTCACATCAGAGCAAAGTTAAAATCAAACCCTTATTTAACAGTCCCTTCAGTTTAAAAAAAAAGTCCTCAATAACACGCTGGCGGTACCTTTATTCTAGTTTTCGGCGGCAAGTCGGTAGTTAAATACATGTATTTAACCACCCCACCTCAGTCTCCATCAAGCCAACATTTAGCCATGCTTTACACCACAGTCTCCATCAAGTCAGTATTTAACCATGCTTTACACAGTCTCCATCAAGACAGTTATTAACCATGCTTTACACAGTCTCCATCAAGACAGTTATTAACCATGCTTTACACAGTCCATCAAGTCGGTTTTTAACCATGCTTTACACGAGGCCCCAAGTTAATATTAACTATCTCACGCAAACGTTTACGTAGAATCCTCATTTAACATGCTTTAAAGCTTAGTCTGTCATATGATAGTCTTTATCAAGTCTCCAATTGTCAAATTTTACACCACTGGTAAGGGACTGATTTTAAATATGTAGGTTTAACTAAGAACTTGCGGAGCCACCCTAGCCGTTAACGAATTGAAATAAACAAATGATAGCAACCAACAGGTGTTGACTACAACCAGCTGTGTCAAAATTTAGCTCGTCTTACTTTTTTCTCCCTGGCAATTCTTTTATGGCCATTCATGTACATCAAGTGGCCTTTAATCTTTTCTTATTTTTTTTCTCCCTGGTAATTCTTTTATGGCCATTCATGTACCTCAAGTGGCCCTTTAATCTTTTCTTAAAAAAAGGGAACGTTTATAGTCGCTTGACTGAAAATGCACTTTAAAAGAAATTAACGCAATGGGAACCGCCTTGGATAGTCACATTTGTATATCTTGAATGCGCATATTTTCTCACCTGTAATTACAGACAGACCGTGCTTTTATCTAAGAACGTGAATCAAGGTACCATAACCCATCGTTATCAAATTGTTTGTATGGCCATTTTGTCATTGTGAGAAAGCGAGAGCTCCGAGGATATGCGTGCTTCGTTGACTGTCTTAAAGACACTTTTAAATGTAAGATCGAATTTATCATTGGACTTCGTCGTCGACAATAGCCGCAACAACAACAACTACAACAACAATAATAATAATAATAAAGAGCCGCTGTGCTGATCGTGCACCTCATTGCTTGTGGCTGATTCATTCATGTTTCAATTATACCCAGTGAACCTAGCTTTACCACTCTTTTTCATTCGCATGGTAAAGGGGCACCTTCTCAGGTAATTGAAAGTCATATACTTTTTACTCTTTGTTGATGCGTCAAGAACTGTAGTAACTTTAACTCGAATGTCGAAAATGGTTTTTCTGTTACGTGCTAGTATTATGAACAATTTTGACGTTAACAGATCTTTTCAGTTTTCTCGTGGCTCTGCATATGCTAACTAAAATTGGATTGAGTTCACACAGTTGATTGTTGTCAGTATTCATTGCAAGAAGATAATTCTAAATACCTAGCTTGCTCTCTTCGTAGAATTGAGTTTTACAAAGTACAAAATAATGGTTGATTAGTTAAGAAATTAAAGATTACGTTAGAAATATATTAATGTATTAGGTATCATGAACTGCAGTAGGTTTTTGCTGTTGCTTACTTTGATGTGAACTAGATTAAAAAGTTTATCTTTAAATTTATATTTACTGATATTATTTTATTGAAAGATTTCTAAATGCTCGTTCTAATATATCTAAAATGTCGTCAAATACAACCGTATACGAAAGAAATTACTATATATATATATAATATAATATAATAATTAATATATATGAACACATATAGACACCTATTTGTTTGATATTTAATTGATGTTGTAGTATGATGAGAAAACATTATTGTTTACTTTTGAACCTGTAGAGGGCGTTTACGAATTTCTTTCTATATGCAAACACGCATACGCACACAAACACCACCCCAACACACGCACGCACATACACATAGACATGCACACACATGCAATCACATACACACACACACTAGGATGAATACGTACGAGACACAAAGAGGCACACGCGCACGAATAAGAAGAAAAAATCATTCTGTCAAGAGATTTTTTTTTTATATTTAGTGAGGAGTGAATGTCTATGTCGTAAGGGCAGGCAGTATCACAGAGGCACGGCACTAATCTTTCACTCGGGGTGCAAAACATACGGGTTCCCTATCTGAATGGGGTGGGTTATTCGCCGAAAGGGACAAGAAAGGGGACACGTGCATCAGTTTGCGAAATTGAAAACTGGAATGAACCATAGAGCGCTATTCAGGAAAATGTATACTGAAAAATATTCAGCCATTCAACCCTCATTCAGTCACTTTCAAACCATGATAGACATGATGGGACATATGTGCAGCATCTTTATCTATCTATCTATCTATCTATCTATCTATCTATCTATCTATCTATCTATCTATCTATCTATCTATCTATCTATCTATCTATCTATCTATCTATCTATCTATCTATCTATCTATCTATCTATCTGTCTGTCTGTCTGTCTGCCTGCCTATATGTATCTATCTATCTATCTGTCTGCCTGCCTGCCTACCTACCTACCTACCTATCTGGCTGGGCTGGGCAAGGCTGGGAAAGCAGACATTCTTAATGACATGCATGAGTGGCGAATGTTAACGTTAATAAGGGTTTATTTCGTCCATTTTATCTCACCTTTTCTTCTGATTCTGTTTCTCACTACATAGCACGACTGTACATATATTTCAAAGTGATGATATAAAGGGTTATCAGGTGTTACTTATGTCGTGATCTACACTTTTAAAAGGCCAAATATTGGCCGCAGTCAAACAATACATGATATAAAGGGTTATCAGGTGTTACTTATGTCATGATCTACAAAGGCCAAATATTGGTCGCAGTCAAACAATACATGATATAAAGGGTTATCAGGTGTTACTTATGTCATGATTTACAGTTTTAAAAGGCCAAATATTGGTCGCAGTCAAACAATACATGATATAAAGGGTTATCAGGTATTACTTATGTCATGATCTACAGTTTTAAAAGGCCAAATATTGGTCACAGTCAAACAATACATAAATGAAGGTGTGATCGTTCAAAAGCATTTCTGCTGGATTAATAAACTTATTTATCTCACCCGGCTTCTTGTTTTTAGCAATTAGCTAGTCGCACGTTTTACAACTCTGTGAGCAGAGCACTGTAATACTAAGTAACCTTTCAGTGACCTTCTGTTTAATATGTAGGCAGAATTCATTATGTGACATATACCACTAGGTTAAATAATGTAGACTCACAATGGAAGGTGTTCTTCGAATATATAATACAATATTTAATATGTTCTTTGATAAGGGAATGTTGAATTTAAAGGGGTAGATACCTCTGAACTGAAATAAGTTGTTATAGAAGGTACAACCAACTATGGAAGAATTTAAAATAAACTGTTGCGAAATTTCAACACCGAACACACTGATCACTTATTTCGTTGATTCAAGGAATTAATTCTTTCACATACTAGACAGTAATAGGCATTACACAGTGCGTTTGATCTTGCATAGTGCATTCGTCAGCATGCTACAGGGAAATGTAAAACATGTACATTCTTGTGCGTCACATGGCAAAGAAATGTAAAACATGCACTTTCTTGTGCGTCATGAATCAAGTATAATAAGAGGTAGGAGACTTTTCACTAAGACGATGGTCTCTTAAGATAAAAGATGGTCACTCACTCACTCACTCACTCACTCACTCACTCACTCACTCACTCACTCACTCACTCACTCACTCACTCACTCACTCTAAAACACAGCTAAAAGAACTCTTTAATCAACTCACGCAGGAACAATCAAATCTTCATTTTTTTATAATTTATTTATGAATTCAATAAAACAATAATTTCTTAATAAAGAGGTACATTTTCATAATTTCATTCATTTAATCAACCGTTCGCGAGATCAGAGAAACGTGGAAATTGACATATTACAGAAATAAATAAGATTAATTAATCCAGCTAATCACAAGAATATACTGATTTATATTTTCTATAATACTCTAAAATACTAAATAATAAGAGCGGCAATTGTCTTGTGATTTTTTTCTTTTTTCTGAAAACAATGAATTTTCTCTTTTACATTTTATACATAACTAATTAATAGGTATAAACGTGTGTATTTTTATATCACTGATTGCATCACTGGCAATGGAATGCGATACGTGACAGTATCTCTTCAGGCGATTATTTTAATAAATATATAAATGTAAATGTAAAGTGAAATTACAAAATGAGTGGGAAATTGGCTTAAAATAAACAATAAACAGCAGTTATTAAAATTAAAATAACTAATCACATTTGTTTTATAAACAATTGGGACAAAGTAACATTTCATATAAAAGTATCCAGTATTAAGACGGTTTAAAGTATTGTCTTTCTATACGAAAATTTATCAGACATGAGAATAGGCTTATAGAGTTAGTAAAAACTACCCGAATAATTTGCAGAGGAAGCTTGTGCTTTAACATCCAGAAGCTTTAACCTAATTGTTTTGAACAGCTGTTTGATGTCATTCATCCTACAACCCTATAATTTGTGGTTTAGGATTGACATAATTACTAAACTTAGAGGAAAGGAATGAATGAAAGGATATACAAGACCACAATAAAACAGTTCTGATGTTTTTTTGTCTTTAGCCTGTGTGTATTTTTATGCATTTTATGTATATGTACATATCGTCACCAACAGAGACCTATAACAAAAGCCACTCCTTTCAGACATTCAGGGCCTGCAGCACGCAACAGCGTCTTCAGTTCCGGTAGGTTTGCTTTTCAGTCTATACAAAGACCTTTGCTTTGCTGTTCTCCAATTCCCGCAGAGAGAGAGAGAGAGAGAGAGAGAGAGAGAGAGAGAGAGAGAGAGAGAGAGAGAGAGAGAGAGAGAGAGAGAGAGAGAGAGAGAGAGAGAGAGAGAGAGAGAGAGAGAGAGAGAGAGTTAATCTCTGTCGTAATTTGTTCCTTTTACCGTCAACTGTCAAGTATTTTTTACATGAAGATTTTGATTGGAAATTGCTCATACATGTTTTCTTCTTAACCTGCACGATTAGTGGATGCTTGTTGATATTATCTAGGGCAGAAAGAAAGACATTAATTGCGTGGTCTAAACGCACGATACTCTGTCTAGGTCAGTCTGTCTAAATATCCCGGTTAATGCAAGCAATTAGAAGACCTAAGGATAATCCTATAGTTGTAAACTTAAGCTAACTTTTAAAGTCGTCGAAGTAAATATAACATAAATGAAATGAAAACGAGTCGAACTTTTAAACATTAACTATTCAAATTAAATGTAATATCCGAGCTAGCTGAAAACTAATGAAACGAAATTTTAGTTGTCATGCTGGATGTAAATTAGTTATACTATATGATTATGACCATTAGTAAACTTAAAGGATCGAAACGTAGACTAATCGAATTTATTGAAAATAAATTATAGTAATCGTAAGCTACTCAAGTTAAATGTGAGCTAATGAGGTCTAGTTCAGTTGTTTAAATACGTTAACCCGCAACAATAAACAGAGATACAGACATCTTATTAATTTTTACTTGTTTTGAGACAATACATTTCCGGCCAGAAACATTTTTATGAAGTCGGGCCAATATCAGCTAGCAACAGGTTTAGCTTGACAAAATATAACATAGCCAGGTATAACAAACAACAATGTGTGCAATACTTTCAAATTGTTTTACATTCATTCTGATGATAAACAATTCTTATTTGAATTATATATGATTCATCCTGATGATAAACAATTCTTATTTGAATTATATATGATTCATCCTGATGATAAACAATTCTTATTTGAATTATATATGATTCATCCTGATAATGAACTGTTTTTAAAAAAAACTGTCTGCGTTTTACCAGTATTAATTTTCCTTTGTCGATTATTAAAACAAACAGTTGTATAAATATCGCATATGTTAATGGTGTGTATTTGTGGTTCTTTTATCTATCTATCTATCTATCTATCTATCTATCTATCTATCTATCTATCTATCTATCTATCTATCTATCTATCTATCTATCTATCTATCTATCTATCTATCTATCTATCTATCTATCTATCTATCTCTCTATCTATCTATCTATCTATCTATCTATCTATCTATCTATCTATCTATCTATCTATCCGTCTGTCTGTCTATCTATCTGCCTGTCTGTCTGTCTGTCTGTCCGTCCCCCCGTCCGCCCTTCAGTCAGTCAGTCAGTCAGTCAGTCAGTCAGCAATAATACCATTTACCTCTGCTTTGTTAATCAAAGTTTCTTTCAGAAATGTTACGTAGCAGACAACGTTGGTATAAACTCTAGTTACTAGACACAAGGGTTTGGAATGTGACCTTTTGTTATTATAGCTTTTAGTTTGTTATACTTTTATTGTGCTATTAAAACACTATTTAAAGTAACTATTTCTCTGTTGAAAACATACTACGGTTTACGTGGTGGTCTTGAGAGAAGGCTAACGGAAAGCCATGCCAAGGCAGAAGAATGAAACGTACATTGAATGGAATGTGCATTTTAAATGTACGTGATTACAAGGGAATAATGCTTCGCCATGTTTATCCGTTAAAATAGTCTGTAGAAAAAGAACTTTTGTTTTTATTACTTTTTGTTGTTGCTAGAAAGAATCAGAGTTCATGTGTTCGTTACTACTAAAGCAGAATTATAATTCATTTCTTTGTTGTGCTAGCATAGAATTGTATTATGTATTGTCTGACTGTGAGGCCCGCCCAAATAATCTATTTAAATATAAAAATGCTGACAAAAATATAGTAAAAAACATTTTTTTAAACATTTTGTTGTGATGAAATTATAGAAGAAAATGCTCTGACTTAGGTATTGGCCGTTCATAAAATAAAATGAACACATCACAAACCAAAAAAGCAAGGCAAATTAAAACAACTTCATTATTCATTAATAAGTGAATAAAATATAAATAAAAACATCTAACAACAAAATGCACTTGTTACTTAGTACAACTGAGTGGGTGGAGCTTAATGTTAATTCAGTCTTACTTGTGAATCTCATTTGTCAAATACTCTGTGTATTCTCACAAAGAGAGGAATCGTATAGCTAAGTAATGAGGCGTAAACATTCATCTTTTTACACAAACATCGACCCCTAAAAACAGAATGAAGAATAAGAAATGGAAGGGGGAGAGCGAAAAGAAAGAAAGAGAGAGAGAGAGATCTGAAATATACGTTTATGATCTTTAGATCAATATAACAGATTTCATAGTATATGGCATTTAAACATTCATGCATAGTGTTAAACTGAACATTGTCATTACAAAGAAAAAGCAAATCATTTTACTGAAGACTGAATTCATTGCTTGTGACCAACAATGAAAGTGAAATGTAAATTACTTGCGTATTCGTTTTTGAATGAAAAGCAACATTGTTCAGAACAAAAACACTTAGGAAGTAACAAACTCATAATTCATTTCGTCTTGATATTTTTTTCAAACTTCAATGTATCCAGTTTTCATGACTATGTTCAAATGAAGAGAAATCTACGTAGACTATGGGAATAACCGAAATCACTAGTGTAAGGTTATGATGAAAGAATAACAAGTTTAAGTCGACATGTACAGAATAAAACGTTCTAAAATTAAAATATTTTGTACGAGATTTTCGATGTTACTGAAATACACAATTCGATGGTAGTGGTGAATGCGTTAGCTTCCTTCCTTTCTAGATCTTGCACGAGGCGATTGCTCTGGATGGATATGGTTCTCTTCCCTACATTATGGGGTCCGGACATCAGATACACCGCTCGATATCGAAGCCCTCTTCTCCATAAGGGGTCTATCAGACATTTTCTCAATTCCACAACCAATCGCGTTAAGCGAGAATGATGAAACAGTGGTATGAAAGGTGAGACACGACAAAAATTTACATGCATTTTACAAATATGACCTGCACCAATGTCTCGTATTCTTAAATACATTCTCTGCAGAGTAACACAACAAAAGCCTTGACCATCATTCTGTCAAATAATTTATCCTTTCGGTCTCTTATAGTATTAGTTGCCCTGTGGTTTCTTTACTGAAATGGCAAAACCATGCAGCAATGAATCGATGGTTTCTTTGTGTGTATACGTAATTCCAAAATTACTTCCTCCAATACTGACTGATCAAAAGAATTAAAACAATGTACTATCACATTTCTTTGTTGTTGCTTTTCTTGAAAGATGGAAATACCTATGCTTGACCTTAGTTGTTCCTCCCATTTTGTCTTTAATAATATCGAGTACAGGTATATTACCTTGAGGTAATCAGTTTTTTGAGAGATGTAAACTCTTTGCAAGTTTTTTTCAGTGTTATACTACTACTCATTTTATGTTTCCCTATGTAAGGAACTAGGCACTGGAACTATGTCAAAATAAACACCATTATTATCATTGTCAACAGCAAACATTCAGTTTTACAACTGCAGCGAATACCAGCAATTAAAATATCAGAAATGACTCATAATTCACAGTGAATAAAATCGCAAAATGTCAATATCGTCTGAAAAAATTATGATTATAATAATGCCTAATGCTCATTTACTTTTGCTTACACGATGATATGATTTTTGCTTTTTGCAAGATCTTAAAACTATTCGCCTTCATAATCGCAGTTTGTATCTATGACTTTTGTGCCCGGGAAGTACTGGGCCTCTTGTGTGCGGTGCCAGTGGTTGGCCTGTTGCTGGTGGACGTCGAAAACCTCACTCGAGCTTTAGGGGAGGGCGGCGGGCTCTTTCTGCCAGCAGCCCCTGTGCCGGGTCTGGACGCTGCATTGTCCGACTCAGCACCATTGATCGCAGTTTGCTTTTTAGTCCTCTCCAGGCCCGTCATGGTGTATCTTGCGAGGAGGTCTCTGCGTTTCTTGAGGTACATTTGTTGCGGGTGCAAGCCGTTTTGAGCTCGACCGCCGACGAGTTTTTCAATGTCTTCTTCCAGCCTACGTATGTGGCCTTCTAGAGTGTCGTTCTCTTCTGTCAACCGCTGGATCTCTTGCCTCTCGGTCATCAGCAAGCGAAGAAGTTCCTTTTGATCTGAAATAGTTCTGTCTATTAGGTCCGGCAGCGTCAGTGTGTACCCGAATCGTCAAACTTCTCCATACATTGAATGATCAGAAAGTCCATCTTGTGAATACGGGTCAAGAGTTCGGAGACCTGGTGAAGCAGAACATTAGCTCATAAATTGTGAAGAAAAACTCTTGGTTTGAGAATTTTATTGTGGTTCTTGTTTAAAAAAATATATATTACGTTATAGTTAGAGATGTGTGGGTGTATGTTGTTTGATTATGAGAAATATGAAATAACATGTGTTGTAGTAGTTTAATTGGCAATATTTTTTACTTTTAATAAAGCATATTTTTAATTGCTAGATTAATTACAGTTATAGGAAAGGTGAACATTATACTTAGTTTTCTAACATTAAGAGGAATATCAGTTCACGTGAAATAATGAATGTGTATTGTGTCTGTATGAATGTTTCTGTATTTATCTTTTGTTTATTTGAAAGAGAACAAATAACTCTAGCTACGATTTTAAAAAAAATCTTGCTTGCATGAATGTTATGCGATCTTAACATTGGAGAGGAGTTGGAAAGCTGTTATCTGTGTACCTATGTGTTGTTTGAGCGCATATTTATGCATTTGTGTGGGCATGCGTGTGAGTGTAGGCGTGATACTGGTACATTTGTGTGAAATAATGCGGCTGCCTACTGAAGGTGGTTGAGTTCTTGTAGTGCATGCATTATAGTGAAATCCAAAATTTTAAATATTTTATTTATACTGCGAAGTTGGGGAGAACAGATATAGTTCTAAATACTTATTTTTAACTCACAAACTTGCACTCAAACTTAACTTGACCGCCTAATATATATAATATTTGCCTTCCATCTTAACACTTAAAACAGAAAGACAAACAAACCGAAAATCCCTATATTGTTCTCTCCTTATTTCTGTCAATTTTACAGATTTCTGTTTTCGAACGTACCTGCTGTTTAAGCATTTTAAAGCTTAGGTCGCGGTTCATTTTCACATAATCAACCCCATGTAACTGCACAATAAGGTCCTCGCACAATTCCTGCATCTCCATTCCTGTGACATCGGTTTGCACTTCTTTCGAGGACTGAAACTCCTGTGGGTGCCGTAAGATTGTATGCGGGGTCCGGAACTGTTGTTTTCGTCGTTCTCTCTGTAGTTCCTCACCTAACCACTTTTCAATGTTGCGCTGGTCGGCGTCAGTAAAATGTTGGAGGTTGGCTTTGATGAAGCGCTGCACTGTGGCCTTGATGTCGATGTCGATGTTACGGAGAGAGGAGGCACAATAGCCTTCGATGGAAGCTGCAGTAGAAACAATCATAATAGTTTATTCTTATGAATGGTTTGTGTTTGTTGCACTGTTTGAATCTAATCTGTTCTGAACTAGTTCAGAATCTATCTATCTATCTATCTATCTATCTATCTATCTATCTATCTATCTATCTATCTATCTATCTATCTATCTATCTATCTATCTATCTATCTATCTATCTATCTATCTATCTATCTATCTATCTATCTATCTATCTATCTATCTCCCTCCCTCCTACCCAAACACACACACACACCCATCCATCCACCATTCTATCTATCTATCTGCCTGCCTGTATGTATGTACCTTATCATATATTTGTAATGAGTTTGGACCTAATGGTTAGGAATATATTAAGCAGACAAAAGTTTCAATTTCATTAAAATAAAGCGGAGAACAGTACGTTGCTACTTTACACTAACAAGATGGTAAATGTATTAAACGCTTTAACAAGCAATTCTGTTTAATAAGTTATTATTTAACATTCGTATGCATTTTGCAGAAATTACTAATTTATTTAAAAGTGAAAGAATTGCTGTTTCATTATTTATAATGCATGCGTACTTCTTTCATGATACCATGAATCGCCAGATTAGTGAAGCAACGAAATGTAAACACAGCTGAAACTTTATTTTCAGTTTTGTCTGTTATAATGTCTTATTTATTTTATTATTTTTAGTTACACATGTTATAATATTATTTATCGAATTATGCTTCTTGTATACTTACTGGTGTCTTTGCATACATTGTGATTGCAGAATATTAATATTTACCTTCGAAGTGGTGCTTGTAATTAGAAGTATTCCTTTGAAAACCCAAAACTCTCCTTCTCACTCACTCGCAGACAGAGAAATAACGTATACTATAAACAGCACAAGGACATGCATAAACATTCAATATACCATGCATATGATGTCAAATGAATGAATACCTGATTCCGATACACTCGAGCTGAACTTCAGCTTGGCGTCTCTGTTTCGTTCCTCATGCAACGCGCTTTTCAGTTTTTCCGCGAGCCATGGATTGGTGATTTCCAGGATCTCAACAAGGGTAGAAAATGCTCTCGGTCCTCGTTTGGGAAGTAACTCTAATAGTTTTTGAGCCTTCGCTACATAGTTGTCTTCAGACTGATGAAAAGAAGCAATTATCAAAATTATTATTTTTCTGATTTTGACTTTTGTCCCCCAATATTTGTTCTTTACTCATTTGGACTCGTCCACATCACTTAAGATATAAGTTTCTATGAAAGGTTTTGATGTGGTTAGAAATTTAAATTTTGCTAATATAGTGTATAAGCGGATCAGGGATATTAATACACATGCATATTATTATTGTTAATAACAATAATTGTCGTTTAATATTTGCCCTTGACTATGGGCTGAACAGTCAGATGTTACTTTGTCGTTTCAGATTTCAGAATTCCACTTTATAACTTAAAATGTATTTTATAATATATTGTTCTGTCCTTCACATCGCCCATAAGAATTCATATTGAGACATCTTAAACTGTTAGTGTCATAATCGTCATAATCTTCATTTATTCAATCCTTTCATGGTTTATTTACCCCACCTCAACACACACGCGCGCGCGCACGCACACACACACACACACACAGACACACTCTCGCATAGTCTACAAAATCTTTCAGTTAACAAAAGTTAGAAATAGATAACAGTGAAAAAGAACGAATTTATTACATAAAATAATATTCTGCAGAAGTCCCACAAGAGTCATTAGAACTTGCAGCTAGTTATCTTAATCGATGTAATCAGCTTCTTATCTACAATATCTATTCACTTTGGTGTCATCATAAGCACAAAATAATTAATTATTTTTCATCATATATAATTAGCGCACCACTAAATTATGCGCACTCCTCACTATCATAACGACAGCATATGCAGTATTTATCACATAATTAGCAAAATCATTAATCAAATTAGCCTCGCTCTTAGACAGTGTACACCATATATAATTCATCATAACTTACATCCTGTGCAAAACATAGCATCAAATGTTTGTAATAAACTGCGTATCCATCATACAACCACCGTTACGTTATGAATGACTAATTGTATTGTAAATGTCCTCATTAATTTCAATTATAAAATCCTATTATCTCTAATTTCCTTATAATTGTCTATACTGATTTATGTTAGTTTATCTTGATTCTAATTTCTTTTAGGTGATTATTCATTAAAGTCCATCTTTTTGTTTTCAGTACTTGTAATTAAATTAACACAATATTCTAGTTCACATAAATAGTGTATGCAAATGATGTAATCTGAGCGACGTACATTATGTATATCGATCAACAGTAAATAAATTATATGTATCCACATGTTATATTTACACAAACAGCATCAATAAAAACAGATACAGGGAAAGAATTTGAACAGAAAAATAAAGATACTTAGCATATCTAAAGCTTGGCCAGCGTTAATTCCATTCATTTTTCTTGTGGAACTTTTTCAAAATTAGCCGGTCAATTATGCATGCATACAATACGCATACACACAAGCTGGATTAAAGTGCACAATATATAGTTTATAAAGACAATCCAATGACATCAGTCATCTCCCTTTCATTTAGAAGTTTCATCTTGTAGTCATGGACAACCGACTGTGACTCATGAGCATGTTGACAAAATAGTAAGTAAACACAGCAGGATGCAGCTACCTTCAGCAACCTTAGACAAACAGTTCTTCTCCACAGCAAATAGAATTTTTTCTATTATAGATAAACCCACCTAGACTCCAGTCTCCATATATCTTCGATTCTTCTGTTTGCAGTAATCAGAAGACAAAATATTTCTCATTTTATGGCAATCCACGATACGCGGCTTGACTCTAAAAGCAAATTAATAAACGTGATTCCTGGATAGTAAATTTGAGTCTGATCATCAGTGATGATACATCAGTTTCTTTGGATCGATTCCCCCCCCCCCCTCAACTCAGGTAATCTTGCTCATTAAAATACACAAGCAACATTTAAGGATCTAGTATAAGTATATTATTTTCTTTTACCAATCCATTATTTCTTCATTCACTCTCCCTACATACAAAAACAATGCATAAAAGCATAATGTACGCTCAGCAATTCATTCTGTAGGTATTACTGACACATCTTTCTTTCAAGAAATATTGTTTCTGCAGTAAACTCTCGATTTTCAGAAACTCTATACTGCAGCATTATTGCTCCAATGGCATATACAAATCTGCATCTTACAATTACGCTTTGTCTCGAGGCATACTTTTAACCATTTTATAGCATTGTATATTTATGTTAGAATAACTGGTATATTGAGTTGAGTGTTTAGCTATAAAATTTTACTCTTATTATATCGACGTTAACTTTTTTTCATGGTAGTACACATTAATATTCCTTGTTCTATGCTAGCACTTGATCAAATGACATATTTGATTTAACGTCTTAGTCCCTATATCTATCTGTCAATTTGTATACCTGACTGTCTGTCTGTGTTATAGCATTTTGTATCACCGGAACCCTCTTTGTATACAAGTATTTGGAATGAGGTGAAAGAACGTATCACAAATTGTATTTAGAAAAGTGCTGATTTTGATATCACAGAGCTTGTATGATGTTTTAAGTATCTGCTGTAATGGAGAGACACAACAGCATTGCTTTCGAAAACTTCAAACTTAGGAGTCTTAAGCATAGAGACATGAAATATTACTTAAATAAATTTTATTAATTATGATATTCTATTTTTATGTTTTCATAAACATAAAATTGGAACGAATGCAGACATGTTTATAAAGCTAATTCACCTCAGTAACAAAATTTGCTAAAGCCAGAAGAAATATTTTATTTCTTCATATGAATATATTTAAAATATAGTAGAGAACTTTCGTTACAATTTAACTTTTATTTCTGCAACAACAACGATAGAAATTTTATTATAAAATTGAAAATAATGATAGTAATCCTAGTATAAAACAGCACCAACATACACACACACACACACACACACACACACACACACACACACACACACACACACACACACACACACACACATGCACGCTGAACGAATATGAAATCAATACATCAGTGATCAGAAGTAAGCTGATTGCGCTAGAAGACCCTCGGTAACTTAAGTAGTAGCCGAGCTGTAAATTGAAAGGAAAACCGCTTCTACAATTTTTTGATAATATTTTTTTGAGTTATGATATATTTAATATCTAATAATATTTGATTACCAGTCATAATATATTTGATAGAAAAAAACACGAGCAAAAAACCCAAACAAACTCCATGATAACATTTATAAACTCACCATCTATAGCGTTAGATAAATAGTGATAGCGAATCACTCTTCGTTTAATTTAAATAACTGTTTTTCTTTCTTACTTATTTTGCTTTCAATAAAACTGTTTTTCTTTCTTACTTTTTTGCTTTCAATAAAACTGTTTTTCTTTCTTACGTATTTTGCATTTAATTAATAATTTGTGTAGAAATAAAATTCAAAGGAATTAGTGCATTTGGCGATTAAAGGTTTTACGTTCAGTTTAGAAAGTTAACGACTAGAAACGAAAGTAAAGGATGAGAAACTTTACACCTATTCTGATTTGATTTAGCATTCGAAAAATGTACATTAATTTATCTATTTCGTTTAAAGGTCATTCATGTGCTTTTCTTAATATCCTGTGTCTTTTTAAATAGTGGTTGTAGAAAGTTTACGCTTTAAGGTCTGCTCTTAGTCCTTACCCTTTAAATGAAATATTGTCCTTAGAGCTAGAACTAAACAAGGTACCAAAATGTAAACACTAATAGGTTTTAGACTTTTTGTTGATACAATTAATGAACTTGAGAGCAATCATCGGCTTACAAAATGTGGTGACATTCATCTATTCTACTATAAACATTATGTTAAAAAAAGCCATTTTCTTACCTTCACTAGTCTTGTCATTTCCTCATCTATTACTGCTTTCTCGCAGAATGCAGAAAGAAAACTTGTTGTGACCACAATCTCATTGGCGAGTCGGGTTCGAAACTGACTTAACACTCTCTTTTCTGCTTCTTCCATTTTTGTCAAATTTTACCTAACACCAATATCCCCTTTCCAGTCGAAGTCCTTAGCAGTCCTCTTGTATTGTGTTTTCTTTATGTTCCCAACACATTTCGAGATTTTCACTGTTACACATTACATTTCACAATCAGGTTAAACGACGTGATTGCTTTCGTGAGTGCTGCCATTGACATTCACAGTTGCGTTTTATTCCAACTATAGAACCGAATTGTCGATAGTGAGGACCATGTGATGTGAAAACAAATCACATTTCAGTAGCCAACGTTGAAAATAATGTAACCTTACTAAACATTTTCATTAAACCATACATAGCTGCTAAATGAACACCAGCGTCTCTTCCGTTTCTGAGAACGCCCGTTGCACGTTACAAGAGTGAACTAGCCTTTGTGTATGAACGAACAAGGGAACAAATCTGTAAGTATTATGTTCACGTCAGAGACTGACCTGATGTCATTAATGCACACATTAGTATGCACCGCAGGCCTCCAAAGCACTTGAATAATTAGCAATAATATCCATTTGTACTCTTAAGCTTATTGGCAAGAAGGCTTAATTAAAAAAAAAAATGCTATCGTTTTGAATAGTTTCCCTTTTCACGGGTTGTCTTCTTTGGAACAAAATAGCTGATAAAATATTTCGAGTGTCGCTGTCCGAACTTTTGCAGTTTTATGTATATCCGTAGCTCGGAACTGCACGTTAGTGGTATTATAAATCATTATCTTTTCTTCATAACATGCAGGCCCAATCATTAACTATATGTGTCACAATGCCCCCTTCTTTTGTTCGTAATCCAGTCGGGTCGCCAGGCGTTTTGTTGGTCTTGAAAGCACGTTTCGAGGTGGGTATTTCGATATTAATTACAGGTAGGAAATGTCGCCCACGGCAACCACACTCAAACAGGACGTTAGAAATGTTTGTTGTTCGTCATTGAATGTAATTTGGGGTTTTATAATTTTGTTGTTCCTTTTTTTACTATCTGGTTCAAATTATTTTGACTATACCTTATTATTTTGCGGTGATAACGCTTTATATATGCGTATAGTTTACGACAATAAACTGTTCTTATATTTGCACTTTGATATGTGAATAACAAGTAGTATATGTGTATTTTTACAATAAAATAAAACATTTACAGAAAATAAGATACAAGAGATTGAGAGAAAATTAAACATAATTTTAAACAAGATCATTTGAAATAGTGCCACTTTTAGACGCCCCCCCATCTCTCCCTGTCACACACACATACACACACGCAAACACACACACACACACACACAAACAAACAAACACACACACGCACACACACACACAGACATACAACCCGAAACAATGGCTGCCATACTGAAGGACAGGAAATGAAACATTAGTGTCAGGAATGTTCCATTGCACATCAACTTTTATATGATGAAATACAAACATTTATGATTGCATTTGACGCGACATTGTATTTAATAAATAGATTTAAAGAAAATAATTTTTATTTATCTAAACAGTCGGTGTAGATTTGTTTAAACAAACATTTGATTTGAAATCACTGTACGTCACCACACCGTCGCATGGTTATGTTGAATAAACACGCGAGTTCGCAAAGTAAACATCGTACCGCATGCTTCCCACTTTGCCCTGTAAGCCGCTTTGTGTCACTTGCTGTCCCTCGCTTCATTGTTTGGTAGTTTGGTCCTGTCTTCTGGTCGTCTGCAAGCAGCTAAGCGCACCAGTAAACGCCTGAAGGGTCGTTGGGGCATGAATGATCTGATGTCATATTCTGCTACAAACCTAGCAGTTCTGTTGCGAAGAAGTACGGCCATATATCACCCTGCATTCCTTCAATTGTTAAACGTAGAAGCATTGGGTTTGCTTAGTTTTTGAAATCTTATAAATACCTCCAGGCACCCTTAACTCGTTATGCTTATTATTTATTAATTAACAACACATAACTAATTACAAGTGATCGAGAATCTTAATTAATAGTTATTAATAATTCTCCCACAAGACCAACATGTCTCTCACTTGGCGAATTATAAGGGTGTAGTAAAGCTCTGCTCTTTACACAATAGCAAGATAGACGTTTTACTGTTGCATAATGTTCCTGCTGGTGGAAACTTCTAACTAAAGGTGTGATAAAAGTCCGTCTTTTATTTATATTTAACGAGCCGCCATCCACCCACTATTACTCCAATATAAGTTTTATTATATGTGCAAGAAAGTTAATAAATTTAGCAATACATTTATTAAATCAGCCATCAAATATACAGCATATGAATGTAATCAAAAGAGCGTTGATATTTATATCACTTCACAATATATAAATAAACGATCACATTCATAGATATAATTCATCAGAGAAATTAGAGTGGAGTTTGGGAGAGATCATTATAGTCAATGTACATAACTTTTTCAATGATGGCAGCTGTCGCTAGCGAATGGTTACAATCACTTGGTTTGCTAAGTCACTTTCTTTATTATTAGATGATTGTCCAACACATCCCTTCTAGGCACATTACACGAATTTCCAGAATCATCAATGTACTCGTAAAGCACACCATAGAGAATCGTCCCGAACTTCGCATGCGCTATCAAAGCATATCACGAGGAGTGTACTAGAATCTTCGTGTGTGCCACACTAGAACGGAATTCACAGGAATCAACTTACAGCAAAACATTTACTGATATGTTGGACGATAACGCAGGATACACACCAATGTAATCCAGAAGAGTACAGTAGTCACTGCAGTCTGAAGCGCATACAAGGTTACAAAACAACAAACCTGTTGCTTTTCTCCAAAAGTCAAATTAAGGCAGTGCTAAATTTCAGGATTATTTCATCTCTAAATTCCTTTCTCTCCCATACAGATTCTCAACTTACAAATCCTGAAACGATATTCATTAGCCCGATACACTTGAAGCATAAGAAGTATAGCATCGATCAAAATTCACAAGTATAATGTACAACATAATCTGATTATTGAACATAGAAATAATGGTTCAATTACATAAAGCATTCTCTAATTCAAATTATATATCAGTAGCAAACATGTATGAAATATTTCTAATCCATTCTTTCTTTATCAATCAGAAAACTTACCATAAGCTAACAATTGCCTTTATGACTAGACTGAGGATATGTCAAAATCAAAATGATTAGAATATAGGACTTTCTTTAACAAAATAACTTTCGGTCCACCCCATTGGATGAAGTTGTTATAAACACGTGTGAGATTATTAGTCAGAAAAACTACTTATCCGTTTAAAACTGGTTTGGATTGAATCAGAAAGTTCTAGCATACTCTCCACCTGAGTTGTTTACTATAATACTGCCACTTACAAAAATATCATAAGCATTAAGTTTAGAAATAGGGACAGGCAAATTTACTCCACCACACACACACACACACGCTTAATCACATGCATATAGCCAGAACCTGACATCCAGATAGTATGTGCTCTGTTGTCTCATCCATGGATTTGCAGAGTCTGCATTTGGAATCATTTGAGATTTTCATTTTGTGTGATTTCGTTTTCAGTGCTTGGTCTTGTGCATCTGTTATGAGTGCTTCTGTTTTCTGCTTTAAATCCTGCCTCTTTCAACCATTTGTACGTTGATTGCTTTGTTGATATTTCGTCGGCTTGCACATACTGGCTATAGAGAGGTTTTTGGCTCCAAGTATGTGCTAGTGCTTGCTTCGTTGTTTTCTTCCATGTTTCTTTGTCTGTTTCTGGGGGTTGGAATAATCTATTCATCTTTACTGCTTCTATCAGTGGATCATCTTTGTTGTTATTCCAGATGTTGTCCACAAAACAATGACTTCTCTTCACTGACATTTGATTTATTTGAAACATCGTCCTCCCATTTTTCGAGATACATAGAGCTTGTCTGTGTCTGCTTTTGGTTGTAAGGCATTATGTACTGTTAGTAGTTTTCTAGTTTTTCTGCCCAGTTCATTTCTTTCATTTGTTGTCCAGTCTATGATACTTCCAGTTTAGCTTACTACAGGTATTGCGTATGCGTTAAGGGCTGGTATTTTGTTCACCCCATTTAGCTTGGACTTCAGGACTTACGCGTTTTTCATACTCTCTCTTAACTTTGAACTTCACTTCTCTCTGCATATTTCCTTGATGCTGTAGTATCCCAAGATACTTATATCTCTTTTCCATTTAAACATCGTTGATTTTTCCGATGTCGAATTGTAGGCCCTCTGTTGGTTTGACCTTGTCTTTCTTGATGACAATTCGACCTCATTTCTCAAGGCCGAATTTCATGTTAATGTTCTCATGGCAGATCTTGACAGTATTGATTATTATTATTATTATTATTATTGTATGTATGTGTGTCAGTAAATCTGTGCGCTCGCGAGTGTGTATATGTTGAAAGCCCCCGTTGAATGACAGTTTGTAAAGACAAATCGTCGGAGATTTGGCAAACTTCACGCAACGATTGCGATCTAATTTTGTCTTTGTTCTCGCGTCTGAACTACGACTAAAGGATTAAAGGATTACTGCTATCTTAAGAGTATTTAACCAGATTTGACCAGCTAATCCGCTGGACCAGTGTTATTCGACTTTGATGGTAAATTTATCTAGTAACATTTCAGCAGTCTGGCAGTTTAGCGATAGCAGAATAACATTAGTCCGATTTCACTTCCATTGACCATAGAAGTGCGATGCCAGCTTCGTTTTTCAGTAAAACATTTCCCAGAAATATACAGCCACATTACCACATCGTATTAAAAGTTATTTTTACCTTTTTTACAGTTCTTTTTCACAATGACGATGAATATGTGTGTTGTACGTATACAATCAGTGGACTTGTACATTTTGTAATTGTAAAGAAGAAATTAAAAAACGAAGCAAATAAATACATAACGAAATAGAAGATAAATAACTAATGTTTGATATCTAAATAAAACGTTTTATATTGTTAAATTCAGGAAACTCAAGATAATTTTCTTACTTTTAAATTGCTGGTGTACAACAAACAAATAAATATTACAGGGGTAAAGATAAAATTATATAGAAGGAAGGAAACAAAGCACCTAAAAAAAAAGTTGACAGTGGAATAGTAATTCTCTATAAAAACATTTTCCATTATACTTAGAATTTAGTTTAAAAATAAATGCTAAGTTTGTAAGCACATTCAAGTCACTAAGAGCGCAACATATTCAGCTTATTTCATTATAACTTATCATTTGCCATCATGATTTATTATATCTGGCAAAATTAGTGACATTTGTAACCTCCCGTTTTGTCTTGCTGCAACTCGATGTAACATTGAGATCACTGATCTTGCTATTATGTGCTTAGCAATGTGCAATATGACTCTACTGGTATAGACTGTAATCATCCATTGCATGGCTGAACAGGATCTTTCACCTTTAGGGTGAGTGAAGGTGATAGACAGAATAGTCAGTGTCAGAATTTTCTATCCCTATATTTAACAAATAATAATATTATTTTGTAGCCTGTCATATAATACATGTTAAATCTGAAAACTAATAGAATTCAAGAGACCCTTGGTGTTGATCTAAAGTTCACTCCGAATTCAAAGCTTAAAAATGTCTGTCTTGAAATATTTTTTTGATTATCGCATTTTCTCTTGTTTATTTTTTCTTTCTTACTCATAAACTTTGATTTATTCCTCTACTGTTGGTTTGTAATGCTCCCATTTGTTTTTATTTAATATTGCCGCTGAATAATCATATAATGATTTAGTGTCGTAATTAGCAGATACATTTACCACATTTAGTTTTTCTACTTTCATTCAGGCTGCATAGTCGAATCATATTTAGCCTGTTTATTAAATATCCATTATTGTAATTTAACAGCATAAAATAATTTAACTAACAAGTAACGCACATCTCTTAATTATGTTATAAATAAGAATTATCTACATATTTCCTGGTTTGTTCCATTCAGACTGATTCACTAGGCAGTTTGGTACAAGAAAGACAATTTTAGGACAAATGCACTTGGACTGTGTTAAAGAGACAAGACTCTTCTATTGGACAATCTACTTATCTAGTGTAGAAAAAAACCCGCCTTGGGGCAGCCTAGTTTTTAAAAAGACCCCGCTATTAGTCTAGTGTATATATATATATATTTTTAAAAATCTATCCCACATTAAAAGGTCTGCTGCTGGAAACATTCTAAGAAAATCATAAATACATCGGACCATTTTAAAACAGATGAGAAAATACCACTCGAGTATAGTCGTGTAAGGCCAATTTAGGACAGATATAAGATCGTTTGAAGATGTAAGACAAGTATAAGTTCATTCTAAGGTATTCATTTATATGTAAGACTATTCTTAGGCAGAAAATGTATGTACATGACATTTAATATAAACATAGTATTGTAGGGAAGTCTATCATCCGGTTTAAAAATAAATATTTATCCATTCTTTATTTTTGTGTATGTGTATGTATGTGAATTACAGTGAACAACTCCTTGCGTTTATACTGGTCTAACGTATTTAATTTCATACTATGATTAAACACTACATTTAAATTAAACTACATTACATTTATATAGCCAGTTCTTGTAGGATATCTTTTTCTTAATCGTTTGATTGATTTCGAACACAAATATATTTTTGCCCTTCATACATTTATATAGCCGGTTCTTGCTATGTAGGATATCTTTTTCTTAATCGTTTGATTGATTTCGAACGCAAATATAGTTTTGCCATTCATATATTTGTATATGTAGGAGGTATGATAACATTCTGCGCTCAAAGTTATTTAGTCCAAGTTACTGGCTTTGCGTTAAATCCCAGAAAGATTAGTTTTTATTCACTTGAAAGGATTTCTGTTCATGACCCCATGTCATGTAGATTACTCCGATACGGAAACAGTCACATGCAATGAGACAGTTTTCAAACCTCAGAGTTGATGGGCGTTGTTAGCAGTGCATGCGCAGGATAATTACGGTTGTTTGCATTATTAATTGTGCATTACTGTGTACAATATGTCTTGCACAACTGTTAAACTGCACCTGCAAGTGTGTTTACGGTAAATATTACTGGAAGAAACTAAAATAGTTTAGATTTATTGTACTATTGGAAAGCAGCTTTGGTTCAAACATTTTTAGTTTACTTTTTAACACCGGGTGGTTTCCTATTTTGAAGTCGTTGATTGGTGAGCTTATGTACAACGAATCGTAGATAAAAAGATCTATATATTTTCATACGGTTCTTTCATTTTCACACTGTATACTATTGATGGCTTATATAAATATATTTTCATTTAAATATTGCTGTTTGCATAAATAGATCCGAACTCAATGTCAGTGATTTAAGCATAATGCAATGAACACAGTCAAGATCGATTTAATCTCTTTCATATTCACGAAATTCATATATAAAGAATATTTACGCTTCCATCAGAATAAATTAAAATTGTAATAAAAATGTTCCGATAAAATGAGTAACACATGACAGAAGTGTTGTGAGGACTATGGTCTGCCTCATTAGGGTTTAATGTTAATTTAATGTATTCCATTCATTTCAAACCTCTCACACCAGATATGCCTATATTATTAGTTTGCATGGTCAGGCCTGTTGAAGTTAATGACTTCTAAAGACATAAAATAATGTTGACATGTAATAATGAAAATGATTTTATTTTATTATCAGTTTCTGTGTGACAGGGCAGTTTTACCTTACTTGATAATTCCCAGCATTATTTTATAATATTTTATACATTGCTTCAGAATATTTATTTTTAAAAAAATCTTGTTTCTGACTGGTCTCTTCTCTTATAGATATCCTCTCATCATCATGTTTTAGAAACTTACTGAAGTCATGATAACGGGACCTGTCCCGTCAGATATTCTTTATAAGGCTTGATAACGAGACCTGTCCTGTCAGACATTCTTTACTCATCATGCCTCGGATGTCACGCAGCATTCTCTAAGAACAATTCGGGTAAACGTACACAAGGGCTTACTGGTGTTTGCCGAGAAGCAAACATTTGTCACCTCGAGATAGCAGTGATTAAAAATATACCAGTACGGGGGAAAGGATTAGCTGTTGGTGGAAACCTGATCTTGATCTTCCACCTACTTATTTCTTGTAAAGGACTAATTTTATAATTTAAGTTAATGCACTTTAGGACTAGTTCGGGCATATAAATGCTATAAAGTAAGGTTATTAACATAAGATACTCTAATGGTTTGATGGATAGACAGACAGAGGATGAATTTAGATAGAGATATAAATCACGGTATGCTTATTTGAACATGTAGTTTAGAACACGTAATTTTAATCTTTTCTTTTGATGTGACAGTAAAACTTAGTGCATACATATGAAAATCAAGTATTGGTGCTGGTTCAAGTGTTGGAGAGAAGTATCACGTATGTGAAGAAACCTGATTAATACACTTCTGCAGCCTTATTGTTACAAGTAAACGATTATCATCAGTGTTTGTAAGTAAAGAAATACTGTGTAGCTTATGTCTAACTGAAAAGTGAAACTATTCCATAACCCAAAATGCAAGAAAGGCATCAATGTATATTACTGTAATTCCTTCAGGTCCGTCTTTATATGCAGAAATGTAAGAGTTATTAAAAATAGTTACAGAGAGTACAAGAATTAATGGTTAGGGTAGTAAACGTATTGATACTGTGTTATAAGAGAAGTAAACGTAACATAATACAGAATTATGTACTTGAAATTTCCGCACAATAAAATTGTCATATCGTGTCTGATTTGGAAGGGGAGTAAGATTTGTTAGCGGTTAGATTTGAAACATTATATAATGCAGGATGCTTGTAGTTAAAGTGTCACACAACAATTCATTTCAATACAAATCAAGTAACACTAATTTTCTGAAAATTTATTTTATTTGTTAACGTGAGTTTGGATTTGTACAGTTTGTCAAGCAGACTTTATAAATTACTTATGGTGTAATTAGTTGTTGAGTATGTAAAGTGATTTGAGAAATAGTATTACTCAGTATAAAGAACGTTTCATGGCATCTACACTAAATGTCGTTTTGTTTGTCGATTGAAAATATGACGTTTAGTAAACAACCAGGTCTGAAACTATTAAAAGTTTTAAATACCCACTAGACTAGCTCTGTCAGTTTTCTTTAGATTTAGTAGTTTAATATTTTCACTGTCGAGCTTAAAACATTATTTGATATTCACTCTCGGAAATGTTTTCTTTATGTTTTTTTTTTAATTTTTATACAACATACTATCTACTGAAATCCAGAATATAATGACAGAAGTGAAGATACAAAAAATATTTTAAACACTTTTCGCAGACTTATCTCCCTTTTACCCCTCTGTGTTTCAGTCTAAACACCAACCTCTCGAGTAACATTGTTTCATTCATAACATTAAAATTGTTAAATACTTGGTAGTAAACAGACATAGTAATATTAAATCCACTTTAAACTTTAATGAGTAATGAGGTTTGAAATCAAAGTTCTCAAGTGAAATGTAAATAGAGTTATATTTGTCCAGGCTGGCACTATTGTCTAAATAATGGGATTCAGAGATGACGACCAGCGCACACGATGCCCATATGATTTATTTGCTGATCAATCTGTATCACGTCTGGCAAGGACACTTTACATTCACTCATTTGATGTTTGTTGCTAGTGTTTGTTAAGAAGATTGTAAGAAAGCCCCTTTTTCCTTGAAAGTGACTTGCCTGCCGCATGTCGTTTTACATAGTTTACACTCTGCTTTGTTTGAACAATTTTAATAGGCCGTTTCACTATTGATTGCTTCATCGTTTCTTCAGTCAGACTTTTATGATTTGCATCGTTGTCTTTTTCTGTCTGTTCCTGAATGGTGTGCTCAAGTCTAGTGCACTTTTCCACCAGGGCCTTATTTTCATCGCGCAGTTTGATGTTCTCTCGCTCCAGAGCGACCATCTGTCGCCGGCTTTGATCCCTCCCTTTTTCTAGTTTGTATATGTCTTCAGCGTACTCGTTTAAATCTGCGTTCAACTCAGTCACTTTCACTCTGAGATCTTCAATTTCTTTCTTATGTTGAGACAAACGAGTTTGTGCACTTGTAATCAGTTCTGGTAAAATTTGTGGGGAACGTCTGTCTTCAGTTGTAAAGCAATCGATGCACTTTAGAATAATCTTCTCCTGCGTGTTTAATTTATGGATCAATTTGTCTACCTCGCACTGTACTTTTTCAAATGTAAGCTCGTCAGGCAGCATTTTACCGGAGTCGTGGTTTTCGTTGTCACCATCCAGTTGCTGTTCTATCTGCAGAAAAATGTTAAGTAACCGAACCTGGACTTCAGGATCCCTCAGGACGTCGTACGTGTTTCCGTCAGATGTCATGCTGATGTCTGATGACGAAGGCGTGGAAGGGAGCATAGATTGGTAGCGAACACGCTCCAAGTGCAGCTGCGCAGAGAGGAACTTTTCCATTGCCCTTTTGTCTTTCTCAGTGATCCTTCTGCTCTGGCCAAACTGATGGTGGACAAACGTCATGACCAGCTTCTTAATATCCTGGTCGCAGGATTTTAAGTTCCTTTGTGTATCTGCAGAAAGTGTATAAGATAAAGTATTATAAACTGAAGTCGTCTACAGCGTTGTCGAATGTAAATACGTTTTACACCTTTCGCTGCTTAAAGCAGATTTTTACTTGTAGATATGCATGAGCAAAAGTTCGTTTCGACAAAAGACATTTTGGAGTTTATGAATTAAGATTTTTTACATTTTTATTAACTACAAAAGTTTTATTTTTCTTTTGTAATAATGAACGTTCGTTAATGCACATAAAATAAGGATAATAATAGTATGCATTTATGGTGCACGATAATAGTTGCTGACGTGTTGCTGAGGATTCTTTAGATTTCATTTAACATAATATATCTAGCATTAACAGTTGTAATAGATCCTACAGACCTAAAGAGATTGGAATAATACTTGACTTTGAAAACTAAGTGTGCGATATATTAACACTAATATGTATGTAACATGCTTTTGCCTGCTCCGTGAATATAACTAATAAATGATTGATTGTAAGACTAAAAACATGCATGTTGCTTATAAAAGAGTTTGTAAATCCTTACCACTGAAATAGATTACTTGACATCAATATTTCCACAAATTGACTTCGGATAATTTTATAATTACACAATCTATCATAAATATAATTCAATAATAAGTCAATACAAATCACTGGTTAGTTCTATCAGAGAATAGAAATGGAGTTATTAGAGATAAGTGATTATAGTCTTTTTTACATAACCTGGGTTAAGCACTGCTTTAACAGTCTTTCACTTGCTTTAGCAACAATGACAAAATGTCACAATGTCTATGTCGACTCGTATCTCCATCCATACATGTGGAAAAAACTGTTGTGCTATTTTCTCTTGGAAACCAACTTGAGTGTCCTCTTCACCATGTCAGTTCCTTCAAGCAGAACATGATTACAGTAATTCTGGTAACTTCACTGTACTAGAATTTTCCTGATGTACTCAGCATACTTTGCCACGATACATCAACAGTGTAAGCATACTCCCTTATACTTACACACACTGCAACAGATGTTTCCTGCTTCTTCCTGTCCAATCGGGTTTATAATCATGAACCAGTAGATTCAATAAACAATGGAAAGTAGGAAACAGTAGAAAACTGGAAACTGGAATGGTTACTTGCTCACTGCAAAATATAATTACAGAGCAAATCTAAATTCCAGTTTATCACTTTATAACTCTGTTCTTTCTTACATTCTAGTCTCATCTTAAAAATTTCCTGCAGCAGTATTCTTTAGCCCAATATTCACACACAGCATAATAAATACAGCTTATCAAAACAATGTCAAGTGTCAACACACTGTATTTAAGCAGCTCAGTTAAGACATTTGTAGAAATAAAAGTCAACTCACATAGTAATCTCTACAAATTTATTCTGCCACATAATTATATTAACATCATCTTGAAACTGAGATATTTGTTTAATAAATCGAATACAGGAGTAGTGAATAATTAGAGCAAAATGAAAAGTGCAGCTGTATAAAACTGTTAAAAGAGCACATAAACTTTATGAATTTAAAGAAAAATCTTGTTACCTGTGACAGTTTCTGTTGACTCTGCTATAGATCGATAAGTTTCGATCTGAATGTTGTCATGTATCTGCGTGTAGGACATAAGTTGTGTAGCCAGCCATGGATGATCTTCATTTAGTACCTCCACAAAACTCTCAAAAGCATGGGGACCTCTCTTAGGTAACAGTTCTAGCATTTTGTAGATTTTATCTGTTTCTGTCTTCTCAGCCTGTAACAATAAGTTTTTGCAATAAAGGTAAGTATGATGCTCAGAAATCACTCTTCCTTAATTAGAACCTAGGTGTTGATAGGCATTTAATTTTTCACGCTCTTTAAAGGAAGGGGCAATTTTCTGACTCGACCTGTTAGAACATGTAATCATGAGCACAGCTGACTGACTGACAGTGGACAAATGGAGGGTTTCTGACCAGACTGTTAAATTGCAATCAAGCATAGTGATGGCTAGGCAGTAACTGGAAGGGAATGGACACAGATAACTCCTTTGAGGTATGGTAGGTCCTGATCAGAAACACTAAGCACACCATTGTGGATGAAGAGCGCAGGTGTAAATGTGTAAATGAATGGTTCTGGTTAATTGACTTATAAGTCAATTATATATTTGGTCAAGCCCTTTTACATTTATTTGTGAGCAGTCCAGTGTGAGGCAAACCAATAGCTGTAGTAGGTGTCTGTAGTGCGAGAATGGACTTTGAATAATTTGATGTTAAAATTATTGATCGTGCATTGATTTGTTATATGTTAGATTTTGATTGATTCGTTAATATGTATAATTTTATGTTAGAAATTATTATGTATTGGTGAATGATACATGCATGAGGGATAACAATTCTCTTGCAGACATGTAAACTGAATGACTGGAGAGAGAATGAGAGATAGTGAGAACTATGAAATAGAATCTAAGCATCACACTCAATTGTTGCAGCTACAACTGTCAGCTTCTCTTTGGCCTTGGCTTCTCATTGGCGTCCTTGATGCAGAAACTCGTAGTTTGGTTTTGTCTTGAGAGACTTCTGTAATCATTAGACCACTGTCTACCATGGAATTCCAGGGTGGTGAGAACAGAGACAATGATCACCATTTGCCGTCCTATGGCCAGAAGATCTAGCATGCTCAATAGACTGTACATGAGTGAAGTGGGTCCTGGTGTCGTGCTGACTATAACTTTCTTCGATTGATTTCTCTATGACGTTGCATATACAGAACAGGCCATGAGCTCGAGTAGGCCTATCTCTACCTTTCTTTTCCAAACTCGTGATAGAATTGTAAATCTGATTAGAGATTGTTCCTTCAGATAGTTCATTGTAGAATATCGATTGTGTAGGAGAAAAGACTTGGTGAACACTTGGACATTTAATGTAGATACGTGAACAGTTTCAAACCTGGTTGTAGTTTGTGATATATTTATTTTTATAATAAATCGTTTATCTTTTGTTACACCCTTCTTACAGATGTGCATTGATGCATGGCTGGTGTAGTCAGTGGGTGGATGGGGGTTCGTGAGTCAATTGTTTGGATGAAAGTTAGTTTATATTTTGAAATTACATTACTCCTTAAGTTCCACCTGCAAATAGAGAACTTATGTGTCGGTAGTACGTACTTATAGTGGTATGTGAGTGGGGAATTCATGTTGGAAACGAATCCTAAATTTAACCTCTGATAAGTGATTATGTTTATTAAATGATAAAGGAATTCATTTATCATTATTTATGAATAATAATCATATTAAGGACCAAATGTACTATAGCGGCCACATTAAGATACACTATCTATCTATCTATCTATCTATCTATCTATCTATCTATCTATCTATCTATCTATCTATCTATCTATCTATCTATCTATCTATCTATCTATCTATCTATCTATCTATCTATCTATCTATCTATCTATCTATTCATCCATCCATTCATCCGCCTGCCTGCCTGTCCGCTCACCCGCCTGTCTGTCAGCCTGCCTGCATACCTGCATCTGTCTATCTGCTTGTCTTCTGTCTATTAGTTTGTCTACGAGTATAATTACGTTTGCCTTTCTATAACACTGTTTCGAGAAAGAAGTATAAAGACTGTCATAGTAATGGAAATTAAAAGAAATAATTTCACCTCTGATTATGATAATTATAGCACAGTATTCTCTCTCCCACCACATGCATACATTTGTGTATGAACTTAAGTACATACGTAATTATGATTGTATGCAAGTGTATGTTGGTGTCAATACATACCTAAATAAGTACATGTGGAATACAGGTCTTATACTCTCCTACATAATAATTTGAGCGATAGAGCAAGACAGATAAAGAATGGAGGTAGATAGAAAGAGAGAAACGCAAGGAGACAATACATCAGATAAATATACGGATACAAATATATCTCTTATACAAATTATTACAGGCACACTTACAGTTCACACATCAAATACACATTACCTTGATTAGCCTGGTCAGGCGATCATCAAAGATACCTTTACTCATGAGAGCAGCAAAGAAATCCTCTGTAAGAATGATGTCATTGGCCAGCTGGCGGCGATTTTGCTGGAGTGTATTCCTATGCGCTTCATTCATTCTTCTGTAGACGCTTTAGTTTCTTTAAAATTATTTCTGTAATTTAATGAGTATCATATGAGCTGAAAAATTAACATGTATTAATCGTGTGTGTGTGTGTGTGTGTGTGTGTGTGTGTGTGTGTGTGTGTGTGAATAGATGGAAATGAACTGGCTTTTTAGGATATTTTATAATTGCTTTAATCTGACGATTTTATATTATCTTTTTAATAACTCATAGTACTAACTGTGTGGTTGTTCTGAATGTGCTAAAATTTATGATCCATTTCCCCATGCACTATCTGATGTTTTAATAAGCTAGTGAATTGTTGAAAGAGGATTTTATGTCGTCTTAAACGATTTCCGGACAGAACAAATAGCTCCCCGAATAAAAGAATAAAAAACAAAAACAAAAAATAATCAAAAATACCAAACAGACGAGAAACGACACACAATGGAAGTACATATGAGCAAGTGAAAACCAAATGCCTGCTTGATCAAGTGTTTGGAATTAAAGTGTAGTTTGATTATTTCAAACATTGAGAAGGAATGTACAAGATACCTATTTAACTAACACTTACTAGCAGATCATTGTAACCCCTTAGAATGAGTGTAAATTGCTTGTTGTTTAATAAAGGTTTGGTTTATCTGCGTTTGATTTTTCTGTTCGAGAGAGTGTGTGGTGGAGTAAATTTGCCTATACCTATCTATAATTATAATTAAATGTTATATACATTGTTAAATTGTCAAAGTAACCTGACCGTGGGCACTCCTTATGATGTTATTTTTGTAAGTGAAGTAAATAACTTGAGTTGAGAATATACTAGAAATTGCTGATGCAATGCAAACTAGTTCCAACTGGAAGAGTAGTTTTTGTTATCCAATGGTTAAGATTTACGAGAACGAGACCAGCCAATGGGTTGAGATCAAAAGTTTACCTGATTTAGAGAATTCTATTGTCTAATCAGTTGAATTTGGTTTGACAAGAAGTCCAGTTTTGAAAGGCAGCTATTAGCATAATGGTGAATTAAGTGACTGATTGGGAGAGAATGGACTTGGAAATATTTCATGCATTTTTATTATTGATATGTTATACTTGCATTTTACTTAGAGATGTATTATGTGAATAGACTATTATTTCTACTAATTGTGAACTGTGATGCTTATATGAGTGTGTATGGAGATGTGTTTTATAAAATCAGTTGACTAGTTACTTGACTGTGGTAGAGTTGTTTTGTGATTTAGAAATGGAAATTATGCTAGAAGAAAGACTGAGGTAGATAGAAGAAGGGAGGATATTAGTAGGATAGATGGGCCTCTCTGCAGAGAAAAACTAAAGAATATTTGAAAGTCTATGTAGAAATTAAAAAAAGACCAGCTTGAAGAAGAACTAGAAAGAAAAAAGAATGAAAGTGAGAAAAGATTATAAAGATTATAAAGTGAAAAAAGAATGAAAGTGAGAAAAGATTGAAAGTGAGGCTAAAGAGAAAAGATTAAAGCTTGAAAGAGAGGTAGCATTTGTCCAGTTAGAAGCCAATGATAAAAGAAACAGAGAGTTTTGCTTAAATCAACTGAAGATACCGGAAGATAGCTCACTAGTGAGTGGTCCGCTAATGTTCAGGAAGTGAACATAAAATTTCATTTTTATTATTTCAATAGGAAAGAGGAACATAGTGAGGTCTATGTGTTAAGCTTTAAACAGCCTGCTATAATTTTAGGCCTAGCAGAGAATTCATGGCTGCCAGTAATCAATGTCGAAGTCACTTTCATTAAATTTAGTCAATTATTGATTAATCAGGGTGTCATTTTAGACCTCCTCTCTCACACACATACACACAAACTATATTCCAGAGAGAGAGAGAGAGAGAGAGAGAGAGAGAGAGAGAGAGAGAGAGAGAGAGAGAGAGAGAGAGAGAGAGAGAGAGAGAGAGAGAGAACACATCAGGCTTTCTAACAAAGCAGCATTATTTGCATTTTTCTCACGAATGACGCTATGGAATTTTCTATCTTCACTGTTGCTCTCTCTTCCTGGCTTACCATCGTGACTTGTAATGAAACTTCAAAGTACTAGAAATTGCAGCTATGATTATTCTTCGAGCACCAAGACCCTATTATGTTACTCAGTCTCTCCGTCGTCTCCACTGGCTAGCTGTTCTCAGTAGTTTCTCTTTTTCATGCTTCACTGTTTGGTTCCAGCCATCAACACCTGTCTAATCTGGCACCTATACACACTCCTGCTAGAATCGTAAATTCGTCCTCATTCGGATAGATTTTAAAATTTCGAATGCAATGTGTAAGTCCTATCATCATTCATTTGTCCCCAGGATCGTTTTACCTAGAATGTATTGCCTTTTGAGCTACGACATAAAGAGATCGTAACTGTTTTCAGTAGAGCTTTCAAGGCGATCGCTTATGCAAAAAAGAGCAGAGGTATTCAGTTAAAAATTAAAAAAAGTATGTCAACTAGTTCCACGCATATCAAGCATTTAGGGCTAACTAATGGTCTTACTCTTTATTTGGGTCTACTTAAAGATTATTGTAATTAATAGTGCATTCGTTGCCTTGTGAGTTAAAACTATCCCTTTATGTTACCCTTATTTCCTTACACACACACACACACACACATACACACGCGCGCGCGTCATAAAAATACCGCAGAGTTATCTTTGAGCGGTACATTCAATGTGAGATCGAGCTAGCAAAACAATCCACGCTGTGGAAATGGTAGGGCAACTTATTACTCCATAGTATATCTTTTCCAAAAGTTTTCCTTAAAAAGGTGATAGTTGTCTTAGTTTTCGTACCAAGTCATATTTAGCTATGGTCTTTTAGAAATCACCATTTGGGAAAGGAGTTTTGGTGAGTGGCGGTGGTATACAGCGGTAGTTGAAGATTAGAGTATGGATATATATGTTTGTTTCTTACACTTAAGATTTAGTGTATGACTCGATGTATGTGGCCTATGTGAGTAAGAATTGGAATGACTGTGATTTAGTTCATTGCTCAATATGTTCAATGAAATTTATTCAGAACAATTCCGGATATTCATTTAACTATTTTTTGCATGTAGACGGTTGTTTCCTTTAAAAAAAAAGTAAACAAAATATCCAACGTGCAAATCTGTTATCTCAGATTTTTGCCTGTGGACTTATTGTCACGAAATGTTAGATTGTGGTATTTTAAATCACGAGTTTTGAATTTATTTTATGAGCCGTATAACAATAACTATTGTAACGAATTTAAGCAGTTTTAATTTATTGTCCGAGTCGTCCAGGATAAAACAGGACCAACGAAAAAACAGCACACCCCATATCCGGATTTTTGCTAAGAGTATTCCAAAGGAACATGCTGCCCCGGAATTGAAAATAAAACACATTTACGATCTTCTTGTTGTATTTTCAGTATTCCATTTACAACAAATCGAATACATTATAAGTCTACGAATGCGTCCTTCTCTGAATTATAGACGATGTTAATTGCTTGCAAAAAACGCTGTTCGACGAATTATAATAGATTTTAATTTTTTAATTAATTATTAATCGACTTTTAATTATGTATTTGATGATTTTTTGTACTTCTATATTTAATGAAAATTATAGGTTTGTTTCAAAAGTTCATATATATATGTATATTTCGTTCATATCTTCGGTAAATGTTTAAATTTTAATATCTTAAACTTTGGGGATTATTTTTAATATTTTCGGGATTTTTGAAGATCGTTCTGGTGAACAGTACTTATTTACTTTGGAAACTATAGACCTACACCCCCAAATCCAAGACATTCAACCATCCAAACAAAAACAAAAGAACCAACATTATGTTTGTCATTTTTAATTCACATCTACCCTACAAAATACTGTAAAGGCGTGTATTGCATTTTTGGTCTTATTAACTCTTAAGAACTTGTGAATAAGAGTTCAGTCCCATGGACCGCATACCTACGTGTTTGTTTTTTAAAGGCTTGGATTTACGCTCACGACAAGCATTAAATCTCTTAATGCGTATATCTGTATGTATATTAAGGAGTAGAGATCCAAGAAAGACATACTAAGAATTGAGTCCCTCAGGGTGAGTACATCTTGAAATGCGTTTAGCTTGATCTAAGGGAGCTGATCAAGAGTTTCATAAATCTGCTTATCTGGCATTGTCACACGAGAGAGCAGTCCATCATTCACTGTCAACGAGAAACTTTTTATGTTGCTGGAAAGATTTATTCGTTCTTTTCTTCTGCGGTTAATATATATGTGTGCTTTTCTGTACCTGCTATTATGTCTTTGATTTCTGACTCATAATAATAGTCAAATTAACTCCCCCCTCTCCCACCCCTAGAAAATGCAGTATAGTTCCTACTATATATAAATTAAACTAATTCGTGATATGTGGTTTGTTTGGTTTGTTATATGCCCTGACGGCAATAGATTAGAGGTGTCTTGGGTAATCGAAAATGTCAAACATTAAGCAATATTTATCTGTCAGCGTGTTTCAGGCACATGGCTTGTAGGACAGGAGAGGGAATTGGCATTTCAGAGTAAGCGTGCATCTCTGGCCTCTTATTATAATTGACGAAGGTTCTTGTTCTGTTTATTTTCTTCGTGGTTATAATAAACAAATGAGAACATCCATACTGTGTTAACAAGACCATATCAGATCCCTGTTAATCCGTAGTTTTGGTTGTCAAACATTAATGTATAAAATGCATTAGGGTGTTAAAGTTACTTTCCCTATGTTTACCCGAATTTCCTCTATTCAGTTTGGAACTAATTGTCAGACTGGCATTTATTTTTAATTATTAAAATAAGTAGCTAGAAAAAATTAAAGAAATCTTATACACTTAAACGGAAATATTAACACACATAAGTGATGAACATTGAGGCGTGAAAATAATTTTCTGAATTTTGATTCATGTAATGTTATTTGCAAATGCACGTGATGTAATTTGAAATAAATTTCTTTTATATATTGTTTTCAGTAATAAATAAATAAACAAAATGATAGTTTGTAGATGGAATCGGTCTACAGCTAGGATTCTTGCTTGTTCAGTTTACCTCTATCTATCTATCTATCTATCTATCTATCTATCTATCTATCTATCTATCTATCTATCTATCTATCTATCTATCTATCTATCTATCTATCTATCTATCTATCTATCTATCTATCTATCTATCTATCTATCTATCTATCTATCTATCTATCTATCCGTGTCTGTCTGTGTTTGTCTGTGTCTGTCTATCTGATTAATTATATCTAGCCTGACGTACACACTATACATTGACAAATCGTAAGAAAATGCAGTGATTTATCTATCATAATTTTAATTGAAAATGTTTCGAAAAAAAATCTCTCTCTCTCTTTCACACACACACACACAAAACACACAGACACACACACACACACGCACGCACGCACTCACGCACGCACACACATATGTGTGCACATATACTATTTGTATATAAGCGCCCATGCTTGTACGTAAGCACAACACAAATGCACACAAATACACAAGCCCACATACACTTGCCATGGCAAGCTGTTTTTTGAGTTCCCACTGATTTTGTAGTATCAAGTTTCATTGCTATATTTTATGGTCTAGCTCACGTTAAATGCTTCGTTCATTGTAGCTCAAATGGAACTTGTGATTGTGTGGCGCTTACTAATGCCTTAAACCTAAGGGTTATCAAAGGGCAGTCTGACGCATGCTTTATCACCATATAAGTTGATAATAATAATAATAATACTTCCTGTTATGTTCTTAAAATTAAATTTTGAATGATTGATTACAATTCATTCTGTGCGTTGAAAAATAACATACGGTATTTTGTTCTCTATTAGAAAATTAGTGCATTTAATGTTTAATCATATTTTCTGGTGTCCGTAAAATTTAAACAAGCAGTTTCAGTTAATGCCTTTGCGATTTCTTGTTGTACCGATTTAGTAGAAATAATTATAAATAGGCTGTAGCATTTTGATACTTATAAAACTACTTATTTCAGGGCATATTACGTTAATTAATTCTTGACGATATCTGTTTAATTTAATTTGTTGAAGAATATTCTTCTAAGTTTGATTCCCTTAATTAATTGACATAAAACACTATTTAAACAGCGATGTTTCGTTGCATGTTACTATGCGAAATATCAATAAACGCTTCGGGATACACGTATTTCTGAATCAACAATTTCTTTGTCAAAACACACTTGTCACTGAGATGTCGCTGACTGTGCAGACACTCATATGCAATGTGTTCCCTCTACATGATTTCCGATCATTTAATAACATGTATTTCAGTTCAGCAAAATGTTGTGTTGAAAAACAAATAATGTAAATCCGTTTTGCAGAATTGTCAATAGTGCTTTAAATTTCTTTTTCTATTAACATTGCTTTTCTTCTTCCTACACACAATACGTTCAGATATAAGTTTAGTCACGTAGTTATAAAAAAACTATGTACGTAGAGGTGACCTTGCTGGTAAATGATTTACAAGAATACAAATACGTAAGCGCGCGCCTTGATTACATTCTACCGCAGGACTTGATTAAAACATAAACTGTACTTTTGTAGGGCTCTCACGCAGACCACTTTACGCACACGATATTTTAAATATCTACACATCTGGCATATGTATATATTGTGCTCCACCTTTTAATATGAAACATTTCTTAAGGTGGATTAGTTAGAATAAAATATTAATTTTTAATACTCGAGTTTACAGGACAAAAAAGGCATTACTTTGCATATTGAAGTTACTTGAATGCATAAAACTGTTGATTGAACTGTAAAGCGGTAGTCACAATTTTTATATTTAACTGATACACTACTCGATGATGAATGCACTTATTACTATTTGATCAACAAATAAATTTTACAATGACAAGATCTTACCTGTATTAGCTGAGGTGTACTATGAAATACAATACACGAGAGTCAGCGGCATAAGACACATGACACGCACCGGCTCCATTTCTCATTGTTTCCTTACGCCTGACTTTTTCGGACTTTCCAAAGCACTCAGATAACCTGATGTATGTGTAGACGCAGCGACAATAAATATTTGCGCCACATTTCCGAATGAAAGAGATAAGCCAGTTTTTAAAGAGTTGTTAGTAGTGAAGTAATCATTATTATTAATGTGATAGTTTTTACGAGGTTTCTGAGGCTTATTAACTACTATTAATTTTAGATTTATTAGTACTGTGTTTTTAGTTCTCAACGCACTAACAGATGGGCTGCTGATGCTTCTAGATACCAGCTTTTGTATACCCTTTCTACCACTCTTTCGGATACTGTTACAATACTCGTGTTTCTATTTGATGTCTCTTTACTCCGAAACAAATTATACTTTGAATCGTTGAATTTGTTTGATTATAAACTAGTTAGTTATATTATCAATATTTAATTTTAGAAGTCATTGGAACTGACATTAGGAATGGAAAATATTTAGAATTGCTGTGCTTACATTTTACAAGTTGTGATAATAAATAAGGAAGGAAGTAATTATATCCAAAAAGGCAATTGTGAAGATTCAAGTAATAATCATAGTTTCACGAACTATACTACTATTTAGACTCATTGTGAATTTTAAGTCACCTATTGACAAATATATTCAGGAAGAGTGTATACTACATAGGTGTGACGCCAAAGCCATTTAATTAATAAAAAATATTATTAATAATAATTAATCTTTCATAACTAATTACAAGTGATGAGAATCTTAATTTATTTTATTAATGATCCTCCAGCAGGCACCACTCATCTCTCTCATTTGGCATATATACGGGCATTGTAAATGTTTTATCTTTTCCACAATATTGAAGATAAATATTTATTGTCACACAATGTTCCGTAGGTGGAAAACGTCTTATTAAAGGAGAAGATAAATCTATCTTTAATCAATATTTAGCGAGCCTCCATCCACCCACATTCTTCTCCAACAAAATACTATCAATATGCCTAAGAAGGTCAATAAATTTAACAATAAATTTATTAAATCACCAATGAAATATCAATTTGACAAATACACTGAAATAGATTACTCGACAACAATATTTCCAAGAAACCACATTTGGATAATTTTACATGATTACAGTCTTTGGATATTTCCAAGAAACCACATTTGGATAATTTTGGATGATTACAGTCTTATGCGTAAATACAATTCAACAATAGAGTAGTTACAAATCACAGGATATTCTTTTCAGAGAACAGAAATGGAGTTATTAGAGAAAAGCAATAACATAGTCTTTACATAACCTGATTCAGTGCAGTCTTTTAACAGTCCTTCATGTGCTTTGCCACAGTGTCACAAATGACAGTTCAGTTCAATTTCCGCATGCTTCTGTTCTCACATTGAAACATAATTCACCATTCGTTCTCCCAAAGTCACCCTGGGCCATTTTTCCACCTTATCAGTTCATTCAAGCAGAACAGCAATTGTAGTGATTTCTAGTATTCCCCGAACCAGACATTTTCTCAATGTAGTGAGCATACATTGCCAAATTACAGCAAATAGATGCAGTGTAACCTCTTTACACTTACACACATTGCGGCAAACAATTCCTGCATCCTCACCATCACAGTGGCCCACAGCCAGTGAATCAGTAGACTCAACATGTGAAAATAGCAACTGGAAAGGCTGCTTGCTCACTGCAAAATATAGTTGAGGAGCAAACAATAAGCTTCTGGTTTATTGCTTTATAACTCCATTCTTTCTTACATTCTAGTATTAACTTACAGTTTGCTGCAGTGATAGTTTTAGCCTGACACACACACACACACACACACACACACACACACACACACACACACACACACACACACACACACACACACACACACACACACACACACACAGTATATCAAAACAATGTCAGGTGTTAGCACTCTAAGTGCGAGCAGCTTAGTTCAAACATTTGTAGAAATAAAAGTCAACTTACGTAGTTCATCTCTACATAAAACACAAGTATAACATTTCAATAGCAAAGTGCATGAAATATTTCTAAATCCATTCTCACTCAAACAGTCAACTAACTCACCATCAAGCTAATGGTCGCCTTTCAAAACCAAACTTCTTCTTACTAACTGCAAACTCACAGTGACTAGAGAATATAATTTTCTATAGCAAGTAAACGTTTTGATTTCAGCCCATTATCTCTTTCTCATAAATCATAACCATTGGATAATAAAGAATGCTCACTGTTTTGCATTACATCAAGTTTTTCTAGCATATTCTTCCCGTTTACTTCAGACTCAGACACTTTCAAAACTACCATCATAAGGAATGCCCAAGGTCGGTTTACTCTGACAATTTAGCAATTTATTTAACAATTAAATTTAAAATAGGGATAGGCAAATTTACTCCACCACAATAGGCATTATTTATACTGTATCACAATCACCCAATCATAGTTATACAATATTCAAAACAACTTTACAGATTTACAAATCATAAACAGATTTAAACGTTTTAATTTCTGAACATTCATATATTCATGTTATATTTTAATTGTAATATTGAACATACACAATAAAGTGTTACATTAACGCTTCACATACTAACATACCTTGGGTGGGCTGGATCTACACTCACTATGTTTTATGCTGAAAATACATGAGTCAAACATGATGATATACTTGGATACGATCAGGTATTTTACCGATGTGGTCGGTACAATTTCATATAGATTTTAAGACATTTTTCTCATACGAATTTCTATGTGATCTCGAACCACACGTACATTTAGCCCTATTACTGCTTGAGTGGCCGTCCTGTTTGGTTGTTAAACATTAGGTTGGTTAGATGTGGCATACTAGGGATATGGTGATTTGATAGCAGTAGATATGCATTCAGAAAATAAATATACAATAAAGACCATACTGATCAGTAAATGTTTATTTGTTTGATAGGGACTACTCATGTAGCACGTTAGTTTGTGGCAACTGTGCCTTTAATAATGTGCTTAAAAGCAAACTATGTACAAGTAAGTATATGCGCGCAGAAAACAGGGACTGACTTCGGCAAAGGTTTTTATTGGATTATTATCATAGGTAACCAAACATGGCATGGCAGTGCACTGGTGCTTGATTCAGTTCGTCGATGCCGTGTCTTTTTTTCACTCATGCTTACTCTGTATACTTTCGTACCCTACTACTCAGCAGTTATATATAACCTACTCATCCGCTGTTTATACATAAGCGTATCGCTTACGATTCGCTAACAGTAAATGGTACTTAAGACAAACGTCAGTCTCTTATAATAGAGTAAGCGTATTCGCAGATAGTAGAGAAAATATTTGCAGAAAAATAAATGTCTCTACATTTACTGAAATCATCACCGTGACATTCATTATTTTTTACAGATGCTATATTGTTGTTTTGAATAGAATAGACCAGTTCTCGAAACTAAAAATAGAAATGAAAGGTACATAACCTTTATAAAGCACCATATATTGCCGAATACAGCTTAGAGGTAATATAAATTTACAGGCACTTCGTTTTAGAATCATGTTCACGAATATATGGGTACTACTAAAGAACACTGTTCCGTGAACGATCAAACGTTTCAGAAGTATTTAAGAGTAATATTAAAGCATTAAGTAAAATCAGAATTGTATTTTGTCTTAACTCGTGGGAAAATGTTGTCAGTCAATTTGGACAATAATATGTCCTCTACCTTTTCCAACAGTTTTTAATCGTTTGATAGAAGTATCGCAAAAAAAATGTCAAAATCGAATTTGTGACCAATGCCAAATATACTGTATTAATAAATGCGTTGTTATTGCTGACCGCTTTCACATTGTACACAAATAAAAAAAATGGTCGCTTATACAGATATAAAAACTGCTAGTCAATAAATCTTTAAACTTTTATGAAGTCTGTAGATTGCTATTTTAGTACTTTCGTAAAATGATCATTCACTTCTGGCAACGTTTTTTTAAATGTTGTTTCATTTGTCATAATTATTGTGAATTGAGAAACGTAAGGAGATGATGTTTTTTGCAAGAAGTAAATGAACCACAAGCACATGCTAGCCAAACCACATATCGCTTTTTATGATGCATAATCATTCTTGCTTGTCATAGGTAATTTTAATTGTGTTCATTAAAATTCCTTGATACTTTTTGCAGTACCTAAACATTCTTGCTTGTCATAGGTAATTTTAATTGCGTTCATTAAAAGTCGTGGACACTTTTCGGAGTTGCTATTTATGTATAGGCTGTGTTTCTGGACGAGCATTAATTTAAGGTTTAATAGGATTCTAGCAACTAACAGACATCACATCATGGTTCGTTATGCTGGCCATTATAGTGCAATGGATGGAAAAACCGCAAAGAATAATAAAACTAATTTGATTTTTACATTTTAATTTAGCATGCGGCATTGAATTCTTTTCTGAATGCTCTCTTCTTTCATTGTTGTAACCATAATATTTTTCATTGCTTATTCATTTGATTTGCTAACGACTCATTGCCAGTGATCACCAACTCAGATTTAACAGGAAACTATTATTTTTGTATTTAAATCAAAATTATTAATTATTGGATAAGTATATATAGGCATATAATTGATCTTTATATAATCCACCCTCATTAATATATATATATATATATATATTATACTTTAAAAAAACAAAGAAAGTACCTAAGAAGGAAACACATGTGCAAGAGAGCACTTTCAGACTGATTTTAATAGTGAAAATGTTGAATGTTTTTAAAGTTGACTTATGTGGTGATGGATCTGTGCAATGCGTTAATGCGCGAACTTTGACACTGGTCAGACGGCTTGTAACAACAGACAGACCTATGTGGAACTAATTAGACGGCTTTGTAACGACATGCCTTTGTGGAACTAGTCAGACGGCTTCGTAAGACAGACCTTTGTGGAACTAGTTAGATGGCTTAGAATGACCTTTTGGGAACTAGTGAGACGGGTTTGTAATGGCAGACCTTTGTGGAACTAGTTAGATGGCTTCGCAAGACAGACCTTTGTGGAACTGGTCTGATGGCTTCGTAAGGCAGAACTTTGTGGAAGCAGTTAAACCGTTTTGTAAGAGACTTGTGAAACTGGTCTGACGGCTTTGTAAGACAGATCTTTGCACATTTGGTCATACGGCTGTGTATATACTATAGATGGACGGATTAAATGACTTTGTATTAATATACCTTAGTGAATGGATCAAACAGCATTGTACAGATAAATGTGTGGCAATTTTGCAATGACAGACCTTTTGTTGCACTAGTCAGTTGGACAGACCTATTCTGCAAATGGTTTTGCACTGATCGATCTTAGGTTAAACATTATTCATGAGTAATAATTTCAGAACTGAACACCAATCCGTTGGTGATGCAGTGAGACTTAAAGTTAAAAAAAAACCATTTGAATGTCGATGACATTGGTGATAGTATGCCATCTTATTCTTGTCTCTTTCTTTTCTTTTTAAAATCCGAATAACTTTGTTGTCACTCTCCCTAAAGTATTATGTTTCTCTTGTAGCATAGACACATAGGTTTATTATTACTTTATTAATCCGAGCTTTTGTCAATCAGTACCATAAACCATACTGCTCTTTGATGTTAACTTGTATTATGCCAGTCAACCTGAAACAAAATGATCATGTGATCTTTGACGTAGTAATTCTATTTGCCTGCATTCATGTTTTATTGTGCAAGTAGTATCTATCCAGTAAACCTTATTTTCTGTCCACACTTTTGTTATGTATCAGGTTTCTTGACTTTGAAAACTAGTATTGGGGTGCAGACGGATTAAGACAGCTTCCTTAAATTAGTAGAATTCCCTGTGGCGCGGTATTCATACTGGGCTGTAGAAGTATTAAAATAGTTTCCTTGTCTCAATTATATTGCGTCTGAATGCAATCCGACAAAGTTTATTCATGATTTGGTTGTAGAAGTGCTAAGAAAACCTTTCTTTTTAGTCACGCATTTGCTAGGTGAAAACCGTTTATTGTAATTTCCTCCCTGTTTCACCTGAGATCCTCTCATAGCTCTTTTTACTACCAACACTTGTGTGGAACCGTCACCCTTCCCTTGGCGCGGTGTCGCTTGGGGTAGCACATCGAGTTTCTCTCCAGATAACATTTTGCTTCCTTCTAATATTTGATTTTCAGCTTTCAGCTTGGCTATTTCCTGTTCCAGTTCATTAGTATGACAGCGCTGTTTTTCTCTGTCTTTTTCTAGTTTATCAATGTATATGGAGTAGTTGTTGACCTCATTAGTTAGCTTATTTATTTGTTCCTTCCTCTCCGCTAGGTCTTTTTGCTGCATGAACAGAAGTTCGTGTAGTTTAGCAATCAGATCGGGCAGCGGTGTATTACTCACTTCAGGTTTGAAGTATTTTTTGCTTTTAACAATTTGCTCTTCCAGTACCCTAATCTCTTCGATCAGTTTATCAATACCTTTGTGGATGATTTCGAAATCGATTTCGTCTCGAATCATTTGGTTTATTGCTAACTCGCAGTATTCCTCTTTCATGCTCAAATGACGTTCTATCCGCATATGAATATCGAACAGGTGTTGTTGGATATCATTTTTCAGAAAGACGTCACTATCTCCTGACGACTTTGACGATGTGCTGACCATGGTGACATCTTTTGAAGAGAGCATGAGTTGGTAACGTATTCTCTCCATTTGCAACTGAGATGTCATGAATTTATCTATTGCCTTTTTATCCTTCTCTGACATCTTTCTGCTATGGCCAAATTGACGGTGTATGAACATGGCCACAAGTTTCCTAATGTCCTCATCATAGGTATTGGGTAGACTTTCAACATCTGTTGACAATCATTTTACAGAGGCGATTTAGGTCATTTATAATTTTCTCTAACTGATATACTTCAGAATATTTATTACCGAAAAGTGTCTATCTATCTATCTATCTATCTATCTATCTATCTATCTATCTATCTATCTATCTATCTATCTATCTATCTATCTATCTATCTATCTATCTATCTATCTATCTATCTATCTATCTATCTATCTATCTATCTATCTATCTATCTATCTATCTATCTATCTATTTCTATCTATCTATCTATCTATCTATCTATCTGTCTTTCCGTCCGTCCGTCAGTCTATCTGGTTAACATTAGTTATTCAAACAAATATGAATAGTTATTGTTAATTATACAACCACTGGCATACGGTATACTTCATACATACACACACGCTTATAGTCGTGTATTTGACAAGTATTTCTAACCCCTACTTTTATTTGTAACTTGTTTTCATATTTTCTATTTATGAAATGCTTTATTGTGATAAATTGTGGAGCACTTGCTTGTATCTCCGACATTTATATGTAGTGTTTAAAGTAGATATCGTGCATTGCATGTTAATTACACACCACAATGCAGAAAACAACAGAATCCTTCTAAAACGGATTATTAGGCATCGCCCGGAGTAGCATCAAAATTGAATGACACCGATCGTCACTCGTAATAAAAATTCAATAGCGTAAATTCATGAGAACGCACGAACCACCCCAATTCTTATTATGGAAAATGGCTTATTGTATGATGCAAGAATATAACCGGTTAGACTCAGCAAATGGCCGTGCACTGACCAATTGTAGTTACCCAATGGCTGCCCACTGGCTGATTGTAATTAACCAATGGGCTGTAAAGGGAAGTAAGGGAAAATACATTAGTGAAGAGAAATCTTGTTTCTCCAGTCGTTTCGAAACGTTGGTCCAGAGCACATCTCCACGCGTGTGGGTAAACGGAAAGTTGTAAGTCCTAACTTGTAATTTTATGTTCTTTTTCAGGTAACTAAAAATGTATTCTTAGGCCTTTTCTTTTCATCCAAGTAATGATATATTTAATCTCCTTTGTAAACTCTATGCTGTTTGATAATTATAGAGTGATATCTTTTATGGTTATTTTAACTAGCAGGAATACCATGCAATTTCATGTTGGCCAATCTAAATTTTATTAACATGATAAGCTCTTGTTAAGAAACTTGTAGTAGTTAATGCATCGAATCTAAATCTCTGTGAAGTTGTTTGTATATTGATTTGAATTTATTCACAACGTGACAAAATATCGCGTATTCAGCTATTTTAACGTGTATCAATATGTATACATTTAAATAGTAAAGCATGCAGTATATATCAAATTTGTTTCAAGATGTGGTGAAAGAATAAGACTGTCCTAACAAGACACAGAGTAAAATTACCGAACTTTCTAAATATTAAATTAATTGTGATGAGTGTTACAGAGAGGTAAATGAGCTGATTGAGAGGCTAGTCTGAACACTCATGCATAGGAACTGTATTTCCAGATGAAAGGACTGGCAGCGCTTTTGAAAATCTTTTTGTGAAGACCTTAGAGGACTTCCTTTCATTTACTGTGGAACACTTTGTTCCTTGTGATGCACCCTGCAATATGCCTGTGAGCAACCGCCCTATGTTCCGAAGTCTACCATTCACCTTCTGCTAACGACATGCACAGCCAGTGATAGCAAAAGGTCACATGACTCTTTCTTTTCACAATCTGAATCTCATGCTCGTTTATTTTTTCAGTGATGTGTGTTGTGTCATTGTGATGTCACCCAGTTAAGGGAAAAAACTGTTCCTTTGAAGGCTTCTGAAGACAGCCCATGAATTTGGAACTTTTCTATCAAGAACTTATGAAAGAGCCTGAGACTATGAGATAGCCAACTATATTATATTCTTATTTGCATGTTGTTTGTATGTCCCCATTGTATATGATATTATTTGTATATAAGATCGATGTTTTTTGCTATGCAGTGTGCATTCAATTAATTATTAATAAATTCGTTATCTGTCAACAATCTACCTGTGTTATACTATAAAAGTGTGTTATACTATACAGGCTTAAAGGTTTAGAGTAGTGTGGGGGCTTAATAATTGATAAATGGGGTGGCATATCTTCTCTGTGTAGACGTGTCCCAGATTAGGGTTATTTTTCAGTGTTCATTAAAATACTAGGAATTTACTCTGGGGAGAGGGCAAGGAGCACTCCTCCAGTCCATTCACCAAAGCTGAGAAATGTAAACGGTGGTGGCCAGACAGGGGGGCGGGTGACAAGAGGTTTGCGACAACTGGCTAGATACAACCGGCTATCGACAACTGGCTTACACATAACTTATATCTGTAGAATAAATCAGGTAATTACTTACGTTTTTTCTGTTGTTTAGCAAAATGTCGTATATCGTTATATGCACAAGTCACTTGCCTTTCGCCAGTTGTTGCTAGGCATGTGTCAGTAGCTAATTGACGTTAGCCAATTGTCACCAACTAAGTGTCGTTTGTAAAATGTCGCCCACCCAGAGGTCATAGAACCGTAAAAGTTATTGTAAGTGTGGAGATGATTATTTTTTTGTGATTAAAAGAATCCCTCTGGATAGTGTAAAAACACCTGTTGCAATGTAGGCTTATATTTAGAATTAAAGGATGTAGATAAAATTATAAAAGCGATAACCTTACTTAAGAAGAAATAAGCACCAACCTTTTACTCTAGTCACTGACACTACATCGGGGTGATCGTCCTCTTTTGAACTATTTCTTTGCTCATGATGCTTAGTACATGTCTGCAACTGAGTGGCCAACCATGGGTAGTCTTTTTCCAATACTTGTATAAAGTTGTCAAATGCACAAGGGCCTCGTTTGGGCAATAGTTCCAGTAGCTTGTAGATTTGCTCTGATTGCGTCTTTTCAGCCTAAACATGCACATTTAAAGTAAAAATATTTCATAATTACAACTATGTTTGCAGATGATTATGCTATTTTTAATTTAAATAGGTTTCTGTTATAAATTACATAATATTGAGTCATTGTAAAATAAAACTTGAAAATGCTGTATAAATTAAATTCGGACACAACCAGTTTTGATTAAATCTCTCGTTAGAACAGTGCATGTACTACTACTAATAATAACAACACAGATGGGCATTTTCATAGCTTTTGATAAATCTAATATAAAAGCTTACTGATATGTGTCACGACATTATAGATGACATTCATTTCTTCTGATATAATGTTAATTCGTCTTGTCTAGTTAATTCGTCTTGTCTATTCCACAGTATTGTGGAATATTTAAATCCATATACTCATTACTCACTATTTTCATTACTGCTTCCGTAATTAAATTATTTCATAAAATAGCAGTCAACAGTTTTAGAGGATAATTCATTTGTGTTACTGACTTAGCAGACAGTAGTAACCAGTCAAACAGCTCGCTAGTTTAGCACAAGCAGTAGACTGATCTTTATTGTTGTCGTGAGTTATTACCTTTATTACATTGATCATGCCCCACTCAAAAATTCCCTTTTCTGATAGATCTGCAAGAAATTCTTCTGTTAGGATGATGTCATCGGCCAGGCGCCGGCGATACCGTTGAAGAATATTGCGCTGTTCTACGTTCATCGTGTTAGCGAGAGTGTCCTCCTTTCATGAAAGTCTGCAGGAAAACAAAGATTACAATACAGATTTGACAGAATAATATCTGAGATGACATTACAGATTTACAGAATACTATCTGCAGGAAAACTACTGATGGATGACAGTATAGTTTTACAGAATAATGTCTGCATGAAAACAAAGACTGAGGGTTTGATAGTATAGTTTTACTGAGTAATGTCTGCATGAAAACAAAAACTGAGGGTTTGATAGTATAGTTTACTGAGTAATGTCTGCATGAAAACAAAGACTGAGGGTTTGATAGTATAGTTTACTGAGTAATGTTTGCATGAAAACAAAGACTTGATTTTGACAACACTCAAGTCCGGTCATAAAGGCGATCGTTAGCTCATGGTAAGTTAACTGATTGATAACAAAAGAATGGACTTAGAAATATTTTATATACAAGTTTTTATTGATCTATAATTCGGAGAATGCTTTATGTAAGTGAACCATTATTTTTATATTCACTTATTTGTCTAAGTTATATATGACTTGTGAATTTTGATCGATGCTATATTTCGTATGCTGCATGTATGTTGGACTAATGAATATCATTGCAGGATTTGTAAGATGAGAATGTGTGTGTGAGAGAGAAAGGAGTTTAGAAATGAAATATGCCTGAAATTTAGTTCTGCCTTAATTTGACTTTTGCAGAGAGGAGAATGCCTTTATAAAAATTTGTAGTCTTGTGCCCACTTCAAAGTACAGTGATTACTGTACTACCAGATCTCGTTGGTGTGTGAATCCAGCATTGCCATCTAACTTAATCAGTAAACGTGTAGCTGTAAGTTGATTTCTGTGAATTCCATTCAAGAACCATATTGGCAGAAATTGAGGCTTGAGTTTGGTTGCGAGAATTCACGATATTTTCTTGAACATTCCTCATGGTGTGCTGAGTAGCGCACACGAAAAATCTAGAACACTCCACATGTCGTGCTTTATAGTACATGTGAATTTCTGGACAATTCTCCACAGTGTGCTTTGTGAGCACATTGAAGATTCTGTAACATTTGTGTAATATGCCTAGAAGGGGTATGTTGGACTGTCACCTAATAAAAAAAGAAAGTGACTTGTTCCAAACTGTGTGATTGTGAACACGTGCCAGTGACAGCCGCCATCATTGAAAAGGTTATGTACATTGACAATATTTATCTCTCTGAAATTCCACTCTCATTTTATGAAGAATTATATCTATGAACATAAATGTTATTTGACTGCTGATGTCTATGTTAGGATATTCTGGATGATTGTCTAGCATTAATCGAACATTGTTGTTTAGTGATGTAAATGTCAATTCTCTTTTGTTGTATATTGTTGATTTAATAAATTTATTGTTAATTTTATTAACCTTCTTGCACATATATTTAAACTTATGTTGAAGTCATAGTGGGTGGATGGGGGCTCTTTAAATATAAATAAAAGTAGGATTTTTATTACTCTTTAATAAGAACTTTCCACCTACACAAAATATTATGAGAGTAAAACGTCTATCTTATTATTGTTTAAAAGGTAGAGTTTTACGACACTCTTATAACTCGACAAGTGAGAGATATATTGTTCTTGTGGGACTGTTAATAGTAACTATAAATTAAGATTTCCGATCACTTGTAAATAGTTACATGTTATTGATTAATAAATAATAGTCTTAACGAATGAAGGGTGCTCCACAATGGGGTCACACGTAGTAACTCATTTCGACAGTCATAGAAGCTCATTTCGATAGTAACTAAGATGCAATATGTTTATATAATGTAATATCTCCATGTTGTACTAATTAACAATTAACACGTAAGCATGCCACCTCTCCCAAAGCTAAAAGCAGCTTCGCGCTGATCGGATAGTGTGTCTGCTGTAACAAGTCTTCAACAACACCTAGATTCTGTTTGCTCCATTCAGCGACACCTGCCCAGCATTTTCTGTTTTGCACACTAGTTGACACATACATAAAGTTATTTGTTTATGTGTGTATGTGTATCAGGTTAATGATGCAAATTTATTTTTACATAAAATGCTATTAATAACGATTACAGAATGACAAAAATTGTGAATGAAAATGTATCTTTAAAACTCTAGGCTTGATTATTAATAAAATGTGAGTATGTTTGAAATAAAGCCTTAAATCCAATTTTTCAACTTTTATCCTTACAATTATGCATCAACATTATGGATACCAATCTATTTTCCTCTTGCATTCTCGCTCATTTTCTTTGTATGTAGGTCTATCTGTCTGTGTGTGTCTCTCATTTCTTTATCATTCTTTCTCCTCAATCTGCCTTTCTTGTTCTTTTTCTGCCCTACATCTTTAACTTTATATTCATTGTATTTTCATGAAAATCACATTCTGTAACCAGAAACTAAATATAAGTATATATAAATAAAGTGAATCCGCGATATGTCTGCGGTCAGTATACCTATAAATGCGTCTAGATGAAGAAATATACAACTTTAATAACTTAAAGGAAATGTGCACATTTTGTAAGTCTTACCTATGAGGCGCGTATTCATTGGATGTTTCCTAAATTATGAAATGTTGCCTTGATAATTGGATCACCATGGTTAGTCTTAGAATGCGTACATTATTTTACCAGAATTTCCATGATAAACATTCTAATCATTTAACACAGCCTGCATATCTGCATTTGTTCAGACAAGTCGTTTTCGGCAGTTCCGAGGAAGACAACTGTACTAACTCATTTGTATAGGCCGACTGTTCACAGAACAAAAATTAGGAAAGGATTTAATTATTGGAATTCTTAAAATAAATGTTATGCCTGAGTACACCTGACGCTAAAGAAAGGCACACTTTGTATTCATCTCCGCCCTCCACACAAAGTATTGTACAATGAACACCCGTATTATATTTTGCCCCAAACGGAAACATTGTTCATGAATGTGCTAGTTCAGAACAATATTTTACATATTTACTTTCCTGGTATTAATCAAAGAACGTTGTGATATATTTATGTATGTATAGTTATAAGCAGGTTCTTAATTTATTTACTCAATATTAAGATTATTGTGACTTGTGTTACGTTAAGAGAACAAAACTAACTGGTGGGGTCTTTCACGCAGTGACCTTTTGCATGTTAACCATTTACCAAAAACGTCCAGGAGAGCTGGGTGGATGCCAGTATAAGGTAAACTGAGTCTCACTACTCTTTCCTCTACTAAAGACAGTAATATAACATCAACACACTTCTATAACAGACACAGTATTATGACATAAAACTAATATAGCGTATACTGCATGTCAGTGATCAAGCAAATCTGCAGTGCTATGTTTAGGAAGTTTAATTTATTTAGGAGTAAAATAGTTTGTTGCGTTTTATTGTGTACAGGAAACTTCCATAATGCATAAAAGAAAAATTACTTATTAGATTAGCTACATTAAGAGTTAACTGTTTTTACCGATAATACGAATATTGTGTAATAAACTATTAAGACATGTACTTGAAACCCTTTTACTCTGATTAAACGTTCATATTTCATTTTAGCTGAAGTAGACGATTTACCGCAAAAGTTAATTTGATTTCCGGCAGATGTATTTTAATTTCAGTGCATAGTATATATTCTTGTAGACTGAAATTTTATTTTACGGTCTTCATTATTAGTTGTCATCATTGCATTAAATATCTATTGTTTCTTATAGAGATAATGCTTTGTAAATTGGTTAAAACCACATTCCTATACCATCCCCCCGAACAAAGTAATAGCAACAGAAACACACGCACACAAACACACACACACACACACACACACACACACACACACACACACACACACACACACACACACACACACACACACACTCCCTCTTGCACAAACAATAATAACATATCAGAAAAGGCTTCTGTTCAACATTTCAACAACAATAACGCAATATTAAAACATTCAATGACCAAAATGAATGTTGCAAAATTGCCTGTTTCAGATGTATCACTACGAAAAGCTATCACATAAATTAATACAAAAAGATAAAACATACAGTAATAAGAAAAGAAAGTTAAATGAAGAAAGTGTAAATTTACCACTCATATTTTAATGACCATTTGCAGTTTCAGTTAGCATACACTATCTGTATTCGGTTTTCCTTTTTAATTTCAATTAACATTGTGGTGGAGTAAATTTGCCTATCCCTATTTTAAATTTAATTGTTATATAAATTGCTAAATAGTCAGAGTAACCCGACCTTGGGCACTCCTCATGAAGGTATTTTTGACAGTGTATGAGTTGCTCGACGAAAGAATATGCTAGAAATGCTGATGTAGTGCAAACCACTGAATCGCTTTTATTATCCAATGGTTATGATTTACGAGAACGAGACAGCCAATGGGCTGAGATTAAAAAGTTTCCTTGCTGTAGAAAATTCTATTCTCTGATCACTTTGAATTTGGAGTGGCAAGAAGACGCCTGGCAGCCATTAGCTTGAGGGTGAGTTAGCTGACTGGTTGAGTGAAAATGAATTAGAAATAGTTCATCCACTTTTGCTATTGATATGTTATACTTGTGTTTTATGTAGAGATGTACTATGTGAGTTGACTTTTATTTCTACAAATGTCTGAACTAAGCTGCTCGCATTTAATAAGTGTTAACCCTTGACATTGTTTTGATATGCTGTATCTATTATGCTGTGTGCGTGTATTGGGCTAATAAATGCCATTGTAGGAAACTGTAAGTTGAGATTGGAATTTAAGAAAGAATGGATTTATAAAGTGATAAACTGGAAGTTTAGCATTTGCTCCTTAATTATATTTTATAATGAGCAAGAAGCCCGTCCAATTGCCTATTTTCACATGTTGTCTGAGTCTGCTGGTTCACTGCTATGTGCTACTCCAACCAGGGAGACACATGGATCATCCGTCATAGTGTGTGTATGTGTAAAGAAGATACACTGTTCTCTGTTTGATATATGGTAACAAAGTATGCTCACTTCATTGAGAAAATTTCTGTTACAGGGTAGTACTAAAAATGACTACAATTGCTATTCTACTTGAACGAACCGATAAGGCAGAATAAGGTCCAGGTTGACTTTGAGAGAACGAGTGGTGAATTTTGTTTCAATGTGAGGACAGAAACATGCAGAAATTGAACTGAACTCTAGTTTGTGACACTGTGGCAAAGCGCGTGAAGGACTGTTAAGGCCATGCTGAATCAGTTTACGTAAAGACTATTATTGCTTATCTCTAATAACTACATTTCCGTTCTCTGATATGACTATCCTTTGATTTGTAATGACTATTGTTGAATAATACTTTACACATAAAACTGTGATCTATAGAAACTATCTGAATAAGGGTTCGTGGAAATATTGATGTCATTTAATCTGTTTCATTATATTTGTCATATGTATATTTGATTGTTGGTTTAATAAATTTATTGACCTTCTTATGCATATTGATAATCTTATGTTGGAGAAGAAAGTGGGTGGATGGCTAGCTAAATATAGATTAAAGATGGATTTGTCTTCTCTTTTAGTAAGACGTTTTTCACCTATGGAACATTGTGTGACAGTAAATATTTATTTTTAATGTTGTGGAAGAGAGAAAACATTTACAGTGCCCATATATCTGTCAAGTGAGAGAGACGAGGGGTATCTGCTGGAGGATCATTAATAAAATAAATTAAGATTTTCATCACTTGTACTTAGTTATTAAAGATTAGTTAATAATAATAATAATTTTCATTAACTAAGTGGCATTGGCATCACATTAATTGAGTAGGCTCTGTCTAGGTATGAGTTCGAATTTGTTCAAAGTTGTGAAACTAATTGTCATTGTGTTGAAATTAGTAAATGTGGAAAACTATTGAGAATGTGTTGAACTTAGAACTTAACTGGAAAGTCTAGACTAAAGACTAGAAAGAGATACATTTGACTAGTGGAAGAGATATTTAGAAAGCAGTCTTATCTCACTCATTATTTTTATAACACTTTCTAGAACTGTCTTGCTTTGTTTCTCTTTTGAATTTTTTTATTTAACCTTTTTCACTTTTATATTATTGACTGCATATTGTATTGATACATGTATTATCATAGTTTCCATTATTGTTGTGTGGAGATCATGTTGTTTAAGCTTATAGTGATGTGAGGGTAGGAAACTCATGTAAAGCAATGAACTCTTAACTTAATCACTGATAAGCGATTATGACAAACTAATTCATAAATATTATTAATTAGTATTAACACACCAGGCGTGTCACATAAAGTAGCAAAATGTCGCATATCGTATTATGCACAAATCACTTGCCGTTCGACAGTTGTGCTAGGCATGTGTCGGTAGCTAGTTGACATTAGCCACTTGTCGCCCACTAAGTGTCGTTTGTAAAATATTGCCCGCCCAGATGTCATAGAACAAGTGGGAGGCATGTGTTGACATGGAAATTGTGACATTGTTGTAAAGGCAAGGAAAGACTGTCAAGCAGTGCTTAAAGAATGAAATATACAAAACCCTGTAGTAGAGGCTTTGTGTATCAGGTTGTAACACTTTAGCTGTGATTACTAACATCTTGATTAAGTCATGTTACAGGTAAAACAGGGGTGTGCAACTGGGTATTTCAATATCCTATTTTGTTCATACACTTATTGTGGTGACAGTTTTAGATTTTCCTGTATGTGTGATAGATTTAAATGTTCACATATATTTGAATCCGTTCAATTGCAACAAACTGTCTATTTAATCAACCTTGGGATAAGCCTGAGTACATGGGGCAGAAATTGCGTGCAGAGTATAAGTTTATGTTTGCTGCTTTCTCAATCGCCGCTTATCGTGCAGAGTGAAAGAAAAATTTATTTAAAATCTAACCTTTCGAGTTTCTCGCAGCATACATGTTTTTCTTTAAATATAGAATGGGGAGAGACACTAATTGTCCTTGACTTCAGGGTCATTTTCACTTGAAAGATATCAGCACTGGCATCACATTTTTCATGCTTGAGCATTATGCTTTTATTGTTAATATAGTTTGGAAAAATAAAGCAGAAAATTGTTTAAAGATATTGAAATACTGTTCATCACAATGACACAATTTATATGATCAATAAAATTATTTTAAAAAAGGATATATATATATATGTATAACGAAAGTAACGCTGGACAGGTTGTGATTGGTCGAATATTGCTGCGATCGTGATTATATGGTCGCACATATTAAATTTGTTGTAAATGAGACATAGGTTTTCTATATGTGGCATGCTATAAACAAGAAACCAAACAAATAACTACCACCACAACAATAAAACAATCCAGTCACATGTCACATATGGCTATAAAAGATATTATATAGTAAGGAATGAACTGTGAGAGAGTTGTGTACTGATTCCAAACGATGCATAAATTGGACTGAAATGCTTTATAGGAAACATTTAATGTCGATGATACAATATGTATACAGGGAGCAGCACCTTTCATGTAAGTAAAATCAAATTAATTAAAATAAACATACCTTGCACTTGATTTACTAGTTAGATAATTGTTTTTTCAAAATAAATAATCAAGAAACGTAAAATAAAAATAATGAAAAAACAACACTGACGATAATACTGTTTCTGTGTAAGGATTTATTGTCAAGGAAATCAGTGTATTCTCGAAACATGTTCATTTTGCAAAGTCATTCCAAAGTTATTACTAAGAAGTGAAAGATTTTCACACACACACACACAAACACACACACACACACACACACACACACACACACACACACACACACACACACACACACACACACACACACACACACATTAGGCTAAATGTTTATGACTAAAATTCACCTTTCGATAGCGTATGAGTTTCGATGATGAGAGCAACTCTGCATCATGTACCTACGCAAAGATGTACAGAATACTTACGGTTCCTATTCTTTGATACAAATAATAGTATGCTTTATACGAAAAAGACTATGGAATATTTGATCATTTTCCGAACAAATTTATTTATTGTAATAACATATTGATTATATTAGAACATATTTTCGAATGACTCAGAAATAACCACGTGTAGATTTATTGAAATATGAATTCTAAGCACCAGTCCAAAAACATAAGCTTCAGACTTTATTTAGAATATAACATTATATCTTTTATGTATCTATTTTAAAGGAGTTGAAAGTTCCATAATCTACTCGCAGTTTCTGTCCTATTGATAAAATTTAGTATAACGTAAATTTTTGCTGTATTATTAGTGAAGCATTCTTTATTAATAATATAATTCAAGACAATGCATTATTCCATTTCCTTGTTCACTGATATTCTATTCTATGCGTTTGCTTTCTCTTCACATATGTAATTTGCATTAGTGACCCTCCACTGCTAAAACTCACTTGTAATTCGGAGAGCTATTATGCAAGATAATATTCAGCTAATCAATATCAGTATACAAAAAATTGACGAACCATACTAACTGATTTAAAAATAAATGTGTTGACCAGTGATCTTTAATGTGTTAGAACCAGAAAGTATAAAATAAGTTCAGTGGCATTAGTGGTTTTATAAAAGCATTTGAAACGGTTCACGACAACCAATCAGTGACTTTTTCGACTTTTAAAACTTTTCCATTATTGTCTTCATCAGCACATCGGAAATTATAGACATATGACACTATATCCAAAGCAGGCACGTCTCTTGTCATTCAATGAGCGCCAACAGCGAGGAGATTGTGTAAAGATATAATGGGTTCATAGTCAAATATGATATCCGTAGGTACAACCCATTGACTGTAGACCTCGTTTGCAGCACGACCATTTGTACAGGATTTTGCACACGCGACCAGTGGTATCATACTTTTCTTTCATCTCTTTGCCCATCCTGTGAAAGCGGCAGGCCATGGCATTGTTATCACTCGATTTAAATAGATTTTGGCACCGCAAACAATGAGTGACAAGACTTTTCTGGGCTGTCTTTCTTGCACCCGGTGCGTTTTGTTTTGCTCGAAGTTTCCACCCAGAACTTTCTTCTGGTGTAGGAGAGTCAATTTGATCTTCTTTAGGCTCTCGGCGTTTTGTTTTAGTTAGAGCCGGTAGGGCTTCTTTCGACGTGTCTACATTCTTTTCAGCTATTTCTTTTGATTGCGAGTCATTGCTGTTTACAACACTGTTCATGAGTTTATCCATTTGTCCATTTACAGAATTCAGCTCTGTGCGCAGGAGATGAATCTGATCTGACTTTTCTTGAATCTTTGCCAAATGTTCATTATTCTCCTTCTCTAACTGAATGATATACGTTTGCAATTTCTTGAGTGTAGACTCGAGTGGATTATATTTGCTCAGTTTCTCAAAGGCACGCTGTAATTCCCTGATGTACACTTCCAGATCGCTGATGAGGTCAGTAGACTGTTTCTCGTTACTGTTGTCGCTTTCTGGCGGCTCGTTGTGGAAGGTGTTGATAAGCTCTTGTAAGTGTGAACGCACAGTTATGGATAGTTTGTGTTGACGATCTATTTCCTGCAAGGCCGATTGCACTTTCTCTTTCCACCCGTTACGCTCCACTTGCATGGCGATTGTCAGAGTTTCTAACAGTTTTCGATATACTTCAGACCGGAGTAATACCGGCTTATCGTAATTGCTTCCGTTGTAGACTGCTAGTTTAAGTATGTCGTCCATTGTGCGGCGTATGTCATCATCGATGATTTTTAATGAAACACTTGTCATACCTAGGTATGCCATTTTGTTTTAGCAGTGACAACACTTTTCGGAGACAGAGGCACTGTCCTCGTGCGTTTAATGTTGGCACGATGCACTTGGTCGGTACATAACTGAAACAAAGTTAATAATGAACAATGTATGTAAAACTACAGGGTAAACCTCTACACCAGAACACCATTAAGTCTGATCTGTTCTGTTAATCTTTTATCTAGATTCATTATATCTGTTTAAAATTCATCTGCAACTCACACAAAATGAGAAATCTAAACGATTCATCTTTTAATAGTTTTATAATTAAAATCACTACCTTATTAGTTGTGAGTCCATCTGCAGCATGAAGAAAATGAACTCATATTAACATTTCGAATAGTTGTAACTACATTCTTTACATTATTACCTTAACGTTCGTCTGCGACCTAAGTAAGACGTAAAATCATAGCTTTTATAAATATTTGTTTGTCTTTTTTCAGCTGAAAGTTTGTCTGACTTAAACAAACGGTGAAAGTATATATAATGGATAGGTGCCACGATAGTTTTAATAATATTTCATTATATTATTAGTTTAAAGTTTGTCTGCGACATAGACTTTGAGAGCATACATTAGACGCCATATATGCAGGGCAGAAGGGGAACAAACAAAAGAATGAATTGTATAAATTCAGTATATAAGTTAAAAAAGGTAGAAAAGGAATAGGCATTTACCGTGACTTGTAAGTTTAGCTTTACATAATACGCATGCACCAATCTGCATAATTTTTGTTTTATTTATCTTTAAGAAATTTAAACGAAAAGAGAAAACTATCACCAATATCACCGTTACAGTATTTTCATACAATTCATCACCCTATAGCACCTGCCTGTTTCAAGGTTAAGTTGAGCAATGTTTCACTCTCTTCACCTATTTGTTCAGAATTGCTATAGTATTCTTTAAAACAATACGGCAGTAATATTTTATTCTTTATCTTGATTATTTTCTTCAGTAGTTCTAATTCTGCACAACTGTGTTTGGTAGTCGAAAAATATTATCAGTCAATTTATGATCTAAATTAAGTTGAACATACTAAATACCGATATAAACATGCAACTTCAATCAAACAGTCTGCAGCATTAATCCAAAAGACGATATGCATACATTTATAACTGCTCCTCTTCCTTCAGATGAACTTGGTGGTTGAGAGACAAAGGCGTTAGCCTCGCATGCAAAGATCGTGGGACCGAGTCGATTTATTAATGAGTCTTGTTTTTTTCTAAGTATTGATCAAGAAATATAACCATTATGTTTCCTTATCCATTGAAAAGCATTCCAAATGTATGGCCTGACGATTGCTTGCAAGTGTATGTAACAGCGATTCAGTAATGAGAAATATCTATCTATCTATCTATCTATCTATCTATCTATCTATCTATCTATCTATCTATCTATCTATCTATCTATCTATCTATCTATCTATCTATCTATCTATCTATCTATCTATCTATCTGTCTGTCTGTCTGCCAGTCAGTCTATCTGTCTGTCTGTCTGTCTAGCTAGCTAGCTATTGTCTGTCTGTCTGTCCTTTTCGTCCACCCGTCCGTCCATCGGTCTGTCTTTCTAACTATTTCTCTGTATATCTAAATTAATCAAGAAATTGTCCTTAGATATAGACATAAATAGTAAAATTGTTAACATGTATGTTACCTTTCTCTGCTACTTACCGTTTCATAAACTGACTATTTTTTTCTGCTGCTACCTTCACAATATGGAATCCATTTTCGAAAACATCCAATCTGTTTTCCAAATGAGCTAGAAGATTCTGGCTGAATATCGAATGATCGATAAGCTTTTACAAGGGAACTTTCTTCGCATGGTCGTATTATTGCTGGATACATTTTTGATGGACGTGAAAGGTACTTTATTTCTTTAGGAGAACTCCTTCAGTATTTATTCACCAACGATTCACAATCTGAAAAAAAAAAGATTTCTTTGTCATCCTAAATACTTTGGGGGTTCGAGGTTGGAAGTAAGGAATGTATGGCCGTTAACGTGCACGTACACCTACATAATAAGGGTGAGAGGGGCGTTTGATTTTTTGCATGAAACATTGCGCACAGAGATGATATATTTTATTGCACGATTTACATCCATTACTTTATCTTCCCCCGACTATCAAATCGATTTGCAAATAATGTTTTCACTTTTACTTTACAGACAGTTATTTACCTATCCGGACATATGCCTTGTATAAATGCGCACAATCGTAAATTTTTCGGCACAGCACATAGCGATCAATCTTTTAATACCCAGTCATAAATTATCCTGACAAATGGGTTGCGGTTTAGTCACATTCACACCAACATAATCACCCTTGTGTTGCCTGCCAAGTGTCTCCGGTAGAATTTGTGCTGTGACCTCTTGGGGGTTTTGCCAAGTGTTTTCAATCGCAGTTTTATTAGTTGGCCTACTGTCAGTTCCTGCGTCATGTATTAAATACAGACCAAGCGAAAGAACATTTGATTTATTACAGTAAGTAGATGTGTACTGATATTTATAGGGAAAACATGCCCTATTGTGACACCAATGCCACTTAGTTAATGGTTATTATTATTATTAATTAATTAATCGTCCATAACTAATTACAAGTGATGAGAATCTTAATTTATGTTTTTAATAATTCTCCAGCAGACACCACTCGTCTCTCTCTCACTTGGAGGATATGCGAGTTCTGTAAACGTTTTCTCTCTTCCACAACATTAAATCAAACTTTTACATCACACAATATTTCCATAGATGAAAAAAAAATTACTAAAGGAAAAGACAAATCCGTCTTTAATCTATATTTAATGAAACCCCAACCACTGCAGATCAACCTGGAGAAGACTGAAACCATGACCCTGTTAAAAATCAGTAGAAGCCAATCACCTTTGGAGACAGCGAGCTGAAAGAAGTCACCTCTTTCACCCACCTGGGCAGCATTGTATCAGCAACAGGTGGTTCTGATGAGGACATCAAAGCCCGAATCGGGAAAGCTAGGTACGCATTTATCACCCTGAGACCAGTCTGGAGGTCAACATCCCTGTCTGTCCGCAACAAACTACGAATTTTCAACAGCAACGTTAAGTCTGTCCTCCTCTATGGCTCAGAGACTTTGAGAGTCACCAACACCCTAACCAACAAACTCCAAGTATTCGTCAATGGCTGCTTTGCAGCATATTGAAGATCAGATGGACACTCAAACTAAAGAACGCTGATTTGTGGCAGTGGACAAACCAAGATCCCATCGACCAGAAAATTGTCATGCAGAAATGGCGATGGATAGGACACACCCTGCAGAAACCCCCATAGGACATCACCCAGCAGGCTTTGCAGTGGAACTCCCTGGGAAAGAGACGGGTCGGTCGCCCTAACACCACCTGGAGATGATCTTGTGAGGAGGAAATGAAGAGCTGCAACCTGTTGTGGGGTGAATTTAAAAAGGCTGCCCAGAATCAAGTGCACTCGAGGACTGTTGTTGAGGCCCTTTTTTCCACGGGGAATCCAAGAAAATAAGCATAAGCAAGCTATCCACTCACTTTTTTCTCCAACATAAAGTATATGTAAGAAGGTCATTAAATTTAACAATAAACGTATTAAATCAACAATCAAATATACATATAATAAAGGAGAAAGCAAATCCGTCTGTGAATAATTTTAATATCTATAAAATCTTATATCCTAAAACACAAGTCAATAATTTAGTGTCAATACAAATTGCAAGATAGTTCTTATCAGAGAACAGAAATGGAGTTATTAGAGATAAGCGATAATAGTTGGACATAACCTGATTTCGGTGCTGTCTCAATAGTCTTTTGCACACTTTTTGTAACAAAGCCACACGTTTATTGTTCAGTTATTACTGTCACCCCACGTGATTCCCTCCTCATATTGTAGAACACTGACTCACTGCTATTCTATTGATGCTACCTGGGCGTTCCTTTGCCGTATCAGCTCCCTCAAGCAGAACAACAATTGTAGCAATTTCCAGTAACTTCCTTGTACCAAAAATTACTCGATGTAGTCAGCATACTTTGTCACCATACATCAACAGAATGGTGTGTATTCTTTACACTTACACACTGCAATTGTTCATCTAAACGATATCATAGCAGTTTATAATCAGGAAAGAAGGAGATTCGGATCATTCAAGGAAAGGCTGCTTTTTCTCAGAAAAAAATATAATCAGGGAACAAATGCTAAGTTTTGCAGTTTATTCCTTTTTAACTCCATTCTTTCTTATATTCAAGTCTCAAATTACAACAGTATTTATTAGCCAGATACACGCATACAGCATAATAAATACGGAGTAATAGTTTTATGAGCGGGTTCTCTAAAGCAATTTCAAGTGTTTACCATACTATATATAAGCATCATACTTCACAATTTATAGAAATACAAAAATATCATCATAAGGAGAGCCCAAGGTCGGGTCACTCTGGCATTTAATAATATAATTTATATAACAATTAAATTTTAAAATAGGGATAATCAAATTTACTCCACCTCACCTATGTATTTCATTTACCCATGAATTGTGTTATAATTGAGAGAAGTAATTGCCATGAATATTAAAATAATTAAGTCAAATCAAGCATTTTAAAGTTGGCACTGATTTCATATATTTTATAGTTTGTTTCACTTATTCTATATTCTTTAGTGTTGAATGGTATTTTTGATTTTTTTCATTCTCAGGCTACTACTTAAATTTAATATGTATCCTTTTGGTGCGTTACTACATCAATTTATATATTTTTTTAAAATCTTCCTTTTTAAAGTGGTAAAATCTACCAGCGCGCATATTTTGCGACTTCTTGAAATATTGATACTGATGTGTGACAAAATAATAAAAATAAATGAATGAATGAAGAGTACAAGGAAGAGATTTAAGACAAAATCTATATACTGTAATAGAAGCTGTGCGTTGTCCTTATCGTTTATATGGAAATTGTTTAATAAAAAGTGAAAAAAATAGATTATTACAAATTGTTTAAAATTACCCATATTGCTACTCAAACGTAATTTTTACCGTAATGTTCATTTAACCGAATATAATAGAACCATTCATGTTTTAACTTTCTAATCCCAATTATAGAAGTATAACTATCATTATACAAAATGATAACCCCACTATTTCATTTATTTTTCTGTCACTATTAGTATAACACCACGATGGATTTATTGCACTGTTTACAAGTCTGAAGCAGTATATGAATTTGTAACGGATTTGCAGACGTTTGGTTGCATTGCTGTCAAATATTAGAAAAACGAAGGAAAGCATCAACAGTACATAGAGTTCATAGATTTAGAATGGTAAGTGGACTATTGATTGTACTTGACTAGATAACTAGAATGGTAAATATGGTTATACGATTACATTGTAGTAATAGGTTAAAGTTCTATGAGAAGTATTTATTTAAAAAGTTAGTTTATTTTGAAAAACAACAACAACTAAGAACTTCAAATCAGAAGACGCGAACTAGAGGGTAATTCATTATATCAAAAATATATGGATATTGTGAAGCATGATTTAAATAAGTAATATTCAAGAACCAAAGGAATAATTAGTTATTACCTCGTGTTGTGATGCTTTGCTTCTGCGTCCAGCTCTTCATGATGAGCTGACCTGAACTCTGGTGGATAAAATGTATGCTCCCGTACTCATGTTATTTATTTTTCTTTTTGTGTGCAAGCCATGGCTTTCAATAGTCCCAACTAGTTATATCTACGGCCACGTTTAGCTATAAGTGGTGGATACATATAGCAACACATCAATCACTTCTGACTGCACGAGTACTTAGCTGACTGCCTCATTGACTCGTATTTAGTGTGTAGTTTCCACATTTTTACCGCCAGTGAATTTGGACGTTTTATTGTTAGTATGCTTTCTAATAATATGCTTTTTTTTCTTTCCATGTTGTCCATTAATAGATACCAATTATGTTTTGAGGTAACTCACTATAGATGTCAGTAAATTAATATCGGTTATGTTTCGAGTTGTCACTCTCACCTTAAATAGATTATAATTTTTTTCTCATCTAAGTGAGTTAGCTCAAAGTAAATAGACGCCAATTAATTCGATCTGATTCACCTCAGATATAAGCAAAATGTCAAGTATACTTTGAGCTAGCACAAATGCAGTAAAAATGTGACATTTATACTTCAAGCTAACTCACTGGTGTCAATAAAAATATGACATTTATTACTCGTTCTAACTCATAGATGTCACTAAAAATGTGGCATTTATAATTCGAGCTGACTCATAGATGTCACTAAAAATGTGGCATTTATAATTCGAGCTGACTCATTGATGTCAATAATAATGTGGCATTTATAATTCGAGCTAACTCAAGATGTCAATAAAATATGACATTTATAATTCGAGCTAGCTCACAGATGTCAATAAAATATGACATTTATAATTCGTGCTAACTTTCCGCATAAGTCAGTAAATAGATGGCGAACATAATCTGATCTAATTAGTACCAGACCCTAATGTCAGTTAATTGCAAAGTTGGATGGGAAGGTGAAGAAAGCAATCATTCAGAAGCAGTTTTATTAGGACATATGTACTGCTTCTTTAGAAGTCATGTTATATTGTCTTGAGTGTGTTAAAGTTGGACGCATTGCTGTTTTATAAGATTGAAATGGAATTACAAAAGCATCCATTTTGTATTTTGAGTCATGCATTTATCTGTAAATACAACAGATTTATACTTAATTGTAGGGAAGATAAAAACGGTACGTGTGCACAACGCTCCAAGCCATTTGCAATAACTATTTTAGTAACTATCGTAATTTTTTATAAATAAACAAGTATTGCAGATAAACAAAGATGAAAAGAGAAAAGATTCCACAACCCCAAGAATTAAAATAATATATGTGTAATCTTGCTGTTCCAGAAGCAGAATGCATGTGCATTATTGCTTTGTAGTAAAGCGTATTTAATTTATTGACAAAGAACATGTTACCTTAAAATACTTTAACTTCATTTGATTAATCAATATAAAACAATAAGATTAATACAAGTTTCCTTTTCTGATGTCATGTATATAAATTCGCCAATTATATGTTTATTTTTACAGGTAATATTGACCACCAAGAAGACTTGTATGAAGTTAAATAAGTTTCCCTTTACTTAACGCGCGTGCTTCGTGAGATACTGTAAAATTAAAAATATGGAAGTTTTTATATATAATGCATTCTGAACGGTTCTTATGCTTAAAAAGCTATTGTTCAAAACCAGAAGCAAGTTTGATTTCGACATTATATAAAGCGAAACCCTGTACTTAGTCATGTGTAATTGACAGTAAGAATGTAAATAATAAACTTGTGAGTTTGTTATAAAAAAAAGGCAAGTGAAAGACTATTGAGACTGCACCTAAACCAGTTTATGTACAAACTATTATTGCTTATCACTAATAACTCCATTTCTGTTCTCTGATAAGAACTATCTTGTGATTTGTATTGATGCTAATCTGTTGAATCATGTTTTAGGATATAGGATTGTTTAGGTATTAAAATTATTCAAACGTGGTTTCATGGAAATATTGATGTCAAGTAATATTTTTTCATTGTTTTGTTATATGTATATTTGATTGTTGATATAATAAATTTATTATTAAAGTTATTTACCTTCTTACACATATATATAACCTTATGTTAGAGAAGAAAGTGGGTGGATGGGGGCTTGCTGAATATAGATTAAAATATGGATTTATCTTCTCCTTTAGTAAGACGTTTTCCACCTACGGAACATTGTGTGATGGTAAATGTTTGTCTTTAATGTTGTGGAAGAGAAAAAAACGTTTACAGTGCCCGAATATCCGCCAAGTGAGAGAGACGAGTGGTGTCTTCTGGAGAATTATTAATAAGATAAATTAATGTACTCATGACTTGTAATTAGTAATAAGAAATGTCATTCTTCTATGCGCACTCATGTCATTCTTATGGATAACCTCCTTTACTGTCATTATCATAGATAGATAGACAGCAGCCTTTCATGTTTACACACACACACACACACACACACACACACACACACACACACACACACACACACACACACACATTCCCAGAGTTATATACACTAGTGTACTTATCTACATATAAGAATGTAATAATTCTTAACCACATGGATAAAGTATGCACTTATGTGTGGTACTCGCGCTAAACATAATATTATTCAACCTAATTCACATCCATGAGTAAAATAATCATAGCTTTAGTACATTAGATTATGACTTTAGACAGTTAACTGTATGTATCTTTCATGTATATGTATGTATATTTATAGATGCTTTTATTTCATATCTTCTTTCTCTTCTAAACTATAAGTACACAAAATATAAATTCTTTCTGAGTTTTTTAAATTTTTTTAACGTATTGTATAAATAGCGGCAATTAGCAGCGTGTGGTGCGGTGATTCGCGCCTTCATTGTGAACGCGTCCAGACTTTTGCTGGTCCTATTTCAAGAATTCATGGGCTTTTAACTTTTCTGTGTACATGTATCGGCACACTGTTTTCTGACGTCACGGACAATACGAGTTGGTATCTTGTTTGTTTTCGGTTTATGGGCGTCACGAATAGGCATTTCTTCAGTTCCTGGATGGTAAAAGCCAAATTGAAAAGCTATTTTATTAATCTAAACGCTTGTTAGCTTTAAATGAAACTAATGTATGTGTGATTATCTAACATATGTTCTGTCGAACACTCTTATGTACTTTATACATTTATATATCTACATATACTATTTCTCTATATGTCTGTCAGGCAGCCTGTCGTATCTATCTATCTATCTATCTATCTATCTATCTATCTATCTATCTATCTATCTATCTATCTATCTATCTATCTATCTATCTATCTATCTATCTATCTATCTATCTATCTATCTGCCTACCTACCTACCTACCTGTCTGTCTGTCTGTCTTTCTGTTTGCCTGCCTGCCTGTCTATCTATCTGTATGTCCGTCCGTTCGTCAACCCACCCACCTATCCATCCATCCTTCTGTCTACACACCCATCCATCTAACAATGCATCTGTCTATGTCTATTTAACTATATACTGGTTCATTAGTTTAATATTTATATTGTTAAAAGTGTTCTTTAATACACTCTAAAAGTCAATATGTATGCCTTTTTGTTTCCGATAATAGGTTATTATTTTAACAATAAACAGGTAGTTAATATTTTTTTGGTAAAATGTCCTTTATGATCTTACGTTTATAACAATGAACATGTCTAAGAGTGAATTCCTAAGGGATATAGTGCCACTGACTTTTTAGGGAAAGAAAGAATATCTGTTATAACCTTAAGTTAATAGCAATGGAACATATGTATGAATCTCTCTCTCTCTCTCAAGAGGGAGATAGAGAGTACAACACAATAGCTTATAGTGCCATTAGATACTTAGGGAAGATATAATGTTTTACCAAAGACAGGGAGAAATGTGCGTTCGTAAAGAGTATCTAGAAATTGGCTGCTCCCACCTTACCTAAATTAAAAACAATAACCAGAAGAACACTTTCTGACCCCAAATTAAGTTTTATGGAATGATTTGAAAGTAATTTATTAAGAAACAGTTTTGAAGAGTGAACTGCACCATAGTTAGGCTACGTACCAGATCTTATGTGCTGGAAATAAATCATAAATTAAAATAATAGTTTATGTAGGTGAAACCATAACATTGTTTCGTTGTTTGGGAACGGTTTAGTTTCTTTTGCGTAGAAATTTATAGAAGTGCAAGTTTGCTGGGCATTCCCAGACAGCTGATAGACGAGTGTCGTGTGTCGTAGTTTTTCCGAGTTGAACATAATCAGTTGTTGGTAGCAACCAGGTGACGTCATTTGATGTGTCTTAGCATAGCGTGTTACCTGTGGCGTTGGCGACTTAATTTTAGTACATTTTCTAGAGCTTCACTTCGGTAAAACCCACACGCTATTAAAGTTTCACTAAGTCAAGCTGACACTTCAGCAACGAAGACCTGACACAAATGACGTCAAGCGAAATGTCAAGAGTTCAGTTGTGCTCCTTCAGCTACTCATTAATTGCTATGATTTTCAAACTTGGCACTTCAGTCCTCAGACTGGTGTAAAGACATGGTATTAAGAATTCTGTTTATTTTATTATAAAACCTTTAAGATTTCCCAGTTTACCTTTATCATTTTTAGAACGCGAAAAGAAATAAAATGCTTCTCAAAAAGGCAGGTTTAGTTGCCTTTATTTTGATAAACGTTTTGCCAATAGTGGGTTCTGTATGTTTATGTTTGATGCCAGAACTGTTTTACGAGGACTGGATGATGATTTTTAAGGTTTTATCTCAAACAATTTACGACGATTGGATTCAGTGTACGTTTGATATTAAAATATGAGAATAAGTTAACTTGATTTTATTATTATTTTTTAAAATGAAGAAAAATATTTTTTCTTGTTTGTTTGGCTTTATGTTTTTTTCGTGATTTTTAAAAACTTTTCCAAGTCCTGGGCTAATATGCTGGATTGTGATAAGGAGTCATTTTCCCATGGGCTGGGATTATATACTGTATTATGATAGGGAGTCATTTTCTCATGGGCTGGGATTATATACTGTATTATGATAGGGAGTCATTTTCCCATGGGCTGGGATTATATACTGTATTATGATAGGGAGTCATTTTCCCATGGGCTGGGATTATATACTGTATTATGATAGGGAGTCATTTTCTCATGGGCTGGGCTAATATACTGTATTGTGCTAGGGAATCATTTTCTCAAGGAAGGGCTAATATACTGTATTGTAATAGGGAATCATTTTCTCAAGGAAGGGCTAATATACTGTATTGTGCTAGGGAATCATTTTCTCAAGGAAGGGCTAATATACTGTATTGTGCTAGGGAATCATTTTCTCAAGGAAGGGCTAATATACTGTATTGTAATAGGGAATCATTTTCCCCATGGGCTGAACTAATATACTGAATTGTGTTAGAAGATCAGTCTCCTAAGACCTAGGCTTCATAGACTATAGATTGTTAGAGAATCAGATTGAAGAAATTGATTTTTTTTCTATTTTTATTTTGATAAAAGAAATGAAGAACATTTGTTTTAGTTCTGACACCCAGAACTTTACTTTGATGTGAGGGATATTTTTCTATGCATTATTCATTTTTATGATAGAATGCAAGCTTAAATTCAGTTGGAAATATTTTGATAAGAAACAATTTTGTAGCGTTTATAGAGTGTTTTTTTTTTTGTGCTTGTGTTGGAGTGTAAAAATTGTCTTTTTTTATTTTGAAAATGTGAAAATATTATTCTAAATTATACTAACCAAAAATCTTTTATAATTATTAGAAAAAATAAATAATAAAAAGTATCAGTCTGGTCTATTACTAACCAACACATTTTAACTAAGAAAGAAAATGAATGACAAAACCTTCAAACACCTATTACTTTATTATTAAAAATAATAATTTATTGTATATCTAGTACATAAATATTTTAAATACTTGATTGTGAGTCTTTTACATTCATTTTACAGTCATGTACAGTATATAGAAACCAGAACTTCGGAACCAAAATAAAGCTGTCTATTGCTGCAACATAGCTGTCTTAATTAATGAAAATATGTATCATTCATAGTATATAGAGTATTTAAGTATTTTGTTTTTCTTTTCTGTATTTTCCTAAATATCCTGATTCAAATAATTATTTTAAATCATATTTTTTCTTCTTTTAATTCTTTGAAAATCTTTTTCCTCTTTTTCTATATGGCATATATATATATATATATATATATATATATATTTTAAAGAGGACACAATTTTAAAATGATGTGCTAGTTTAATACATGCAAAGCTGATTGATTTTTTTCTGTTTTTTTTCTTCTGGCATGAATCTGATAGCAATAATACTTTTATTTTTAAAAACCCAACAGCAATAGTATCATCCATTCATTCAATCAACAGCAAAATAAATTATTGCTTTCATATCACTACTGAAAATAAAGATTGTCTGATAATAATATTTAACTCCACCATCGCGTTCATTAACGTGACTGACAGGTGTGTCAAGTACTGATATTGCATATGGGAAAGCACTTTTATAAAAAGCAAATTATCCAGTCCTTCAGACTTATTCCCCTTTCTTATTGCAAAGAAAAGCTATGACGCAAATGTAATACTTGTATAACAATCCTTCTGTAAAGAAATCTGGATTTGGAAACCGCGGGGAAAGCTTACGGGTGACTTACTTGTTCCCCATCTCCTGGGGGTCAGAAATTGGGGTGGGTGGTTACTTAGTGGCTAGGATAGATAAATCAGATATTAATATGCTAAAGACTTGCCGTACGTTAATTTACAGTTAAAACTTTTAATAAATAAGTCTTTGGAATCTGTCGGATTTTAAGCTTCTTTACACCCGAATTTATTTAACAAATACCATATACTCATATCTTTGACTCTTCATACTCATGAAATGTGTATGTTCACACATACACAATATATATATGGCTATAAATAATTTTTAAAAAACACATCTTGGTATCATTAATTTTGTTAAGCCTTCCTGCATTATTGAGTTGCTAATACTAACCGTAAATTTTGAATGTGTATTTATCCACGTTCATCAGAAAGTTTATCATCAATTTGCGATTACTCATCATAGATACATTTTGGTTATTTCTCGTTTTATTTCTTCAATATTTTTTTTAAAAAGGGAATAAATACAGTGTCTTATAATTTTACAATTGTACTTCAATTATTCTTAAACCTGTACGGTTTCTCTAATCCAATGAATCTAGTATATTGACAAGTATTCTAATTATTACTTCTTAATATATACAGAGAAGACATAAACTGGGAAATGAAATACAGAAGCAACATATATTTCACACTTTTAAATAGTCAAGATGATAGATATTTGTCTGTATCATCAGAGAAATCACCTTTCTTCAGTTATCAGACATCACATTTTTCTAACAAATCCTTCTTCCAAGAAAAACATAAATGCATGTCGGACTTCATATAATTGTATCATATATCCACTTAATCATTTTCTCCTAATTCACTGTCTAACTGACTCATTTACTCATGCATGTATGCACTCACAATCGCTCGACTATTCACTCTCTTTCTAGCTTACTTATTTGAAATTTATCTTCTTTGGTTCTTAAACAGAGATTAAATGCTTTCATTCTAAATTCATCCACTCGTGAAAATTAATATATTATGTCTTTTACATTGTTTATATATTGTACACATTTATCATCTTAACATACACACATGTACACTACTTAAATTTGCAATAAAGGAGGTTACGCAGATTGTTTATCGCAGTATATATTTCTTATTGTTAGTGGCCTGTTTCTAGACAGCTTCAATATTCTTTCTATTTTGTAAAATCATCAATAAAGCTAATCTCATTTTTGCATCTTTTCATTTAAACATGATGACCATAACAACATCCTTCACATTCAGCTTTTTGACCACAGCACTTCCAAATGAAATGGACCTTGAGCAGTTGTCCACCTTGACTGTATACTTCAGTTCTTTCTTTCCCTTTAGCGTGGAAACAGCAAGCCAGTTTATGATTGTCGGTCGTTGTAAATAATTTCTGACACCTTAGGCACTTTGACACCTGGCCACCTCTCGGTTTTGTTACTTTCTTTACTTCGGCCTTACCCTTTTCGCTAGAAGTTTTGACGTCATTCTCTAGAGCTACAGAGCCAGGAGGTCGTTCTGAGAAACACCTCCGCTCGGATCCTCTGAAAGGGCCAAGCTTTGGTGCAGCAATGGAAGATGTAGAGCCAGGTGCATTTAATACCTCAAAAGATCCGGGTAAGAATAGTTTTTGAGGGGATTGTTTAATGAGAGAAACCGGATTAATCTTTGCAGCTGCTTGGATTGTAGATGAAGGTGAGTCGGGACGGTTATCTGTAGTTGTAATCGTTCTAAGTTTGTCCATGTTAGAAATTGCATCCTGGATGGAGTTTTCCAGTTTTTTTGCGCGTTCCTTTAGGACTTGTAGTTTTTCCTCTGATATTTCTATCAGGGTGGGCTCTCTAAGAGTCTGCGTACATACGCTGTCTTTAGACGTGAAATTTATGGTCTGACAATGTGTCGATTTAACTTCGCTCGCTGGTTTTTCTTGAGTTGTTTCCTTCACTGGAATTAAATCAGGTGTGGTACCTACACACTTATCTGCAACAGCGTTTTTTCTCATCTTAACAGCTTCTTCGAGTTCTTTCATTTGCATTTTGAGTGCTTCCATATCTGCCTTCTCTTGCTTTATTTCGTCTTCCATTTTATTTACCTCTTCCAGTAGGTGTCCATTGTGCTTTTGGAGGCTTTCGGTTTCTTGTTTAAATCGTTCTGCTTGTGACTTATGCAATTGTTTCTCCGAGTTGTCTGCTTCAATACGCTGTTTTAATGTAGACGCTATTTTCTCGGGTAGCATGACTGTTGAATTCAAAAGAGCACAGCATTCGAACCTGTCTTCCATGAGTGTATTGCTGCACTCTATGACAAACTCCAGTGATTTGCGCATTTCGTCCAGCATGTCCTCAAACGCGTCTTCGTTTGATGTCAGTTTCTGAGGTGCGCTGAAACAATCAACCAACAGTTTTAACTGTTCGTAGGTCTCCAGGAGCATGAGCTGTCCTCGGAGAGCACTTTTTCTGTGATGTTCTATTTCCTCCATGGCCATTTTAAGCCTCATAGTCCAGCCATCGCGCTCGCCTTGAATTTTGGCTCCGAGCCACTGACCAACTTCTGCTGAACCGTTGCGAACAACGCGGGCGAAAATTGGAGCCGCCATTACCTTAAGGAAATCGTCCACTGCAGCTTGGATGTCAGGATCTACATAAATCTTTGACAGTTGTTCCACGGTCATCAAACCTTTACTAAAGATTGGCGTCTCTGTCGTGTAGAGCGAGGCTGTGTCTTTCTCACTCATGCCTGAAACCATACAAACATGAAACTGGAATGATATTCTGTAATACTGAGGCAATGATTTCACCTATATAACATAGATAAATAATTTTAGAGGAGAAATTCAAAGAGAGGTGATTATGGAAGTTGGTAAATATGCTAATAACTAATAGTAAATTGTAACATTCTTCTTCTTAAAAGAAAATAATGATAATGTGCATAAGTATGGATGCTAAGATGATGAGAATCAAACAAACCTTTCAAATTCTGGACTATTAAAGTCTGGCTAAATATGAGTTGCTGAAAAGATTTAAATGATAGCTGTAATGATCATTTTATTGATTCATGTTAAGGCTGTTGTTATAAATAACTAGTTAATACTTGTAACTGTTTATACTTCATTATTTGTTTGACTGAGGTACTAGATACCACAGACACTTCTTCGGATACAGTATGTATTATGTAACTGAATGCACTGAGATCGTTAACTGAGGCAGCGAGTATCGTTGTAATATTATTTTTGTATTGCACGTAAAATATCACTTGGACAAGTAAGTTACTTTGATAACGCATGCATATCAACATGGGTGTCATGGTGATTATCGGGATAACTAATACAGTACAGCCCAACGCCCACGTAACCAACAGTGCTTCAGAAGTAAAGTAATATGATTGAGAAGATTAACCTCCCATTTGTCTTCTTAAACTACTTCTAAACATGAAATTAAGAGACACAAGATAGAGAATATTTACATAATTTTATGGAACCGAATATTTAACACTGTCTTGTATAATTTGTTGTAACGTCTTTTCCCTGCCTGTGCATGAATTATGATCACGTTTCATGCACTAAATGGAAATGAAGAAACGAACATACTAATGACCATTAGAATTAGAATCAGAGAAAGTTATGGATTAGGACTAGAACGGCTTTTAGGGTTAGAAATATAGTTTAGTTGTGGTTTTATCACGAGTTGCCTGAATCGTAAAGGTCAAATTTGCATTCTTAATTGCGCACGTGTGGATCGAAGTCTTCACTTTTAACATGCATTTACCCTACGTATGTACATGAGTACGAAGATACACAGTAATTAAACAGGCCTAAAAGAAGGTACATTTTAAATTTAGGTTTGTTGCTTCTCAGGGGTGGATAAAGGTTCAGACCGGGATGGATTGGGTTATTGGAAATGATGTAATAGATAAGTTTGCTAAAGTAGTTTAAGTTTAATTTCATGCTTAGAAGTAGTTTAAGAAGACAAATGGGAGATTAATCTTCTCAATCATATTACTTTACTTCTGAAGCATTGTTGGTTACGTGGGCGTTGGACTGTACTGTATTAGTTATCCCGATAGTTTCCGTAAAAATGACAAGAACGACGAAGTCGTATATACGCGTACAACAGTCCAGAGTTAATAAATATACACTGAATTTGTCTTGAACATGGCATTTTGTAGTAAAACATTTCTTTGTAGTCAGTAGACTAAATGCGTGTACAATGTTTCTATATTTAGACTCAATTCAACACAGTACATATTTCAATCCAAAGGGTTTGTCATATTGCGAAATATATATGTGGAAATATTTAAATAAAGTAAATTTCTTGATTTTTTTTGTGCGAACGTGTTAACTGATCATAACTTTAAAAATAAATGTCGATACATTTTATTTATTAATTCTCACATGGATGATATAAAGTATTATGTTTCGTATTGACAAAAATTGTTTGTGTGATTTGATTTTATAACTAAAAACGCTGTGCATTAGTAAATATAAATTATTTACTTTAAAAAAAGTAGAGGTCTAATTTCTTACCTACTACATGGAAAGTGATGTGAATGTATTGTAATCAGATAGGTAAAATATTTTCAATCAATGCAATCTCGCAAATAACGACTTACGTTAACTTTAATATTTTATACTTTGAACATATTTCCTGACAATACTCCTACACTAGTATAAGCCTGCTCTAATTCTACTTGCATATTTAATAAATATTTTTCTCCAACCGATAACTGTAATAAGTGTTTTTAAAAATGATTGAATCCATTAATAAAGTATAATCAGTATAGTAAATTTAATATATAATTTATAGCTGTATCTCATTTAAGTGCTTTTTGTTTATGTAATACAATGTCTCTACGAGTTGCCTTAGCAACATGTAGTGTCTGTGCTTGAAGCTTCTCTCAGTAATACACTTGTTCACGCCTGGTGATGAATCGTCAGTCTTGCAGGCGACCATTGATTCTGTTGAACTATCTTTAACAGCACCAGCACAATAAATAACGGGCAATGTGACGGTCTGAGAGCAGGCGCCACACGGCTAAGCATTAGATTCTCAGAGACATATAACCGTGGACATACACAACATCCCTAACCGTGGGGTATCGATCGCTTAATGACTTAATGACGCACATAGTCGCATAGTGTTCGAATCAACTGAAATGTATTGCAATTATCTAATATTGTTTAGCAAACGTTGCTCCATAACTGTAAAATCCACGAGCAGTTCTTTTTTGTTGCCTGATTGCATTTTGGTAAGGAAAATAAAATCCCTGAGGTTTGGGATTCTTTGTCACATATTATAGTAAATGATGTATTTCTCACTAGAGAAAACAAATTTTCATAATGAAATCAATAGATACTATTCAAAGATATTCTTGTACTGACTTATTTTAATTAATATGCAGTTTGTAACTGTATTATAAGCACTATTTAGAACGCATCTTAATATTATAAATTTGGTGTTGGCTAAAAGTCTTGGAGGGATATTAGTGCTGTAACATTTCTTTCTGTATATTTATTTATTATTGTAAAGTGCGTAGAGATTTTGTGCTTTCTATAAATTAAAAATACAAGGCTCTTATATGCCACCTTTATATTATTATTATTAGTAGTAATAGTAATAGAAGCAGTTAGTAATGTTAGTTAATAATAGAAGTATTGTTACACTTACACACTGTTGGCGACACCTCTCGCATCTACCACAGTCATAGCAGTCTAATAGCAGTATAATCAGTGAGCAAGGAGATTCCAATAAAACAATAAAAGGCTGCTTTTTCCCTGTAAAATTTATAATCAGGGAACAAATGCTAGATTTCCAGTTTATTCCTTTTTAACTCCATTCTTTCGTAATGTTAAGATCAACTTACACTTTCCTGCAACAGTATTTATTAGCCTGATACATGCATAGATCATATTAAATACACTAAATAAATTCACTAGAAACAATGTCAAGTGTTTAGCATACCACTTATAAGCATCATAGTTCACAATTTGTAAAATAATAGTTTACTCACATAATACATACCTAAATAAAACACAAGTATAATATGTCAATAGCACAGAATATTTCTAAGTCCATTCTCAGTCAGATAACTCACCATTAAGCTAACAGCGCCTTTCATGACGGGACTTCTTGCCACACTAAATTCAAGTGATTAGACAATAGAATTCTCTATAGCAGGTAAACTTTTGATCTCATTGGTCTCATTCCCATAAATATTAACCATTGGATAATAAAAATTACTCATCCAGTTGGAACTGGTTTGCATTGCATCAGCAATATCTAGCATATTCTCAACGAGCGTGTACTCCACCTCTGGCATTGTAAAGAGTATCCAAGGTCAGGTCACTTAACAATTTAACAGTTTATATAACAATTACGTTTAGAAATAGGGATAGGCAAATTTACCCCACTACACACAGTAATACAATCAAAGCAAGCGAAGGATAAGCATTGTAGTAAAAAATGGAATATTTAACTAATGATAAAACCATATTTAAAGCAAACATACGTATGTTGATACACATGCAGTAATTCTTGATACTTATTTAGAATGGGGAATCGTTGTTGAGTAAAGAGTATACTTAACCTGCGATGCTTTATAATGGAATTCTGATAATAGTGCATATTATATTTAAATCGATAATTTCTCTTAATACTTATATCTATGACACACAAAGGCATATCAGCAGAATATACATAAATTGTCGGTTCGATTCTTCGTCTTGGTTGGGTTTTATAATTCTACAATGATTAAATTAAAAAAGTTCATTCATTTACCACTTGAGGGTAGAACTGCATACTGACTACTTTAAGAAGGATAAAGATCAACTGTTACTATATAACCTCGTATGAAGCGGAAAGTAGCATCGCATCGAGTCATGATTTCTTATCATCTTGAGTATCAGATGAGCGACTGGTGACATTGAACGGGTTTGCGAACTGATGTTATAATGGAAGTTAAAGTGGCCACTATTCTGGTCACCAGATTTGATTACATTGAATTTTGAGTTAGAGGAGATTACTGAAGTTATCTGGAGTGACATTTAATTGAGCGATTTGTTTGATGGGGTTCTTGCGTTACGAATTGCTCGGAAAGAATACGTATGGTATTTGTGTGTGTGTGTAACAGATTGAATTTCAGCTCTGGGCTGTTACTGGATTACAGTGAATTATCGACAGGAAGCTAGTTCTGTACTGTCCGTCAAATAGCACCCTAAAGAGAGGAACTTGTATTGATAACACAGGCTTACCAGCCGTGGGTGTTGTGATAATTAATTACCTGGGATTAATAACACTTAAATAAAAATAATAGGTAATCTCATATCCTTACCTGACATTAGCATCAATTACTATTTCAATGCTAGACAATTAATATTACATAAAATTATAAAGAACGCGATTGTTTTCCCGTTTGGAAAATTGTCATATGATGTCAAATTCGTACTGTTTATTTGACTACTAATAGTATTACGAAGATAATCAACCTTTGTTTAGTTTACTTACGCGTACATTTTGTTTCCTTCTAATTCATATAGTTGACATTGTTTTGATAAAATATACTTTCATCATTTATAGTTTAAATTATTGATATATTTTTATAAGATGAGGGTCTCATGATGGTCTTTGCTTTTTCATGAGCCCCAGGTTTGGAAAAGTTATATGAAGATACACACGTATAAAGGATGACTGGAACAGTAGAAGAAACGGCAAGCCAAGTAATCGATACATAATATTTCTCAATCTTATAATTAAACTGTTAAGTACAGACTGTTACATATACTGAAACGCCCGTCATCTTTTTCATTTAAATTAACGGTTGTCTGAATAACCTTGGCAAACCGTATAAAGTAGGACACTCTTTTATTTAAACCATTATTGGTAAGAATGCTTCTGGCAAGCCTTATGAACCCCAAAACCATTTATATTTATTTCTTATTTAAAAATCTTTTAGGCAACGGGTTCCTAACTTCCGCGGAACTGACAGAAAGCATGATACCCACCTGGCAAATTCTGAAAATTATTCCGTCCTGACGACACCTCTGTAGTACCCAGCATGTCATCGCGCGTCTGTACAACATCCTCAGCAACTGACCACATTTCCCTCCTTTTTTCTCATAATTGGCGCCCCTTTGTCAAACACGTAGGTTCTTTTTTATCTGCAAAAGACAAGAAACCCTATTAATGTATTATAAGAAATAATTATGCAGATGTAAAGTTCATATAAATGATAGTGCGAATAATGTATGCCAAATATAACTGACATTGTACTCTGCTGTTTCAAACTGTTAGGATCTCACAATTCCTAATTTGATATGCTTTAGCAATGTTTTAGATTAATACTGGTATTTTTATCATTAATAAACACACACACAACACTGATATACATACAGAACAGACACACGTACTTAAGAGTTAATTATTTTAAACTATCAGTAATTTATGTAATTCTCCTGCAAAACTCTGAGCAGCACAGACACGCAATTAAATACGCATATACCCACTCATATACGCAAGTTGAATCTTTTCACAAATGCACCTTGTAGTACTCCACACCATGCTGGAATAGCTTATAGACCATCAAACAGCGACACAGTTTTTCATTCGTTTTAGAGATTATGGGGCGGGTGTGCTCTAAACAAGGAGTATACATGAAATTCGAAGCATTTTTTAAAATATAATTAGTGCTAAATTAATATGACTTGAAGGTAGTTTAGAACCTGTCTAAAATTTGTCACTGTCCTTGTTCACTTACCTGCAGTACTATGTGAGATCGAACGTAGGGGAGGCCTGCAATTGGATTGTGTTATTTTAACTCCTTCCCTAAGGTGTTTATAGATATGAATTCCTGACACTGTCACACGGTTAGGGAGCTGAATAATCATTTAGTGACACTTGTCACACGAGAATGCTTACGAAAACGTTTAAACGAGCTTAGCGTTATGCACTCGTTGAATGTTGATTAAAGGACAGAACAGCTGGAAGTCCTGCTACAAAGATCAATCAATACGTTGGGTTTTTTTTTTTGTAAGGGTGCGCGGGTGGCCTACAATGTCTATGCTAAAAACAGGCCACTTTACGGAGTACACAAATTATAGCCTTGAGTAACAGAAGCTTCGGTTGGACTCTTTTAACAACACATGACTTTATACATTATGTGCTTTAAATTCATGTACTACAAGACGGATAAAATCTAATATAAAATCTAAATATAAACAACGAAATACACTCGGTGTTGTAATGCGAGGGATTGCAACTCCCGTAAATGATTGTAGATTCAGCACATTGTACATTTCCAGCCAGCCATGGACTGATGGTATGTGCAGTGTATGATCATTTTGTCCCATGAACTGATGGTATGTACAGTGTTTGCTCCATTCCAAATAACGATTTCTTCATAGGATCACACAAACGAGCGTATATGCAGAGTGTGTTCCATTCCAATTACTGATAGCTTCATCAATCCTGCTATCAGTGTATTTAAAGTGTAAATGTTCCATTCTAATCATAGATAGCTTCATCAGTTCATGGAAATGGGTGTATTTATAAAGTATGTGTTTCAATTTTATGATAGCTCTTTCCGTTAAAACTGGAAAATAATCGTATTTACAGTATAGTTTACAATTCTCTCATCCATCTAGTCATCAACTAATGGAAATATTCTCATTGGTATTTACATTATATTGCTCTTACTACGAAATTATCCGATCTTGTGCTTTTGCCTGTATCTCTAGCATTGTTTCCTGTAATAGTTATGAGCAAATCTTACTCACAGCTTAAGCAGTCGTAGATATGCTCAACACTTTATGTATTTCCTTATTAGAGCTGCCTTGTCAGTGAAATAGAAAGTGCAATGAATTATTATTAATTAATTAATGGTTTTTCAGTTCCATCTGCAATGTCTAGAATGTGATTGGGAACCGTTTACTAATGATCTTGTTCTGTAATATCAAATATATATTAGTAATTCGTAACATAAAAGGATCCGTTTATAATTTAGTTTGATCCTTTCTTCAGTAAGCAAATTTTCAGTTAATTTTTGTATGTTGAGAGAACGAAATTGATTTGCTTAAAAAGAATATATGGAGTTTAATTCTACCTTACCTGTGTATAAGTAACCTAATTACTCTAATTTTATTCTTTTTAAAGAACGTCATATTGTTTTTAATTTGCTTTCTGCTCTTAATTCGCGAGTTTGTTATGGTAAACTTAATAGCCCGCTATTATTCTGAACGTCTCTGTTCATTGTGTATAGACAGATTTACACGAATGTTGGCTTACTTTTGTCTGTCTATAAAAGGTGATCACCTAAGCCAGATCGTATTTTGTTTTCAAATTATAGGTACTCGTTACTCGAAACCACTATTTTCCACTCGTAATGATCGTTCACGACCCCTTGAAGCCGTTCCAATGTTAATGGATAATAGGTGGGGTGCCTTATGCATGATTTCTTTACTCGTGTTACATGAACTGACTAAAATGATTAAAAGTAATCGTGCTTTGATATTTACTTGTTACTAAATGAAAAGCTAATATAGCTAGAAGATTCTAAAAATATAATCTTTTGTACAACTTCAAAGTTGTATATTTGATTGTTGATTTAATAAATCTTTTGATCTTCTTGTGCATAAAACATGTCGGTATCAATATTGGGTGGATGGCGGCTCGTTAAATATAAATAAACACCTTTAGTTTCCATTTGCAGAAACATTATGCAACAGTAAAACGTATATCTTATTATTGTGTAAAGACTAGAATTTTACGACATCTTTATAATCCGCCAAGTGAGAGACTTGTTGGTCTTTTGGGAGAATTATTAATAACCATAAATTATTAAGATTCTCGATCACTTGCAATTAGTTATTTGTTGTTAATTAATACATAATAATTATAACGAGTTAAGGGTGCTCAGAGAGATCTCATACTATCTATCATTCTGTCTTTCTCTCTGATGCGCATGGCCGCACGTCGGTCTGTCCGTCTGTCCACAATTATTTTGATCTATTTTTCTTTTTCACCTGTACATTGACTGACGCTTGTTGAGTGTAATCAGAATTGATGACGCATTTACTAATATCGATCGAACACTCTTAATAATTATCAAAATATTGATTGTCCTTCCATTTTCATGCACTTTTAAATAACAGAGTTGTCATTCCGGCGTCATCAGCAGTGACAAGTGGCTTCAGAAAAGCGTGTTTCGTTACAAGGCTGAATGATTTTTACTCGCTACTGAGTAAAGCTATTGTATTTAATGGTACAGAAATAGACAGGACACGTACTTTATTCTTTATTGAATATACTTTCATTCTTGTTCCTTTGGTGCTAAACAAAAATTTAAATTCATTATGCTGTATAAATCAGTATGAAATACAAATTATAGAATTACAATGTTGTATTCATTTATCATGTCACCTACTATTAGAAGGACAGTGAAAGTCGTACTTGTTCATTTAAAAGTGAAATTATAATTGACTTTTCTCCCCTTAGAAAAAGTAGAAATGCATTTTAAACATGTATATAATTATAGTCGTATGAATTGTTATTAACGCATATAATATTTATTATATTATCATCCTTCTCTAATTGTACAGTCTATTAAATATTATTTTACCTTTTATTTCCATACCAATCAACAGCAACAAAATAATGGTCTTCTTGGACTTAAGATGAAATGTATACTTATATTAGTATTGTTTCATTTCGCAACACAATTAGTATTAAATACTACTATTACTACTACTACTATTAATACTGCTGCCGCCACTACCACCACAACCTCTACTGTTATTACTGCCGATGATCAAAGAACTGTCTCTGTAGTCTTGTGGAGTCTCGATTCCTAACGGTTAGGATGATAGACTAAGAGCCCCGAAAAGTTTATGTATCTCTCGATCTGGAGACTAGAAGCATAGATGACATTCCCAACCCCCTGCCCCATAGGTTTCGAGGGAAGAAAATGGATTCTTTCAAAATACACCCATACCGTCCCATCCATGATGATGAAAAAAATGTATATGATCCATATCGGATTAATGACTCTAGATACTGTTGTTCATTGGGACATTTATTTATTATTTTTATTGCTATTTTTGCTGTAGCTGTAGTATGATAAAAATAGATTTTTCTTAGGTCTCATTGCCATTATTTATTGTATGTTTCTTCCCTTTGCCATGCTTTATTGTGTGTTTCTTCCGTTTGCCATGCTTTATTGTGTGTGTGTTTCTTCCGTTTGCCATGCGTTATTGTGTGTGTGTTTCTTCCCTTTGTCATTCACTTGTTGTTGCTTCTGTCTTGTCTCAACATTCAGTACATGATTGTCTGCTTTATGCATTGTTCCGTTTGTCTATGTTCAGTGCTTCTTGACATGTTATTTAAAAGTCATCACACAATGCTTTTTACTTTTTTTGTATTTCTGCCTCCGCCCGAATCTCAGCGCATTGCCTGTTGGTGATGTATTGTTCTTTGTATTTCTGAATGCCCATTGTCTTTCTATGAGTGGTGTTGTCTAAGTCCTCGGAATCTCAAGCTGTCTTGCTTGTAGCATAGAAGAGTTTTTGTTTTTGATGGAAATAAATTAATGCCTGAACTTGATTTATCATAAAGCCTGTCTACCACTAGTATTTGCATAAACCTTTACGCTTTTATGGCTGCATAATTGATCAAATACTGTTGTTGTTTCATATTCAACTATCTTATTGAGTTTGTGTATTGTGCTTTTGTTTGTGGGTGTTGTTTACCCCTGTTCATTTCCCTCCACCCACCCGATCCGCTGCTTCAAATTAAATTGCCTATAATGGCGTGCAAAACCTACAAGCATTCTTTTCTTTTGAAGAGTTTGTCACCTGACAGCAGCATAGTGCCGTCCAAATTATAATCTTACGATCTTTCGTATATTTATTATACAAAAAAGCAGAACACTTTTTCCAGCTAAATTCAGTCTGATATCAGTTGATGGAGTCATTTGCACGTTTGTCACTATATCTTTTATACTGAAGTTACGCAGGAAATTGACTTTTGTGTTAACTTGTAGCAATCGATTTTTCTCAGCAGCTTAATGCAAATTGTTTGAAAGCTTAAGTGTTACTTAGATTTTTAAGAAAATATTATTTATGTTTCGTTTGTATATTTTATTTTTAAAATCTTTACATTTGTATTGTCATCCTGTTAACTTTGTTTTTAAAATATCACTTTACAGAGGTAGAGCTAGGGAGTTTTCCCATAGATCTAGATAAACTATAAGAAATTATGACTGTCATCTGTCCTTATTCCTATTTCATTTAGACCTTCTGGGTCCATGCAACAGATATCTATTCGAATGTGTTTGTACATGCGATCCTATGAATAAGTAGTTGATCCATCCACAAATACTTAAATTTGCATTGTCATACATACTGTCAGACTAAATATACGTATGTTTGTTGTCTTTTTATACATACAATCATACATAAGCGCATGACCAAATATATGTTGTCTTTCTTTACATATGCCTTTTCATATATATATATATGCAAACTTATTGTTCACTAAATATCTGCCTACTTTACTGTTAAATATATATAAACGTAATAATTATATATTTTTGCCAATATTAACCTGACCAGACCTTGGGTACTGCTTATGATGATATTTTTGTAAGTTCCAGAGTTGGAGTAAACAACTCAGATGGAGAATATACTAAAACTTGCTGATGGAATCCAAACCAGTTCCAAGCAGATGGGTAGTTTTTTCTGACAATTGTCTCACACTTGTTCATAACAACGTCATCCAATGGGGATGGACCAAAAGTTATTTTGTTGAAAAAAGTTCTATATTCTGATCACTTTGATTTTGACATAACTCGAGTCCAGACATAAAGGTGATTGTTAGCTTATGATAAGTTAAATGTGAATGCTCTTTTCATTATATACATATATTGTATATTTGTCTGCTGATTTAATACATTTATTAATCTTTTTGCACATGTATTTAAACCTTATGTTGGAGTAATAGCGGGTGGATGGGGGCTCCTTCAATATAAATAAAAGATGGATTTTTATTACTACTTTAGTAAGAAGTTTTCACCTGTAGAAACATTATGCGACAGTAAAACGTCTCTCTTATTATTATGTAAAGAGTAGAGTTTTACGACGCCCTTATAATCCGCCAAGTGAGTGGTTTGTTTGTCTTGTGGGAGGATGATTAATATCTATCAATTAAGATTCTCGATCCATTGCAATTAGTTATGTGTTATTAATTAACAAATAATAATCATAGCAGGTGAAGGTACGCAGAGGTGACACACACACGCACGCACGCACGCACGCACGCACACACACACACACACATATATATATATATATATAAAGTCATGTCATACTACCTGATTACAAATCTGTTTACTCACCATCTCTCTGTAGGGCCATGCATGCAAAACATACAAAAAAATACAAAAGAATACAAAACCAACGTCACGTACACGTGGACAGATCGAAAAACTAAGGCAGTGTATACACACTGCAGCATATAAACATACATACATAATACTGAAATACAAATTTAAGTCATATACTTACATAAAGAGTGCGACAGACATTAATACATTTTCCCTACATACGTACATTTATATTTTTGGGACACCGATCGTAAAGGGCAGGACCGGTATATATGTATGGTTGTAGAATGCTTGTATCCATAGGTCTAATTAATAAATATGACGTATGTAACATAAACTCAAGTGGAAAAGCTGTTCCAACACTATATAATAACTGGGGATGAAATTTTTATTGGCAGTTTGTTGTGTGAATGTTGTTATTTTGGAATTTGAGTTTGCGCTTTTTGCTGATCTTATCAATAAACACTTCAAGCTGGAAGAAGAAGTCCATCTTGCTAATTGCAATAAAAGAAAAACCGTAAAATAAGTAAAACCCATTTTACTTCTGAGAATTTTACACCTGTCTGATGAAATGCTTCTGTTGTAACAAAAACGTTGATCATTGAACATATTTAAGCAGCTGCCGACGCACTTCAGTTCACAAAGCTTAGGTTGTGACCAGAAAATAAAGTTTACATAACCCTTAGATAGCCATTGTCAGCTATTCACTTGAACAGTTCACGAGGAAACAAGATTACCATACAGGTGATTTGTGTGTATGTGTGTGTGTGTGTGTGTGTGTGTGTGTGTGTGTGTGTGTGTGTGTGTGTGTGTGTGTGTGTGTGTTGTCACGTTTTTGATGCGTATAATCCTTCTAATTCTGTTTCTGTACTGAGTAATGACAAACAGTTAGACATATTTAGGCCCAAGTCTCTCGCAATAAAGTCTCTCGTGCTCCAAATCTATCTTGGGGTGATAAGACTTACTATTGACTTACAACTGTCTCTGATCCTACGTTATGGTTGTGGCTTAATGTGGAGTACCATAATGTACCATAACTAGCAGGAACTGTCAACCATCTGTGAAGCCATATGACACTATCTAATGCGTTCAGTGGATTACGCTAATGTAAATTTGAGCTAATGTCTTGTCTGTCGAAAGGGATGATAAAATATGTGCATATGTCTGTCATACATAATCTTAAAATCTTAAAATCACACCCCCCACCACTCAATCTGTTGAATAATTGCTGGAACAATGTTTGCAAATTTTGATTCTATATGTAATCTGATATAATTATGGATTGCAGATATAATAGTATTGATTACTATCTAAATCTTTAACAGTCGGTAAAAATGCCCATTCCTTTAAAGTGTCAACACATGTTTCAACGAGACGAATCTCGTTGGTGCTATTATATTTCCGTATATCTTGCTATTTACAGGGATATCAGGCACATTAAAAATATACTTGAATATATTAAATGTTAGAGATTTAGTGAACTATTCTCTTGGGGAAACTAACTAAATAAAAGTATTATTGCCTATGTACGTGTACGTCTGAATGTTGGAATAAAACCTCTCAATAATTTAAATTATTTATACTTAAAGCGAAGCTCTGTTTCTTTAAACTCAAGTGGATTTGTGTCAGAGATATATTTCTTGATTCATGTACGCAGTCGGGTATCACATTTAAAACTGCAAGACTAAAGCATGTCGTTTCTTGATATGATAATCTTCAGTTTTATTGTGTGTATTGTGGGCGACTTGAGTGCCCTTTAAAATACACTCCACATTACTAGAATGTGCAGTACTTTATTCTTCATATCAATGGCTTATTATTTTTATATCTTAAGTGCTGTACACTTTAAAGGACCCGATCTCTTGGGTCTAACCAACAGTTAGAATGTAGATTCTATTCTGCAGATTCTAGTCTGCCTAAGTCTACCAGAATTTCTTTCTCTAACAGTTTCACAAAAGATTAACCAAGGAATTAGGTCATTGTCTGGTTGAACTCATTTCTTTTTTAAGTGTGTGTGTGTGTGTGCGCGCGCGCGCGCGTGCGTGTATATGTGTTTCAGTTCATCAGAAGGACCAACCAAGGAACCAAATTTAGTCCTTTCTTGCTCACTAACATATCTTAGTGTTCCACTAACTAACCAAGACTCAGCAGTATAATATGTCTGAATTCGCCAGAATTTCCTTATGCTTCGGTCTCACAAAAGAACTAACCAAATGACCGAATCTGTATGAATTCAGTATTTCTTTGTATTTCTCTCTCAAGCAAAAGGAAAAATGCCTAAGCAGTAGGCTAGGGCCGTAAGCTGTGTGAATTCACATTGTTTGTGTCCAAGTATCTCAAAAGAAATAAGTAATGAATTAGTCATTTTGTTGAACTCTCTCATTCAATGTGTCCTAATTGCACAAACATATCTAATCAAGGAGAAATTATGTTGTTGTTTTTTAAAATTGTGTCATGTTTTCACATGAAAACACTAACCATAGGACTAGACGTCTGTTTGACCTTACTTTAATTTTGTTTGAGTTTATATTGGCTTGACAACCTTTTATGTATTGTTTTAATTACATATAGCAACATATAACATGGGAAGCAAAGGGTTGGTTATTCACGTGCTCCATATCGTACTTTGTCTAGTGTTTGAATCTTACTTCCATCCCACTGTTTACTTTTTCCAATGTTTAAATCGCTTTGTCCAGTGCTTGAATAATATTTTGTTAAACTATACGCTTTCACCAATGTTTAAATCTCATTTTGTCCTACTCTATGCTCTATATGCTGTTTATTTGGTTTGGAGTCCATACTGGTCATAACAAAAATAAATGAAAAGTAAATGTTGTCCTTCACCTTGCTTACTGATCTTTATACCCAAAGAGTGCACAGGACGCTTGTCACACTTAATAAGTCATTATAGAGGCTACTAAATATTTTCCTTTTTGAACTGTAAACTTGATCTATAACTAGGCATCTCTCTGAAAATAACATACATACCCACACTTCCCTAACTTTAGAAGAAGTCCTGCTACTACTAACTTTGCGCTTGCATACACAATCTTTCACTTAATTTGGAAACCTTGTCATACATACTGTCAAACACATCTTCACACTTCACTTTAAATGGCGTTAAATAAGTACTGCCACAATCAGCTATGTCTATACGTGTCATTTTGATAATCAGTTCATGATTTGTAGTCACGAAATATTTCCATTGGGTGGTCCAGATAATTTAAAACAAAAGTTTTATCTGTTTGATTATTATGTATTTCGGTTTACAATCATAGTATTCCCTTACATTGGTACAGGTTAGACATGCCATTTTCAATCACAAAGCCAACACTTCTGTCTGGAAAAATATATAGGGCTTGGTTCAGATGTATGACAAAGCCAACAGTGTGTCTAGAAAGTAGTAAAGGGTCTTGATTCAGATGTATGACAAAGCCAACAGTGTGTCTAGAAAGTAGTAAAGGGTCTTGGTTCAGATGTATGACAAAGAATGATAACGACGTCCCTTTGAAATCTTCGATTGGTCCTTGACTGAGATCTAACTCTATCATGCCGAGCAATGGATGTTAAAAAGTAAATGGTTCGGCATTGATTGACCAATAGGAAGTATTTTAGTACAATAAAAAAAAAGTGTTTAAAAGTTATTTATTTTACCAGTTTATTTGTTACTTTGATTTCTCGAAGAGCATACATATTTATACAGTTACATTAATGCTGATAAATTTGGATATCCCTCTTATTCAATCCGTTTCGTTTTGTTTAGATAAAGAAAGGAAAGCAATGTAGTTTATTAACTAATCAACAGATAATAATTAGATAAATGCATTGTTATTAAGTATATAAAATAAAAATATTCATTAATTAATCACTAGTCATTTAATGCTTATCGCACATATTTTGCTTTATGCAGGGGTGGGGGATAATAAAGTAAATTTTCGGCTTTACCTGTGGCATTTATAGAAATGCATAATCTAGACAAAAGAATTTCATTTTTCTGAAGTTATGAAGGGTATAAAAAGAATGCTTCTAAGCTACTTTTCATTTGTTAGATATCAATATCTATTTCTTTACAAATATATGCATATTCTGCCATAAACCTCAAAGTTAGCGCAATGCACTGTCGCGTGCGCATATATATACACGTGCCTGCCTGTCTCCTGTCTCTGTCTGCCTCTGTCTCATTGTCTCTATTTGTCTGTCTATCTGCCTCATATCTATGCGTGTGCGCATATGTGAGACAGAGAGAGAGAGAGAGAGAGAGAGAGAGAGAGCGAGAGAGAGAGCGTGAAAACATGCTGACAAAAATTGAATCTTCTAAAGTTATATTTAAATAACAGAATCATTAATGTTGTTTTAATATAAACACAAACTTTCTAGAGGAAGGATTCGAGTTAACACAACCCTTAAATATAATTTACTTACGACATTTGTGTTGTACTCTTCACCCTTCTGGGTATATGTTGTTGCAAGACCAGCTAGCATCCTATTTTGGTCGTCCCAAAACGATTCCTCCTTACATCCACAGACTACATGCAGACGTGGTACTGAAGGCTATGCTTACATTTATCGCGTGTTTTCAGTGACAGATTCTCGATCTAGACAAGACGCACCGCATACACCACTGACAGTTCACAGTACACGCCAAGCGACTCACCAAGCAACGGTTCCACTCGCTCGACGTCTTCACAGTATTTCAGGAGTATTAGTCATTACACCACTTGATTATTGCTCTAGACACGCATTACCGCGTTGTTAACGTATACCCGTGTACTTCAGTGTTCGGGCATATGCGCGTGACACTGTGAATAGCTTTTACGTCAGTGAGCGGATTGACTGCGAGCTTTGTTATTTAAGAGCGAGGAGGTTAAATGATATTTTAAATAGATATAAATAAGAGTGCAGAGGAGGTAGTGAGACAGCGCTTGATGCACGTATTGCATTCATTCACTTGTGGTGGGAATTGGGTACTTGCTGTTTATAAGCTACTATGCTTATGGTATTAGCATCTGTACAATACTTTTGTGTTGGCAGCTCGTCAGTGCAGTCGCTAACCCGTTCGATAGATTTTATATTTACTAAATCTTCCTTCGCATGTATTATAATTTGTTCTTAGTGTAAGACAGGTTAGCTCAGTTTGTTCTTAGTGTATGTTATGTACTCGCTCTACACAAGAACGCGCGCGCCCACGCGCGGACGCACGCACGCACACACACACACACACACGTATACACACACACGTACACACACACACACACACACATATATATACACACACATACACCCGTGCATGTATACTAATATGTATGGCATATGCATTCACGGCAGTGCTCACTGGAACTTAAGTATTTCTTAATGTCTACTACTTATAAATGCATGACTGGTTGTTTAATCAGAGATTTATATTTCATGTTTCCCTCTACACGTTATGTGCTACAAAGCATTTGCTCATACAAACAAAGCCCCATACATATTCACAGGCACACGCATACACACGTATTTAATCCTTCTTTACCTTTGTGCTCAGTAACCACTTACATTTTGCTAATACCTACCACTTATGAAAACATCTGCATGGTATTATCAGTGATTGATGTTAACTGGTTCGTTTTTCTTTTCTCTAGGTAAAGTTAACACAAAAATAAATTTTAATGCGTTTTAAAGAATATTTCTAATCACAACATATTTTGTTTAATGTTAACACTGCACTTAAAATTAGACAGCACTATTTTGGATAGAGATTGGGTTAGATCTAGTCAGCAAAGGAAACTTTAAAAAACATCTATTCTTCCTAATTCTGTTTAATATTTTACTATTACAAGTAGCTGTGATCTCTTCATCGTAAGATATTCTACTTAATAAAATTACTTCAGATATCAGTAAATAAATGTTTCACTTGTAAATAATGATTATATTAGTCTTTAGTAATAAAATGGAATCACCTACTTTTTTTAAGAGCAAAATTTAATCTGTTCTGGGTCCCTCCAAATATAAATGCTTTATTTTGCAAGCAACACTGGATGCAACTTTTTATCAATGTATGTAAAAAAGATCAATAACTTTAACAATAAATGTATTAAATCAACAGGCAAATATATAAAATATGAATATAATCAAATAGTGTTGACATTTACATCACTTCACAACAATGTTCGATTAATGCTGGAAAATCATTCACTTTATCCTAGCATACACATAAGAAGTCACTTAACATAAATACACAATCAGGTTCATGGATATCATCACGGAAATGAGTGTAGTTTTAGAGAAATAGTTAAAGTCAATACACCCAACCTGTTCAAAGATGGCGGCTGTCACCGGCACATGTATCACAATCACGCTGTTTCAAACAAGTCACTGCCTTTCATATCTAGGCCAAGGGTCCACGTGCTTCTTCTAAACACGTTACACAACTGTTCAAGAATCTTCGACGTGTTCTCCAAGCATGCCTTAGAGAATCATTCTGAATTTCACATGTGCTATCAAGCACCAGGAGTTTTCTTGAATTTCAGTGTGCGTTTTACTCAACTCACCATGAGGAACATTCAAATGAAGATTGTGAACTATTGATTGTACACAGGTGTATTTTTATGCTTGGTTTGATTTTTTTTTGTTGTTGTGGGCATCAGTGTGGCCGCCTATGTGTACAGCAAATCTCTTTTGGGAAAGAGTGCGCACATACACCGCACGAGAAGTTATATAAAATTATATCAATACATATACCAATGAGCATCAGTTTCATAGCTGTTAGTGTTTTTAAAAACTTTCTTTAAATTGTTAATTGTTTAAAGATAGAATGTGCGTGCGTGTGTGTTTGTGATCATGAGTGAGTATGTATGTGCATAAGTATGTGTTTGTGAATATCATACACCCTTGGATGAAACTATTTTGTTGAGTAACTATGTGAATCAAATTGCTATTTAAGCCAAACCACCCTCCAGTCATACATAACAGAACTAACTTACACAAGAAACTGCTATCAAATGTTTGCCTAAAAAAACAGAACTAGCTTGCACAAGGCATTGCTATCAAATGTTTTCCTAAAAAACAGAACTAGCTTGCACAAGGCATTGCTATCACATGTTTTCCTAAAAAAAAAAAACTAACTTGCACAAGGCATTGCTATCAAATGTTTGCCTAAAAAACAATACCTACTGAAAACAGAACTAACTTACATAAGGAATAAAGAATTGCTATCAAATGTTTGCCTAAAACTCAACCCCCACTAAAAACAGAATTAACTTACAGAAGACATTGCTATCAAATGACTGCCTAAAGGCAACACCCACTTCAGCAACAATAATATATCATCAGCTCATCAGGTAATAAAGATAATTTTGATTTCTTAGGTTGTAATTTATTCACAAACATAATTTTATTAATTAAATTATAATTTACAAAACAATTATAATTCAAATATATATATTATTATTCTTGTAAATAGTCTTTTAACTCCTTTCGTCATACCGTAGGCCCACACCTATCTGAGCAGGTGTGCGGAGTTAGCGCTTGGTCTCCTCGATATACACGTTTAATATTCGTGGAGTGGACATGCTGAAGGATTTATAGATCTTAGAATGTGAAAGACTGAAAGTCAGAGGAAAGAACATATTCGTTTGAGTGGTATGATGCTAAGAAGTGTTAAGTATGCTTAACATGGATCAGCAGCTTGTGTTTGGTGGAAATCAACTCAGCGATAGATGAATGTCAGCAGTAAACCTGTATGGATGAAAATCAACTCAGGGATAGATACATTTCTACAGTATACATATGTGTTTGGAAAACAGCACTTGATTATATCTGGAATGGACAAGTTGATGTATTTATACTAAATTATCAGTAGAGAGATAGGCAGACAAATTTGTGCTTTATATGTCTCTTAAATGGGCATGTAAGCACATTACATTTAATATTTATAGAGAGACACACTGACTACATTATTACTTGCGTCTAACAATCCTTTAGTGTCCGCGATGACGCTTTCATGTTTTTCATAGTTACAAAGAGATTATTAACGTGCATATGCACATGCAGGGAGAGTGAGAGCTCGAGTAGACAAATAGCATACTTTATTTGACATTAAAAAAAAAAAAAAGTTTACTTGCCAGATTCTGATTTAAAGTAAATGTATTACTGAATGTAAATTAATGCGTGAGGTTAATAACTCGCAATATTCAGTTCAGCACAATGAAGAGAAGCCAATAATGCATTGCACTATAGCTATTTTAGTAGGTTAGCAATATCGGTATAAGAAAGACGCGTCAAATTGTTCGGCAGATCATAATGAAAACCACCCAGGCACGTCGCAGGTCGAAAAGGCCACCCTCACGCTTTAACGCATGCAGCAAGGCGACGTCATGATCAATGCATTTGGGCACCCAATAATGTCGCCTGACATAGTGACAAAATGCTCAGATTCAAACGTATGGCTAACTAGAAGTGACACATGTGATCGAGCCCTAAACTGTGGTTACCTTTAACTCTTGAAATGGATTGTCTTGCCTTCTTTGAATCTGAATGAAAGTGTATTTCAGTATTAAATAGTTTAAGTGCATTCTTTTACGTACGCTATAATTTATATTGAGAGTTTAACTTAGATGAATGTGTAAAAGGACAAGTACGTGAATATGTACATGTATTGTTTATGCGTCCTTGTGTTTGTGTGTAGATATGTGTGCATGCGTTTTACTTATAAAGAACTAATTGTCCAGTTAATCGAACTTTAAAAATAAATAGTTATAAATAGAATCACTAGATCAGATCATCTATGAATACGATACTTTTATTTTTCTGAATTACTAACCTATACTACTAATATGTCGATTTTCCTCCACTTTTTCTGAGTCAATAGTTGTTTTGCTATATTGCTTTGTCAGCTTGTTCTGTCACTCCGAGTTCAATTCCCGTGATGTCGATAGGTGAGCTGTACCCCCTTTCAGTAAAAGTGTTATTTCCAGATCCCAGAGAGATCTTTCCATTTTACTTAATAATTTGAAGAAAACATACTGGCTGTAAGTTTAGAAATAACATTGTAACTGAACCATTATCAGACCGTTAGAAGATGAATTAATAATAATTCTACAATAATTGTTTTAATACAACAGTAATTTAATACGATATATTTCTATTTTAAAAATGAGTTACATTTCTACATTTAATCACTTTGTGTTATAGAAATGTAAGAGTTTGCAGATCTCTGACTACAGTCTCGTACTATAAATACAAGTGAGCTAGTATAATGTATGCCACTCATACCACTTTGACTACAATCTCAAACTATAAATAAAAGGAGCTAGAGTGATGAATGACACTCATACCACTTTGACTACAATCTCAAATTATAAAAAAGTGAGCTAGTGTGATGGATATCACTCGCACCTCAATGACATCCAGAAATAACAATCCAAGTACGTTCAAGTTCACTTCCTGAGCTGGTTAGTGTAATCCGCATTCACAATACAAGAAAACATCCTGTCTCCAGGCAACAAAATGATAAAATAATGTACTAAAATTATTATTAAGAAAGAATCTAGTTAAAGTTGAATAAATAAAAATAAAATATATGCTCTGTTTCCAAAATCCACAGTCAAATGAGTTGGACGTGATTCTCAACATTTCAGTAACAGTAAAGGAAATAATTCACAAACAAATAAAGCACACGAATTACATATATTAGTAAAATTAATATACTCCCATTAACATATTACTACTTTTACAGTGTCATAGAATTCGGGGGAAATCTTTCTATTAATTATATTTAATTCTGGATATTTACTAAACCATTATGGAAATAACCATTGGCAAGCATAAACCTCCCATGTCCATAACGGCCAATCGAAGGGAAGAGATAAACGGATCAAATGATCGTCACTTAGTGGGAAAGAGTTGTTTGGTTGATTAGACCTGATACGGACATTACAACCCAAATCAAAGAGAGTACCTTGTCTTACACCCTCGCTGATCCGGTTAATCGACATATCGGGAAAGTGCTATAGCTTTAACAGATACATGTACCCGCATTGCTGTCATATTTTATATCTGAAACGACTAATGACATGTCGAGTTGTTTTATTAAAAACTATGGTTATAATATGTATATTTTATTAATGTTTCTCTCCTGTTTGTTTCACTCCTTCCTATATGTGTGTGTGCGCGCGCGCGTGCTGAGAAATGTGCATATCATTTCGAAAGACAGTTGACATAAATTGAACAAAGAAGCTTTTTCTCTCGGAACATGCGTGTACAAATTGAAGTGCATACAAAAGCCCATTGTGCCCAGCTTGTCATAGTAGCTCTTACTTGAAAGGCTCTTGATATTATGCTAGACATTTAACTTCGTGACTGTGTTGCAATTTGCGTTTGGGGAAAGCGATCTGATGCATTGTTAGTGATCATTGCTCTTTTTTTTTTTTATTGGGGTTATATAGTGCGAAAGCTTTATTGCTGCTTGCAGCAGCATACAGGGAAACTAATGTCAAACATTCATTTATATTCTGAATTTGAATGGCTTGGGATTCTTTACATAAATGCTCAGGCAAGACTTCTCACAAAGTGTGCACATTCCTGTGATTTTTGTTATCGTAATTTCCCCAGCAATATTTCCTTTACAATTTAAGAAAAATAAATAAATAAATAAACTGCTGAAAGAAATTGTACGATGGTTTTTTGTTCAATATTTAATATGCATGTTCGATAGTTGCTCCTTTTTCCTTATTGTATTACTAATATCCTTTCCAACATCTTTGTTCTTCATCAAGCGAAGATAATAATATAATGTATTGTCTTGATTATTTATAAACAACTAAGCACATTAATTTAGCATCGAATTAAATTAATAATTATAATTATAATTAAAAATGAACTTAAAGTCAGCTGTTTTGTCCAAAGATATACAAACCAATTTTCTATCAACGGGTTGTGAACTGATAATAAGTTCTGCCTAGAAAGTGACACACTGAAGTCAGTAGTTATCTTTTGTTGTTTGTCTCTTTTCAGTAGAAGAATCGATGAAGTTAAATCGCCTCCTTGTGAGTACGAACAGGCATCAGCAATGCATTGTTGATCATCAACGTGAAGACATAGACCGTCTGAGATCTCAGCTTGTCAAGGTTCGTGCCGCACAGCAGTCGCATCCTGAGAGCAATGAGCAGATGGTTGAGCAGCTTAAGGAGATCCGCAGTCTCAGGCTAAGCTTGCAAAACGTAAATATTATTAATTTGTCAGTTCATTTTCCCGATCTCAGTCTCTCGGTCTCAGTGCGAATTTCTTTGTGGCGTGGCATATTATCACGGCATACTTCTATCAGATTTAACCGTGTTTATATACAGTCAAATAAAAATTCCCTCAATTAGTAAAATATTTTATATTCTAGAACAACCTTTCTGAACCTTTTTACCCTGGAGGAAGAAGCCTTGAAGTAATTTTGAGCTCTCGGGGAACTCTGATAAAAATTATTATATCTGCAATTCACTGTACGTTGGCGTGATCTGTAAGGTGTGGATAAAATTATTATATCTGCAATTCACTGTACGTTGGCGTGATCTGTAAGGTGTAGGTAAAAATTATTATATCTGCAATTCACTGTACGTTGGCGTGATCTGTAAGTTGTAGATAAAATAATCCAATAATAATTGTCAGAGAATAGAGAAAATTTGAATAGAGAATATTTTTTTATGGATCTGTTCATTTGGGCCAATTTTTTTAGCCTATTCTTTTTTTGTTCGGAGGAAACTTCATTTTTTCAATTTGATTTTTTTTTAATACCTTATCCAAGTATGCCTAAAAGATTTATCTTAAATTTCTACTCTACAAGCTGCTAATGAGGTATGGTAAATGGTATGGAGTATTTATTGTTTAAAATGAAAATTACTTTCTAGCCAAACTTTCTTGAAAAATAAAGCAGGTAGCTTACTTTTTAAAAATTCGTCTCTTTCTTTATCACTTTCATAAATTTTAAAAACATTTGGCAAAAACAAAATAAGATTTAATTTTTCTAAAGATAGGTGTTGTATATTTAATTTAAATAAGAGTTGTAGATTGATTTTGACCCTGTAAGATGTATTAATTCATGCTTGTAAGTACATTTTATTTCGTGTTAACGTCTTTGTTATGTTATTGTTATTTATAAATGGAGCGAGATTAGTAATATTATTGCATAAAACCAATGATAAATATCAAATGATTATATAATAAATAGTATATAACCAGTGTTTATATAATAAGTATTATATAATCATTGTCGGCCTTTTGATAGAATGATAACTGTTCAATATGAGGATTGAAGATAACCGCCTCACGCCTTATTTGCAGATGCAGGAAATGAAAACGTCCTCAGAAAATGAACTACGTATGTGTACAAACTCTTTGCAAGTAAGTAAACTCTTGTTTTCCTGAAGGTACTTGTACGATTTGTATCTGATTTTCTACTTCATTTGGAAATGAATATAAAATACTTTAGTTGAAATAATCATAATACAATTTTCCTTATAGATTTCGTATAATGAGATTTCGTGAAGGTCTGCGGTTAACATTAAAATTTGATACTGTAGTGTTCGTGCGTGTGTGCATTTGCATGTGTTGTGTATATGTGTTTGTGTGTATGTATATGTTTGTGTTTTTGTAGGATCATCGGGAAAACCACTTTATGCTTTGATTTCTTTTCTTTTTTTTAAACAACTCTATTTACCGGTACTGGGAATTAAACATGAAAAATTATTTTGACCTGGTGCTCCCTAGATAGATTCAGTCAGGGAGACAGAAATGTAATTAAAAAAACTACTCTTTTTGTTTTGCAAATAAGGACTGCTTGCAGAATTTACACAAATCCCAAACTGTGATCACTCAGCTCATAGAAGACAGTATGAAAGAAGAAGCAGAGATCCAGCGATTGGAACAGGAAGTCAGAGATCGAGCAAAGCAAAATGAAGAGCACAGTCTCCTACTGACGGCAGTCAGGGAACGGTTATCCTCACAGGAAGTGGCGTATCGCGAAGAAGCGGCTGCTTGGGCTGATAAGGTAAAGATGGTGAGGTAACGGATTTAGTACTTAAATAAGAAAATGCGACTGACCGGTTGATGATATTATGAGAATTCATTTGCATAACGTTATATACGATTTCCAATTGAAGATGTGTTTGTGACGAAGTAAATTTGGAAACTTCATATATTGGACGAGAAGACACACGAAGATAACTAGATTAAAATCACTGAGAAGTGCTGGATTTAATGGGACATAACTACACGTGAGGGAATAGCTGAGCCACTAAAGATGCACAAAGTAGTGATTTTGCACCGTGCATTATTAGTTTTTTTTTAATCATTAAAGTTCCAGTAGAATATTAATAGACTGGGGTTAATTGGGAAGATGAATGTTTCAGCCTAAAAAAAAATATTATTAAGCGATGAAGAATAGGTTGAAAAGGTTTAACTGAAAATTATGAAATGAATGTTTGGGTCGAGAAAATACTAGCAGGCGATTGGTGATGCTGAATTTTACGCGAGCATACCTTAAGACGAAAGTGACAAAACAGCACTTTGGGTCACGGATCTCTGGTTCATCTCAGTTGGCCCTGAAACAGAATGATATAAAGTGCCTTTAACTCTAGGCAATCTGTTTAAAAGAGTCAGCGGTGTATATATGTAGTCTTAGTAATTTTACGAAAGTTTACATGATTGTTTTATAGCTCAAATTTACAGCAATTTTCATAGTCAGCGGTGTATATAGGTAGTCTTAATAATTTTACGAAAGTTTACATGATTGTTTTATAGCTCACATTTACAGCAATTTTCATAGAAGATGAGCTAAAACTCTATAATATAACTATGTGGGTGAATACAACTTTAGGTGTTGATTTCGATATTCATTTCACACCCACCCACACCCACACCCACCCACCCACCCACACCCACACCCACACCCACACCCACACCCACCCACCCACACCCACACACACACACACACACACACACACACAGTGGGCACATATATAATCACAAAGTTTTAGTTATTGGTAACTCACTAAAAAGATGAATTGTCAGAAATAGGTTCTCCAGCAGTCTGTCACTCAAGCCTAGACAGGTGCAGACAGGTTTTTAATTGACAGGAATAGATTCTCCAACAGTATGTTACTCAATCCTAGACAGGCGCAGACAGTTGATAAAATAAACAAAGGAATCTGATGACTGAATTGGTGACATTGTAATAAAACGGTAGACATAACGACTAGCTGCTTAAAGCTGATATAACTAAGAAAAACCAATGTTATAGTTGACACAATAGAAATAGTTTACTATTACTATACCTTGCTTAGAGTATACGAGAATTCACTCTGTTAAGTGAGCACACGATGATGAGACTCAATAAGTTTACACTAAGTATAACCTATAGTGCTTTTTCCTACGCTGGAATGATTCTACTGCAATATATTATTTCCACTAGAGTCGATACTTCTGAACCCATTAAGTTTGAGTCTAAGAATTAAAGATAATCAGTGGATAAAAGACAGATGATATCTTCCTCATGGCAACGTGTGAATAAATTATTTAGAAAGTAGTAAGCATTCTGGATATTTTAAAAGCACTTTCTTACATGAATCTTTGTTAAGGCATAACAATACTGTGTGCATTTCATTAATTTTTCTTTTTGCACTTTAGTTCTTTACCTTTCATATCGTCACACTTAAATATGTCTCTATTACGGGTTACGTTGTTTCCATATCGTCACACTTAAATGTGTCTCTATTACGGGTTACGTTGTTTCCATATCGTCACACTTAAATGTGTCTCTATTATGGGTTACGTTGTTTCCATATCGTCACACTTAAATGTGTCTCTAATATGGGTTACGTTGTTTCCATATCGTCACACTTAAATGTGTCTCTAATATGGGTTACGTTGTTTCCATATCGTCACACTTAAATGTGTCTCTATTATGGGTTACGTTGTTTCCATATCGTCAGACTTAAATGTGTCTCTATTATGGGTTACGTTTGTTTCCATATCGTCAGACTTAAATGTGTCTCTATTACGGGTTACGTTTGTTTCCATATCGTCAGACTTAAATGTGTCTCTATTACGGGTTACGTTTGTTTCCATATCGTCACACTTAAATGTGTCTCTATTATGGGTTACGTTTGTTTCCATATCGTCAGACTTAAATGTGTCTCTATTACGGGTTACGTTTGTTTCCATGTCGTCAGACTTAAATGTGTCTCTATTATGGGTTACGTTTGTTTCCATATCGTCAGACTTAAATGTGTCTCTATTACGGGTTACGTTTGTTTCCATATCGTCAGACTTAAATGTGTCTCTATTATGGGTTACGTTTGTTTCCATGTCGTCAGACTTAAATGTGTCTCTATTACGAAATTGTGCTTTTAATAAAATGTATTTGTTCTGCTTCCCTGAACTCTTTTCCCTCTGTTTTCAGAATAATGCAGCACAGACAGAAATCGCTGAAATGAAACGTAAAATCACAGAACAGGAGGCAACAATGAAAGCACTAGAGGAAGAAAAAAATGATTTTTTCAATCAACTTGAAGAAAGTCTTCAGCAACTGATGACTGTGCAGGTATTTAATCACCCTCCGTTTTAAATTTATAATTAATGAATGCTTTAATGCATTAATGCAATCTTTTACACTTGCTGACAGTGATGGTAATTAATTAAACCAGTTTATAAATGTATAATTAAGGAGACCCTGTCATTTATTACAGTTAAATGTGTTTATACTTAAGTATAGTTGTACTTGATGCATATCATTTACAGAAATTGATTGCACTGAGGGTGGCTGATCAAACCATTTTATATACTTTTAATTAAGAGATACGTTTATTTCCTTAAAGATTTCTTTTACATTCAAATTTTCTTTCGTCTTATATATATAAATATATATCCCTATTCGACAACTGCACACACTCCTGCTTAAAAGTAAAAATCCTTACCAACTTTTACCACAGGTAACCTGCATTAATCAGTAGTGAACGCAAATTGCTACTAAAAACTTATAATCTTTACCTCGTCTCAATTGTAACTTGTCAACAGCCGATTACTGTACACAGTAAACATTATATAACTAAGTAATTTCTGGTTTATCGCTATAATGGCAAATGTGTTATGGCATCATAAAATACACAGATAGAATGAAAGAAGCTGAAAAAATTGCATGCAATCTATTTATGTAATGCATCGTTAATAAGTTTAAACAGTGCAGCCTAAACATCATTTATCATCCTGTGGGGGTTTGATACCACGAATTAGCAGACTCATAATAATATGACCAATGTGATATTTTTCAGTAAGGAAAGATGGATATTTGAGGGCAGCAATTTTTCTTAGTACATGTACTCACCGTAAATGCTTACTTGAAATATCTGAGTCTTTGCATCCAAATATGTAGATTGCGCCTTGATATTATCATAAATATTGTGTCTAAAAATAGTTTTGTTAAATGTAGTGATCGTGGGAAGCCTTTAGTCAAAGTAAAATTTCTAGATGAACAGTACCTTCACATACAAATTTGATAGGCTTGGCTCAGTTACATTTCTTGATGGGTTTACTGATTTAAAATGTACAAGTAGACATTCAAAGTTTGAAAACCACTGACAGCAAGAATGGATGGAATGAGTTTGTAAATCTAACAGCTACATCTTGTGAAAGGATTCTAGCATACATCATCATTTTAAGAAAAAAGGTACTAACCATATTTTAGTCACACACAAGCAATTCCATTTTATTATTTACTACTATTACTATCAGTAATATTATTATTATTAACTAATATTGGTGAGGTAGTTGGTTATGAAATAAGTGGGGAAATGAGAAATAATAGAACAGTTTTTAAGCGTTATCAACAAAAAAACCCACCAAGTGTTTGGAAGTATTTCCTATTGGCACTAAGCAATGTATTCCAGGCTAAATTGCATTTCTCACTGGCACTAAACACATGTATTCCAGGCTAAACTGCACGTGCAACATGAAGAGGCTTTTGCGCAGACTCACTCCAGCTTCTTTACGTCAGCATCGGTCTCGAGCCAAACTGAGCTCCTCCTCAAGGACGCTGAGACCCAGAGATTCATCTCAGCAAACACCATCTCCACGCAAACTTCTTTCACAATTCGACAGTTCTCCACACAGACAGACAATGCCACGACAGTTTCATCTGCTTCACAGACGTACGTTGCGCCCCTCTTTAACCAGTCATCCCAGTCAGAGCCCCCAGACCTCAGCACGACGTCATCACAGACCGATGACATAGGACTCTGTGCTATTCAAAGTTCTACAATGACTATTCAAAAAGGGAACACTGACGATAGATTTGTTAGTATGTATTCTTGTGCTACCGAGTATAAAAAATATTCAAAAAGCTTCGAAATAAAAGTACACGAAAATGCAGAAGTAAAACAAAACTCCATGGGAGAAGCAGAAATAGATGTTGCATTAAACTCCAGTGTGGACTCAAAATCGTGCCAAGATAAGTCAGCTAAGAACGTAATCGTCTCCCCTATGGAAGTGGAGTACCTTGATGTATTAAACTCTACGTCGAAATCAGATACCCAAGAAGATAAACTGTCCGTTTTACAGGAGTCAGCCAGTAGCATAGTTATCTCCCCTTTGGAATCTGAACAGAATACGCTGTATGTTTCTGATAATGCTTCTTCCGCTTGTGATCTAGGCCACAATGGTGAAGTTTTGGAGAATCGCTTTAATTGTCAGCAGGAAATTTCTGGCATATTCATTAGTCCTGAGACGATGACGACGCTTGTCCTTAGTAACACTGACTCGGAATGTAACTTAGTACTTAAAGATCCAATTAGCTCTGTAACTGGCACAGATATTAAAACTATGTCTGGATTACGAGTGACTTCACGCATAGACTCTCTGCATTTTTCTGCAAGTCGAGAAATGGCTTCCATGGATGACGCTAGTCTAAGAACTTATCACTGCATCACCGCATCACCCGTTGTGACAGAATCTGCATTAGGTAATGTGGACATTTGTTCTTCTAACCAAGCAACTGTAGTAAACTCGGCAATGTTTTGTGACTCTGATATTTCGATTTTGAACACGCTTCAAACACGCGTTTCGAATTACAGTACCAGCTTTGAGAGTGGTGATTTGACCGCATTGCGCACTACTCAAGGAGTGCTCTCTGGAACTGTATCTCCTGTGGGTAACTTTGTTTGTTCTGTCGATAGTTTGACGGTCTTAGATGAAGCAGGTCTCGTTAAGTTGCAGTCCCCCAGTGACAAGGATGGAACTGACTTGGCGAGCAATCGGCAGGTCACGAGCGAGCCAAACACTGTTTATTCCGATACAATACCTGCTTCGAGCTTTTCTCATTCAGAATCTTTCTCAAAATGTTCACAGCATTTGAAGAAACCGTTTGGGAAAAGTTCTTTTCTAAACAAGAGTGACCCATGTCAAGGAACTCAAGCTTTGTGCGGAAAGGTAAGGTCGCTGAGTACGAAGAAAACTGGTTGCACGCATATTGATCCTAATTTTAAGGCAGTCCGACCAGACTTAGTAAATTCACAACCAATCGACTCCGCTCCTCCTCAGTTTTTCAAAGGGTTTTCTAAGCCAGGATCCCGAGAGTGCTGCGACAATCCAGATGTCTGTATGTGTGTGTTTGCAACATCCTTCCCTGCTTTCGTTGAGAGCAGTGAACTGTCAGTTGCAGGTAAATGTATCATTCCTCATTTGACCTATATAGGTTGTTTTTCACTGAGTTATTTGTCTGTAATTTAAAAAAAAAATCTTCTCAGAACTTTCAATTGCCACATTTTTTCAAATTTATACATTTATATATATTTATACATATAGCTCGATTTTATTAGTTGTATTAGTAGTAATACTATTAATCAGTAATGATAGTAAGTTTCTTAGTAGTGTGGGAAACCCCCCAAATAGAAAGGAACATACAAAGGTTCAAAGAAAACCAATAAGAACGTAATAACAGGAATCGTATTTTGTGCAGAATTTCAAACTGCATTGATTTACAACTAATATAGTATTGTGATGTTTGAGTAGTAATACTTCAGTGGCAGTAGAACTCAACAGTAGCAGTACAAATAGTATATGCCATCAATAGCAGATGTAGGTGATTTAGTAGAAAATGAAACTGTATAGAATGCATGTATATGTAAAAAAAATGTATATCTTATTTACAGTAAATTCGAAATAACTGATTAATATAATCCCTTCATATTCTCGTGTATTTTTCTTCTCCATTAATATAAAAATGATGAAAGTTGATGTCAAAAATAAAATGTGTCCTTGTGGCCTTAAGTTTTATCTGTTAATAATACCACTAGAATTTGAAATTAGCAACGTCAAAATAATTAACGACATTATATTAATAATAATTTCACACCTGCTTGAAATTATTTTTGACAACTCCCGATTGCCAAACCTGAAAATTGTAGGAAGGGACGTAATAGCAAAGATAACATTGCTCTGTTTTGTAACGGTTATCTCCCTTTAATTGCATAATTGATGTGCCTCGGTTACTCTAACAGTGCAGTAAGAAGATTGTAATCCAAGGCAGAAAATTTAATATTTTAATCAATATATTGATATATTGTTTAGTTACAGCAGATAGGAATGTTCATTTAATTCTTCTCAATATAAATATTACCATAGTACACATAGATAATAAATAAATGATATAGATAGACAGACTGAAAGCATAAATAGTCAAACGTCAGTTCATATAAATTGACAGCGTGGCGTAGTAAACTTGACTATCCCTATTTCTAACTTAATAATTATATATTGATGCCAGAGTTAACGTGACCCAACTTTAGACACTGCTTATGATGATATTTTTGAGTTGGAGTAAACAACTAAATTAAAGAATATGCTAGAGATTGCTGATGTAATCTAATCGGTTTTATTGATGAGTAATTTTTATTATCCACTGGTTAAGATTTACAAGAACGAGACCAGCCAAATGGGCTGAAATAAAAGTTTACCTGTTGAAAAGAATTGTTTTCTAATCACTTTGAATCTGGTGTGGAAGAAGTCCAGTCATGAAAGGTGGTCGTTGGCTTAATGGTGAGTTAACTGACCGAGAGAGAGTGGACTTTGAAATATTTCGTGCAGTTTTTTGATATGTTTTACTTTTGTTTTATGTGGAAATGTATTATGTGAGCAGACTATTATTTCTACAAATTGTGAACTATGATGCTTGTATATAGTATGCTAAACACTTGTAGTGAACCAATTCTTAAAATTATGTTGTATTTATTATGGTGTATGCTTGTATCGGGCTAATAAATACTTTTGCAGGAAACTGTAAGTTGAGACTTGAATGTAAGGACGAATGCAGTTTGAGATGAACAGACTGGAAACTTAGCATTTGTTCCCCGATTATATTTTACAGGGAAGAAGCAAACTTTTTTGTACTAGATCTCCCGGTTTACTGATTTATGAACCGCTACGACCGTGGTAGATTGGAGAAGTTTCTACCCCCACTGTGTAAGTGTAAGGATAAATGCACTCTGTTTATGTATGATGGCAAAGAATGCTCGGCTATAAAATGGAATTTTTGTAAGTTAATGGAAATTGCTACAATTGTTCTTCTGCTTGAAGGAACTAATATGGTGATAGAGCACAAAGATTAGTCATTAGAGAATAACGGCTTATCGGTTTTCTACAGCATGCAAGAGAAACGTGAAGAAGTGACAATTCTATTTTGAACAATAAGCTTGTGACTTTATTACGAAAGCACGCGAAAGACTATTGCGGCATTGCCTAAACAAGGTTCTGTACAAACTATTATTGCTTATCTCTCTATAACTCCATTTCTGTTCTCTGATAAGAAATTACCCTGTGATTTATATTGACACTAATCTCTTGAATTATGTGTTAGGATATAAGAGTGTATAAGCATTAAAATTATTTAAACATGGTTTCATGGAAATATTGATGTCAAATAATCCTTTCATTGTATTTGTTAATTGTATATTTGATTGTTGATTTAATAAATGTATTGCCCTTCTTACACATATTGATATCTATATGTTGCAGAGATAGTGGGTGGATGGAGACTTGCTAAATATAGATTAAAGATGGATTTATCCTCTCCTTTGGCAAAGAGTTCCACCTTGGATATATTGTGTGACAGTGATTGTTTTTAATGTTGTGGAACAGAGAAAATGTTTAGAGCACCCGCATATCCACCAAGTGAGAGAGATGAGTGGTGTCTTCTGGGGAATTGTTAATAACATAAATTAAGATTCTCATCACTTGTAATTAGTTATGGATGCTAAATAATTATAATAATCATAACCAATAACTAGGGTAGTATTGTGTGACATAAATGGATAGGCTCTCTCCGGTGACGAGTTCAGATTATTGATGGTTAAAAAATGGTTAAACTAATTGTCATTGCGTAAAAATTATTAATTGTTGGGAAATAGTGTTGACAATTTTGTTGTGCTTAGAACTAAATGGGAAACACTAGACAAAAACAAATCTAGAAGTAATATAATTGACTAGTGAAAATAGGCATTTAGAAAGCAGTCTTACTCATTATTTTATAATACTATCTAGAACATGTCGTGCTTTGTCCAGAAGGGAGGGATGAAGAATAAGCGTGAAAGTTCGGGACATGCACAAGTTATGACTGACAGTCGTTAGCGTGACACGTGACTCTGACGATTGTTCTTTATGTTTCAGGTTGCTCACAGCGGAAGACTGAGGAAAGGAAAAAAGGCATTCTAAAAAGTAGAGTGACCGCCCTTTATTTTTTTTGCAGTAGTAATAGTATATAAATTCTCTCGTTTCAATAATATGCACATAATTTCCTTTTTCATAATTATTTGTAAGTATGAGCATAATTAATTTTCCAAGAAAGCCTTCACATCCTATAATGATGTGATTAAGAAATCAATTTTGGAGCGCATACTCATTGTACAAGTAATGGATGTGATATGATTTTTTGTAAACCTTTCTGGCTGTTATTTTCGTTTTGATTCCTTAATATGCACGGAAAGATATATTTAAAGTATATATGAAGAGGTAATTAATTAGTGTTTATATTTTAAGCTACACTCTTTTATTAAAAATTACTATGTTAGGCAGAAAAGAAATTCTTCATACTTTTCATTTTTAGTTCTTTCACGAGGCCTGTGAGCTAAATTTTCTGTCTTCTTTGCATCTTATTAATAAGCAAAATAACAAGAATCATCCTGAACTTCATGTGCTCTATCAAGCACATCAGGAGGATTAATTGTAGTACTCAACACAACACAAGGAACATTCAAAATTATCTTCATGAATTCTCAAGACCAAACTCAAGCCACCATTTCTGCTGTATTGACTCTTAAATGGAACTCACAGCAATCAACTTACAGCAAAATGTTTTACTAATAAGTTGTTGACAATGCTGGATTCACACACCAACATACTCTAGTAGAGCACAGTAGTCACCGTAGCAGGATGTCACAAAAGCCTGTTCCTCTGCAAAAGTCAAATTAAGGCAGCACTAAATTTCAGGTATATTTCATCTGTAAACTCCTTTCATACAAATATTCTGAACTTAAAAAATCCTGCAACAATTTTGTTAGCTTGATACACACAACATAAGAAGTATAGCATCAATCAAAATTCACAAGTATAATGTATAATATAGTCAAATTAATGAATATAGAAATAATGGTTCAGTTACATAAGCATTCTAGATCAGTAGCAAACATGTATGAAATATTCTAAGTCCATCCTTTCTTTATCAGTCACTTAATTAACTTACCATAAGCTAACGATTGACCAGACTTGAGTTATGTTTAAATTCAAAGGTGTCCAGAATAGAGTACTTCTTCAACAAAGAAATTTTCGGTCCATCTCCATTGGATGAGTTTTTTTATGAAGAAGTGGAAGACTGTTAGTCAGAAAACAACTCTTCCAGTTGGAACTGGTTTGGATTGCATCAGCAATTTCTTTCATATTCTTATCCCAAGTTGTTTACTCCAACTATGACACTTACAAAAATACCATCATAAGGATTGCTCAAGGCTGGGTCGCTCTGATAATTTAACAAGTTAAGTTTAGAAATAGTGATAGGCAAATGTACTCATCCACGGAATTGTAGATTAAAATATACATAATATTCTAACATTTTTACAGTTTACAATTGTCATATCAGACATACTAAAGAGTTTTTAAATTATATTCTCTCACGCATAATACTGGAGCACATATCATAATTTTAGTTTCTGCTAAAACAAAGGGTGAAAAAACTGTATTGACAATCTTGACTTCCATTACAGAGACTCATATGCTCTTTTTTATCTTTTGACTCACACATTTGCACATATTTTTATGATATTTGGTGAATTTGACAAATCTTCCTTCCAGCCAGAGTATTGGATGTCTGTGAAGAAAAGTGGTTCACTTGTTCTTCACTCCACATCATCACATTTGTCACGTGATGCTTATAACATGTGATATGTGGATCAAGGTATTTTTCCACACAGATTCATTTATGGATGGAATATACGCTACTATTAATCCCACCCATGGCTATAATTGACTAGTTTTACTTCTAACTTGATACCTTTGGGTTTTACTTACTACTGGAGGTCCAGGTCAAATCTACTAGTTTAGATAATATATTTTAATTAGTTCTCCTTGCCCTACACTTGACTTCAACTTAAAGCATCCGGTCCGCCTTTCCTTGTAACTTAAATGCTTAAACTTAAGGTGTACGCACCTTTCAGCTTTTATAACAGTACATCTTGTATTCTTTGGAATTTTATATTTTAATATTTATGTAATGCAACCAGGCTAAATTAATAGTGTGGTCTCTGGAGAGACTGACACAGTAGTGTACTCATAACTTGAATCATCACCAATTCACTGTTGATTACCAGCAAACAACTAAACACTGTACTTTTTTGCATGATCTCTGTTATCCATAACAGTATACATCACACAATGGTTGTTGGATGTTGATGCAAAATCCGAGAATTGCATACAAGTTATTTTCTTGCTTGTATCTGCCGCAATTCTCTCTGGCTTGTAGATTGGCTATGGTGGTAGTTACCTCCAGTAGATTTATAAACACACTAATCGTTTTATTTACATTATTTCAGTTGTGTCATTTCACTGATTTCTCTTCGTAATATTTTTAAAGTTATTTGCAAAGCATTGTAACTGATAGTTTAATGATTAATATGCATTATTTATTTCAGCATTTAGAAAAAGTGAATTGATAACATATAATTCTTTCACACTCGTGTCCCTCTCCACACACGCAAAACATGAACATCCACTTTATTCATTCATACTTAGATCTTATATGATTAAGTGTGTAAGCTGATTAACATAATTAATCTTATTATAGCAAGACTTTGTTTTAAGGTGATATCGATTACAGTTGTCATCACTTTTTATATCATATAAGAAGAATCTTTATTATCAAAATCATCTTCATCAAAATTTTCACCATTATTATTACTACTATTGTCATTATTATTGTTAAGGTACTCAAGGCTATAGCAGTAGGAAGTCAGTGACGTTTTGTTCTGTCCTGAGTGAGGTAAGAAAACACTGTGTTCTTTAGCATTTTTATTTCCAGTATTTGTGACGTCTGGTGGAGAAAGCGGTCACGATAAATGGTAGTTAGTATGAATGCACCTCTCTCCTCCCTGCATTAACTTAAATTACAGGCAGAAACTATATTCCAAGATTGAACCGCAGAGTAACTATGAATGATGTAAAAGATATAACATGGACAATAGTCTAACAGCTGGAAACTCCTAGCCACACAACTCCTGATTATTTAGAAGATATAAGATGTGAATAAAATAAGCTATTCTGTATGTCTAGTGGCAAAACTATTTAGTAATGAATAAACTTTAGCGATTAAGGCTGGAACTATAATTTTGAAACTATAATGTTAATTTTCTGCAAATCATCGAGATGATCAGAGTTGTGGAATTCTGGAATTCTGGCTTGTAACTCGTGGATAATTCCAATAATAAATGTTAGTGGTAAAAATGTCATTGACAGCAACCTTATCTCTGTTGTTCAGTAGAGGTTAGGCCTCCCCTTCAGTCTGCATTTGACGGGCTGGATTTGAGTACAACATATAAAATAGCTGGAGGTACTTTTTGGCACGGGTGCAGGCCGCAGGGGTCAGGTCATTGGTGCATATGTTGATTGTACTTGTGACTATGCGAATAATTAAAAACATATTGATGAGTAAATGAATAGATAGAATAAGAAAATATTATAGCAAAATATCAAGAGATATTTTTTTTCTCCAAATGCAAAATGAAATAAAGAAGATATTGGCTGAGAGTGAGCGAAGATGATCTATCTATCTATCTATCTATCTATCTATCTATCTGACTTTCTATCTATCTATCTATCTATCTATCTATCTATCTATCTGTGTGTGTGTGTGTTTGTGTGTGTGTGTGTGTGTGTGTGTGTGTGTGTGTGTGTGTGTGTGTGTGTGTGTGTGTGTATGTATTCAGACACACAAAGAAATAAACCTAATTTCATTATTATCGTAAACTATCTTACTTTTCCCATTCCAATTACCTAGACCAAAGAGATCGCCTACATCCAACCTTTAACTACACCAACAATGACCAACTCCTCGTTCCTCACTCAGTCGATCAGCGGCGATGAGCCTTTATTCTCGGACGTGGATGATGACGGCGACAAGAGTAAAGATAAACTTGAAGTTGGCAATGAATGTGATCGCAATTTAAATATCCGTAGCGAATCACAAACACTATCTCCGAGAAGAAAACGAAGGTTTAAAGATATATAGCTTCCAGGTAATTTATACTACAGATTAGAAAACAATGGTGATACAAAATAAAAATAAAAATATCAAGTATGCTAATAATACCACAAAAAAAATTAGTTTATATAAATATCATATATCTCTTCTTATACGTAGTCACTTTATTAAACCCAGAAAATCTAATAAGTGTGAAACAACAAGCCTAACAACATACCGACAAACTGCAATGCCTTTATCTCATTTTTCTCTTTGACACGCTTAAAATAAAAAGGAGTGTGACAATTAAAACTGGCAATTTAAGTAGAAAACGTTGGGGGCTAGCAGATGTGTGTTTATTGCTCGAACGTACTTGACATGAAACAGCCAGCCTAATTTGTTGCCATTTAAGACCAACCAATTCTTTGTTTCATCAGATCTTTATTGCTGATAACATGGTTAGAGTTTTCAGTAGTGAAATTTAATCCTTTGTGGTTGCTGTTATGTATTTCTTTATTTTTATTTTATTGTTACTTTTTTGTAACTTTTAGAAATTGTGATTGAGGTTTCGCTATCCACTGTTTTCTAAACTGTTGTAATCTGCTGGGATTTTGTTCAGTGGATGTTGTTGTTCATTATATAAGGTTTACTTATAATTTACTGATTCATTACTTAAGAGATTATATGTAGTTCTCATTTATTCACCCAACTGATGGGTGGATGCATGGGAGGTATTGTAGATGTGGAGATTAATGGATTGACATATTGATAGACAAATGAATTGGATTAATAGATGTTTTGATTAGGATGAATGGCCACAACTGATGTTGATAATTTATTTATAGATGTATTGATAGAGAATCGATTTATAGTGATTAGATACATGAAAGATATTGATGGGTGTATTTATAGATAAATGGATGGTATTGATTTTTGTGTTGCTTGAGAGTTTTGGGATGGAATAATAGACTGTTGATTGCTGAATTGCTGATATTGAAATATGTTTTTGTTATATAGACTAATGATGTTTAGGGATATTTATAGTGAACTGCTGATATTGGAATATGTTGTTATATAGACTGATGATATTTATAGTGAACTGCTGATATTGGAATATGTTGTTATATAGACTGATGATATTTATAGTGAACTGCTGATATTGGAATATGTTGTTATATAGACTGATGATGTTTATACTTGAACTGCTGATTTCATTTCGTTCCTTATTACATTTATTAATTATTTAGCGATAAGATCCCTCCCCCCCCCCCTGCAGAATGAAATTGTTAAACTTAAGTCCTAATATGTTGGTAGTAACATTCTCTCTATTGCAGTTTTAAATATAACTGCCGATAATAAAAATGAATTTGTGCATTGTATAGTTATGGATATAAATATTGTATTGTGTATTTTAAAATAGTAATTGTATATATATTCTTTATTTTATGTAAATAAAATTTAGACCAGTAATCATAATAAATGATCAAACCAATAGAAATAGTATACACACACACACACAAACACACACACACACATACACACACACACACAATCATACACACCTTGTCCTCCAATATATACTTCCATTTAGGCCTTTAGTTGTGCAAATTACCACCCACAAGAGTTAAATCAAACCTCTCTTCGTTTCGTTCATTTCATTCTGTCGTCCACTCCACACACTCGAATGGGTCTTTCACTCACTTTTATATTCTTATCCTTGTGCTTTGAATGAATCAATTAGCCACCGGTTTAAGTGTCTGGTCGTTAGATAATGTCTCAAATTTGTTTTCATGAGCAATCCCTGTTTCAATTGCATGTAGCTGCGATTTTTTATTTTCTAGCTTAAACATCTATTTTTCAAGGTAAGAAAAAAGAGTGCCGCTACCGTAAATGCAGGGAGTGTTAGATAAGCGACCGTTATCATTTCGGGTACTCGTGCACGTGCGTTTCGGAGTGGATTGGTGATACCGATCTTCTAATAACGGCGGCTGGGCGAGTCGTTTATGTTTTAAGCAATACTTACGTTCAGGATGGGAGACATCAAACGTCTGTTGTGTAGTGATGTGGTTAACATCTCTCCCGGCCCTTTAAAGTAAAAAGTTAACGATTTTCTTATTTTTGTTTTACCTCCCTTTTCCTTTGTATAGTCAAAAGGAAAACGCGTACACGAGACTGGTTCTTCTAGATATTTTTACTTTACTTATTCTTTCCGCTCATGGTTTAAAGACTACTTATTTGTGTTTTATTTTCCTACTGAATTATCTTGCTTTTATTTACACTTATCGTGTTAGTTTCGTTTGTTCTTTTTTCATAGAGTTATTTTTTTTCATGTTAGGGGTTATGGTCAAAGAGAGAGTGGTAGATAAATGGGGATAAGTGGGGTGGAGGGGGTGTGAGAAGGAGATGGAGGATTCACAGAGGGCAGTCGATAGAGCGATATGTACGGCGAGCATTAGAAATAAGTAGCTTACTAGGCAGGCATACACATTAACACAAAATGGAGGGTGAGTGGGGGGGGTGCAACTAAAATAGCAAAAATAACCTGCAAGCATTTAAAATATTCGGCATTATTAAAATTTATTAAGGCTGTCATGCACGTATCAACAGGAGATGCCATACGTGTGTAGATAGCGCCACATCAGTCATTTTGTTCCCGTAAATTTTCCTCACGGCACGGGGCAGAAGCTGCATTAGTAGGGGTGGCTTTTCCTGTATATATAATGTGTTTTTAAATACTCTTACTCTTAACAAGCCTGCCATGTTGCATAGATTTGTATACTCTATACATTGTCATTTATTTCATTGTTTTGTGTTTGTGACAGGCTGTGCCCATGAGTCAAATTACTCCCCTTGCCTTTTCTTAATTTTAGCTTCTAATTTGTTTCTATTTTTCAGTAATCGATAATGAATATTATATAGCATGTTATTTGTCGTTGGCTTTCAAAGTGGTATTGTGTAGCCATCTGTGACTGCCCATGCCTCACGAACGGCCAGAGGAATTTAGGTTAAGTAGGCATGCATGCAGTATAGAGACGTAAGGGGAGTGATTAGTAGGCGAAGCAGCCTGACGGCTGTAACCAATTATGGACATTTGAGTTTTGTCCGTGACTTATGCAATCCTGTGCTCAAACTCAGGTAGATATGTCCTGCCATCTGACCTGGTCATTTTCACACTGTACCACCATGATTTAGAGGGGCTGAATCTGTGAATGATAGAATGTGCTTTGCAAGATTCAGGGATTGGTGAGAATATATATGTTGATTTAACAATAATAATTATAATGTATTATTAATTAAAATATTGGAGATTTCTAGTTTTATTGATGATTATTTATATCTATGAAGCTAAAGTGTATTTCTTTCAGAGAGGTATTGTGTAGCATTAGCGGCGGTTTAATTGTAAACATAGGCTGATGAAATTGTAACGAACACATGCTCTGATACACCGTGATCTTTTGTCTTTTCCTTCTAGGGTTCAATTTCGATACTGAGGCTGAGCTGGACTTCAACGTGATCCGAAGAGAGAGCTGCGCCATCAAAATGGACTTCTTGTAAACACTATGGAAACATAGTTAGACTGTTCATCTTCATTAGGGATCAAGCTACGTATTTATGCTTGAGACCACTTACCATTGATAATTAATCTGTTGTTTATAAATACTGAGGGCAGGCAGACAGTGTGGGATAGTGAACACTCTCATTTGCTTTGTTGTATTTAAAATAAATGTTTTTTATTAAGTTTTTTTGTTATCTGACCCAACACCTTAATTAATTCTTGGAATGACCATTACTTGGGGTTGGCTGGGGGCGAGACGTTTATTGGTGAATGCTGTTAGTTAATTAAGAGGGAAAGACAACATCTCCAACTCCAGAAGGCACGTCAACTAATTTACTTGTCACTCTAGTGATAAATAAATAACTGTCCCACTAGCTTAAGCGGTAGGATTTAATATAGGTACTGTAAGAGTGGATTAGGCCATGGGTGGTTATCAACATAAAAATCAATTTGATATTTAATAATTGAGTTAGTTAATACTGAGACAGCAAATAACTCCACATTTGACAGTGTTCTTTTTATTTTATTTATGAAAAGACAGAAAATTCTCAGTGGCTAAAGTGGAATTATTTTTAAAGAGAGATTAAAAAGAGTAGTTTGTACCTCTTGAGTTGATTGTACTGTTTATGTTTTCAAATTGTGCATCCTTAAAAAATATCATAAATACATTTAATTAGGATGAAATATCTTACTTACTGGTCTTGAGTCCACTAAAATAAGAAGTGCTGAGAATTGTAGCCAGTCATTATCTTTTTATTTTGGTTTGTTTCTTCTGAACTGGTTATCTGAGAACACAGATGTTATGCATGAAGACCAGCTCCTAACCGCAACTTGACTCGGTTCTTTCAAACAAGAAAAAATACTCATAAGGGCCTATACGTATTCACTATAATTTTAGGGATACTGCACAATTGAATCCTATAAGTATTTTCTTCAGTGCTGTGAGACATTGCGATAATTATCTTTGCAACACTGAAGTAGTGAAAACTGCGCCCGATAGCTCACAATACGCAAATGAACAAACAACGAATCCGTGTAATGATCAGTTGGACCCAGTGTGTGTTATGCAAACTTCTAACAATTCCTGTAGTCAGTTTAGCTATACGCTTACACCAGCCTGCAGATCGGGTGCACGTTGAACTTTATAACATAGTTTTCATCTTACACCACCACCACCACCACCCCTCTCAGTTGTGAAAGAAAACTGACATCATCTGAGTTTAAAGTGTCCCCAAGTTATTATAAAACCCACAGGTTGTGCAGACGATGTGTTCTTTTCGATTTGGTCGTAGTTCAGTACTTCTGTCCACTTCCATTCGAAGACCGTTTGTAGTTCCTGTGTGCAGCTCAAGCTCTGTATAAGTCAACTGTGACCAGTACCACAACTGCAGTTTTGAATGTCAGCTACCCGTGGCAGATGAAGAGGTATTTACAAGGAACTATATATTTATATTGTAAATAATAAAGGACATTTGCTTAAAACACCTAGTAAATTTTCATTGAAGTTTCAGAAGGGGACATAAATTAATGTGTTACGGTTGAAATTGTCGAATATATTACTTACTGTACAAATAAAGAGAAGGGGGTTCATATAGAGCACTTGGAAATGTTAAAACAAATAAGATGAAAGGTAATCTAATTCCATTTTTTTCCCCTTAAAGAAATATAAGCTCCTTGTAATATTTGTTGGAAATATAGGATTTAAACTGTTCATATGTTCAGTCTCTGAAGAGCTCTCTAAAAACAGCTTCGAATATGAATCTGTGGTTAGTCGTATTCGCTGGCGGCCAGCGCTGAAAATCAGGGAGAAGGGGAGAGATAAGTGGGTGCAGGGTTGAAATGAAATGGATACTATGAGAGAAATAAGGAAGAGTTTTTTTTCTTTAAAAAAAAATAAAATAAATAAAAGCGTGCAGCATGCGGTTATATTTTGTGCCAGTACATCAGTGTATCTTTTATCAACTAGGGGCGATCATTTATCAGCTAGGGGCAATGGCAGAGGATATCAAGCGTGCAGAGGAAGCTGTGCGAGATTGGGAATGCCAGTAGTGAAATATACCACGGAATCGATCACACAGGATAAGCTAATAGCACATAAATGCACATGTTTTAACACGTCTAACCTGAGATGCATACCAAGTATTTATGTGCCCCTAAATATATTTTAATAATGACTTTCAGTTTCTTCGTTCTTTGTCAGGATCTATAAAATGTATCTGTTTATGCCATTATTTGTTTTGTTTTGAAAAAAATAAAAATACTAAAGAGTTTATCATCTTTGTTATCTCACCTTAACATTTGTACTTCTCCGAAGTAAGCCCTAGGACAAAATACATGTTTAATTTTGTTTATTTTATTGTGAGCTACACATAATTATAAGACAAGGTTTGTTATTTATCAGTCTATCAACGCCTCAACCCTTCCACCAGTCTTTTTGTTTTTCTGAGAGTGATGGTGATTACCAGTTTTGTTTCTTACCATCTGTTTACCCAGATGTAAATATTGGAGTTATTAACTTATATATAACTTAAATTTGGGAACATGTATTTGTTTGTAGTTGGTATTGTGAAAGACTGGAGTGGGTTTTAAATATCCACCACAAATGAACCTATCTTGGCTGTTGCTGGGTATACATTTTATATTGTTGCCATTAAATCCAAGCAGAAATCCTCTCTGGCTGTTTCTCATTCTCCCATGAATATTTCTCAAAGATTTTAAGTAGATGTTTGGGAAGGTATATACATATATATTTATTCAGTTTTAATGGAGCACACCAGACTTATTTTGCTTCTTAAGAGTGTGTGCATATATGTCGGATGTTGATAGACAAGGATGTTCCCACCCAAGTATTATAAAAACAGTAAATTTAAAAAGAAGGAAAAGTGATGGAAATGACACGATTAAATAATAACAGTAATTAAGTGAAATAGGTTCTCGTATGAAAATGCAAAGAGCTTTCAAGAGACTGCATGACGAATACGTGTTATACATTTTTTGTTACATAATGCGAGTGGGGCTTAATGCTGTTCCAGCCGAGAGGAACTTGAGTGGAGATCAACAGACTCGTGATACAGCCCCTTGCTCAACATGCTTTGCTCCAGCCTAACCGATGCAAGGGCGGCAACCAAATGTTAGGCTCGTACATATCAGCATGTTTTATGTCACGATTGTTATCTTTCCGCTTCGCGAGTAGCACGTGTTCATCGTGTGGAGGGTCCCCCATGCGGAGTTTGGTTCTCTCCTATGTTCTATTCCTGTTGCTCACAGTTAACAGGACTCAGAGTTTCGTCATAAGCGTTCACAGTCCGATCGAAGTGACTGCAAATAGAACTGGTGGCTGTTAGAGAGCCAGTTCATTGTTTTCGACACAGGAACGCTATCGCTACTCATACTATTACTACTAAGCAGGCACCATTGCAAAAATGATGAATTCTTTATTTGTAAGAAATTACTAAGCAGGCATCATGTCTTTGCAAAAATGATGAGTTCTTTATTTGTAAGAATGATGAATTATTTATTTGTAAGAAATTACTTTCCACCAAAGTGCGGGCCCAAAAGGCCATTCACATTGTGACCAATATATAGGTTATGCACACTAACGAGACAACATGGCTAAGCACATATCTATCATTCGTAACTGGGTTCATTCAGTGTTAAAAACAATTGTCATCGTACGTACACGTGCTTTAACGGCCTTGCGAGTGATGTTGTGTTGACATAGTTTATTTATTGTAAGCGAGCGTCTGAATGTAGCCGTTATTCAGAAAAGAGTATGTGTAATATCAATCATTGCATATTTAAATTTTGTTTATTTTATTATTATCCTTTGCCAACGTGTCACTGTCGATAGTTTTGAGTTGGTTTATCCTCCGCGCCTTTAAACCCAGTGAAGTATTTTTAGACTTCCTGACAATTTTTTCCCACTAAAACATTAATGGTTACTTTTGTGATGGACTCAAGATTATATACACAGGTTTCAATCATATTATCGTGAAAGGTTTTTATATTCGAGTTTGAACACTCACTATTTTCAAAAGATTACTTCCATTTCAATTTAGATAATTTAGCAAGTGTATTTTGTAAATATATTCTGAAATTAGCGACTTTAATTGATTGAATGATAGACATACATATTATAGAGAGAGAGATACATAGATAAATGAATAGATGGATAAATAGAAGATTGAATAGACGAACATATGGTATTATGGTCAGATGTATGTGTGCATGTTAAAAAGAGATTTATTCAATGACAACACGAAGACATGACTAAACGAATTTGTAGTTTTTGTTTTTGTCCCCAGCAGTTTCACTGTCACTGTCTTGTGTAACTGTAAATCAACAATATGGGAGTGGAAAATGTTGCCTACTCAAAACTAAAGACATCAAGCATATTTTAGTGCACAAACTTTAGCTAAGATTGTATGTATATATATTATATTCAGAGTTCTGGGCCCTCTTTCGCCGCAGCGTCACGCCAAAGCGGAATAACTTCTTCATACACAAACCACCATTGAGTTAGTTCCTGAGATAATGACGAAGTTCCTCTATGAATTAAACAAAATTATCTTCTGTTCGTACAGCGTTTTCACAAACGTATCCACTATTACAACCATAAATTACAACTCAATGAGGCATTGTCTTTTTTGTTGTTGTTGATGGTGGGGTTTTTCTCTTGTTTTTATTTTTATTTTTTTTGTCTGTGCTGACTCATAAATCTTCAGAATGTCCGCGGGGGGAGGGGGGAAGATTTGCAAGTACGATGTAAGTAGTGTAGTTTTCATTGTAACCATTTATGGTGCACCCTTCAAACAGAATTTGTAGCAGGAGTTTTCACAAGTTTCTCGATGTGTTCTGCATGTGAGCTTGCAATTTAATATTGTAATAGATACTCAACTATACGTTTTGTGAAAACATATATAATACTATGAACAAAAATATATAATACTATGAACAAAAATATATAATACTATGAACAAAAATATATAAAAACTGAGAAGGCACTTTCTTTCCCCAAGGTGACAGAGAGAAAATATTAATTAGCTGTTAACTGAAATTCGTCTATATCTTCTACGTATTCTCTTTTGTTATGCATATTTAGAGTATAACGAAACTAATGAGCTTCAGAATTATTTCACGTTCCATTATGAAATTTAAACAGAAATTTAGAAATGTTATATAATTTCCCTCTAGCACGACACACACAATGAAACACACTGAACGTCTCGAGAGTGCGTGACTAATCAGACAGAACTAAACAGTGTCAAACTCGCTTCCGTCAACACGAAAACTCCTCAAGTCTTTCCTCAATTTCTCGGCATTTTCCGCCACACCTGCACGCGCCATAAATCCATTAACTGCAGCGCCGCCTGCAGGACTTTAGTAGAGAAACGACGGTCTATGACGAAGAAGGAGGGACGTGTTTGTTGGGTATTGTAAAGCCAAACGAAAATAAGGTTACCTTTTATCTGCCAACCTCACCGGTTGAATAATGGCCGAGGATGAAAACACGTTCGCAAACACAAACACATTTTAACGTCTGGCTTCTGTCTATATATCTTGCCGTCTGTCCACCCCTTTCATCACGAAGCACCACCTCCCATCATCTGCTGTCTTTTCCTGTCTTCTCGGCGTAAACAGGTTCATTCGACCCCTTCCTTAGCAGCCAACACAACTCTTGCTCTATCTTTCAGTGGAGTTTAAAACTTAATTAATAGATACAGTTTAGCGACAATATTATGGGCAAAAAGAACATCAACAACAAATATATTGAAACTTGTGATGTACAGATATATCGAAACACGTAGGATGTACCTTCTTTAATTGTGTGTAAGGGCGGGGGGAGGGGAGAGAACGGTCGTGTGTGTGTGTGTGTGTGTGTGTGTGTGTGTGTGTGTGTGTGTGTGTGTGTGTGTGTGTGTGTCGCGTGTGTCGTGTTTTCATAATTACTTTTGCGTTGTAGCAACGGTAAGTCGACAAGTAATCTGTCTCTCTTGTTAAGATATCTCCACTTTTTGTTAAACTGGTGAGATTGTGCTGAAGAATGAGAACTCATGATCCATTTCCTGTTCAAAAGTAGCATACATGTGCTAACACATCTTCGGCATTTAAATGATATGTAATGCAGGATACGATAGGGAAGAAGTTCACACCAGGTCGGTCAGCCCGCAAGCCAGCTGTACGGCTCTGTCCTGGTAACGACCGATACCCGATCAACTTGATAAGTTTCAAGTTTGCGCTCGTAAACGTCATTCCAGTGTAAGCCACAAAATATGCACTGGTACGTAGCCTATGAAGGTATGGAATGCAGGGGGTTAAAGTTGGGGAGGCAAAGATGAGGTCGAGATTGCGAGATTTAAAGGGAAAAGGAGAGAGAGAGGGGGGGGGGAATAAAAAAAAAGCGATGATGAGAGATATATTTTATAAATTAAGAAGATAGTTCCATAACATAACCAGAGTCGTGCGCGCAGCGTACCGTACTATATCTCACCGCGAACGGCGCGCAGGCGTTTCCTCTTTGCCTACCCATGGTCACGTGGTCGTTAACTCTTTTGGTGTCAGCTTGTCGCGAATATATCTCATTTGCATTCCCAGAGAATTTCGATGTGTTTGTTTGCTAATATACTGTCTGGTGAACACTAAAAAGGATTTCTTAAGATAAGTGACTGAAAAAAGCAATGTAAATATTTAGTTTCCACCATTCGAGCACGTCGTTAACACTATGGATGTTGATGAACGAAATTCATGCGTTGTCACACTGAAAGGATTAAGCATAGATACTGAACTCTCATAAACTATGGAATTACAACGGTGTTATTTAAATGTAAATTATTTACTCTTAAATTCTTATAATTTTCTTGAATATTTTTGCATTATAGAATTTTGAACTGATAAAGATAACTTACAAGCCTTGATGTTTTATTCTGTTGTAAAATTCTACACATACTGCGATAACCCCATATTTTAAAACTACTAAGAAAGATGGAAAGACGATGTGTGTATCTGAGATAAAGAGAAAAGGAAGAAGAGAGAAACTGAAAGAAAGAGAAATAAAATTACAGAAAGTTTATATTCATTAGGGAAAAGATATATTTCTGTTTACTTTGCAAATGAAATCTTTACGAGTGCATTCGTACTTAATTACCCAACGCTTTTTAAAATAAATACCCTTATCTTGATGGTATTCGGGTACATTGAGAGCAAACAGAATACATCTCCGACTCATCGCTTTTTCCCCTCTCCCCTCCACCACCCCCGCCCATCATTTCTTGCACTGACAGTCAAGTTGGAACTCTAGCTTCTGACACGCAAATATTTCCATTGCAATGCGTTATATGTCAAAATACAAATGTGGTGTACAAGTTTTATTTACGTTAAAGATTTAACGATAAGTCAGCACCGACCTGTTTCATGTTAATGCAGGTTTAGATGATAAACTTTCATTCTGCCCAACTGCACGCCCAGACATATCGTGTATGTGCTGTGCTTTCTATTGCCCTTCATTGGCTGCATCACTGGCCAAAAACAAAACAAAGTAAAACAAATCAACGCTGCTCCAGGATTATCCATCCACCCCTTTGATTTTTCAATTTTCTTTCCAAAAATTTTTACAAAATTATCTTCCCTTGCTTTCCGTTGACTATAGCCACTCAAGATGATTCGTTAAGTCTGTTAAAAAAGCAAGATAGGAAAGAAAGTTTGAATCGTAAAAACGAGAAACATCTTTGTTTTTCATTAACAAGAAGGTTTCAATCTCTTTTCTGAGTGAAAAAAAAAAACGCTTCAAAACGTTTCCTCGACTCAGCCACCAAATTTCAGTGTGATAAAGAAGTTTCCCTTATTCACTTTCAACACTTTCGAAAGAACGGTGGGAACTGTCTGTGATTTAATCCTCTTGAATGAGTAAAATTGACAGTTTTAACAGCAACACCCATAACTTCCTTTATTTGTATGTTTTTACTACATTGAGCTTCTTGATGCAAAATATAATGAATGCTTGTGAAATTATTTTTTTGGTGTAGTGAGGCTATTCAATTTAGACTTCAGTAACCCGACAACGCCAATGTTTGCAGAACACATTGCTAGCACACCATCTGTAACCATAGATACTAGCTTGCTCCATGCTAGTGCAGCATTTTCTTTGCACTCTTCTAGTCCTTGAGATATGTCACGTCCTGTTCTGATATCCTTCATTGGTACTAAGTCAAGCTACTCTTCAGTTATATTTAAATTGACATCCACACCTCTGATAGACATTGCACGCTAAGCAGTATCAGAATCGTGTACTCTCATCAAGTGCTATTGAAAATGATTCAAACTTTTGTGACTTTTGAATCAATTGTTGCTTCACATCACTCGCAAGCTCGAAATTTCAGCTTTCAACAACAGTATTAGAGGACAAGCTTATGCCTTCAAACAGATTCTTTTTGTCAAGACATAAATTTCACTTGCTTTAACAAGACACCCTTAACAAAAAGGGCTTTGATGATTTAGAAATCATTTCACGTAAGAAACTTCTTTTTACTGCATCATCATTTGTTAATATTCGAAAAGAAACTTGTCACCTTGGAAAATTTCAGAACTTTTTCCTCTCTCATTTTTCTGGTGATTGCATCATACATCTCACTGTTAATTGTTTCATAGTGGTGACACAATCTATTCTTTTAGAACAGCTATTGTTTGAAGGCAATTAAATATTGAACTTTACCTTTGATCTCTTTGACAAAGTACATATTTTCCCACTTAGTTTGGAAAACTCTTTCTTCCGGGAGCTTTCTTTTCTTCGATTTAGAACTGGATGTTGACGTCATTATGTAGACAAAGGGTATAATAATAAATCTTCCCACTAAAACACTTTATCAGTTTGTGACAACTGATAGAGAAATATTAAATTAGAATTATATCCCTTCAGGATGTTTCATCAGCCTCACGAAACTAATCCTTTAGTATAAAGTTGCCTAAGGTCAACTTATAGCTAGTAATGCTACACTGGCCCCGCTCAGGTTACAGTCCCAGGCCTAAAGTTACTGAAGTGAGCCGATGCTATATTTTGTGATTATTCATAATGCCCTCTTGTTCATCCCATATTGTCTCTTATTATGATTTTAAAATAAAAGTTGATTGCATGGCAGATAATGTTTGGCGGGCCGCCTGTTTTGGACCTCTGCTCTAAACTGTTTCGAGTATTCTTTCCGCTACAGGAACTTCTTACCTATGGAATATTCACTCAGAAGCCTGCAAAATAGAGGCTGAATTTATAGTAATAATTATCACGTAATCATGGTATATGCATTTTGCTAAGTTACTTTTATTTGAGCTGGTTATATTGTCTCTTTATGCTGCTGTAAGTAGACAAGTATTTTGGTACGTAAAGAACGTCCCACCACCCCGGAGTAGCCAACTATTCTTCTTTTGTGAGGAAGTATTTAAAATTAATTTAAGACATAACGCGTAACCTATGTAACTGCTAACAATATTATGTAAATCGCATGCCATGTATAGTTCTTATTGTTTGCAATATTTATTTCATTTGATTTAAATGTAAATGCACATAGCATTAAATCTTTCATATTTATAAAGTATTTTCCCTGTACTCTAATTTAATAAATATGCAAATACCCCTGCAAATCTACAAAACAACATTTAATTGTGGTGTAGCTTCGATGATTGTTCTTCCTTAATTCTGACTACATCTTGTAGTGTAGACGCATGTGTGTGTTACTATACATATATTGTTATATTAACTTAGCAAAGCTTGATGATTTAATTAATACACTGTCTTTATCTGTGTCTCAAGACAAGTCACTAGTTTTTGGGGTGTATGTTTGACCTCTTGTTGTTATTATTATTGCCAGTTATTATTATTCACTGTGGAACTGAACATGTTTGTAGAGAGTATTTAGAAAGCACATCATACTAACAGCTATCTAATGGAAATAGCAAATAGCAAAGTAGGAGACTGTAAATGATTTAGACTGGTTCTTGAGCCTGAATTAGCTGGACTTTAGTTCTAAGCCTGGTACTAATTCTGTGCTACAAACTACAGATACTAGAAATGTTCTTACAGACAGGTGACCACATCACTGTTCAAAAGCAACACTACCTGTCACTGTCTTCAGCAAGCAAACCTGGTTTGGAAGATGCTATAAAGAGAAATCCCCATTTAAGAAAACACAGTTGCTTAGTTATAAATACTTACACAGAAAACTCACGTTAGCTCTTGTTAGCCCACTGCTCGATAGTAAACGGACCGTATATAGACACTTAATATTATAATTATTTATTAGACTTCTAGTAACTTCTAAGTATATGTATAACTGTATCAGTTATAGCCCTGTTTTAATTGCTTAGCAACATCAGGCCACACGCCAAGTATGTCAGTCTAAAATTTCTTTTTTTGCTAATTAAAGTCACCAGTTCAAACTTCAAACTCATTCTTCATTCTGTCCATTGTCTAAATCTGTCCAGGTGTCAATGAGTGTCATTAGAAGTGGACCATCTACCATCTTATCTTGTCTGATGTATGACCAGCCACGTTATTTGTGACCTTGGCTTATGTAGGACCAAACACGTTATTTGTGTCCTTGGCTTGTGTATGACCAGCCACGTTATTTGTGGACTTGGCTTGTGTATGACCAGCCACGTTATTTGTGGCCTTGGCTTGTGTATGACCAGCCACGTTATTTGTGGCCTTTGTCTTGTGCCTGCGACATACGATGCCTAGAAGTGTCATCAAATTCACCAGATTGCAAGAGAACTATTGCGGTTTTTATTTTTAGGGCACTGTATATACATAATTAAAATTGCATTCTTTTTTTTTTTTTTTTATAAAATACTATTACCTTACAGAACATATTTTTGTAATTGTTTAATTAAAACAGCGCTTTTTGTGTTTTTTCGTTTGTAATGTATTCCAAATGCCATTAATTAAAGCAGCATTATGTTGTTCTGCAGAGCATTTAAGGCAACACTTAATAAAAGTTTGATATCAGATCTTATATTTTCATTTTTTAATTTCAAAATACATAATATTGTATTCAGTTGCTGGAAGAAAAAACACAGATTTTGCGGGGTTTTTTTTAATCTGTATGTGATTGGTTTCATTAATGACTGTAGAATAGTTTCCATTAAGATTTTCAGTCACCTCTAATGAGAAAAACTAGATTACTGTTAAATTGAAAGGATTTCTTTTTAATAAAATGAGTCATAAGTTGCGGTTTATGTGCAGTCTCTCATTAAGAAAACTACCAGACGTGGTAAACCCACTGTGATCTGAAAGTCATTGGTGGAAGGGTGCAATGGAAGTATGTCATGCAGTGTTTACATTTACTGTATCGCCTTATCTTTAGCTGAACTTGTCCGCGATATAGCACACTCTCTGATAAATTTATAAATAGAAGAGGAAAAGAAACCACAGGAAAAGGGAAAATTATAACCTATTTCTCATACTCTTTCTTAAAATATTCCTCAATCAGCATTACTACCATCAGCATTAGTTTCTTAACGACTTTATTGCTTAACATTTAAATGCTGGAAATTTTCTCTTTTTAATTTCCAGCATTTAAATGTTAAGCAATAAAGTCTTTAAACGTTTGGAATAGAATATAATGAGAATTAGCTTACTTATAATTGCTGTTAAGAAAAACTTTGAAAGTAAGAGACACCGAAGAAAGAATTAAAATGTAACTATGAAAATTGGTTTCCTAAAAAGAGCCAAGTTTTAAATTTAAAAAACCACCCAATATTTTTCTCTACAAAACACCCCCCACCCCACCCAATACACACACACACACACGCACACACACACACACACACACACACACACACACACACACACACACACACACACACACACAGGCAATAAATAGATAGATAGCTTCTTTCCTGTAAAACATAATCAGGGAACAAATGCTAATTTTCCAGTTTATTCATCTCTAACTCCATTCTTTCTAACATTCAAGTCTCAACTTACAGTTTCCTGCAACAGTATTTATTAGCTCAATATATGTCTGCAGCATAATAAATACAACATAAAAAGTTTATGAATATGTTCACTAGAAACAATGTCAAGTGTTTAGCATACTACATAGAAGCACCATAGTTCACAATTTGTAGAAATAATAGCCTACTCACACATAAAACATCTATATGTAAAACACAAGTATAAGATATAAATAGCAAAAATACATGAAATACTTCTAAGCTCATTCTCTGTCAATCAGTCAGTTAACTCACCATTAAGTTAGTGGCCACCTTTCATGACTGGATTTTTTCCACACCAAATTGAAAGTGAATAGAAAATAAATTATTTTCAACAGGTAAACTTTGATCTCAGCTCATTGGCTGATCTCGTTCTTGTAAATCTTAACCATTGGATAATAAAAACTACTCATCCACCTAAAACCATTTTAGATTACATCCACAAGCTCTAGCTTATTCTTAACCTGACTTGTTTACTCCCAAAATATCATCATAAGCAGTGCCCAAGGTCGGGTCACGTTATCATTGGCAACAAAGATATAATTATTAAATATAGGAATAGGTAAATTTACTCTGCCACAATTACAGATAACATGTAGATAATAATATTTTTTGTCAACGTATACATGTATTTTGTTGCCTGCTGAAATATTGCTACAACACAAATAATTTCATTATTTAGACATAGTTAAATCTTACTGAGTCATTGTTATTTTATAGATGTATTCTTAAGTATTTAAATTATTTAAAACTCAAGCACTGTAGTATCTTCTCGAGCAATTTGTTTTCGGACTTTCATGTACATGTGCAACTCCCTGAAGTTGGTGTTGGTTCGAAACACGTGGTACAAAGATCTACCCGGCAACTAGACAATTTCTCCTAAGGGAGCTCTGCCCTGGACAAACAACCCCGCCATGAGACCTTCAGTCTCCTTTGTTCTTTTTACTAGGAGAGGGCGTGGATGTCAGCGGCTAAACAGATTTTCTTTTCCTCGGCTGCAGACGCCTGCAACAGCTCTTGAAAACAGATCTCATTTCTGACGGCGTGCTGGTGAAAGAGAGTAGCAGACGGTATTTAGTCGATGATTTAAATGGGAGCTGGGGATATAATGAACAACTGATAATTGGTTGCTTGGTGATGGACTAATTAAGTTGATGTACAGAAAATAATCCCTACGAAAACAAAAATTTACTTGAATTTCAATCAAAACCAAGTAATAAAAGCAAATGTTAAGAAATAGATTGCGTTAACGAGGGCTGTAGAGGACATGATGAGCTAAAGAAAACTTGGCTATATAGCCCGAGATTAAAATTGGACTGTATAATGACATAAAGCATGAAATTCATCGACTGTTTATATAGGGCTAATTAATGAAAAACTCCTTATTATGTACACTAAGCCCAAATGACTATTGTATTCTACTCCTTATTATTCTACCCCAAATGACTTATTATTCTACTCCTTATTACAACCAAATGACTATTGTACAAATGACGATTGTATTGTGATCCTTGTTTTAGCATTTGCAGAAATTTCCTTGTACTCTTCTAATTAGATGGAGTCTAGACTTACTGATCTATAGTGAAGTAATTATGTAATGGAGAAGCGATGCTATTTTAAATACTTATATCCTATAATGAAATTTACCACACACATTTATTGCTAAATTAATGAAACGTGTTAGTTGCAAAGGTTAAGCTAAGCTAAGTATGTTTCATGCCGGATGTGCTGTATACTGTCAAAGTCACCTTATAGTGTTATAAAATGCCGGATGTGCTGTATACTGTCAAAGCCACCTTATAGTGTTATAAAATGCCGGATGTGCTGTATACTGTCAGTCACCTTATAGTGTTATAAAATGCCGGATGTGCTGTATACTGTCAAAGCCACCTTATAGTGTTATAAAATGCCGGTGATAAAAATGGTGACACTCTCTGGACTATGTTGTGTAACGCTATTTATTTCGTCTGTACCTTACAGTGGTGTAAAATATGAGCGCTAGAAGGCGAATTCTCTGCCATTGCTATGTCGTAACTCTGATCATAAAAATTAGCTAAATAGCTTTGTATTACCGTTGTGCTGTATAACTTAAACCCATATAGCCAAAGTTTGAGTTAGGTTATTAGTTATATTGTTACCTAGATTATAAGTTATACTGTCATACTGAGTATTAGTTATATAGTGTATTAGTTATAATGTCATAGTGAGTGTTAGTCTTATTGTCATATAGAGTGTTAGTTATTTTATCATACAGAATATTAGTTATATTGTCATATAGAGTATTAGTTATATTGTCATATTGAGTGTTAGTTATATTGTCATAAAAAGTATTAGTTATATTGCTATATAGAGTGTTAGTTATATTGTCATACTGAGTATTAGTTATATTGTTATATTGAGTGTTAGTTATGTTTTCATAAAGAGTATTAGTTATATTGTCATAAAGAGTATTAGTTATATTGCCATATAGAGTTATATGAGCACATAAACATATTATTTTATTTGGTTATGTTGTATTTTTTAGTATTTTAATTTGGAAATAAGAACTACAGATTCTAGTGTTTTTCTTTGCTAAAATCATTCGAACTCAGTGATGAAGTTTGGTTAAATCATAGGAACTTAGTGATAACGTTTGATAAAATCATTAGGAGCTCAGAGATGACATTTGGTAAAATCATAGGAACTCAGTGATGACGTTTCGTAAAATCATAGGAACTGAATGATGACGTTTAGTAAAATAAATACAAACTCTGCTTAATGTACAACATGGAGATAAACAAAATCCTTTGAGCTGTATGATCTATTCATTCTATTGAATTGGTTCCTGTGGCGGAGTAAATTTGCCTATCCCTATTTTAAAACTTATTTGTTATAAAATGGTTAAATTGTCAAAGTGACCCAATCTTTTGGCCTCCTTATGATGGTATTTTTTTAAGTGACAGAGTTAGAGTCTGGTCATAAAAGTGATCATTAGCTTATGAACAGAGCAAGCCTTTTGTTTTTGGTTGTCACTAAATGCTACAGTGACTACTGTACTCTATTTGAATACGTTGGTATGTACATCCAGCATTGTTTCAACTTATCAGTAAATCATGTCGCTGTAGGTTGATTCCCATTTGAGAACCAATACAGCAGAGATTTTGGGCCTGAGTTTGGCCTCAAGAATTCCTCATGGCGTGTTGAGTAAATGCATTTAAAACTTCGAGAACATTCCTCCTGACGTGCTTGATAGCAATGTCATTTCAGGATGATTCTCTACTGCATGCATGGAGAGAGAGTAAAAGATTCTGGAACAGTTGTATAACATGCCTCTAGAATGGACATGTGGGACCTTGCCTAGATATGAAGGGCAGTGACTTTGTGCAAACTGCATGATTGTGAAACACGTATCGGCGAGAGACGCCATCTTTGAACAGGTTATGTATATTGGCTTTTACTATTTCTCTAAAACTCCACTCTGGTTTTCATGATGATATCCATGAACTTGATTATATATTTATGTTAGTGACTGCTGCTGCCTGTGCTAAACCGAATTATTGACCAGCATTAATCAAACATTGATATGAAATGATGAAAATGGCATTGCTCTTTGATTATATTCATATGCTATATATTTGATTGTTGATTTAATTAATTTATTGTTACATTTATTGATCTTCTTACACATATTGAAAACCATATGTTGGAAAGACAGTGGGTGGATGGGGGCTCGCTAAGTATAAATTAAAGACGAATTTGTCTTCTCCTTTAGTAAGGTTTCCACCTACGGAAATATTGTGATGTTTGTCTTTAGTGTCGTGGAAAAGAGAAAACGTTTATAGCGACCGCATATCCGCCAAGTGAGAGAGACAAGTGGTGTCTTCTGGAGAATTATAATAACATAAATTAAGATTCTCATTATTTGTAATTAGTTATTTTTATTGATATAATCATAATCATTAACTAGGTGGCGTTGCTGTCACAGTCCTTTTAGTAAATATGTGACCGGACTTATCTAATGGATTTTTATGATATAATCATAATCATTAACTAGGTGGCGTTGTTGTCACAGTCCCCTTAGTAAATATGTGACCGGACTTATCTAATGGATTTTTAGATCTTAGAAGTGTTAGTTCGATGCAAGAAACACCCAGATTTGTATATAACTAATTCCACTTAAGAAATGAATGCACACCAGAACTGACTATGCAACAATGGTAATATCTTTTTTTATTTGGAGCAATGTATCGCAACATCATTTATAATTTGGGTAAAAGGGTGGTCAGTGAAGAAGTATGTTTGCTTATTGAAATGAGTGGTCAGTGAAGAAGTATGTTTGCTTATTGAAATGAGTGGTCAGTGAAGAAGTATGTTTGCTTATTGAAATGATTGGTCAGTGAAGAAGTGTGTTTGCTTATTGAAATGAGTGGTCAGTGAAGAAGTATGTTTGCTTATTGAATTGAGTGGTCAGTGAAGAAGTATGTTTGCTTATTGAAATGAGTGGTCAGTGAAGAAATATGTCTGCTTATTGAAATGAGCTGGGATCTTTTCTCATATACCATCATTTTAATATCATAGTACATCCTTTGATACACACAGACAGACACAGACAGACACACAGACAGACAGATAGACATATAGATAGATACACCTCGTTCACAAAAAAACACTCACGCAAATAAACATTGTACCCAAGGTATCTTTTTACAGTGGTTCCCGCAATTATTTCCTTTGCCTTTAATCATGTTGACTTACTCCTGTTTATATTTCATTTAGTTCGAGGAAAGAAGACAGTTGAACTTTGCCTTGCCTTACTTTTGATGTGCCGACTCCTACATAGTAGTCATGTCCTTTCCAATTAAGCGTACCCATATAAGCTAAAAATAGCATAATGAAAACGAGAACCCATACCTCTTTGGTGGCCACTACCTTCCAGTAACCTCAACTGCCATACCCCAGCATGTAACGTACATCAGTGAAGCAGAACCGTAGCACTCTCGCATCAATACCGAGTCTCGGATTCCAGACCCCCCGCGCCATTGTATTGGGCAGGCGCCCTAAAACGTTATCGCAGAAACGATCTTATCTTTCTATCGCTTTATCTTCACGCATTTTCAACGAAATCATCACACGAGTCGTTGGCTGTAGTGATTAAGGGCGCACGCTCGCACGCGCTGGGACATCCTGTAAGTATGGCGCTGTGGTCTGGGAGAGGTGGTTAATTCATTTATTGCAGTGACAGTCCGAAATCTTCATCATGCTTGGTTTGGTTTTTGTACGGGTGCGTTCTGCCTGCATAACAGAGATAAGCTAAAAAAATAAAATTGACTTCGCACAAAATGTCAGGTATCTCTAATGAGTTGATGAGTATGATTTCTGATTCAAATTGGCACCTGTTAGTAGGTTTAACGAGAGTTTGCAAAACGCCACATAAATTCACAAATAACAGCTTGTTTGTTTGTTGTGTGTGTGTGTGTGTGTGTGTGTGTGTGTGTGTGAGAGAGAGAGAGAGAGAGAGAGAGAGAGAGAGAGACGCAATACCGACTTTAGTTTGCCTACAAATATTAGATTGTCATTGTTGTCAGTATAATATGGGCAATAAAGAATATGATCTTTCTAAGGGGTTCGAGAGTATGTCTGTGTGCGTGCGTGCATACATGCATGTTTGTGTGTGTGTGTGTGTGTGTGTGTGAGATAGAAGAGTGTCCATAAACCAATGCTCTTTTAGTGGAGAGAATACCTGATGGGTTTTTGTACTACTGATATTGTAGCCTCATGCTAACAGTATGCAGTTTAGAGAAATATCCATTCTCAAATTCAGTTGCATGGAAACTAAAATTAAACACTGTAGTAAGATAGATGGTTGGACGGACATGTAGACAGATAAAATATATAGACAGAGAGACAAATTAACGACTAACGGTAGCAAGGCATTAATCTTGACCTTATTAACTACCACTTGTAACAATACACGTATTCGTCACTATGATTATTCTATTTGCAATGTTCCTTTATGATCTTAATTAAGCGCCACTTTTAGCAATACGCGTATTTGTCACTATGATTATTCTATTTGCAATGTTCCTTTATGATCTTAATTAAGCGCCACTTTTAGCAATACGCGTATTCGTTGCTATAATTATTTATTCTGTGTGCAAAGTCCCATTCTCACTGGCAAAGGTACAATTCATGGGCTGACAGCCAAGCACGATATTAGACAGTTTCGGTACATTATTGCGCTTTAGTCCTAGTTAGGGGAGGAAACCACGACAGATCAACGAATCTCGGAGCAGGAGTGGTTGGATAGTTATAAAAGTTAGATATAAACCATAACATCTAATATAATTTAGAGTTTTAGTTGAAGACTAATATTTTTATCTGTGCTTTTGCCAGCACCAGAAGAGGGAGCATTGCTTTGTACATTTACTTGCATTGTGTTTGCCAACCCACAGTAGGCACTCTGGTGTGTAAGCTTAATTTTCATTGTTTTTGCCACCATGAACAAAATATTCCTGTTGGCCTTTGATGCTGAAAAGGTTTAAGGCCTGTCGGCGTTTAAAGAGTTCTGAATAAGTTCAAAAATACATTTAGTAGATAAAATGACCATATGAAACATTGCTTACCTAGTGTGAACATTTCTTGTGGGAATAAATGTCAGTTGTGGTTGCGCATATACATAACCCAATTTACCTTCCTTGATTCTGTGTGAGTGTGTATGTCTGTGTGATGTTAACTAAAAGTGTTTTGGAATTGGAATTAATTTGGAATACACTGTAATATATTTATTGTAAAAGTACTACAATCACTACTGCTACTACCACTGCTACCACTACCACTACTTCTACTACCACTACTGCTACTACTACCACTACGACGACGACTACTACCACTTCTACCACTACTGCTACTACTACTACCGATATTGCTACATCTACCACTACTACAACTACTGCGATTACTACTACTACTACGATTACTACCACTACTACCTCCAATACCACCACTGCTACCATTATTTACTACTACTACTGTGCTTAATCTTATAACAGCTCTATTCACTATAAAATAATAACATAAAATATCCACACTACTAAAGCGCATAAAAGACAAAAGTTATAAAACAATCAAAAAGAATCTACACTCATGGTTAGAATATCAATCTATTTTATAAAGAAAGCAGCGATACAATGAATAAATAGGTATATTTTTCACAAACAATGACAAAGAAGAGGATTTGCTATTCTTGCTTTGAATGTGTGGCGATAATGTCACCTAGTTAATGGTTATTATTATTGTTATTTATTAATCACCCATAACTAATCATTTTATGTTGTTAATACCTCTCCAGAAGACACCACTCGTCTCTCTCACTTGGTGGATATACAGGCGCTGTAAATGTTTTCTCTCTATAATAAAAGACAATAAAACATTTACCGTCACACAATATTTCCGTAGGTGGAAAGCTTCTTAACATAGGAGAAGATAAATCCGTTTTTTTAATCTATATTTAGTGAGCCCACACCCACCCACTTTCTTCTCCAACAAATGATTATCAATATGTGGAAGAAGGTCAATAAATTTATTATATCAAAATTCAAATATACATGTAGCAAACACAATGAAAAGGTTACATGACATCAATATTTCCACAAAACCATGTTCGAATACTTTCAATATTTATACTGTCTTACATCCTGACACATAATTCAATAGATTAGTGTCAATATAAATCACAGGATAGTTCTTATCAGAGAATAGAAATGGAATTGTAGAGATTATAGCAACAATTATTTGTATGTAACCTTGTTTAGGTGAAGCTGCAATAGTCTTTCAGTAGTTTTTGCACACATTCGTAACAAAGACACAAGTTTATTTCACCAAGGGATTGTCCATTCCACCTGGTTCCCTTGCATGTTGTTGAACACTGATGAGCTGCTATTCTCTTGAGGTTAATCTGTGCACTCTGCCATATTAGTTTCCTCAAAGCAGAACAACTATGTAGCAATTTCCAGTAACTTCCTTGTTCCAGAAATAGTCAGCATACATTACCACCATACATCAACAGAGTTCAGTGTATTTTTACACTTACACACTGGGTGTAGAGACTTCTCTCATCTACTATGATCATAGCGGTATATAAATCAGTAAGCCGGGAGATCTTGTAAAACAAAAAAATGGCTGCTCGTCCCTGTAAAATATAATTAGAGAACAAATACTAAGTTTCCAGTTTATTCAACTCTAACTCCATACTTTCTTACATTCAAGACTCAACTTACAGTTTCTTGCAACAGTAATTATTAGCCCAATACAAGCACACAGCATACTAAATACAGTATAACAGTTTAGGAAGAGGTTCACTAGAAACAATGTTATGTGTTTAGTATACTATATATGAGCACCTTGGTTTACAATTGGTAGAAATAATAGTCTACTCACATAATACATCTCATTGTAAAACATAAGTATAACATATCAATAGCAAAATGCATGAAATAGTTCTAGGTCCATTCTTTCTCAATCAGTCAGTTAACTCACCATTAAGCTAATGACCGTTTTTCATGACTGGACTCTGATTCAAATTCAAAGTGATTAGACAATATAATTCTTTACAGCATGTAAACTTTTGATCTCACCCCATTGGCTGGTCTCATTCTTGTAAATTTTAAGCGTTGGATAATAAAAACTACTCATCCACCTAAAACTGGTTTAGATTACATCTGCTAGTCTAGCACATTCTTTACCTGTTTTCAACCAACTTTACACTTAAAAAATATGAACACAAGCAGTGCACAAGGTCAGGTCACTTTGACATTTAGCAATTCATATAAAAATCAAGTCTAGAAATAGTGATAGGCAAATTTACTGTGCCACATAATGTGAATTGATGTAATATTGAATATGTTCAAATCATTTATTGTTGTTCTTGAATATGCTCCTCAAATTAGTCATAGGAAAACGTTATTTTGCTTGAATGGATTGACATTAAAATAAAAATATGAAGACTGTTTTACACTTGGATATGTTTTTATTTGCCTGGTAACCTTCTCATTGGAAGGTGGTTAATATCTGCAAATTTACATGTGAAGAAAGTATTTGCAACTTTAGTACAAAGACAACAGAGTGAAAGAGAGAGGGAGAGAGATAATTTGTTGTGTACAACTCTGGACCAAGATCTTCTAATTCAGAGGAAGATATTTTATCGAATAACTATATAAACAGCCATGAACAGTAAACTATCTTGATCTTTATATAATCTTGTAATTGACGTAGTTCAAACACCAACGCATCCAATAATAGTAGTAATAAAAAAAGACAAGAAATTGATACTCAAATTTGTATTTGTTTTGCTAAATGAATCTGGGGATTGGGGCTGGCGTGTGAATAAGCAGGTTTGTGGTGTGTACAACTGTTAGTATGCACACGTTTTCTCAAAATTAGAATCAAGAATCCCAGTCGTTTGACGCACATAAACATGAGAAAATAACAGATTTTAACTGGAGTAAAACTCTCACTACATACTGGCAAATCTGGTTAAAAGTACACTTTGCATATGATTTTATGTAGATCTCCCATTTGTATGAGTGTAAAGCAGAATTGAAACTCTTTCTGAGTGCCCTGCTTGTAACATATGTAAACTACATCAGCGGAACTTTTATTTTGGAACAGTTATGCAATCAATCCATGGTTATTTTTTATTTCACTTCAGGTCGAATACCTCCCCTTTCACTTTGTTTCCTACAGTCTTTAAAGTCTCAAATAAATGTGTACAACAGTTAATTCTTGATGTGTTTCCAAGTTAATAGCAGTTTAATACAGTTTACAAAATACTCTCTCTCTCTCTCTCTCTCTCTCTCTCCATCCATCCATCCATCTATCCATCCATCCATCCATCTGTCTGTCTGTCTGTCTATCAGTCATCTGCCTGCTGGTCTGTCTATCTGTCAGTCAGCGAGTCTGTCTGTCTGTGACAAAATTATTTCCCGGTTATATTGGTTTCTACTAGAATTATTAAGTTAACATTGTCAACATTTCTTATGATCAACAGAGAATATCACATTTTGCAATATTTGTGTATTTCTTAAACTTTAAAATTGTTTGTATTTAAAGCGGAGTAAATTTGCCTCTCCCTATTTCTAGACTTAATTGTTATATATATTGTTAAATTGTTGAAGTGACTCACCTTGGGCACTCCTTATGATGGTATTTTTGGAATTGTCAGAGTTGGAGTAAACAACTGGAGTTCAGAATATGCTAGAAATAGCTGATGCAATGCAAACCAGTTCCAATTGGATGAGTAGTTTTTATTATCCAATTGTTATGATTTATGAGGACAAGGCCAGCCAAGGGGCTGAGATCAAAAGTTTAACTGCTGTAGAGAATTCTATTGTCTAAACACTTGCATTTGGAATGGCATGCGGTCCAGTCATGAAAATCTTCCATTTGCTTAATGGTGAGTTAACGGACTGAGAGAGAATGGACTTATAAATATATCATGCATTTTGTATTGATATGTTATACTTGTTTTATACATAGAGATGTATTATGTAAGTAGACTATTATTTCTACAATTATTTTAAAACTAAGATGCTTATATGTAGTATGCTAAATACTTGACATTGTTTCTAGTGAATACACTCATACAATTGATATTTCTGTATTGATTATGCTGTGTGCGTGTATCAGGCTAATAAATAGTGTTGCAGGAAACTGTAAGTTGAGACTTGAATGTAAGAGAGAATTGAGTTAAAGATGAATAAACTGGAAACTTATAATCTGTTCCCTGATTATATGTAACAGAGAATCTTTCATTGAATCTCCTGGTTTACTGATTATAAACTACTACAACAATGGTAGATGCAAGAAGTATCTCCCACAGTGTGCAAGTTTAAGGAATACACTGCACTCTGTTGATGTATGGTGACAAAGTATGCTGACTACATCAAGCAATGTCTGGTACAAATAAGTTACTGGAAATTGTTACAGTTGTTCGGCCTGAGGGAGCTACTATAGCAAAGAACCAGATGGCCTCTAGAGAATAGTGGCTAGCTGGTGTTCTACAATCTGAGAGGGGAAACACATGGAATTGACAGTAATTTGAACAATAAACTTGTAACTTTGTTATAAAAAGTGCATGAAAAGACTATTGAGGCTTATCTATGTACCTTTCTATCCATCCATCCATCCATCCATCCATCCATCTATCTTGTATTATTTCATTTTATCAGTCTTTGGAATATATAGTGTATGTTGACTCATATTGTTTATCATTTAGTATTATTAGTAATCACTGAAAAAATAATGTACATATTCAAATATTTCGTGTAATAATGTGTGTATATTTTTTCCAGTAATTTCTGTCATATAAACTGTTATTCTTTCTATCTGCCTTATGTTCAATGCAAACTTTACTTTTTTACTTGTATCCCCATGAAAAAAGCCATGGACCTAATCATTAAATAGGATCGTTTGTTTCTTCTTTTTCACTCGCTCGCTCTCCTGCCAAAACAAACAAACAAACACACACACACACACACACACACACACACACACATTCTCTCTCTCTCACACACACACACACACACACCTGCATGCATACACACACCATTTTCGTGATGCTTTTTTTCGTATCTACTTTGTGATGGATATATCGGGCTTTATCTTTCATTAATTTTATTTCGTTGTCTTACTATCTATATTAAAATCTTGGGTTTCCTTTATAATCCAATGCTTCTAGTTACACAGGAAAAAGAAAATATATTTCCCTACAGCCAAAACTACTCCCACATTAAAGCTTGGATAGTGCGAATGGTAGGTCACCGCAGTCGGGTCGTGTTTACTTGTTTTCCCTTTTTTCCAAATTCTTTTCTTGACCTTTTTGGTTTCCATTTCTTGGCTCCCAAAGCCAGCAGAGGTCTACGATGGCCCAGACTTGAACATACTAATTAGCCTTCCATGCATGTTTTATGGGCGCGAGCGTAGGTCCCGAGGGTCGCGTTATCATAAAGCATAAATATACACGTGTACTCGGGATGTCGAAAGAAAGAGAAAGCACCGTAATAACAAGGTGTACTGAGCTGCTAGAGTTATACCCCTTTGAGCTCTGATATTCCAATCCGAGAGAAAGGTGATACTTCTTAATTTATTATATTGAAGTTTGGTTTAAAAAATAATGTGTGCACGTGCAAAGGTGTATCAGACAGATGTATTATTTCAGTTGCGATAAAGTTCTTAGAGATAATGGTGTAATAATAAGTAATACTTATGAATTATAAGTGCCGCCTCTTAACTTGATATGTTTCGATATATAATTAAGATAAATGCAGTAGAGTTCCGATATTCTATTCTCCAGTATCGTCTTCTTTACAAGAGAGTGATTAGGCTGTAGTGGAATAATTATGGAATTAACCACTTTAGAATGAGTTTCTTTCTTGCATGCTTTTTTTCTTTTTTTCCTTCCTCTCTTTTAACAAATGTATTTCTTTCGTTATTATTAATATAAAATCCAGCGATTTGGTATTTAGATGGTAGACATACACACAGGCACACAGATTAGATTGTTAGATAGATAGATAGATAGATAGATAGATAGATAGATAGATAGATAGATAGATGCCTATTTTCTTCCTTTCGATTTTTATTTGCTTTAATAATTATTTTTAATCTCTGCTTTCTTTTTCTGGAGTATTAGTATTCTTGTATTTAATGTGCTACAATACATTTTATGTACATTTATCTAATGTAATTTATTGTACTAGTAAGGGCGAGCTGAAAATAAACCTTTAACAATTTCAACATTTTAGCTTCAAAAAAAAAAAACAAACAAACTTTTTTTGTAGTTTGATTCTTGTTGTAGGTTAGTTTCTCTCTTTTGTCTCCCTTTATTTACCCTCTTCTTCTTCTTCCTCCTCCCCCCTTCCTTAATTCTTTTTAAATAATATTTCTTCCCTTCATTAATATATTTTTTTCATTTTCTGTCTGACTGTTTGAAAAGAAATATTTTTATTATTATGCTTATAAATATTATTGTGCTGTTACACTATGTAAATTTCTTATCTTAAATGTAAAAACGAAGAGTAACTTTATAAATTAACATTAAATGTTTCAATACATTACTGTTCAACACTTTCTTTCTTTTTCTTTCTTTCTTTTTCTTTCTTTCTTTCTTTCTTTCTTTCTTTCTTTCTTTCTTTCTTTCTTTCTTTTTCTTTCTTTCTTTCTTTCTTTCTTTCTTTCTTTCTTTCTTTCTTTCTTTCTTTCTTTCTTTCTTTCTGTTTGTCTGTTTGTCTTTCTTTCATTCTTTCTTTCTGTCTGACCGTCCGTCTGTCTGTCTATCTGTCTTATTGTCTTTCTTTCTGTCTGTCTGTCTTTCTTTCTTTCTTTCCTTCCTTCCTTCTTTCTTTCCTTCCTTCCTTCTTTCTTTCTCTCTTTCTTTCTTTCTTTCTTTCTTTCTTTCTTTCTTTCTTTCTTTCTTTCTTTCTTTCTTTCTTTCTTTCAAGGTAGTAAATATTAATAATGCTTATTTCTTTGTGTTAAATCTCCAAAGACCTTAAAGGTTTACAGTTGTTGCCATTAAACTCAACATTAATGAACCAGGGTATGAGCGATCAGCGATCGAGAAAAATCCCAGTCACCGATTCTGGACTCGAACCCAAGATCCCTTGCAAGTTTAGTGTCTTACTCACAGGCACCAAACTCAGTACATTCTGGACTCGAACCCAAGTCTAGTGTCTTACTCACAGGCACCAAACTCATTACATTTATATCAGTCAGGCGCCTAAAATTAAATTATTATATATATTTATCCGATACATGAGGCTTCCAGCCCCACCCCAATTACAACCCCCCACCACCATCAACCCGAAAAAAGCCCTATCTTTGACTCACTTTTATAATAATCTAAATACACCGCTGCAGAAGAGAAGTAACATCATTTAAATGCATTTTGCAGTAGTGTTCAATGACCTGGATTTCTAAATCGTAATGAAGTTTTGTGCATGTATATATGTGTCGTATTGTCTTTTAAAAAATGTTGAATTGGCTTGTTGACAACAATCCCTACGCACGTCTTAGTGGACAGAGAAATTAATTTATGTCGTTCATAAAGTTTCATTTGACTTCGACTTCCTGCCACTTAGATGTCACCCAGGTGTTCAGTCACCAGGCGTTCAGTAAATCCTTCTGAAATTTTGTTTCGAGAAGCAGACGGTCGGTCACCAGAAATCTTGATGCTGTGGTCATTAGGGACACCGAGTACACCTATTCTCCATGCGACATTTGTCATGCACGTGACGGGTCGAGTGGCTGGCATCCCAGACTGATCTGAGTGAACTATCTTTCTCGCATATAACAAAATCTGAAACTTTATGCTAGACGTTATAAGATTAAGGGCACCGTTTGTCTTCTGCAAGTACGGACGTATTTACCGCAAAATAGCGAGTGCATATGCACTTTCAGTCCTCTTCATAAGACAATTGAGACTATATATAGCATTTCTCTCTTGTTGTTGGTGCTGTGGTTATGCACAGTCACCCCATTTCCTGATCTAAAGACAATTTAACCTTTGTAAGTGTTCAGGCGTATTCTTTCTTAGGATTTATTAACGCTGTGCGCTTTTAAAACCTCTACTAAATGCTTTTTCTGTTCTTTACATTTTAATTTCTGCATTCGATCGAAATACATGTTCATCCAATTTATTAGCAGGGTTGATAAATAAGGGTTTTGTTCAAATGGAGGTGACTATATCAAACTGCTGAGTAATACTGTTTGGTTCTTTTTTTAATGTAATAATTCTGGTTCTACCTTTTTAATAAATGGAATTAAATATAATTTTTAATAACTTCGCACGGAATTTAGAGATACCACTCTCTGCAATAGTATATGGGTTCCAATGTCAGATTAACTCCATATGTTTAGAAAACGCTAGTCACTGATTTGTATTTCCTGTCATTTAAATTTTGTTAACTACTGAAGTTTGTGTTTTTCAGCCCACCCTCTCCATACACACACACAGACACACTTTACACACGCTTTCTCTCTCTCTCTCTCTCACTCTCTCTCTCTCTCACACACACACACACACACAAACACACACACACACACACACACACACACACACACACACACACACACACACACACACACACACACACACACACACTTTCATTCAAGTTTGCTGTCTTTTCTCCAAAAATGAACAAAATGTAGAAGCAAGGATAACATCAGTAATGTCAGAATATTATAGACTGTCACTAAGAAAATACTTACCTTGACAATTCACTTTGCCGTTTCTCCAACCGATGTTTGGTTGTGAGCCATTCCCTTAGGTCAGAGGTCAGAGTTAGGCCCTGAAACAGGAGTGGGTGCGAAGCCTGCAGAATCGTGTCCATATGGTCAAGGCCCGTCATTTATTTGCCTCCAGGACATCGTTAGCGAAAAAGTAGAAAGGTCGTCCTTCTCATTAGAGATCCAGGGAGTGAGATATTACATGTCAAATGTAAAGATATCTATGTTCTTTGTTTACACTTTCTGATATTGTCATTTCGTGCCAAACGCGATGAAAAAATTATAATTCAGCAGTCAATACTTGCTGTGTTCTTTATTTGCCACTATAAAATTCATTAACTATACCATAAGTTTGGTTTCAGCATAGATTATTCTTTTTAATAATTCTTTTCTTCAACATCTTTGTCTTTCACTCTAAAAAGTTATTTAATTACTCGAATAATGCTGTTATCTACTAATCATTAAAGTTCGATTTGTACACTTAATTGATCAACACTTTCGTGACGTTCTTATTCACCAGTCTGTAAAAGGGAAAGGCTCAATGGCTCTCCCACGAAACGTGAGTTTTAAGACAAAAAAAGTATTAACTGCTAGAGCAATACATTAGATTATCTTTAGCTTATTATATCATTCTTTTGTTATTTGTCATTGGTTTCTTGAGATAAACCAAATTGCAGACAACACTTATGATCGCTATTAAATTTTTTAGAACTATTGGTTTAAGATGAACTACAGTGGATCAACGGTTGCTTCTTTAGTACGAAGTTTGGGGTAAGTTTTCAGTTTTCTGATAGAATAAGAGTCGTTTGTGCTAAATAGTTAGCGACCTTCCTTTCAAAACATGGCGTCGATAACATTTTGGCCATTTGGCACATTTAGCAGTGTACTGACTAGCTTTATGACGATTTATTTTATATTTTATTAATTTATGAAAAATGTATTATGTTGACGTAAATGCTGACAACAGCACACGGCCTAATCTGCTCTGCAAACCCTTTACTTGATCACTTGTTACGTTATGGGATAATCAGATATCTAGCATAATACATGTAGACTAGTTGACGTGCCTTGGAATTTGCAAAGTTATCTTTCCCTTTTATTAATTACAACATTCACATATCCTACAGCTTGCCCCCCCCCCCCTTGCCAATTCCCAATTACATATTCTAAATAAATTAATCCAAACAAAATGTGGATTTAAGGTAACAGAAAAAAGAATTTAATAATAAAACAATAAATCCAAAATGTGGATTTAAGGTAACTGAAAAAAAAAAATTTAATAATAAAACAATAAATCCAAAATTCGATTCCGAATACAGTGATTAAACCGAGATCGTTTCATTCAAGATTGTCCCAAAGTTTAAAGTTTGTTTTTGGTCAGCTTATCAAATGGTGACGCTTCAAGGTGACTTATTTGCATCTTGAAGATGGGTGAATGGTTTCTGACTCGTTCACACAGCGTTCATTCGCCGTAGCGGCTGTCCTGATTTTGTTCATCTTTCCAATACATATAATTCACATTTACCAAGGAGCTGGTTATCTTAGCTGTTATGACAGGCAGAAAATCAGTGAAGCTAACATAGTCGTTCATTGTGCTTTTTTTTTTTTCAAATAACATGCAATCTTTGCCCCTTTTAAATGACGAATCTATTTGAAATCCTTTTTTTTTTGTCTTAATCCTTATCTTTTCTTAATTTTTAATAAATATATTACTTACAAAATCTGAAGCTTGGTTTTAGATTTTTTTCAATAAATACTTCAAGCCAAATTTTGGAGGTGGTGTTGGTCTTCATGCCTGTAGTGGTTGGGAGGCGGGTGCAGGAGGGTGGTGGTGGTAGCCTCCTGTAGCAGTCGCCGTGATGAGTAGTAGCTGGAGGAGGATTTTTTTTTTTTATGACTTTTAAAACGAAACTGACTAATACTGTAAATGATATTAAGACCTTTGTTTTTTTTGCTGATAACATAATAACTGACAATATTTTCTTTAAGTTCATCATCTTAATTCTGTTATTAAAAAAAACCTAAACGAGTTGATTTTAGATATTTATTTGCACTGTCTGACGTAACAGCAAAAATAAGTATACTCAATGCGTAGTGTCCCTTTCTCCACTCTTTTTCATGACGTCATCCGTTTGAATCATCTTTCTTCAAGACTGCCTAACTTTGAATCTGATCCTCCATGTGCGAATTGTATATATTTCTTACTTGCTGTTTACAGCATTTCTTTCAGAATTTCTTTTCTGACATTTCATTGGGTAAATTCGCTTTGCCAGTGCGCGTACTTAAGTCATTTGGCATTGTCGATGTTGACGAATAGATACAACCTCTCCTTGATTCCTGAGGTCATACCTAGTGCTCCTTGCTTGTTTTTCTTGTGCATTTTGTATCATTTCACCAAGGCCACTGTTTAGCTGAGCGGCAACGCTGTTATACTACTAAGTTATAGCAATGTGGCAAAATAATCCATCTGTACGATTGTGCATTATTAATTATTTAATTAATTATAATATTAAATGCGGTTCTGTGAATAACTTATAACGATCTTTCTCCGAACTTTAGTATTGTTCCTTTGAACATGGTTAAGCTTGTAATATCATGAATAGTTTTTAACTTTAACAATAAGATAACAAATGGAATAACTTAAGATTACTATTCTTCATCAATCACATTCTATCTATCTATCTATTTATCTATCTATCTATCTATCTATCTATCTATCTATCTATCTATCTATCTATCTATCTATCTATCTATCTATCTATCTATCTATCTATCTATCTATCTATCTATCTATCTATCTATCCATCTATCCATCTATCTATCCATCTATCTATCCATCTATCTATCCATCTATCTATCCATCCATCTATCTATCTATCTATCTATCTATCTATCTATCTATCTATCTATCTATCTATCTGTGACAAAATTATTCCCTTACTATATTTTCCTAATAGATTTGTTTAGCTAACATTGTCAACATTTATAATGATCAACAGAGAATATCTCAGTTTGTAATAATTTGTATTTTCTAAACTTAAACCTTGGTTTGTTTTTTTTTTACTATTTTGCATGTCAGTGAATTGAGGGCACTGAGTACATACTTTAGTTTTAAGCTGACCTTTGTACTTGTATTGTAAGTGTGGTCTTTTGTTTTCATGTGCTGAGAGGCACAGTGTAAATGGGTTTATGACCACAGTCAGGCTGCTGCTCAAAATGTTTGGAGTAGAATGCAAATAGTCATGCAGTGGCCTATACATGTTGACCTTAATTAATCTCTAAATTAGGGCGGGAACTGGGTGGGTTGTTGAAGACTCGGGGTATATATATATATATCCCAGCGGCCAGAAAATCCATGTCTATCTTATGCCTTATGGTTGAATTGCCTAAAATATCCCACTGCTCAGTTTGGATAGGAATTACACAGCAGTGTAGCTCGAAATTCAGAGTCTGGGGTATAGGTATAACTTCTGATTTCTGTATTGGAAGGGTAGTTTGTGGTGATCTGAGAGTGGTCAGCTGTGGAGAACTGAGAGAGGTCAGTTGTGGAGAGTTGAGAGTGGTCAGTTGTGGAGAGCTGAGAGAAGTCAGTTGTGGAGAGCTAAGAGAGGTCAGTTGTGGAAAGCTGAGAGTGGTCAGTTGTGGAGAACTGAGAGTGGTCAGTTGTGGAGAACTAAGATAGGTCAGTTGTGGAGAGCTGAGAGAGGTCAGTTGTGGAGAGCTGAGAGAGGTTAGTTGTGGAGAGTTGAGAGTGGTCAGTTGTGGAGAGCTGAGAGTGGTCAGTTGTGGAGAACTGAAAGTGGTCAATTGTGCAGAACTGAGAGAGGTCTGAGAGCTGAGAGGCAGCAGTAGTGTTTTGTTTATACCTTTGCAGTTTTGATCTTTGTGTATTCAGAGTTTGGGATACTGATATAAAATTTCTGTATCAGGATAGTTGTGGGTACCGAGAATGATCAGCTATGGAAAGCTGAGAGTCAGCTGTTGTATGTTGCTTGTATCTGTCTTGTCCGTTCGTCATATGGCACTACAGCCATATTTGGCTCATGTGTACTCACAACATCCACCTTTAGTTTAAATATTAATTAAATAGGTGTTAATTACTGCAATACATTTTGCCTTGACATATCAAAGAATGATTTTGGAATGTATTACATTTTTTACTCTTGATTTTGTTTGAAAATAATATTTGATTTACATTTTGTTCTTCTGTTTACTGCCTGATTTTTTGTAAATGTCTTTCCATTTTTAAAATTTCATTAAATTGCCTTTCTTATTTAAAGGTTGTATTAAATTGAATTCAATGTTTGAGTTTTGTGACCAGCTCTTGCAGCATCACATTGAACTATCTCTGACAGTGTTTGTGATGTCAGAGAATGGTAAAAAGGTACTAAGGGGTATACTAGCAGTCGTTCACAGTCCCGATGAAGGTTTTGGGATAGCTACGTAAAGATTTAGTTAATGAACTATAGAACTTGTGTTTATTGCTATTGATTGGGGTCCATGTTTCATATGTCTAGGAGTGTGTGTGTGTGTGTATGTGTGTGTGTGTGTGTGTGTGTGTGTGTGTGTGTGTGTGTGTGTGTGTGTGTGTGAGAATTAATAAATAGCAGCAAACAAACAAAATAATAACTTTTGGAATAACTAGTAAATCACGCCCTGTCCACTGTCCAAGTCTAGCCCCCTATCCCGCCACACGAACGCAACCATCAAGCACAAATTTAAATACTGAAACCTTTAACAAAACTTTTTTTCTTCTTGGTATTCATCGGTGGCAGTTGCCTTTTCTACCCACTCACCCTCTCTTCATACTCCCTTCCGCCCCAGCTCTAAATGCTAGGCAGTCGATCTGATATGAAATCGGTCCTTCCATCTAGAAGTGGCTTTTCAGTAAACGTAGTCAAGGCAAACAAACATTATTCGCGGGGCACCATTTGTCAACCCGAGTCAAAACTAAGCTCAGGGACCGGTTAAGTTGGTATATCTTGGAATGTGACATTTCTGTTTAGTTATAGTTTTAAGAATTTTGATTACTTTAACTGACGCGGGCTTAATGATATGGGCAAAGTCCTCGGTCATCGCGGTGCCATGACACCATGCCATATGGTAGCAGAAAGTGTCCTGTATGTGTCTTTGGAATCTAAGAAATGCTATTGCTAAAAAATAAAATATAAAATAAATGCACAACAGAGCAGTACAGATTATTATGCTCTCCTAATGCTCTAGATTGAGATTAAATTAATTTTGCTTGCATGAATAATATGAAGGAACTATCTTTTAATACATTATCAATGTGTAGATGAATTAAATGGAGAAAGATAGATAGATAGATAGATAGATAGATAGATAGATAGATAAATAGAAAGATAGATAGATAGATAGATAGATAAATAGAAAAATAGATAGATAAATAGAGACAGACAGACAGACAGACAGACAGACGGACGGACGGACGGACGGATGGATGAATGGATATTGATTAAATGTCATGTGAATAAAATACGCGAGGAATTGAGAACTGGAAGGATAAGTCATAAGAAATAACGGTCAAATATACTAATTTGGTCCTTATTTCATTACATTAAAACATATTAGCCTAATAATAAAATACTTAAATGTACAGAAAACAAATCATTAATAAAGCATAATGAATGACCCTCTTTCGATACTGATAGACATCAATGAGTTGCATAATTCCTCAAAAGACATCTTTCTCGCGATCAAATTCTTGGTATTGTCACATGAGTATATAGACATATATCGTTGTTCGCAGAAGGAAAAAAAAATATATATAGTGATTGGTTAAAATCATAAGAAAATTATATATTAACGATAGACTTAAATAGACGGTCTTTCAAACCACTGCAAACTGACAAACAAGCAATGTACCGCAGTGGACGTTTTGTATTCATTGTTAGTTTGTACACTCATATTTAATTAAACCTGATGGCCCTCAAATATCAAACGTCTCACCTCTCTCTCGATGCTCATTTGCCAGTTTGTTGGAAAAATCTATGGTCTTTCATCAGTACCTTATGGACTTTCTAATGGCTCGGAAATTATTTTTTCGTTGAAATGGCCCCTACCTGTGAATTTGATCACTGAAGTTAAACGGAGTTATGAAAAAATCTAACAAATGAATAAGTGGATTATGTGAGCACGCACGCGCGCACACGCAAATACACACACATACATATACCTACACGCACGCACGCACACACACACACATACACCTACACGCACGCACGCACGCACACACACACACACACACACACACACACACACACACACTTCCTACACTCCTCAGGCTCAGTTTAATGTGTTCCGAGCTAGAGAGGCTTCACTGTTTTGTTAGTACGAGTCGTCGTGGACAGACTTCTCGGTAGTTAATATATTCACCTGTTTAGAGAAAGTACTCGTGTTTCTTTGTGCTCACCGAAAACACTGTTGCTGCACAGGAGCAAGTTAACATTTTCCATACTTAATAAATATCGCCTACGCAATAATGACTTTTTCGGTTGAGCCAAGGGAGAGCAATTATGAGACAAGTTTAGCATGCTTTAACAAAGTAGCTGTTTTCTGGTTTGTCCAGTGCTCTTGCTGCACTCTGAAAAGTTACTTCCAGTTCAAAATAAAAGAGAATAAAATAAAAATAAATGCAACAAATAATTACCAAAAAATCATTAGAAATTACTTTGGTTTCTTCTGTTACATGTGTCTAGAATAACTAAGAAATCATTCCCCTTTAATTCCTTTACAAATTAGGCTGACTTAGCAGTGAAAGTATCTGCCTTTGCAAAAGGAAAGGTGAGAGATGCCTTAGTTTATAGGGAATTCATTAGTTTATAGGGAATGCATTATTAGCAATATACCCCATTATGTTTGAATATATATATATATTACATACTACCGCAAAGCTGTGGCTTGCTTCTTGTCCTTTTTTTCCCCCGTTTTGTCTGGTAAGCACTGCCTGCTGACGCCTCGTTGCTAGGGTTACACAATTCGTCAACAGCTGCGCTAAAAGTCTTTGAGGCTGAAATTATTTTTCCTGTTTACACGTGTGTCAGCGTTTGTCTGTGTGTGGGATTGTGCGTGTTTAATTCAATGCATTTTTTTTCCTTGCTCTTGACTCCTTTGATACTGATCAGTAACGGAGCTGATTGGAAATTCCAGGTGGTAGCTCTAGACAGCGCAAAGGTTAGTATGTTATAACTTAATCTGTTCTCAATCTCTCCTCATTCGAAGGGAAATTTTTCATCCTGGTTTTCCTTTCATTAAAACAGAAAGTATCTCTGTCGTTCTGTTCGGCAAGGAACTTTACAGAGGGCTTCGGGGTGGGAGTAGAGACACGTGTAAGCCTACAGCTTGTACATTTGTCAATTTGTATTCCGGGAGGTACGATTCAGAAGAGTTCTCCATCACGTTATTTTCTGAGCTAAAATACAAACAAATAAACAAACACAAATAAAAGATAGAAATAAAAATCGTTATCTGGAATTAGTCTGTTAGCTAGGATGACATGGACACATTACTGATGTGAATCAGGAAATGAAATCTGGTAATCTCATAAATGGATTCTTGAATCACAGAATCAGATAATCTCTAAAATAGATTTGTGGATCATGGGATCAATTCGAGTCATACTAGAAATGAATTCTTAGTATGTGTAAATTTTAAACGACTTTGTGAGCTGGTAGGAAGACCGAAATAGGGCAGAGACGAGCAGAGAGTTCTACGGAGATTGAAAAGGCCAAGGTCATTAATTTGAACGAATTATCCTACCATATTTAGTAATATCGCATTTATCACTAATTATTTTCTTTGTGCCGCTGGGTTCAAACTTAGACTCCAGTTGTTCTTCCCCTTTACATCTCTCTGACTCAAGTTGTTCTTCCCCTTTACATCTCTCTGACTCAAGTTGTTCTTCCCCTTTACATCTCTCTGACTCAAGTTGTCCTCCTCTTTACAGCTCTCTGATTCGAGTTGTCCTCCTCTTTACAGTTCTCTGACTCAAGTTATCCTCCTCTTTACAGCTCTCTAACTAAATTAATCGAAGATAACATGTTTATTTACAAAAGATTACTTTATTCGCATCCGTTACATTGCCCGAATTAATAATTTGCTATAGCCACGCTCGTTTCATTTTCTCAACATATGCGGCTCGTTCATCTCTACCTTGTGCACCTGCAAAATCTTTCTAGTTAATATTAAAGTGAGAAAACTTTAACAATAAAATAACAAATGGAATAACTTAAGATTACTATTCTTCATCAATCACATTCTATCTATCTATCTATCTATCTATCTATCTATCTATCTATCTGTTTCTTTTAATGGGATGATAGCTTCTGGCTGGCTGGCTGACTGGCTAGATGGCTGCCTTGGCTGCCTCTCTCTTTCTATCCTCCACCCATCCATCTATTGGTATAGATTTCAAATGTATTACGGTACTTTACAGCACATATATAATGTATTTGTTACTTTCATTCTTCACATCTAGATTAATATAGCAATAATAAATCTATAATTATTATACATGAATAATCTAATATTCACTGTCTACTGACAATCTGTTATCAGTCAAAATAATCCAAGATGCATATATATATATATATAAGTGCTACTGAGAATATTGATAAAATAATGTTCTATTTTATCTTTGTGTACTAATAAAATCTTCATTTTTAGTATTTTCTCAGGAACATGTAACTACATTCATGAAATAATGTTTTGCCTCAGGAACTATGATAAACTTTGAACACAATACACATGTAACCTCAAGAATATACTCTTTTACACACACACACACACACACACACACACACACACACACACACACACACGCACGCACGCACGCACGCACACATTTATATATATATAAAACAGATATAACATCAGAGACTGATAAAAGAAATGAATAGAATTTTGGATTGATAACTAACAATTCTTAACCGTTTTTCGATATGGTCAGCACGGGTTCCTTTGTTTTTTCACTGTTGAGTGTTGACACAGTGAAATGTTCGGACACTATTTTACTCTGACGTCAACTAACGAGTCACAAAACGGCGTGATATGGTACACCGCACGTTGAGCGCTAAGTAGAACACCATGGCTTAGCTCCCTTTGCACAGGTGTTCAACCTGCTTCTCAAACCCATACTTCAGTAGCAGAAGTTACTCTCCGTATCTCTCTAGCAAACTAAACTATATATTTCGGACTTTAGTGGCAGGGTATGAGGATCATTAAATCTGAAGGGCGGCTGTCCAAACCAACTGGTTTCCAAAGGATGCACGTATGGGAATTTTTATTGTAGTTTCTCTGGAAATGTTCACTTGTGTCCTTCAAATCACTTCCACTTCTTCAGGAAATAATACTCAGGAACATCTTGGAAAGTCACCCTGGTCTCCTTCATATCTCTTCCACATCTACAACAGAAAACACTGGATCATCTTGTAAAGTCACCCTGGTCTCCATCAAATCTGTTCAACTTCTCCCTGGGAAAAAACACTGGATTTTCTCCTAAAGACATCCTGGTCACTCTAGCGATATGCACCCTGATCACTCTAGTAACAAACACCCCGGACCCATTAGTTGGAAACATCCTGATCACTCCAGTAACAAACACCCAGAACCCACTAGTGGTAAACACCCTGATTTCTCCAGTAACCAACACCCAGAACCCACTAGTGGTAAACACAAAAATAACAGTTTAGTCAGTCATTGTTATTCAAATTATATTATAACTTCATTTCATTTATATTTCTTTTGGACATACATATATTGTGTTATCTCTAGTAATATGGATGTGCTATTTAAAAATATCTTTAATTTCTTGCTGTGCCTTGAGATTTGTATTGCGTATTTTATCTTTAAAGATTATAAACCTCTGAAAGCTTTCATAAGAACAAACGTTTTATGAAGGCGTTATTATTATTATCATCATCATCATCATCATCATCATCATTAACAACAACAACAACAACATCATTATCATCATTAGGGAAGGTTACAGCATCCAGCTTCACTGCACAAAGTTTTAATACCAATTTGTCATGATTAATCCATTCAGGGCCTCATCTAACACTAGCATTTAAAACGCCCACTGTTACATTTCTGTTTCTTGCTACTGGTGAGCGTACAACAAGTAAGGCTATTTCCAATGTCTTCTAGTGTCTTGGAATAATTTTCTGAAACTCTTCTTTACAGTGCGAGTAGAAATCAGATCCAAGTCCAAGATTCCAAAAGTTGAAATAGCTTGATTCTTCTAATTTTAGAGGAAAGAAAAATATATTCAGACAGATCACTCTACAGACCAACAGACAGAAGTACGAGAGACAGGAGGAGGGGGAACAGAAAGAAATTAAGGGGGTATTAGAAATAGCATACCTGACGCCAATTGTTTTAAAAAGTTAATAAAACATTTATTATGCATTTAATCGGTCAAAGAATGCATTTAATCGGTCAAACAAATAAACGAAAAGAATGATAGCAGTGGACGGAAAGAAAGAAGAGAGAAAGAAGACAGGAAAAAAAGAGAGAGGAGGCGTAAATGTAACTCTAAAGTAACCAGTCACACGGGAAATATTAAAGAAGTTATTGAAACAGATTCTTCATGGAAACGATAAAATCAATACAACATGCAAACATAGACACAAGCTCAATTATTATTAGCAACCATTCCGTGCAGAATGCGTGTGCGAGCGAAAGAGATGTAGAGATACGAAACAATAATGCAACTGTGGGACATCACAACAACAAAATGAACAATGAATAGTCTCCCTTTCAGCAGAGCACAAGCGTGATTTTGTGTTTGTCTGGATTGGAGGGATGCCCAGATCAGCAGTAAGAGACTGAAGAGTGTTAAAGCAGAGATCAAAAGTATTTCGAAAATACTCATTATGATCACATTTCCATACAAATTATTGGAATGTTTCTGTGTGTGTGTGTGTGTGTGTGTGTGTGTGTGTGTGTGTGTGTGTGTGTGTGTGTGTGTGTTGACGTGTTTATAAAAGAGAGGGTTTGTGGGCCGCTTCTTCTGAAAGGTGAGAGAATTAAAGAAAACAGTTTTCTTCCATAACAAGTACAATGCCTGTATAGACTGCTGAGATCATTAATTTATGAGGTTACTTAATTACTGAACAGTAGAAGTATATTTGGTCTCAATTCAAAAAGCCCTAAAACAAGCAAGTCATCTTCTTATGATGTATTTTCGAGAAAGAAAATAAGAGAGAGAGATACGAAACATGCGATGTCTTTCAGTTAATGTGTTTTCGTTATGCCTACAATATGTCTTTACATCTTGCCTCCGCCACCCTCCACCACCCTCCGCCGCCTACCAAATTGACCCTATTCGCAATACTCTCAACAGTTAATAAAATGAATGACAGTAGGATTATCAAATGCCAGCCAGTCGTAAGGATGGTCGACCGTACCAGGAGGATGCCATCCATTTATTGAAAGAAGACATAAAGTCCATCACCTTATCTCAGAGGCTGCTGGATGCCTCGGATAACTCAAGCATCACTCAATCCAGTGACAGCACCTGTCTTATTTTTCTTTCTGCACTGCACGCACGCCTCTAACTGCCATGCTTGTCTTCTTTTTGCTAGGAAGGATCAAGACACCATGTTTCTTGCATTCAGTGTTTCCTGCAATTTTAACCGGCATATGTCGTGTTTGGAGATTTGGCACTTGCGTGATTTTTTTGTTTGTTTGCGGTTTGGAGTATTCACTTTGTACCACACGACATGGCTACGACACACGGGCCAGATCCTGTGCAGAAACGCGCACTGTAATGCTGATATTCTGAGAAATCTTTGAGTAAGGAAGTTAGTTATAAATCACCTCCTTGTTTCAGAATTAGGCCTACCTCTGTCTTTTATCTTCTGTCTTTCTTCCTGGAATAGTTGACAAGTGTTTCAAGAAAAAATCCTCCCTCAAACTGATCAGGCGGCAGATGTGACACAGCTGTCATTCACATTTCGTGGGATCTGAAGAAGAGTGTTCCTAGAAAATAACTTGAACAATGATTGGTTGTACACTCGTCAAGGTCATAAATTCAATTCATTGATTGGTTGGTTTATGTTCTGCCTGCTTAATGTCCACTTCCTACTTGTCCGATTTTGCTGACGGCTGAATATGACTGTTGATGTAATTACTGTTCAATTTGAATAAATATCGCAAGTTTACTTCACTGCTGAGTTTAAAATTATTAATAATAATTAGTGGTGCCAACGGGTACCCGGGTGCCCAAGTACCCGTTGTCATGCTAATATCCTGGTAGTAAAATTGAGAATGGGTACCCGTGGTAATGTCTACACACGATTTAGCACACTCCCCCTCCGGTCACACTTACAACCCACCCGTAAATGGAAGCCTTCTAAATCGTGCCAGCCGTGGGTTGGCTTAGGCGTTGAACAGCCGCTGTACCTAGATCTAATTATTTACGACATAGATCACCAATCACCATAGCTCGCGCCCTTTCTTTCAGCTTTGTGTGGTTGTTGTGCTCGTTAACAAGTGTAGTATGTTATTGTTTTAATAAGACTTCAGTAAACAAACTTGTCAATAAATTAAATAATAACGTAATATTTTTTTAAAATATGGGGAAAACATTGTCAGTGTGGAGTCACGCCAAGGGATTGGAGAGTGACTCGGGGAAATGCAATCTATGCGATGAAATTCTATTCTATCTGCGAAGGGCGATTGAACTTGATGCCCTATTTTTAAATACGTTATTGTTATTGACATTTTATTTGGTTTAGTTTACTTTAGTTTATGTAATGATTGATCATATTAAAAATAAAAGTTTGCATTGCACATATAAAGATCATAACTAATAGTAAGTCACTAGATGCATACCTTTGGCTACTGTATGAAATAGAGCCACACTTAAGTGGTTAAGTAGCTTTGTGTAGAGATCGCGAGTTGCAATGGAGATTATGATAATTTTCGAACTGGTACCCGGGTGCCCGTTCAAAATTTGGATGGGTACCCAGGCAGCATTTTAGAAAAAATTGACAGTCCTAATAATAATACATATAAAGGTTGGTGATTCTGTTACATGCCAGTATTTATTTAAAGACCCTGCTCCAGAATTAAGATTTAGATTAATTAAATTCCCCCCCTCACTTATTCTGAAACAGACTGGCTGCCCAGATTTATCCTTCAGTCCGACTAAATTTAATCTCGTAGTAAGATCCGAAATTTAGAGACAGATAAACCTGTGTGACAATTGCACGGACTGGGACACTTTAATCAATTACAACTGATCATACTTGCATACATCACACTCTTAATGCTCGCCCCCACCCAGCCCTATTTTGTCTTTCTAGCAATTGATTTAGTCGACTACGTAATTGATCAACAAATATAAGATTTAATAAGAATTTACAAATAACAAAAATTGAATCAAATGCTCGGTCTAACAAGACTAGGTATTATCCTCTGCGAATAGTTTCAATGTCAGTTACTGATTAGTGATTCCAGTTTATTGTCATTACTCAACTTGCAACTTCCCACTGCTATGGCAACACTCTATCATCAGCTATGGCAACACTCGCACCCAACTAGCATGAGTTGTGGCTTCAGCAACGATCCATAACATCAACACCGATCCTCACATCAAGTTCAGCAGAACTTAAACGGACCAGTCCCGGATTCCTCTAGAGATCTCAGGACGCAGAGATTATGAAATCTCAACACAACGATACAACCTCGAACCTGCTCTGAAAATACAATGATTCTTATGAGCGACAGTTCCTACTGATTCGCAATCTACACAAGTGGCTTTTGATAATAACGTAGCTTGTTTTACAAATGACCGTTCTGTATGTTCACATTCGATAGTTTAAATATAATAATGAAAATACAATCAACGTCACGCTTATGCGTGTTACAATTAAAATGCGACACTACACACGCAAGAGAATTTGAATCGTTCAAAGAACATTTAGATTTTACAATGAAAGTAAACACGAATTAAAATCACGCACATACGCGTTACATGCATAAACGCGATTATACACATTGTGTACATAAAAAGAATCTTTACATAAAAAGGATCATATCTACGTGCACAAACGTTCCGTGATTACAATTCCGTTAATGTAGCTGTAAGACAATGGTTTATAAAATTCAAAATTAAAAATACAATGGTTTATAATATTCGACAATTAATGTAACGAATGTAATGTTTCTAGCTTAGCCGTACTGTTATCAAGCCACGTGTCTAGAGAAGGTTGCAGTAAAAGTACAATTTCTATGATAACAAATAAGCAAATTCACATAACGATATCTTAAATAAAATGCAAGTAATGATTTAAGAAATCGATGTGTTACCTTGTTCAATACACGATGGTTATCGACACAGCGGGCTCGGCTTATCGGCTGATTGACTCGCGGAATAATTGATGCCGCCGGACAACGTCCCAAAGCGGATGTTCCTCGCAGAGTACCGATTAACATCCATACCTGGTTTATAAAGACTCGTGAATTCGGACAGAAAACCGTTATGTACGCACGCAGTGCTTGGGTGGTCTACTGCTGTCCGAGAATGGTGGTCAAGCGTGCTGACACGATCTTGGACGCTGACCGTAATAAAAGTGCCAGCTACCGGCGCCTGGCGAGTCTGGGAAGTTACGTATAATTTGCCCCGGCTCTGTTACCGATTCTCTGAAATCTCTTAGCGATTGCATTCATGGCCGTTAAATTAATGTTCCTAAACTTTGCGTTGGGTGAGGATCGATCGATAATAATAATTCCCGTTGAAAAGAGTGGACTCGAACTTACGACTTTCACCATGGGAGATAACCGATAAGTCACCGATAAGTCAGATGAGGAATAGGAAGAAGAAGGTAATCATAAATATTGAAATAATAATTTTTTAAAAATATATTCATTTACACCTTTGAAAACAGTTCTTGATTTACAGTTAGATGAATGACACTATTTTTGCGAACATTAGATTTTTTCCCTTTTCAGGCTTTAAAGCAAACAAAAGAATCAACAACAACAAAAACAACAATCAAAGAAATGTCAGAAAAGTGTTATTGCGTCGGTAGTTCAAGCAGACGAAGCAAGGGATTTAATTCTCATCATGCTACTTTCAATGGCGGATACAACTTTTCGTGATGAGTAATGTGCTGTCATTGTCGTAGATAAACGCGGGAAAGCACAAGATATTTGGTTTTTTCAGCATATCCTAACGCCTATAAGATGTTGAAAATATTTTGAATAACCCAGCATGGAAAAAGGAGGACTGAGTGTATTAAAGCAATTATGAAATAAATATATAAATAATTATGAACAATAAAATGGCTTCCCCTTTCCTAACTGTTAAATACAATATAACCGTAAACTGACAATATTTGTTGCAGGCCTCAGCAGAGTTATGACGAGAAAATTGTCATTATATATGCTGAAATAAGCTAAACTGCTTATTACTAGTAGTCATTCGCAGAATGGATTTTTATACCTACCACGTGACTTAAAAATCTCAGTGGTGGAAAACGATCGCCTTTGCAATACAAAATGTAATATTTTAAATTATTAAATATATATATTAACATTTTATACATGCACTTTCGTTTGTTTCTGTAGACATTTTATAAAATACTAGCCTTGATTGACAGAAAAAGACTGTATAAGTATTGAAACTATTCCAACGTGGTTCGTGGAAATATTGTCAAGTAATCATTTCATTGTATTTGTTATATGTGTATTTGATTGTTTATTTAATACATTTATTGACCTTCTTACACATATTGATAACCATATGTTGGAGAGATAGTTAGTGGATGGTGGCTCACTAAATATAGATTAAAAGACGGATTGTCTTCTCCTTTAGTAAGATGTTTTCCATCTACGGAAATATTGTGACTATTAATATTTGTCTTTAATGTTGTGGAAGAGAGGAAACGCTTACAGCGCCCACATATCCGCCAAGTGAGAGAGACGAGTGGTGTCTTATTGGAGAATTATGAATGACATAAATTAAGATTCCCATCACTTGTAGTTAGTTATGGATGATTAATTATTATAATAGCCATTAACTAGGGTGGCGTTGTTTCTCTCTCTCCATCCACCCATCCATCCATTTATCCATCCATCTATCTGTCTGATTGTCTATTTGTCTGTCTGTAGGTGTTATATATATAAGAGAGATGGATGGATAATTGTGTCTATATGCCTATGACATTTGAAGTGAGAAGTTTGAAAGATTTAAATTTAACATCGACGCGATGCGTCAGAAGATTGATTGTCTTGAAAAGTCGGATTTAAAGAGTACATGTCAAATTAAAAAATACATGTGAAATTAAACAACACTTGTCAAGTAAAACAACTCTTGTCAAATTACACAACACTTGTCAAAGTAAACATTTGCCAAATGAAATAAAACTGGTGAAATAAAACAATACTTCTCGTATAAAACAACTCTTGTTCAATTACACAACACTTGTCAAATTAAAAAAATTCAAATACAGCAACCCTTGTCAAATTACACAACATTTGTCAAATAAAATAACACTTGTCAACTTACGCAACATTTGTTAATGTAAATAATACTACCCTTGTCAAATTACCCAACTACAAAGAAGAGTAAAGTAAATTGCTGTCTGGTCTTCTTTTCAGTGTCTATTAACGCCACCACGGGTGCGTGCAATAAATAAATTAAAATAAGTCACGTGATAAACGCGTCTGAACAAATAAATTATCAGTCATAAAATGTTAACTTATATCTTTGTTTTCATGATGCAATATTTGGCTTATCCACTGACACTGAAGAACTCTGGCAAGATGTAAAAGTAAACCGCTTATTTCTCGTACGCACCTCATTCGCCAAAATATAATTTCATCCGAGAGCAATGAGGTTCTTAGAACTAAATCCCTCAAATAATCGTGCTTTAATCTAGTTTTCAACAAAGAGTGAAAAATAATACCCATATTTTTCCTTTTGTTGTTGGTTTACAACACAGAGTGAAAAACACTACCCATATTTTTCCTTTTGTTGTTGGTTTACAACACAGAGAGAAAAATAATACCCATATTTTTCCTTTTGTTGTTGTTTTCGGTTTTCAGAAATAAGTCGTGCTCCAATGGTTACCGCAGTTGAGAAACGCTGCAGCGTTTTAGTTTATTTTAATTTATTTTCTTTTTATTTTGAGGGTGGGTGGAGGAAGTGGGGTAGGGTTGGGTTGGGGTGACAGGGCTCACGTGTATTGGCAGCAAGAATGAGAGGGCCTGGTGTCTGGTTCGTAGCACTGCCAGGATCTGCATGTGTTACTCACGTTCGACATTGATAACATGCTAATTCTGGTGATAAACTCTCCAGATACAGGTTTTATGGGTAAATAATGCTGAGATAATGTTCACAGAATATGTCGTGCACACTCATAATAGAGCAAAGGCGTAGCTACACGACTCGAGGGCAAAAATTGGTGAGTTTTCCTTCAGACGTTTATGTTATGATGAAGGTCTACAAATAACGCAGACGCAGCATGTGTGGGCAAATGAGGCTGAGATTTTGTTGAGAACATAGTTTCTTTGTATGCATTACATAGTAGATTTGTAGTTGTAAGTTGTATTGGCA